>CM037885.1:1591968-2191968 GCA_021292165.1 Shinisaurus crocodilurus | reverse complement strand
TACTCAACTTCCCAATGCAAATGTAGTTACAGAGAAATAATTGAAGCCCTAAACAGTGACAAACGATTTTGGTTAGGAAGGACTGCGGAGTCAAGGTAATTATCCTTCCTGCGCTGCTCAAAACCCGTCATTCCTTCCAATATTTTATTTATCAGAGTTTTCCCTCACTGCAGTAACGGTGCAATTAGCCCCCCCGTTCTGAGATTACCCAGAGGGCAGCGCTAGGAAGCCGGCATCAGTCTGGCCTGCAGTGTCGCTCCTAACGAAGCTGAAGCCGGCTTTCGTCAGTGCTCCCGCCAGCCAGGGCGCGTTTACCTGGACGCCAATCCCACTGAAGGCAACAGATTAGGGTTAGGAACGGGAAAGAGGGTTCGGATCGGCCAGGCCACAGCCCAGCAGGGTGGGTGGCCACATGGATCGCCCCAAAAGAGGACATGCGTCACCAAAGCAGAGGGCAACAGAACACACCGATCTGCATGTGCTAATTTATACGTAGAGAGGCAATTTTAGAAATAACTATTCCGATTCAAATGGAAATACAGTCCATCTCACCACCGTGTGGAAGGCGGTGACCGGGTGGCTTCTCCGGGCCCAGCTGCTGCCCTGGCACTGCTGATGGGCCACCTCAAGACCACGGAGCGCTTCCCCCAGAGGGTTCTCTTCATCCCAGACCAGGGCTGGACAGCCCTTGAAATAGGAGGCTGTCCTCTGTAAAAGAGGGCACGTGGCCACCCTACACACAGAGGACTGTTCCGCCCCCTCTGAATCATGTCTCCAGCAGAAAGGGGGCAGATGAGAGATGCAGCCCAACTGGCAGCTCCCAAGGGACAAACAGAAAGAATCCCAAGGCTGCCACCTGGCCCGTTCATAACCAGTCCTGCTGCCAGGAAGTACTTAGGGCAGGGTGCATAACATCAGGCCTGGGGGCCAAATCCAGCCCTCTGGGGTTCTGCGTATGCCACGGCCACCCCCTTCCAATGCCCTCCCCTGAATACCAATCATTTGGTGGTTTCCTAACATTTGCCTGTCTTTTTCCCCATTATAAAAGGTTGTGATGCCTCTTTGAGGCTTAGTGAAGATATTTGAGCTAAAACATGCTGGTATATTTGGGTATTTTGGATACGCCACATTTGGCCTTCGGCCCTGCCCACCACTGGAATGTCCCCCCCCCCCAGCTTCTCTCGGTAATTTAATCTGGCCTTCGGGCTGAAAGAGGTTCAGCGCTCCTGATTTGGGGTGGGGGTGGGGGTCTTGGTACTATATGATCCAGGCCTGATTATCCTGATTGGGTTTTAAGGCAGGGTACACCTTTGAAAAACAGGTTAGAATTAAAATAAATTAAGTCTAAGCTCTCTTTTAAGTTCAGCATGTCTCCCTATTCAAGGGGTGAACCTGAAATGAGTTGAAAGTGAGTGGGCAGCCCCCATCCAGGGCTCTTGACTCACCTTCCTCTAATCCAGAGAGAGCTGCCCTTGCTCTGGTAATGTGCATCGAACCAGGACTGGAGTGGAAGAGGGGGTATGTGTACTTTAAGAAGTGGAGTGCATTCTCTTGCTTCTTCCTTAACTTGAGCTGGTTTACACAATCAGAATCTGGAGGTGGTTATCTCTCAGAGTGTTTGATAACAAGAAGATAACAGACCCTGAAATATTAATCATATAATAATACCGTACATAATATTTCTTCAAGGGCCTTAAATAGCTACGGGTTGCGCAGATATATGGAGGAGTCCCTGCAGGCTAATAATCTAACCCACATCTGCAAGAACAATAAATCCCAGAGTATTTCAGCCCACACGTCTTGGCTGACTATCTCTGGTCGTTTAGGAGCCACTTTATATGTAAGGAAAACATATTTTGCTTATCCCAAGATAATAAAAAAAATCAAGAAACACGACAAGAGCTCCTGATCTGACAACCGTCTTTTATCCCATTTCATCCTCCTCAGTGGAATATCACAGTAGAAACTAAACAGAACATGAGTAACCAATGTGGCCGGATGCTTTTTCAAAACGTGGCCAGTGCCACAGGGATTTGGATTAGCTGCAGCAACATTCTGCCTAAGATGCACAAACTAAGATTGCCACCCTGCCTGGCAATTCACCGCTGGCATCTGCGCTCATTTTTATGTGCTCTGTTTTAAGAACATTGGAGATAAGTCTGATACAGGTCAGAGGAGACCGTCCAAGAGGATCCAGAGTTTAGCATACAAGCTGTTCGGAAGAAAGGCAGAGGGAACTTGCAGCCTATGTTCAGCGTAGGGGAAAGAAGATTATGCGCTGAGGCCATTTAATGATACTCTTCAGATTTTAAAAGGCTGTCATAAAGGAAGCAGAGAGCTATTATTCTTCCTTGTCACTAAAAAAAAAAAAACCCAGACGAGGTGCCATGGGCTTTCTCTTGTAAGAAAGTGAATTTCAGGCTGAAAATCAGAGAAGAAAATATCCTGCTGTTAAAAGGACTGAGGGAGAGAACAGGGCTGTTTGGTGGACTTTGTAGCACCCCCCCCCCGGATCCCATCATCCAAAGGCAGCATAGCTGACTGGGGACTATGGGACTTGTAGTCCAATACATCTGGGGGCGCCCAGTTGGGGAAGGCTCTTACATCGTCCGTGGCTTTGGGGAGATGCAGGAGGTCTATTTCCAGCCCTACGTGCCCCCTTTCCTCCCTCCCCACAGATCTGTCGCACAAACCCCTCCGATCACCGGTTGCTGGCTAGGCATAGACCCGGTCCATCTATCCCTGCCCAGGCAGGGTGCGCAGCAGCTCCCCACACAGCACATGGGCCATGCTCACTGCAGCACCGTGTGGACCTTCCCCTCCGCCCGCCCACCCACCCCACCCCGTCCATCCATTTACAAACACATTGTTTTTAAACGGCGGGGGGGGGGAATCCTGCATCTCCAGCCACTCTTCTGCGGTTGCTCCTGGCACAGGTGAGGAACCCGTGCCTCCCCGCGCCAACGTTGATGGACTACAACTCCCATCCTCCCTGACCACTGCTGCCCCGGGGGCTGATGGGAAATGTTGGGAGTCCAACAACATCTGGAGAGTCGCAGCTGCCCCACTTCCGTTCTTAGGTCTCGTTTCGGTGCTGTTTTTGGACGTGGTGGAGTTGAGTCACCTCTTGTGGTCAGAGCTGGCATTTACTACCCCAGAGATCGGTCCTTCTTTACCCATGGATCACTCTGGTGGGGAAAATAAATACCGTAGTGCCACCAACTCTAGCTGCACCAGCCTTCCCCCACCTGGGGCCCTCCAGATGTGTTGGACTACAACTCCCAGAATTCCCCAGCCATCTGGCTGGGGGATTCTGGGAGTTGCGGTCCAACACATCTGGAGGGCCCCAGGTGGGAGAAGGCTGCTATATACCTTAAGAACATCAGAAGAGCCCTGCTGGATCAGACCAAGGGTCCATCTAGTCCAGCATTCTGTTCACACAGTGACCTTGCAAATTGGGCACGGTGAAATCGCTTTGTGATGACTCCACCTGCTCTTGGCAGTAGTAACAAGCGCACCAGCCTCGCTAAACGCATCTTCAAAAGACTTTCCACAGAGAGGCTGCATTTCTGTTTCACCTCCGTGACTACAAGTAGCTACAGAGAAATTAGAAGGGCTGAGAGACTGATGGAGCACTACATCCTATTCAGCAGAAATCAGACGCAGCGTGCTTGAAATATCCCCCCCCCCCCGGCCCGGCCAAGGTGACCCTCCCCGATGGGCGCCCCCCAACCTCTTCTGCCATGCCACAGAGCAGATGGCCTGTCCTGAGCTTCAAACAATTCATCTGCTAGGTATTCGCCAAAACGCCCCCCACATTCCTTCCCTTTCTTTCGCCCCCTTTCCATTATCGAAATGTCCGCCAAGCTCCATTAGACGCAGCAACAATGCACGACACGCTGCCAATTTCATTAGCGCGCCGAAGGTGAGCAAAGCCATCCTGCTCGCTCGGTATTAATTAGCGGCGGCGAAGATTTTGTCCCCTTGCCGCATTTGTGCAAACTGGATTATGGCGAGGCTTGACCCAAAAGTCCCACGCTCACCCACCTGCCTTTCCCATCCCCTCAAAATTCTGCTGCTTCAGACGCAAGCAAAGCCAGGCAGGACGTCTAATTACCCCGCCACAACGGATAAATCCGGGTCCCCGGTCAACCCCTGTCTGGAGTGGGAAGGAAGGTTACCCAGTGGTGTCCCAGCATTGCTTTAGAACAGCCTTCCCCCAACCCGGCGCACTCCAGATGCGTTGGACTACAACTCATCTGGAGTTGTTTTAATATTTTATATTGTTTTAATTATTATATTTTATTGTGTTTTACTGTATTTTAATTGTACATCGCCCAGGGTGGCCGGGTGACCGGCCAGATGGGCGATTGATAAATATAATAAATAAATAAATAAATAAATAAACTCCTATCATGCCCAGCCAGCACAGGGAGTGATGGGAGTCGTAGTCCAATACATCCAGAGGGCGCCGGGTTGGGGAAGGAAGGCTGCTTCAGAATATTGAGCAGAGCCGAACAGTCTGTCTCGGGGCGCAGCAGCGAAATGGCGCGTGATCCTGCCGTGGTCCCGATTAACGCCCCTTCAGGAACCGTAAACCCAGAGGAGGGAAATCGGACGCACGGGTGACCAGGCAGCATATGCGCTTGCGTCTCGGCTCCTGACTCTGCACGAAATTACTTTGGCAAGTGGGGGCGGGGACGACTGGTGAAAGGCCTGGGCTGCCCCCCCCGACCAACAGCACCACCACCCTGACACCATCACAAGGCACCCAAAAGCCGACACATGAGCAGGAATCCCTTTTTAAATGCCGCCATCAAGGGCAGGGAACATGCAAGGCTGCAGGAAGGACGGACAGGTAATTTCGCCTAGACGAGAAGCAAGGCTGGCCTGTCTGGGTCAGATGAAGTCAGTCCAGTCCAGCGCTCTGTTCCCCTCGGCAGGCAGCCTGACAAACGAGGCAATGGCCTGATCTGGCCGCCTGCCTCCAGCATCTGGCACCGACAGGTAGACTGCTCCCGGCAAGGAGGCTCCATTTAGGTCAGGGGCGCAGAACGGCTGTCAGTCCAAGAGGCGAATTCCATTTCAAAGCAGCTTGGCAACAAATACCAGCCTGTGTTTGCTTAAAGCTTTTACTGTCTATCGGTTACCCGGCCTCAGGAGGGGCAGCTCAACCTTTCAGAAGGGGAGGAACTGCACAGAAGCCGGGGAGCCACCAAACAATTGCTGGGCCAGGGGAGGGGGGGGATCTGGGGAACCCCTGATGGCCGGATTGGGGTCCCAGGTGGGCTGGGTTTGGCCCCTGGGCCTGCACCCTGAGTTAGGTCGCATGGGTGTCCCCCCTCCCCCGGGCTGCAGCAATGGCCTCCCCTCTCACTCCTCGGTTTCATCCTCTCCTCTCCCAGCCCTCTGAGAACTTTGGGGCAGGCAGCTCACAGCGATGGAAAACACCAAAAAGCCTTCCCAAGCCAAGCATCCCGGGAATAGGAAGCAGCAGCAGAGCTGGACTCCTGCCGCACGACGCAGATCAGTTCTTGGGAGGGGAAGGAAGGCGCAGCAAAGGGCGGGTTCGCGGCACCCCAGAAGCCGTGGGCCGGGCCAGCTGTTGGGAAACGGGGGCTGGATGAGCGGGTCCGATCCAGCAGAGCTCTGCTTATCTGTTTATGTTCAGCAAGACACCAGAAACACCGTGATCCCAGAGCAAGGGGCAGGACCGTCACTGTCAAAGTGCTAGAACAATGCAAAAGTTAAGCCCGCTTCACTGCGATCAGGAATTCTGCAGGGGGGAAATGTCATGAGACAGAGAACCTTATTATTATTCCCTCCCCAATCCTCTCCGATTCAGCCTCTGTAAAGCAGTTCCTGCTGCCTTCTGTTGCCATGATGATGCTCCTGGAAATCCACTGTGCCAACGCGGCTCCGGCAAAGCCATGCTACCTCACAATTTACAGAAGTCCACTGGACCACGACGTCGCCGCCTTCCGAGCCCTCAGGAATAAATACGTAAGTGAGATGGAGCTGCACAAAAACCCTGAGAGGTATCATCCAGGGGAGCATCCCCGACCCGGGCCAGCCATGCTGGCTGGGGATGATGGGGGTTGTAGTCCAATACACCAAGTTGGGGGAAGGCATTTCCAATCTGGAAGCCAGCTTGGGTGGCTCCTTCGGGCTGAATGGCAGGGCAGAAATTGTCTATTTAAAAGTCTCTGAGGTCATGCTGCCTGGGGAATTCTGGGGGTTGCAGGACTTTTTTCTGTCTTCATAGGATTGCACCCTTAACAACAAATAAAGAGAAATATTTGCCAGCTGTTTTGGCTAAGCGGCAAATGGCACATTACATTAGTTTCTTTCTTTCTTTCTTTCTTAATGAAAAGCAGCCTCCAATTGCTGCAATTTTGAGCAACGGAGTACTTGGAGGATTGGGGTACTTACCATAACCCTTTCCCCACTCAAAAATCCCCCGCTTGGCTGTTTCTGTACCCTCAGCAGATGGAAAAGCATCCACTAGACCAGTGTTCTCCAACCTGGAGTCCCCAGATGTTTTTGGCCTACAACTCCCAGCATGCCCCAGCCAGCATAGCTGGCTGGGGCATGCTGGGAGTTGTAGGCCAAAAACATCTGGGGACCCCAGGTTGGAGAACACTGCACTAGACCAAACATTTAAACCAGCCTCCCCCAACGCAGAGACCTCTGGATGTGTTGGGCGTCTGACCCCATCAGCCCCAGCCAGCATGGCTAATGCTCAGGAATGTGGGACATTGTAGTCCAAAATATCTGCAAGGCAGCATGTTGGGGAGGGCCCGATTTCAGCCACGAACCAGATGGAAACCAGGCTCTCTCGGGCGTCGAAGCGCCACCTGCACCAAGCAGAACAGCAAGAGCCCCCTTCCCCCAGGTAGGTGTCCTTCAGATGTGTTGGATTGCATCTCCCACCATTCCCTTTGGCTGGGGGTGCTGGGAGTTGTAGTCCAACACGTGTGGAGAGAGGCCCCAGATTGTGGAAGGCTCGCTGAGAGCTACTGGGGTGTCGATGGGCAAGGGAGACCACAAAGGCCTGCTTGGCTTTTTAATCTATGTGAAGGTTAGCCACCATCATGCCTAAAAGATCTCTTTGTAGCGGCTAGCAACAAAGCAATAAAATGGCTCCACAGTGGCATGATCAATATCTCCCGGGAGCTAACGTGAAGACCTTTCCAAAAGTTCATGCCCTCTGCCTGAAGACCCGACAACAACTCAGGAAGCCGCCTTGTTCCAAGTTGGACTCTCGGTCCAGCCGGCCCAGGCTTGTCTGCTCACGTGGGCAGGGGGCCCCCCGGGGTCTCCAGCGGAGATGGGCCTTCCCTGGCCGTGGCTCCCCGCGGTGGGTGTCACGGGCTCTTAGAGAAGCGAGACAGGCTGGCTGGTGCTTCCTTCCAGTATGTGGCCAGGATGCAATCAATTTTGCCTTCCTGTTTTTTTCCCCCTCTTCCCAAGGAGGATTTCAGGATCAATGGGGTGGAGCCCTGGTGCAACTGCTCGAGCAACTGCCTCCGGGCGCCCAAGGAGAAGCTCAACAAATTGACGGTGAGTGACATACATTGGCAGGAAGGTGGGGAGGAAGGGGGGTGGTGGAAGGAGCCCGTTTTCCTGGGGCGTGTCGGGAAAGGGAAGCTTCCCGTGGGCCCCCGTTTGGCCCGTAGCACCCAGGGTGGCGGACAACCCCGCCTTGGAGGCCTGGATAGCCTTTGGTAGCCTTCTCCGGCCTGGTGGCCTCCAGATGGGTTGGGCTACAGCTCCCAGCACAGCTGGCTGGTGGATGCTGGGACTTGCAGTCCAGCCCATCTGGGGGGGGGTGCTGGGGAAAACTGCACAAAAGCTGGGGAGACATCAACCGTTTGGCTGGGAATGATGGGAGCTGTAGTCCAACACATCTGGGGGCACCGACTTGGGGGTGACTGAAGGACACAGGGGGCACCTCCAGGCAGCACGGTGGCTGGAGAAGGAAGAGGGAGTTGTCTTCTGGGGAACCCCGAGAGGGCCAGGCAGGGACCCCGGCCTGGGGTTTCTGCACCCCTGCAGGAGGCAACCCAAACGTCTGTGTGACCACCATGAACAACGCAATGGATGCACTGAACAGCCCGTCGCCGCCCATCCAATGCCTGGGAAGAGAGAGCAAATCCGTAAAAACAAACCACTGGTGAGGTGTCAGTGCCTAGAGATGCGAAGGCCCAGAAAAAAAAACCGGAAAAATTAGGGGAAAAAACACATGTCTTTTTCAGGAAAAAATGCTTCCTCCCCCCCCCCCAAATGTTTCCAGTTTTTTCCTGGACCTTCACATCTCTATCAGCGCCTGATTGCTGGGAGTCCCAGCTCAGCTCAGCACACACACACACACACACACGCACACGCACACACGCACGCGCACGCACACACACACCCAGCCCTTTAGGGTCACGGGGATCCTGGTTCGCTCTCCTGAAGCACCTGACAATCTCAAAAACGATTTGCGGGCCCAATGGCCATGAGAACTGGGACCTGCTGGGAAAGCTCCTCTGTCACTGTTGTGGTGCCATCACAGAGACATGTAAAGCACTGCTTTGGCGTCAGACCCCAAAGTGACCTGATTATCCTGTCATCTTTTTCGGCAGAAATGGGAGAAGCTGGAAGCTGTGGAGATGGAGGTGAACCTGGCCATCTCTGTCCTGCAGAACCAGAGTGAGCCCACCTTGTCGAAAGTCATCTCCCAAGTACTGGGGTTCTTGATGCCCCTCAGAAACGACCTCACAGCCTGTGTAAGTAAGAACCACCTCCTTGCAGGAAAGCCCTCCCCGGGACCTAAAGGGAAGAGAAGGTGAGGTTGTGTAATCCAGTCTCTCTCCTCTCTCATTCAGATACAGCATCAGCCATCACATCACAAGGAGTCTGGTTACCTCCGGGAGTTTAAGGAGCAGTTTCAGAAATTTAACACCAGCAACGCAGAGGTGAGTGAGGCACAGGCAGCCAATCCAGTTTCCGTTCGGGGAGGCTTCGCCTTTGCCGAGCCTCGCCAGTACGACCATCGAAGTTGCTTGCTGCATAGATTCCTGGAGCCCCCTTGTTATTAAAAAAAAAAGGATGCACACTTAAAGAGCATTAATCGTGGGAAATAATTGCCACAGGACGCCCCATGGTGGCCACCTTCACAAGGGGACTGGATACATTCATAGACTGGCTGTAAGCCCTGGTTGTTGGGCACGGAACTGCCAAGTTCAGTGTCAGTCTACCTGCAACTATCAGATTCTGGGAACAAACGCCACGGGGTGTCTCTTGTCTCCATCGTGCCCTGCTTCCTCAGCCTTTTAGGGTTCCCCTGGCTGCCCCGCATGGGAGACAGCACGCTGGGTTAAATCACACGCTGGTCTGCCATGCAAATGCTCACAGTCTCCACCCCTCCTCCGCCATTCCAGCAATCTCCAAAGTGCCTCGAGGCAGCCGTGGGCCTCAACATAGTCCGCCTGCTGAGGGAGGACATCAGCCAAATCAGCCACCACCACTACCACCACGACCACCACCGCCGCCGCCACTCCTCCAACTGAGGCCCGTCGACTGCCCCAGACAAAGACCCATCCTCCCCTTTCCCCACTGACTGGACGAGCGGCGCTCGGATGACGAGCAGAAAATAATCTGGCCTCATTCATCAGACGACGACAACGACGACGAGCAGCCTTCGCCGAACTGGTGCCCTCCATACCTGCTCAGGTACAACTCCCATCATCCTCCAACGGCCACGCTTGCAAGAGGATTATGGGAAATGTAGTCCAACACTTCTGGAGGGCACCGGGTTGGAGACCCCCGATTCAGAGCTGAGATGTGGCCTTCGAACGAAAAACAGGTTCCTCCCAGGGCTGGCGAAAGACTGATGGTTTTGTGGGTCTCTGACCTTATTTATGTCTTCCGTTCCGTAACACACACACCCCAAATGGCCACGCACAGCAAGCGTACGAGATTCAGGGTCTCAAGCAACACGTTTACCGGAAGCGACTCACCAGTCCCAGAAGCCTGTTGCACAGCATTTGCCATCAAGACTGCAATTCTCCTCTGGCAGGAGGCGCATTTCCCCAAGTGCCTCGAGAAAAAGTGTGCGCTTGGGATATTATGATGGAACGCTATTACAGAAAGGGCTGTTTTATTTATGCAATTTATTTTAATTTCCTTGGGTCTGGAATTAACAAGCTCAAGAGGGAGGGAGGGGGAGAATCATTATTTAAAGTGGATTGTATTCATAAAACTGTTATTTATTCATGCATCATCAGCGTCTGTTTGCTGGAATGCCTATTATTTTAAAAAGAGCGAATTGTGAAGTATGGGAGAGAGCTTAATCTCTTGGAACAGACAAGCAAGGCTGCCCCCTGCTGGAAGGACTTGTTTTTGCGCACACTGCAGCAATGCCACCAAAATTATACCAGAGAAATCAGAATGTACACTAGTTTTGGCTTTAAATGCTTTAAATGACTCAGCCCCTTTGTGGATCAGGCAGCTGTGGAGCAAAAACAGAGAGCAGCTGAAATATTCTAAATTGTTTTGGCAGCAATCCATAATCTTACTACGGAGAAGTCCACTTAAAATAGGATTACCCTGGAGAAACTGAATTGTGGATTGTAGCCAGTGCCAGGAGACAGAAGGCTTCGGGGGGGGGGGGGGGGGGGGAGATTATGTTATTTCTAATTTATTTCCAGAAGGCACAGATTTCCTGAGCATGTGCCACTGAAACAGTGCACGTGCCCAGTAAATTCAGTATTCAATGCAAAATGATATATTGGTCCAAAGACTATGAATGTACCGGTAGTTATAAGCTTTTAAAATAACTCATTTGTTCTTTGCTAGATGTTCTCAATGATCAGGGGCGATTTGTTGTGTTGTTTTTTTTTACAAGAATTATTTTTTTTTACTATTTATTAATTGTTATATAATGCCACTAAGTTATTGTCAATGTTGTGGTTCTTTTGTAAATGTCCCAAATGCCTTTATAAAACAATGGGAAGCAAAGGCCCCCCCTGTGTCTCGTCTCTTGCCTTTCTCTGGGGTATGGGGGGGAGTCTGCCTGCGCTTGGAGGAGGCTGCTGTGTACAGTGCGTGGTTCAGGATCCGACAGGACTGAAGCGGGTCAGAAAGCCACCTGGTCCCACAGCCCTGCTCAGGGCAAGATCATCCAGTATTCCAGTATTTGAAGGGATACTGGAAGGGTCTTCCAGTATTTGAAGGGATGTCACACAGAGGAGGGCAAAGATCTCTTCTCGATCATCCCAGTTTGCAGGACACGGAATAATGGGCTCAAGTTACAGGAACCTAGATTCCACCTAAACATCAGGAAAAATTTCCTGACTGTCAGAGCAATAAGACAATGGAATCAACTACCTAGGGAGGTGGTGGGCTCTCCCAGTCTGGAGGCATTCAAGGTGCAGCTGGACAGACATCTGTCAGAGATGCTTTGACCTGGATTCCTGCATTGAGCAGGGGGTTGGACTCGATGGCCTTGTAGGCCCCTTCCAACTCTACTTTTCTATGATTCTATGATCCGTACACACACACATGCACGACGGGTTGGCCTGTGCTAACCAACAGGAGAAGGGTCCGTGGCTCAGTGGCGGAGCTCCCCCCCGCTTGGCCTGCAGAAGGTCCCCAGTTCAATCCCTGGCAGCATCTCCAGGTAGGGCTGGAAAAGGATCCTGCCCGAAACCCTGCAGAGCCGATGCTGCCAGTCAGTGTCAGCAGTACTGGGCTAGAGGGAGCAGTGGGCTGACTCAGTGTAAGATGACAGAACTAAATATGAATTATTACTACCACCACCACCACTACTACAACAACAACACTTCTCATTTTAAAAAAAGGCAGTTTACACCATAAAACTGATGCAATAACATGTTGTGGTTAAAGTGGACTTCCCCAACCTGGCGCCCTCCAGCTGTGTTGACCTGCAATGCCCATCATTCCAAGCCAGCACGGCCATTGGCCATGGGCGTTGCAGTCCCACACATCTGGAGGGCGCCAGGTTCATAGATTTCATAGATTTCATAGATCATAGAGTTGGAAGGAGCCTACAAGGCTATCGAGTCCAACCCCCTGCTCAATGCAGGAAACTAGAGGAGGGGGTCTCCCATCCAAGTAATAACCAGGCCTGACCCTGCTTAGCTTTCCACGCTCAGACAAGCTGAGCCAGTTGGGGAAGGCTGTGTTAGAGCATCGGACAAGGACCAGGAAAAACCCCGCTTAGCCGTGACGCTCACTGGGATCTCTCAGCCCAACCTTCCTCACAGGGTGGTTGTGATCATAATGTGGGGTGGAGGGGTTCCCACATATGCCACCCTGATCTCCTCGAAGGAAGGGTGGGATATAACTGAATTGAACAAACAAGTAAAGAAGTAGTCCCAGACGGCTCAAGTAAGCAATCCAAGTTACACTTTGCTACAGAAATCGAAAAAAGCATCACCAGGGTCCCCAAGCACACTCTCTGCCCAGGATCTGCGGTGGGATTCTTTTCCAGAAACTCATACGGTAATCAACCGGGCACTGAGCAGCCCCCATCTCTACTGACAACAGACTGAGTCTGGCTTAACAGTCATCTCCAGGAAACCCTGGGAACTGTAGTTCTTCCAGGGCCGGCAAAGATGAGCAGCGGCATCAAGAATCCACCCCGGCATGCCTTCTCCCCGCCCCACACTGATGCGGGGAGGGCTGTGGAGGTTTCTGCAGGGGCCTGCGAATCCCATCTCTTCCCCCCCCCCCCCGAGGCTGGCATGTTCTCTTTGCCCTCGGAGGGCGAGATATCCATCGGCCTCTGGGATCGTAGGATTGCAGCCTAAGTGTACGTCTTCCGCACCAAGCTCCAGCCGGTGGATCTTGGGGTTCGTGTCAAAACAACAACAACAAGATTTCACAAGCCTGACGTCAACCCACCCCAGTCTTAACAAAACTGCCGCATCTTCAGCAACCTCCCATTCCCAGGATTTGGGGGAGCAGGGACAGTTAGGCTGCCATAGGACCAATATAAATGTGTCATACAGATCATTATATTGAGGGACAACTCGGTCGGTTCCCCCCAAGATCCCATCACTAACTTTTGCTGCCCCTATGGGGGATTGACTGGGGCACAGTGCAGAGGCTGCACGAACTCTGCCCGGACCAGATAAATGTTTCCGGGATCCCTCCCGCTTGCATAGCCAGATCCGGCCGTGAGCTCAAGATCCCCTGGCTTTCTTCCGCACCATGCTGGGCTGCCTGCTCTCAGACCGCGCACGGCCCCGCACAACCCAAAATGCCACTCGTAGCCACACCAGTCTCGCTGGCACCAGCACCCCCTTCCACCCATCTGACCAACGAGCCAAGAATTTCTGCCAGAGCAGCGTTATTCACCAGTCTCTTTTCAGTCCAAACAGCCGCAGAAGCTGCCTGCACACACACAGAGGCTGCTGTGAGAATTATTTCAACTTAATGTCAGCATTAATCACCCAGGAGCTATCGAGGCGCTGATGGGATTAGTAATCCCCCCCCCACATGTAATTCAATTAAACACCTCCACTTGTTTCTTTTTTCATTTAAATAAATTAAGTCTTTCCCACCTGATGCCAAAACAAGGAAGTAGAGGCGAGGCCAGGAAGAGAGGGAGGGAGGAACATGACAGCGGCTAGACCGTGCAGGGTTTTGTGGCAACCTTTTTTGCCGCCGCCGCCCCCGTGAGATCCACCTGGTCAGCCAGGTGTTGAGGTAAAGGGAGGCAGCTGCCTCAGGCTGAATTTTTTTACAGTGCCATTGAGGGTGGCCGAGGGGGAGAGAGATCAGACCTACAGGACCTGATCCACTGGGAACTGCTTGCGCACAAGTCCCGCTGAAACACGCGGGAGATGCAAGAGAAGATTCTGGAGATCCCTGAGTATCCAATGAGTGAGCGAGCGAGCATCCCCATCACTTTTTACATTCTGCCCCGGAGATTCCCAGAGATATCTGACTGACCACTGTTGGAAGCAGGACACTGGGGTGAGATGGGCCCACCTTGCTCTGATCCACAAAGGGAACTTTCATGTACTCGTAGAAGGGCTGAAAAAATCCACAAAGGAAAGGTGCTAAATGTTGACTTCACCTCAAGTTTATCTGCAGCTTTGCTAACGGAAAAATGCCCAAATTTCTCTTTACTTCTGTTCTCCACCTCACAAAGAGCCTACCTGCCAGTGGGGCTTCCCATTGGGGCATCTGGTTGGCCACTGTGTGAACAGAATGCTGGACTAGAGAAGCCTCTCATGCCTGAACCAGCACAGCTCTGTTTATGCTCTTACATTCTTACGGGCCAAGGCTGCAGACAGATCGGGGTTGTATTTTCCGAAACGGGCAATCGGCAATGTGTGTCTTCATTCCCATTCCCAGCATCCCTCTATGTCACCTGAAACCTGCAGAGCACCTAGGAGCGCCACTGGTGGTGCTGTCTGGGGATGATGGGAGCTGTAGTCCAACCCATCTGGAGGGCATCAGGTTAGGGAAGGCTGGCCTAATCTCACCGAGGCTGCAAATCTTTCGGCAAATGCATCATTGCTGCTCCACTGGCGAGATGGCGCCTATTTTCCCAGAGGAGCCCCCAGCGTGTCCGTGGGAAGCTCCATGCGCACAGATGGAGCGGTTTTGCCCTGTTGTGATATGTATCACAATCACCAGCTGTGGCACATTGTTTACAAATGAAAGGAACAGAATGGCTGGTAAACAAGTTATGTTTTGTCTCCTACTTACTGTGTGTTTCTCATGGGAAAAGTAGGTGTGAAAGAAATACAAGCTGGTCACGTGGTTTGTATGTTCTGATGACGTACTGACTTGTTGTTTCTCTGTCTGTAGCCATTTTGGAGAGATGTGGAACTGTTCTCTCTTCTTCACTCTCTTGTCTTCTGACTAGTGCTTGCTGGACTAAATGCAATCATGTAACGTCTTTGTTGAGTGGAGTGAAGCTCAACTTGCTCCACTGGATTAAATGCTTGCTATGCATTGTACTCTGCACATGGAAATGTATACTCTGTAGAATAAGCTTTGTTAAGTAAATAAACAGGTAGTAAATAGGCCTGTGGAGTTTACAGAGTTATTTCCTTACTACTGGAATCTGCAAACAGGAGGAAGCTGAGCTGGCTGACATCCGATATGCCGAAAGAGCTGCACTGGAAGTGGGAGAGACAGATCTGAACTTCTGTGTGTGGATTTATGGGCGTCTGCACACGGGAATAGGATTTTAAATCTTCCATCTCACTCATGCGAGGCACTCTGCTTTTCCTCGTGCACCCTCATGCCCATGGTGCTGGGAGGAGGACCATGGGGGGGGGGTGTCAGGACAGCCTCGGAGCCACAGGATCCAAAAAAAGCCTTGCTCCCCTGACACCCCCCTAAAACGGTGAAGAGCCATGCCAGCCCCAGAGCCAGTGTAGTTCATTTCCTTCCTATTGGTGTCAATGGGAGAAAACAGCAGGAGAGGGGTTTGCGCGGGGAACAAAAAGGAAAGCTCCGCCACCTCCTCCCACCCTGGCTGGATCCTTGCATTCTCCCCGCTGCACCCGGCTCCACGGGGTTCCTCTGCCCATACCCAAGCCTCTTCAGACTGCAACCAGTACAGACTTTACGGCTTCAGTACCAAGCAAGCTTTTGCCTCTCTCCTGCCCCCCACCTCTGCCCCGCTGCTTTTCTAACATCCAGCCTGACTTAAGAGTTCTGCAGAACTGAAACACCTGCTCATGGTTTCCCAGGTATTTCTTCTTGGCAGGGCGGGGGGTGTTAGTGTTTGATACGAAACAAAGCTTGTTGCGATGTTTTTGTTAAGTGGGCTGCTTATCTGGGACTTTCCCAGACAGGATAAAAAACATGGTGTCAGTGCTTATGTAGCTATTCTTGCCTGCGGCCTGGGAAAGTGGAGCCGGACCTCAGCGGGCATAGCCTGGGAACAAAGGGGTCATGTGGTATAAATAGACTAATGAGGTGGTGTGGCCACCATTCTTGCACATGCTTGCTTGCTTTCTGCCGAGCTGGATGTACCTTCATAATGTTCATAATGCATTTAAAAAAATAAAAAAAAACCTGAAGCTTTCTTTGATGTTCCTTCAGGATGTTTCAATTCCTGTGGCCTGTGGGATATAATCAAGCTGCTTCTCCCCCTGTTCCCTTGCACTAAAGATAATTTGTGATTCAACCTTACACACAGACAGCAGAAAACTACTTAGCAGTGGCTCTCAAAGAAACAACTGAAGCTTGTCCAGAGACATAAAACTATTAGGTGGGAAATATGAAATGGGTGTATAAATTACCTCCCTTCGCATTCGACTGCAAGAGACGAGGCTGTGCATGTTTTTGCCAAAGTGTGGCAGTCACGTGTAGTGGCCAATGGCCCGAGGAGGAGGTGGCACATCAGCTCCTTGTGTTCGCTGTCCCCCCAAAATTGCACCAATTTGCAAAGCACATCAGCTGTTGCTTTCACTGTGTCCCACAATGGTGGCGAAACCTGTTTGCTGATTAGAGGTGAGAATTAGATGTGGCTAAAGGTACAATGGTAAAGGGAAAGTGTTTAAGTAAGCATAATTGGCTTGGTGGTGCTCTGCCATCTGCAGCTGTGGAGGATAAAAAGGATGGGGATTAATTGAGGCACAGGGACTCGCACTGGAAAAGAGAGAGAGAGAGAGAGAGAGCATTAATGGTTCATGTTACATGTGATAATGTGAACCGCTGAGCGGTGTCCTCTCTTAAAAGCATCATCTGAGACGCTGCAAAAATGCAGATCTAATGGGCAGATGCTCGTGAATTTGCACATATTTTCATATTGTGGATTGGCGGAGGGAAACAGCGACTGATTAATCAAGAATCACATTAAAAAAAAAAACTGAAAAAAAATAAATATACGGTATGTATTTTTATTTACTTAAAAAAAATAACTATGAGTATGTATCAAAACTGCAGAAGGGAAGCAACACTCCAGAAGTGGCATTCCCCACCACCGCTTCTCCCACTACAACGGAGGCCTATTCTGAGACGGCACCCAAAAGCAAGGAGAGAAAACTTCTTTCCTCAAAACGGTTCTTCTAATGATATGTCAACCTGTGTCAATTTAATCACCTTCATTCAAAAATTAAAATGTGCTTGATTCATTGAGAAAGATTCCTCTCACTGGGCACGTGGCCATCAACCCACACGGCCCTCGACCGATCATCCTGTATGATCCACCCACCCTCCCACCCAGGCCCCACAAGCAAAGCCTGGGTGCTCTGCGGCAGGACAGAGCAGGCAGAGACGGGGCCAGGGAGCGGTCCGAGGGTAACTTAGGCGATGACGTGCTTCGACACCACGCTTAAGGCTCAGCAGCAGGTCTGCGGCTGCTCACAGAGGAAAGCGCGATGTGAAACACTGCGCATGGCAGGTGCGGCTGACGGGAGAGAGCACAGCCCACTCGCTGCGCCCAAGCATCACTTCCTTGGGCCCCGTACGAGCTTGTATGGCCCCCCCCTTCCCCCGTCTCCTCTTGCAAGGTGGGAGAGTTGATGGGGGTCCGTGGGCACCTTTGGGTCTCTCTCTCTAAGCCAGTGCTTCTCAATTATTTTCTGTCATGCCCCCCCTAGCAAGAAGAAAACATTTCGCGCCCCCCGCGTGACTGTAAATAGTATCATTTGTCTATAAAATTGTTATAAGTACACCTCTGCATAACACTGTATCCTTATTAACGTATAAGAGAATAAAAAAAGAAAGAAATGTGGATCAATTTACAACAAAGAATAGCTTTATTAACTGTAGCAGAAAAGATTTAAAGGAGCACAGGATTTAAAGGAACACAATATTAAAAAAAACTTTTAACTGAGGTCAAACGAGCCCCCCTTTACGGAGCCTCGCGCCCCCCCTGGGGGGCCCGCCCCACTATTTGAGAAGCACTGCTCTAAGCGCCTTGTGTCCCTGGCCGCCTGAGCTGGGAGAGGAGGCATGCATCCCTTCATTATACACCGGTTGTGAACCCTCTCTGGACATGCTCCGGGCCCCAGGACTGAGGTCAGAGTTCTTCTGCGCACACTGGAGACCAGAGGCCCCGCTCATGTGCTCCCCCACGTTCTGGGGCCCGCGAATCAGCAGCACGGGCTCCCCCTCCCTCCCTCCCTCCTTCCCTCCACCTCCAGGTCTCTACTTGTCCCTCCCTCTTGATGCCAGACCCTTTTAGCATAGATAGAAAACGCCAGCAGGAACTCAGGAGCTCTGGGACTTACACTTCTTGTTGGTCAGAGGTTATGGGAGTTGCAGTCCAAGAAGCCACCAGCTTGGAGGAGCCGGTGTCGCCGAGATTTGGCGAGGACTAGATTTCTAGATTTTTCTGCAAGTGAAAAGAAAAAGAAAGTTTTTTGGAGTGGGGTATTATATAGCCCTCAAGTTCTCACGTTACATCGACTGCAGGTGAAGACGTGCCTGGCTGTAGCCCCTGCAGCCAACAGGTTAACGTTGCCTCCGGAAAATCCTGCAAATTACTTGGGAAGACAGGCGAACAAATGTCAGTGTACTGGAAGAAGCAAAGACTACTAGCATTGAAAAAATGATCCTTCAACGCCAACTTCAGTGGACCGGTCATGTTGTTCGAATGCCTGACTGCCGTCTCCCAAAGCAGTTACTTTACTCCCAACTCAAGGATGGAAAGCGGAATATCGGTGGTCAATATAATTTATTTATTTATTATATTTATCAATCGCCCATCTGGCCGGTCACCCGGCCACCCTGGGCGATGCACAATTAAAATACAGCAAACAACACAACAAAATACAATAATTAAAACAATATAAAAAATTCTCATTAAAAACCTAACCCACCCCATATTCCCGCCTGAACAGCCATGTTTTTAATGCACGGCGGAAGCTCATCACGGAGGTTTAAAGATGATCATATAAGAGGTTTAAAGATGTTCATAAGGCTAATCTAAAAAAATGCAATATAAACATCGAAAACTGGGAAGCTCTGGCCCATGAACGATCTAAATGGAGGTTGGCCTTTCACAAAGGTTCCATGGACTTTGAAGAAACCCGAGTGCAAGGTGAAAGGGAGAAACGTGCTAAGCGAAAAGCACGTCAAATGAATCCTTTACAGGACCATCTTCCATCTGGTAACCTGTGTCCTCACTGTGGGAAGCTGTGTGGATCTAGAATTGGCCTCCACAGTCACTTATGGACCCATCGCTAGAGTCTACACAATCTTCTTTAGAATTTCCTCCTTTTATCCCGGAAGACAATCTTACCCGGTCACGAGTCATCATCAGGCGATCACTGATATAGCCTGATCACCTGATGATGATATAGCCCTCAAGTTCTCACGTTACATCGACTGCAGGTGAAGACGTGCCTGGCTGTAGCCCCTGCAGCCAACAGGTGAAGGCTGGCGATGTCCCCGGAGCGTCACCCCGCAGATTTGTGCTTGCCTGCTAGACTTGAAATAAAGAATAAACTGAGCCACGCTAGATAGAAATACAAATTTGTTTCTGCTTTTAGAACCGAGAAGATTCAGTCTCCGTAGAGACTGTCAAAAATTGCCATTGCCGACTATATTTCAAGTCGTCATGGCGGGGTATTGGGAAAAGTTTTCAATTAGCAATAATCGCGCCTCGGATTAACCTCATTGGCTACGATACTGCCACTGCGCAAAGCTACCGAATACTCCGGCCGGCGCTGCCGCTCTCTCGCCGGAGGTTTTTACACGTAAGAACGAGCCGACCCGGATCGCGAGCTGGAAAGCAAACGAGAGGGTCACCAAGGCCATGGAGGGACGTGCATCTTCCGCTCTCGGCCCCGGAAAAAATCTTTTAGGAAGATTATCGTCGCTTTTGCTCCGGATTTCGCGACTGTCTTGCCGCAAAGGATTCTGGACGCCGCATGCATATTTAGAGGGACGCGACAAGTCAGGGCTATGAAGATGAATGAATGACGCAGGAGGGAAGCGGGTGGAGCGAAGGCGGTAGAGAGGGGAGGGTCGCGAAGAAAACGAGCCAATCATGATAAAGGAAGAGGAACGGGGGCGGAGATTAGAGCCCCGCTCCTCTAAACGTCACTGCTTCTTCGACTAAGATCTACTGCAGTCCATTTTGCAAACGGTGGGGAGAGAATAAAAAGGAATTGGGAGGGGAAATGGGAGTTGCGGGCACCTTTTTTTTTGCCACGAATTCCTTCTGTTTGTTTGTTTTGCAACCCCCAACTGATCATTGCTGCATCAAGAGTGTGTGCAAGGGAGGGCGGCTTCTAAGAAGAGGGCCTTTTCCGTTGTGGCACCCTGGCTGTGGAATAAGCGTCCCAGGGAGGCTTCGCCTGGCGCCTGCGTTGAACTCTGTCTGGTGCCCGGCGAAGTCCTTATTTGCCCAGGAATTTTAATCTTTCGGTTTCTCTTTTTTTAAATCTGTTATCCCGCAAACTTATGCGCGTTTAGACCCAAAAAAAAAAGGGGGGGGGCCTACAACTTCCAGCATGCCCCAGCCAGCTATGCTGGGAGTTGTAGGCCTTTTTTCTGTCTAAACAAGCATAGGATTGCGCTCCTACTGTATTTTAAATCTGTGCACTGCCGCTAGCTTTTATTTTGGTTTTTTACTTTTATTATATACTGTAGTTTTAAACTCTTATATTATAGTTTTATCGTGTTGTATATTATGGTCTTAATAAACTGCCTAGAGAGCTTCTGCTACTGGGCAGTATAGAAATGTAATAAATACATTAATATTCAAAACAAAACTTGAGTTTAGTCTTTCAAGATTCTGCATTTTACTACCACCATTCTTGCCCCCCCCCCCCGTTGATGACCTCTTTGAACAAGCTGCCCATCTGTCCGGTTTATATAGGGCGGGGGAGAGAAACACAAAGTGAGCAAAAAAAAAAGGGAAATCCACATTGTTTTGTAACAATTCTTTGCTTCTCTTGCATGTGTTTGGGACAGGGTAGAATAGATTCTAATTAGAGCAGGATAGACAGTACCAAAATGCCTGAGCTTTGAACAAGCAAAGCTGCAATAAAGGGGGAGGCTTTTTGGAGGGGGGAATATCATAGAATCATAGAAAAGTGGAGTTGGAAGGGGCCTACCAGGCCATCGAGTCCAACCCCCCCGCTCAATGCAGGAATCCAGGTCAAAGCATCCCCAAAGAATAGCCGAACCCCAGCATGAGAAATGGGTTGGCCGAGTATGTGCCTCAGCAAAACAAGAAACGACCACTCACTAAATACCTCCTCCAGCCAGCGTGGCGAGCCCTCGAGACTTGGAAGCCGCAGATTCCGCTTGCAATGCGGATTTGACCTTGAGGCGCGCGCGTTTTGCCAGAAGCCGAGGAGGGCGCGCGCTGCCTCCTTATCTCCCCAGGGAAATCCACACCTGGGCCGCGCGCGGGAGAGCTGGCAGGTGTGGGCAAAACCTGGCGCACACGCGCAGAAATGCTCCAAGGTGGAAAGATTAGGCACGCACGAGCTGGAGTGGAGAGCGGCAACAGGTCTCTGCCTCCTCCTCACTGGAAAAGGAGCGATGGGGGGGGCGGGAGGGGGCTGAGGACCGTCTCCAGTCAGAGCTGCTCAAGGCAGCGCTCCCCAAGCTAGAACTCCGCTTGGCTCAGGATTAAAAGAGGGGTAAACAGGCAGCAGCATCCGGGTGCGCGCACAGGGAGCCCCCAGCGAGCCAGGGCTTCTCCTGAGCAGGATTACCAGTAGGCCAGATCACGCCTAGAAATTGAATGGCGCGGGGGAAAGAAGGGGACATCAGAGTTGCAACGTGCCTTTTTGGATCCCGCCCGCCCTTCCCGGGAGCGCTTCTCCCTCCCTCTCCCAGCCTGTCTTAAGGTCCTGGGATTTTCCCCTACATTTTGTTGCCTGAGGGCTGAAACAAAGAACCAAGTGGTGCCCTCCCCTTGCATGAAGGCCAACTAGCCTGTTTCTTCGACACTAGTGCAGAAAAGCATCTTCCACTGCACCCCAAGGCAGCAGGATAGCTGAGGGGGGCGCAGTGCATGCCCCTTGGCACGCCTCTCTCCAACATCTTGCTGCCGCCAACCAGCAGCTGCCGCCTGAGACAAGCGCTTCGCTCTACCTAATGGTAGGGCTGGCCCTGTCCATCACTTTGGGTCGGAAAGAGAACCCACACATCCAGCTCCAAGAATCCACGTTGTCTGCTGTAGCAGGGTCCAGGGAGGAAGAGCGAGGGAGGGCCCAGCGCTGTTTCTATAGGCTGCTGTTCAAAAGGGCAGTAGAGCCTAGCAGTTGGAATGCGGGAGGCTTTGATATACAGCAGCCGTCCCCATCCTGGCGGCCCCCAGATGTGTTGGACTGCAACTCCCACAATCCTCAGCTGGCTGAGGATTGTGGGAGTTGCAGTCCAACACATCTGGGGGCCGCCAGGATGGGGACGGCTGATCCAGCGCTTCCAGCTTTTTAATATCTGGGCAGGGGGAGCGTCAGGTCTCCTAGAGGAGGAACAGAGGTTAGATCAGGGCTCTCCAAGCTCCTTGGGTCCCCAGATGTTGCTGGACAACAGCTCCCAGAATCCCTTGCCATTAGCCATGCTGGCTGGGTACGCTGGGAGCTGTAGGCCAGCAACATCTGGGGACCCAAGGAGGTTGGAGAGCCCTGATCTAACCTCTAATCCTCCTCTAGGAGACCTGACGCTCCCCCTGCGTCAGATATTAAAAAGCTGGAAGCGCTGGATCAGCCGTCCCCATCCTGGCAGCCCCCAGATGTGTTGGGGCTGCAGGAGAGCCCTGGGTTAGATCAAGGGGTGCAAGGTGGGTACGCGCGGGAAAGAAAACCACGACCTCTGCGGCTCAAGAGTGCCACTCTTGGCTATGAATGCGCAGCCCCAATGGAAAAAGTCACGGGCCCCCTCGCACACGCATCGAGGGTCTCGTCAGCCTCCCAGGCCTCCTTTGGGTACACACAGCTTGCCCCTTTCCCACCGTTATCTCCCTCCGGGGCCTTGGAACCCCGTGCGAGTTCCAGCCGCTGCTGGCCTTGGCCCTGGGCCCTGCCACAGTGAGGGCAGCTCTATATAAAGCAACCCGCCTTCCTGACGGTCTGGACCGCTTCTCCTGCCCACGCCCTCCATCGCCGTTAAGATGAGGGCCTCGCACAGCCTCTGCCTCCTCCCGCTGCTCCTCGCTGCGGCCTGGGCCCAGTGCCCGCTCCCGGCCGACCTCAAGGATGCCAACGGCACCAGGACCTGCTGCGCCCAGCTCTACACGGACGACAGCGCCTACTACGACCAGTGCTGTGGCGGGGACGTCGCCGTAGTTCAGCCGGACGAAGATCAGCCCTACATGCCGCCGGCTTTTAACAACAAGATCTCTTCCTTGGTGGTGGCCCAACGCTGCGAACTCACCGTGTGGTCCGGAAAGGGCAAAGGCGGCAAGACCCGTAAGTTTAAAGCCGGGGCGTACCCTCGGCTCCGAGAATATAAGAAGGGGCTCATTGGGAACTGGGATAACTCCATCTCTGCCTACTTCTGCAAGTGCACCTGAGGTGACCAAGCCGGAGATGAGTGAGGCACGAGGGAAGCCCGCCGCATCAGTCCGTAGCAACACGGACTCCTCCTCACTATCCCCACCCCAGCATCTGCTTGCCTGTCGCAGCTGTGATCCCACAATGCCTCATCCATGAAGCCACTCCATTGCCACTGAGGACTCTGGGATACCTGCTTCCCAGAACCCCACTCTTTCATAGATTTCACAGATCAGAGTTGGAAGGAGCCTACAAGGCCATCGAGTCCAACCCACTGCTCAATGCAGGAGACTAGAGGAGGGGTCTCCCATCCAAGTAATAGCCAGGCCTGACCCTGCCTAGCTTTCCACGCTCAGACAAGCTGAGTCAGCGTGAGCCACAGGCCTGTCTTCTTCCCATGCACCCCAGTGGCAGCAAACGCGGGCCCACTGGAAGATCTCGATGTGCGAGTGCAGTGCAGCACACGAGCATTCATCTTGCTACAGCGAAGGATTCATCCAAGCCTCCCGCAGACCAGAGCACAACAGTGCCACAGAAAAGCAAAAAACCAGCAAGAGAATTTATTCCCACCCACCCCCCCAACGACAATGGCAAATAAATACGCTCAATCAGAAGGGAGCTTCTCCCCAACTCTGAAGACCTGCAGCTTTGTCACCTTGCTCGAAAGATTTGTTGCCTCCGATGTTTTAAGATCTCTCACGTCCCGCTTGGTTCTCAGCATTTTCAAGACAGGCATTCCATCTTCAAAGCCGTTCTCTCTTCTCGTTGCTTCCCTGAGATCCACTTTGCGGCACATGTTCCCTCCATCTCATCTCGGCTATTATTGTTGCGCCTTGCCATGATAAACGTAATTAAAAGCAAAGGAACACGACTTTCAAAATGTGTTGGATGTGTTTTTTTTTGGGGGGGGGGGGTGTTGTAGCTCAAGGCCAGCGAGTGATGAGTAGCTTTTATTTTTGCCTCTTGTAAACATTTAATTGGAAAGGGCTTTCAGCAACCCAAGAGCAGAATACAATAATCCCCACCAAGCAAATTGTTTTCAATTTACTCTTTTCCTTGGAGGCATCTCCAAACTTGGCAGGACCCTGCGAGGGGGAAGGGGGCGCTGTGGTAGCGTAGGAGGATGGAGCTTGGGCCAAGATGCACCAGCTCTCAGTTTTGAATGCCAAAGATCAGCCTTTGAACTTGGGAAGAGCTGATGCTGATGGTGCTTCTGAGCATCTGCAGAGTGCCTTTCCCACAAAGCTATTTAACCACAGCCAGCTCTAATATACCTGGAATGATGCATGCCAAGTTTCCATCTCAGTGGCCTTGGCATCTGCACCTTTCTTTCAGGATACCAAGCACTGAACTCACCACCACAACCATCCACCCCACCCACCACACAAACAACAAGTATTTCCCAGGAACTGCCTTCACATAAACCTCCCTTCAAGGTAGGCCCATTATTATTGTCACCGTACAGATGTGGTGATGGTGGGGGGGTTGAGGCTGCTATCCTGGTCATACTTACTAGGGAATAAGCCCCACTGAACACAGAGTGTGCTACTTCTGAGTAAACATGCACTGTGTGGCATGTAAACGATAAGGTCTCACTTGTTAAGAAGTCCTCTTGCTATCTGGTGACAGAGATAGGGAGGGGTTCATTTGAGGAAGGCGAGACCAGGGATCAGCCCTTGAACCTGTTTCCAGTACCACTTTTCTGCCCAAGATGAACATGAGGTGTAATACTAGACAAGAGTGCTTGCCTCTGAGCACGAGCAGAGTGCCTTTCCCTTGATATACCCACACCACAAAAAATGCTATGCATTTGCCACTTTGATATCTACTTTTAATCAACTGCAAGAAATTCTAGTTCAAGGTTTGAGCGCTTGCCTTCCTGCAAGACGTGGGTGGCTCATGGTGGCCCCACCACCCTTGGGTCCTACCGCCCCACAACCCCAGCTAAGACCTCCGCACCCCCCATCCCCCCGCCCTGAGCACCCTCAGTCCCGCAGCTGGACAGAGATGCTGCTGTCGGTCGCTCTCGTGCGGAGGAGCCCTGCCGGTGTCTCCACGACCTTGGTCTTGTGCAGAAAGTGGACATAGCGCACACCCGGGCCATAGCGCTGGAAGATGTGAGAAACCTTGAATGAAATCGGGATGGGGAAAGGGGTCTCAGTGCACCCGGTAGAACCACAGAGCTGCTGCCCTGGAGAGCACAGGTGACCACACACACACACACACACACACACACACCGCTAGCATAGGAAGATTGGGGGGCGGCAGTGCAGCAGCCGGTGTGGCTCAGTCAACAAAGTTGGACTTGGATCTGGGAGATCTGTGTTCAAATCCCACCCAGCCACCCCTCTGCCACAGACTCACCGTACAGCCATGGGCCATTCTTTCTACAGCCTAATCTGTTAAATCTGTAACGCAGGAACAGCAGTCCCCCCACCCACCCACCCACCCACTGAGGGTTGTCTGGACATTGCTAATCCTCTTAAAAAGCTAAAAACATGATTGGTGATCATAATTCAACTCAACAGATTGCAATAAAAGGTGCATCGAACACCCGGACTTAGAACTATGGCTCGAACGCAGGACCTGCTTCTGATTCCAGGCTCCCAGCCATCTACCGTGTTCAGCAATGAATGCAATATTAAAAAAAATAACATGTTCAAGGAAAGAGTCCCTCTGACCATGCACTGCGTGTTTTGTTTCATCGCTGAGCAACTGCAGGCAGCTCCAACAGATCTGCGGCTGGAGATCCGGGAGTTGGCCGGGGGGGGGGGGGGATTCCAGGCTCAGAGAGTGACATACTGGGACCAGCCACGCTCCCCGACCCCATCCTTACGTGATGCCAATCCTTGTTCTCCCCACGTTGCTCTCTCTCCTGTGCCACGTGGTGGAATTCACCAATCACTGTGGCCTGATTGGCGCCCAGGAGCTGGACGTGAAGCTCGTAAACAGAGTCGGCTAGTTTGCTGTTCTCATACCTGAAAGGAAGGAAGGAAGGAAGGAAGGAAGGAAGGAAGGAAGGAAGGAAGGAGCTCAGTTCCTGCTGGTAAGCGGACCAGCAGTTTGCCACGGGCACCCAGAGACCTCGGTGGCAAAAGCCTTCTAGAAACATCCGTGCGGTGTGGCTGGCCACCGCTGGTCTCTCTCCGGGCAGCTAGAATAAGATTTTATCACTGGGCAACTGCTGCCCTCCAGTGGCGCACAGGAGGAGTTCACCTAAATAGTCACCTTTCTGGCTGAATATTTGGGGGTATCTATCAATCTATCAAAGCATTTTTACAACACCCTACACCAGTGTTCTCCAACCTTGGGTCCCCAGATGTTTTTGGCCTACAACTCCCAGCATGCCCCAGCCAGCGTAGCTGGCTGGGGCATGCTGGGAGTTGTAGGCCAAAAACATCTGGGGACCCAAGGTTGGAGAACACTGCCCTACACTGAAAGCACACTTAAGAGTTTCTCCAGCTCACCCTATGGCATGAGGCAGCCTCCTTGTTTTGGAGATTGAGAGAGAGAGAGAGAGCGAGAGAGAAAGAATTTAATAGACCAACTCCCGGTCATTCTTGCCCCCAGTCCCCAACACTTAATTTGACTGGGGCTGGGTGCGGCACAGACTCTCCGCATGGTCCTTGAGCGAATCGCTTGTTGCACAGAGCAGAGTCCAAACCACCACATCCTTAGGATTGGCAGGACGGGCTTCCAGATCGGAAGGTATAACTTCCAGGTCATATTAAGCCCCAGCACCTCTTGTCTTTAGAAATTCAGTGGCACCTTGAGAATATTGTTTTGTTTCCAGTCACTGGGGCCATTTGTATGACACGACAGCCCACCGTGGGTTATTTAAACCCATGGTGAAGTTGTGGTGCGCTTGGGTGCATGCGGCCGCCATTTTGAATATGGAACCCCCTCCCTCTCTGGGGTTGTCATGTCATGCAAACCCAGGCAGCGTGGGTTATGCGACGGTTAAACAACCCTCACATAACACATGGCCTGTTTTAGAGTTAAGCAAGCATTGTTTAAGGGTTCTTTTAGGGTTATGTGAGGGTTTTTAACCCTCACACCGCCCACACTCGCCAGGTTCGCATGACATGACCTTCTCCAAGCAGGGTCGGATATTCAACATGGTGCCCGCAGGCACCACTGTTCATAGAATCATAGAAAAGTAGAGCTGGAAGGGGCCTACAAGGCCATCGAGTCCAACCCCCTGCTCATAACCCACAATGAGCCACAGTGGGTTGTCCAAACCTGGTCATTGACTGGTTTGCACATAAACAGCAAACCATGGTTTAATTAACCATGGTTTGTCGTTACGTGCTAACCCAGAACTATGGGTCAACTATATGTTGTTAACCATGAACAACCCACAAAGAGAACCCATGATTGTTCCTGGGTTATGAACCGTGGGTTGTTTATAAACTGTGGGGTGTTCTTATGTGTGAACCCAGAATCGTGGGTTGTTCATGTGTTGTTTCACCAGGCTACAGAGGCAGCGGGCAAGAGTGGCCAAAAAACCCACCCTCTTTACATGCCAGTACTGCAGTGCCTCAAAGGCCGTTGGGACACAGAGAGGGAGCAGGCGAAGGAGGAGGGAAACAAAACAAACTGTGGTTTGTTCAATCATCTGCCAGACAAACCCTGGATAGGGCAACAAACCATGGTTAAAATAAATGGTGGGTTAGCGTTATGTGCAAACCAGGCCGTACTCAACAAGGCGAAAGGACCACAGATCCCATGCCAGGAAAATGAACTCCCAGCCTGCCTTCCCTCCCCACAATTACCAGTCCAGGATGGTGATGTTTGGTTGGTACAAATCCAGCAGCTCTGCCCAGAGGCCTTCAGCCAGCAAGTCTACACGCTGTTGCTTGACGCACCAGCTAGAAAGGACAGAGGAGGCGTGTTAACCAGGCCCAAAGAGACCCAGCCCGCTCACACAAGCCCATCTCCAGGAAGGCACCCACCTGCAGGGTGGTGAAACGAGCCTCGGAGGGACTTCCTTGTTGGTGGCTGCGAGGAGCTCGACGCTGACTTGCCAGCCTTCAAAAAGGCCTGTGAGGAGATGCAAAGTGAGCCCAAAGGGGAGAGAAAACGGTGAATAAGTACAGCCACTAAGTTCTGTGTCCAAAGATTCTGGGTGCCCCTGAGCACGTACAGAGGTTTCCCCTATTTCTCTTTTACAAAGCACACACACACGGATATAAGAAGAGCCCTGCTGGGCCAGCCCAGACCAAGGGTCCATCTAGTCCAGCATTCTGTTCACACAGTGGCCAACCAGCTGCCCACAGGAAACCCACAGGTAGGACATGAGTGCAAGAGCACTTTTGCACTTTCCCAAGCAGCTAGAGTCTCAGGAAAAAGTGCAAAAGGTGCATCCGCCTGAGGACTATCAGTGCAAAACAAACAAACAAACATGGGGATCTTACCGCAAAGGGGGTGTAAATCCCACCACCCCCTTTTTGCCAGCCAAGATCACTTGCGCCTTTGCTTTCCCCTGACAGCTCACCCTTTGACAGCTGTCAGGGGAAAGCAAAGGGAAAATAACCCTATTTGGATGCTCCCTGGGCCAATGTCCAGGGTTAGTACCTGCCGCACTTTGACAGCAGCTAGCCCCCAGGACATTGCCCAGGTGAGGGTTCCCCTTCTCAGACCCGCGCAAGCGCAAGTTCAAGTTTTAAAAAAAGAATATTTCGCGAAGAAAAATTGTGCATATTTGAGGAGCAAACATTTTTTAAAAAATAAGAGGTGGCGGGCCAGTAACATTTGGGCCACTTGGGCACTTAGAAGGGGCTGTCACTGGCAGCGGCACGGGCGGGATCGGCAAGGGGTTTTTCACCGCTCTTAACCCACACCTTGCTCACCCCTGGACTTTACCCACGGTGAGATCGGTTGTCTGGGTTCGGATGACACGACAACCCGCCATGGGTAAAACAATCCCTAAAGCACCCTGGGTTCTCAGGGTGGCTTGCTTGGGGGGAAAAACAAGCCACCACGGGTAAGGTGGGCTGGGTTCAGACAGCACGACAACCAGCCGTGGCTCCTTACCCAGGATGGATTGTCGTGTCGTCCGAACCAGGCCAGAGTGTCTCTGAATGCCTTCCACCTCTGACAGGATGCAACCTCTGAAAAAAGTCACAGTAAGCTTAGAGCGAGTTACCTTTTTTTTTTTTTAAAGGAAGGAAGGAAGAATCTGGCTCACTTTCTCAACCCGCCTGCACATGCAGAAAACGTACGATGCCCTCAGGTCCTTTTAAAAAAAAAAAACCCACTGGACTGCATCCCATTGAGGAGGATGCTCAGAGATACATGGCTCATGGGGCCGGAACTTTCAAGAGACCCAAAGTGGCAAATTCCAGCTAATGCTGTGCTTGCGAGGGGTGCCCCGCGCCCCACTGCCACACAGCCGAGCCCGGAGCCCTCGTGCCCCGCTTACCTTCATAGTCCAGAGGCTTGCCGGGCGCATCAGGTGGGCATGGAGGAGCTGGCTCAGAAACATTCACACCTGTATGAAGGAAAGGAGAGGGGGAAGGATGGCGCAAGTGAGCCGTGATCTCTCCAGATTCCCTTTCATGCTAAGCTGAGCCCAGCAGCTTCTCTGGCCTAATTACGTAATTAATTACATTTGTTAATCGCCCATCTGGCCGGCCACCCAGCCACCCTGGGCGATGTACAATTAAAACAATAAAATAAAACATGAAAATTAAAACAGTATAAAAAATTCTTTTAAAATCCTAACCCACCCCATATTCCCACCTGAAATACCATGTTTTTAATGCGCGGCGGAAGTTCATCACGGAGGGGGCATGGTGAAGGTCACTAGGGAGGGAGTTCCATAACTTGGGGGCCGCCACAGAGAAGGCCCTCTTCCTAGTCCCCACCAGCCTGGCTGCTCTGGCTGATGGGATAAGGAGAAGGCCGTCTGTGGCAGACCTTGTTGAGCTGCCTACTTGATGTAGATTAAAGCTCGGAAGGTGTTGTATTTCTGCTCAGCCAGAGGCTACCCCTAGTATGAGGCAAAACAAGGTGGCAGGCAGGCGGATCTAATCCATGAGGCATCATGATCCACCAGGAAGTCCTTCCATGCAAGGCACATTGAAATAAGTAAGAGAACAAGTCGCCAGTGCACTGCACCCCATTTTAATTAGTGTCTTGATTTGTGGGGTATTTATATTTTTACACTAAAGGGGCTTACTTTTTGAGCCAGGTCTCAGCTCCTGCCCCTGTTTCCATTGGCTGAGCTAAGCCTTGGAACATGTGAAGTAATCATGATGGGGAGAGTACCCCTGGGCATATACAGAGCATCTTTCCCTTGCCAGTGGCCCCTTGTCTGGGATTGTGTTTAGGAGGGAAGTCTCCCCACTAACACATCTAGGAAATTAGGACATTCTAGACTAGCCTTCTCCAGGTGTCCTCCAGATGTTTTGGACTTCAACTCCCATCAGCCCCAGCCAGCAGGGCCAATGTTTGGGAATGTTGGGAGTTGTAGTCCAAAACATCTGGAGGGCACTGGGCTGGATTGTGTAGAGAGAAAAGGACAGGGGCGTTAGGCTACAATCCGATATCCACTTACCTCAGAGTAAGCCCCACTGAACTCAATGGGACTTACTTTTGAGTAGACATATGCAAGATTGCACTGTTAATAGCATAAGTTTTCACAGAAAGCTGGATTTTACTCCATTTGGGGGCTCGTGGGCCCTTCCTTCTCTCCCTGCAACAATGAAATCTAACAAGCAGTCGCCAGTTAATCAGTAGTGACAGGTGAGGCCTTGGAGATCCGGAATTGCTTTGCAAACATGCAAGGATTCTGACTGCCCATCAATTAGGATGACGGCGGCGCCCTTCTCCCCCGCCCACCCCGGGGCGGACAGCACCAGCAAGGCCTGTGACAAACTGGAGCTCTGGGCTGGGAGCCCAAGCACAGGTCCAGACAATTCTCACGTTAATGCATGGATGGGTTTGTGGAGGAGTCCGCCCTGCCCTGTCCCGCCCTGCCCAAGAGTGTCCATGAACTGTGACTAAAGCTCCCCTGGGCTAGGCGCAGCAAAGGGCTGTCTACAGTGGCATTGCTTTTTTCCAGAAGGGAAAGATCCAAACGACCTTGAAGTATAAAATACAAATGCACACAGATGAATGTGGAGAGCTGCAACAAAATGTTGTAGCAGTGTATCCCTCCACACACACCCCGAAGATGTGGGGCCCAGCCAGCCTGAAACAGGAGTTGGGGGCCGGCCCTACTATTGGGCAAAATGAGGCAATGGCTTCAGGCAGCTGATTTTGGGTGTCATGCCATTACAGCAAATTGTTAGCGATTTAATGTGTTAGGACTGTATTTTTACTGCCAGGGAGGGAGGGGCTTTTGTGATTTTTTGCTTTGGGTGCTGTGAAGGACCAGCACCCGGGTCCTATGCGTGAGTTCGGCGCTTAACGGGTTAACCGGCACTGAGTTACAGCCCGTACAAGCGAGTGAAACCGACTAGGAGGTTTGCGCACACAAGAGGAAACTAGAGCCCTTTGAATGACCAAATAAGGCTTTATTTATTTACATAATATATGGAGTGGAACTAACAGCTTTCTAGGAATACTACAACATCAATATGACCTGACGTGATCCCCAAGTTTATCAATGAACAGGCTCCCAGGCTAGCGCGTTGGGATTAGTCAGTTACCTTAGACTAAAGACTTCATGCTAGTCAATTTCAGCCTGGCTCTGGGTCTGTCCGATCCGGGGAAGAGAACAGCTTACTCCAGCCGCTGCTGGAGGATGGATCTTGATCACAAGCACCCCGTGTTCCCAACAACCAACAAAAGGAGGGGAGAGGGGTTTTCTACCCCTGGGTTTCCCGCTCTCCCCGCCCTCACGGTCAGGTGGGGCTTATGCCTGCCCCTTCGTGTCAGGTGGGCTTATTCCTGCCCGGGAAGAAGGTGATGTGTTGGGTACTTTACAGCTCTTTGAGACTGCCCTGTTAGTTTGATGGTCTTGATGGTCCTTTTCTGGGTTTTGTGGATTCCAACCGAGACTCTCCATTGTTGGGATGCCGTCTGTCTGGCTGCTTCTCTGTAACCCAATCGCCCTTCCTCGCCCCCCTCCCCCTTGGAAGGAGGCGGGTGTGTGCGTGTGCATGTCAGGCTTTCTCCACAGGTGCCAAAATAACAATGCTGGCCTGGGGCACTAGGGCACTTTGATGGGGCAGGGGTGGGGGCGGGAAGAGATACCATTACCAAAATGTCTTGGGCTGTTCCGGGCTCATGGAGAAACAGAAGTTTTAGGAATGGAGAAGAGGGGAAAGGGAACTTTTTCTCTCTTTCCTATCTGCTTGAAATCTTCCCCCACTGTATTATATAGTGCTGAAGGGCTCTGTCTTGGGGCTCTGTCTTGGGGTTGGCTAAGGGCCCTGATCCTGGGCGCTTCCAGCACTACATAGAAAGGAGGGGGCAGGTTCTGGAGGGGAGGAAAGGGAAATGTGGTTCAAGGTGCTGGTTTTGACCTCTGAAGTCCGAACTCAGCCTTCCGCAACTGGGCACCCTCCAGATGTGTTGGACTACAATTCCCAGGCACTGATGAGGCCACGCCAAGGCTCTGCAACTCTTCATTAATGACCTTCAGGAAGCTGGTAGAGACCATCCTTTTTAGTGAGGCTCTTAGTATGCAACTTTAATTTGCTACTTGTAATTTGTCGCTGCTCTCTGAATATTTTAAATGTTCCGATTGCTGTCGCGCTGTTATTTCTGCTGTCGTGTTTTAGCATTCAGTGTTTATTTCTAAACTGAAGGGTGTGTGTTGACTGTTACATTTTATTTTATTTTTATTATGAGCAGCCACAAACTCTTAGGAGGAAAGGCGTGGCAGAGGTGTCTTTATTTATTATTACAGTACTTTTAAATGACCCAATAGCTGAAGTTCTCTGGGCAGTGTACAATACATTAAAAACATATAGTACAAATATTAAAACAAAAATAAAAACAGCGCAAAATAAAACCAGCAGCAAAGAATAAAACCATTACAACATCATAAAATCAAATTAAAACCAGCAACAGAATAGAGTACTAAAAGCACTAAAAACAGTTCTTAAAATGCCTTGGAGAATAAAAAGGTCTTCACTTGGCACTAGAAAGGCCATAACATAGGCACCAGGTGAGCCTCTCTGCAGACAGCATGCCACAAATGGGGTGCCAGCACTGAGAAGGCCCTCTCTTATAGCCACCTGCCTTGCCTCATTTGGCAGGGGCACCTGGAGGAGGGCCTCAGGGGATGATCTTAAATAAAATAAACAGCCTTTGAAACGGGCCTTGGAAGACAGTCCCCCTCAGCTGTCACTAATTGTTTTTCACAAATTGTCAAAAATGTTGTTCAGCAACTTTGGGGATAAGCAAGAATTGAATTGTGCCCTGAGTTGCCTCTAGTTACCAGTTATAATGCTATGATATCCTTTATTGTGCTGTGGCTTTTTAGCCTGCAGCTTTTGTTTTGTTAAAATTGCTTTCTGGGGTGTTTTATTTTATTGTTTAGCTGCATTGGAAAAGGTCCTCGTGGACAGAAAGGCAGGATATAAATATCGTTCAATCAAATCAATCCCGTGTAGCACAGCGCACTCCGGCAGCTGTTGAATAATACCCATGCCCGGCAACTGTAAGATGGGTTAACAGTCAGACCTATCCATTACTGTGCTTCCAGGCAATTGGCTGAAAGGATTCTGGAGGAAGCCTCAAAAGAAAGCCAGCTCATTACTGACAGATCCTCTGGCCCTGTCATCAAATGGCCCACAAGCCCACTAGTCTTGTGCTGTGCAGCTGTGGCACCAAGGAATGCCCATAAACATTCCAATTGCTCAGATGTGAACAGGCAACTAGAGCAGGCTGAATATTCTTGCATGTTCTGTGACATCACAGCAGTGCTGCCCATTTTCTCCCCCTTCCTTCCTGCATGTCGGAGGTCTGAACTGACCACTTGCAGGGGGTTCCCCCCCCCCCCACACACACACACTTCTTTCACTGCTCCATCGATTTTGGCTTTTCCACCACTGCCTCCCCCTCCCACCCTCCTTCTCTCCCCCTGTATGGAGGTGGGCTCCACCCACCTGTATGAAATTGGGCCAAGGGCTGCCAGTTGCCCACCCCTGGTTTACATGAGAAATGGCCGTTTTGCAAAAGCCTAAAATGTTAAGAAGTCTGTGCAACTTGAAAGTCTGCATACTGCAAACATGGGTTGTTGCTTGCAAGGCGTTTTGTTTTCAGGCGACCAGAAGGGCGATCTCTTTGACTAATGAACCTCTCCCCATGGAAATGTGGAGGAAGACTGGTTCCGATGTAATACTTTCCATTTAGCTTCGGCTATTACGCGGTACAGAAATGTCATGAATAAATAAATGAAATGATTTTTTTAAAAAACGCCCTGCTTCTAAATGTTATGCTGAAGCATTGTTGTCTGTCCGGCGCGGGCTCAAATTAAGAGTCAAGAAGCTTTGCTAAACCTGAGCTGCTGGACCTTACGAGAACTTAACGACATTTTCCTATCACACTTAGTTCTGCTCATTCACACAGGAAAGAAGCTGCCGGCGGCCTCTCGCCAAAGGCTGCAGAAGAGCCGGGGCCTCTCGGGAAATGCTTTGCTCCTTCAGCGGCCCCAGCTCTTTGCCAGCGCCCCGCCCCGCCCCGCCAGATTAAACGGGGAAACTTAACTGGAACAAAGTGACAAAGCCGGGAGGAGGCCCGGCGCCGTCCAGATGACGGGACTACAACTCCCAGCACGGCCCACAGCATCTGGAGGGCGCCGTCTAGAACCGCGCCCGCCGCGAGAACGCCAGCGAGGCTGAAGGCGGCGGGGAAAGCCTCCCGGGGAGACCCGCCGAGGGGGGAAGGCAGCGCCCAGGCGCCCCTCGCGCGCGCGCGCGCGCGCACTACCTTCGGGGTTGGCGTTCTGCAGCAGGTTCCTCTCGAAGGGCTTCAGGGCGCAGCGCGCTCTCCAGTCGGCGTCGTGGGGGAGCGGGACCCGCCTGCGGCTCAGCCCCCACAGGGCGTCGAAGCGCTGCCGCCAGTCGGGCTGCCCCGCTGGCGGCGGCGGCGGCGGCGGGGGCGACCTGGGCGGCTGCTGCTGCTGCCGCCGCCGTCCCTGCGATGCCATGATCCGTCCCGCCCGGGCCGAGCGCTCGCCTCCAAGGGCAGGAGAAGGAGCCGGCCGAGAGGGAGGCCGCGAGCGCGCCAAGTGCCTCCAGGTTGCTCGGTCAGGCGGCCCCACCTTTTAAAAACCAGGGAGGGGCAGCAGCCCGGGGCGATCTAGAAACACTCCCCGGGGGAGGGGGAGGAGGAGGAGGAAGCGGCCGCCAAGTTGCGCAGACTTTCTCCAAAACTGTGGGTCTCGCCCCAGCCAGCCAGCCTGCCTGCCTGCAGCCCCCACCCCACTTCCGTCTAGGAAAACGCGCGGTCCTTGGCGTGTTTAGACGGGGGGAAACGGGCTGCAAGTAGTAGGCCCACCCCTGGCTGGCTTACATGAGAAATGGCTGTTTTGCAAAAGCCGAACATGTTAAGAATGTTTAACATGGGTCTCCCCCCCCCCTGCCGAAACGTACATAGGTTGGTGCCGTTGATGTCGAAGATGAAGGGGGGGGGGGTTCAGCGCGCGCGCCTGCCTGGATTTGTATCCCGCTGCCCTGAAACGCAACAGCTCTCTGCAGCGACACGGAAGCGAGGCCGACTCTGCACAGACGCTGGAAATGCTTGGCCTTGGACGCGGCGTGTCCTAACATCGGAGAGGCTATTTCCTCACTCCCCCCAGCCTTTGCAAGGCAGAGAGGAAGGGGCCCGGCGCTGGATCCCTGATGCACAGCAACGCCCAATCCCAAGCATTTCCCCCGCACACACTGCAAGGACACATGGGGCGCACCTGCTTGGGCTGGAAAAGTGGCAGCCTGATTTGCAAGCCTTTATCACACTCTGTTGCCCCAAAAGTGGCTCGCTTCTTCCCATGTTGGAAGGGGGAACAGAGGCATAGAAAGACAAGAATTATTTCTGTTTTAGGCCACACAGAAGTCTTAAGAGCTAGAACAGCCTTCCCCAACCTGACGCCCTCCAGATCTGTTGTAGTCCAACACATAACATCAGAAGAGCCCTGAAGCTGGATCAGTCCCAGGGTCATAGAATCATAGAAAAGTAGAGTTGGAAGGGGCCTACAAGGCCATCGAGTCCAACCCCCTGCTCAATGCAGGAATCCAGGTCAAAGCATCCCTGACAGATGGCTGTCCAGCTGCACCTTGAATGCCTCCAGAGGGGGAGAGCCCACCACCTCCCTAGGTCGTTGGCTCCATTGTCTTATTGCTCTGACACTCAGGAAATTTTTCCTGATGTTTAGGCAGAATCTGGGTTCCTGTAACGTGTCCTGCACGTTATTATTCCATTATTCCGTGTCCTGCACTCTGGGATGATCGAGAAGAGATCCTGGCCCTCCTCTGTGTGACATCCCTTCAAGTACTGGAAGAGTGCGATCATATCTCCCCTCAGTCTCCTCTTCTGAAGGCTAAACATGCCCAGTTCTTTCAGTCTCTCCTCGTCGGGCCTTGTTGTTTCCAGTCGTCCATCCAGTCCAGCATTCTGTTCACCCAGAACCCAATCAGCTGGCCATGGGAAACCCACAAGTGGGACCCAGGCACACCAGCACCCTCCTGCCCATGTTCCCCAGCAACTGCTACACCTAGGCTTACTGCTTCTGATCCTGGAGGGAGCATAGAGCCATCAGGACTAGTAGCCATTGGTAGCCTTCTCCCACTCCAAGAATTTGCCCAATCCCCTTTTAATGCCATCCAGATTGGTGGCCATCACTACATCTTGTGGAATTCCATAGTTTAACTCTGCACTTTGTGAAGGACGTCCTTTTACCTGTCCTGAATCTCAGCTTCATAGGATGACCCCATTGGGTGTCAGTATTAGAGGAGGGCAAAAAATGTCTCCCCCTGTCCACTTTCTCCACACCTTGTGCAGTGTCTGGTTGGGGAAGGCAGAGGCAGAAGATACCTAAAGTCATCCAATGTCCCAAGCGAGCCACTTATCCAGTGGCAGGGCTGGCCCTACCATCAGTCAGAGTGAGGCAGCTGCCTCAGGCGACAAATGCTGAGAGGCGGCAGCAAGCTGTTGCAGGGGAGATGCATGTGCCACATGGCCTTCCCTGTGCCCCCCCCCTAAGGTAGTTTGCTGCCTTCAGGTGTGGTGTCCCATCATGGTTGCTGAAGAAAGATGTTCAGTCTTGAAGAAAGGCTATTGTATGGAATGGGCGGTGGCGCCATCTTGTTCTTCGCCTCAGGCAGCAAAATGTCTTGGGCCGGCCCGATCTACTGGCACTGCGCCTGGCCACACAGACAACCCCCAAACCTACATAATCCAGAGCTCAGCAAGCACAGGCTGGAGGCCAAGGGGGCTCACCCTAGCAAGCCAGACCACCTACTGCAAAGGAGGAGAAATAGAGGCAGTGTGGTGTAGTGGTTACTAGAGATGGACTGGGACTTAAGAGATGCAGGTTCTGGGCTGAAGTCCCCACTCGGCCATGAAGCTCATTGGGTGACCTTAGGCCAGTAACTGACTCTAACCCTAACCTATCTCACAGGGTTGTTGTGAGGAGAAAATGGAGAGCAGGAGAATTATGTAAGCCGCCTTGGGTTCCTTGCAGGAAAAAAGGAAGAATAGAAATATTTTTTTAAAAAAAATAAAAATAACCCAGCAATAGCAGGGAAGGCCTTGCCTCTACATCTTAAGATATGCAAAGGATGCATTTTTCTCCTCATACCATACTAGAATGTGGGGTCATTGCCCATTGAAAATGATTGGCATAAACCAGCCGTGGGAAGCTTGTGGCCCTCCAGATGTTTTGGCCTACAACTCCCTAGTTAGCATAGCCCAGTGTTCTCCAACCTTGGGTCCCCAGATGTTTTTGGCCTACAACTCCCAGCATGCCCCAGCCAGCTACGCTGGCTGGGGCATGCTGGGAGTTACAGGCCAAAAACATCTGGGGACCCAAGGTTGGAGAACACTGGCATAGCCAGTAGTGAGGGATCATGGGAGTTGTAGGCCAGAACATCTGGAGGGCCACGAGTTGCCCAACCCTGGCATAAACAGACAACATAAAGCCCTTCATGCTTAGCTTACAGAACTCGCGGCCAGAAGATGGGAGTGATGGCCACTGGCTTAGGGTGCAATCCTATGCATAGATCCTAGAGTCGGAAGGGGGCCTACAAGGCCATGGAGTCCAACCCCCCGCTCAATGCAGGAAACTAGAGGAGGGGCCTCCCATCCAAGTCATAACCAGGCCTGACCCTGCTTAGCTTTCCACGCTCATGCTGGGACCTGTATGACTTATTTCTGTCTAAACGTGTATAGGATTGTACCCTCAGATGGCTTGAAAAGGGGACTAGATCTAATGGCCAAGTAGACCCTCCAGCTTTGGAGACAGCCTGCCTCTGAATAGCAGTTGCTGGTAGGGGGAGAACAGCGGGGGGGGGGGGCTGTTGTCTTCCTGACATGGTTGGAGACAACTTATTGAACTATGTGGATCTCCCCTTGATCTGATCCAGCAGGGATCTAGTTCTTGAGGAGGATTGCTTTCGTGGTGGAATTAAAGTGTGCGGGGGGGGGGGGCAGGTGCAGCTTGCCATGCAAGCATGAGAGAAGCCCCCCACCCAACTTTTAACGCGACAAGAGCCGTGATGCCCCACCCATCTCCTGTGGATAGGAACCGGCTAGGAGTACAGATTGTCTCTCCCAGGCCCAAAGAAAGCCCTTTTACATTGCCGGGGAAGCAGCAGGAAGGAGGCTCACCCAGCAAACAGGTTCCGCAGGCAGTTCACACCAGATCTGGCCACCCCAACAAGAATCCATCACAAAAGGAACTGGATCAAGGCATGTACACACCCAGCCTGGGGTTTATCCTCCTAATCGACAGGAGAGCTTTGTCTGCCATTCTTCTGCCCACAGATGGGCCCCGGCTTGCTCAAAGCACATTGCTTCACCAACCACCTTAGAATGACAACTGCCCTATACGGCTGGAGGGGGGGGGCAGGCGTGGGTGTTCCCTGAAGTCACACACCTTCATTACTAACCTGGAGAGGCAGGGCTCTTACCAGAGGCTGCGTTTCACTTGGAGAGATGGGAACGGGGGAAGTATCATGCAGGCGGCCAACTCTTGGAAACTATTTTAATAAATACATGTGTGGTGGTGGTGGTGGTGGTGGTGGGACTCGACCACCCCAAAACTCATTCCACCAGAACCCATAAAAGTTCACACTCTTGCAGTAAAAACAGTCCTTATGTACAGAATAAGTACGTAGTTCCAACTGACTTCCGAGCACAACCAGCAGCATTCAGGTATGTTGGAGAGTATTCACACAATCAAGGCTGCTACCGTTGGGGGTTGTTATTACCCTGGAGTTCTTGCAAGTGCTAACACTGCTTTTAAGCTTGCCTTGTTGCAAAGTCCCAACTCGGGTCTTTACCGGGCTGCTCTGCAAAGCTGTGGGCTGTTCACAGAGGGGGCAGATTCACGAGCAAGCCCCTGAACCCGCTAAGGAGGAACCCCACACATGGCTGGTGCCGGGGATTAATCTGTGGCAGGACCAGCCAGCCACCTTGCTGCACCACCCACCTCCCCGCCATCGCACGATCCACAGCACGCACAGAGCAGAATCTCAGGGTGCAGCGGGGAGCACCTACTGAACAAACCATCGGAGAGGAATCCCACCAGTGAACCCGAACCACCTCCAGGTGAGATGCCCCCGTATCCAACATTCACATTTTGCTCTGAAAAGAACCACCACCGCCCTGTAGCGGTTTCAATGAGGCAATCAAAGGACTTTCTAAAAAAAATAAAATGTCAATTAAAAAAAAAGTAAACTGAATTCTTACGGGAGAATTCCTCCTTGTATCTTGAAAGAGAAGGCGGACGAACTCAGTTGTTCCCCCCCGCCCCAAATGGCTCCAGGAGGGGCAGATGCCTGTGGGGCCATCGAGCGGGGCACACGCCCCCCCCCCTCCCATAACAGCAGCTGATCAGGAGGAGGAACCCCTGCCGAAATTGCGCAAAGCACCCTTCCCGGACGGGGTGCCCTCCAGATGATGGGAGTTGCAGTGCCACACATCCCCAGCCCACATGGCCATGGGATGATGGGTAGTGCAGTCCAACACAGCTGGAGGGCGCCAGGTTGGGGAAGGCATGTACCATTACAGTAGCCCCCGGGGGCTTCCTGGCAGCATTCCCAGCTCTTAAAATGGGGCGGGGAGTCCGTCAGGTGGGTCCACTTTGCCCCCAAGCCAGGGCTGGGGGCCGGTCTCTTTTTGAAGGGCTGGGGACGAGCGGGGCAGCGCCAGCCTTGCGTGCGGCGGCCCTCCTCCTGGGATGCCGTCTTCTTCCGGGGGGGCTGCTGCTGCCAAGGCTTCTTGGTACGAAGGAGGCCTGTCCGCGAAGGCGGTTCCCCCAGGGACGTGGCTGGGTCCATAGAGTTCTGGGCAGGACAACATGTCTTGGGAAAGGACCAGGGGGGTGGGGCCGCGGCCCCCAGGCGGCAAGGGCCCCCCCGTGTGGCCATAGACCGCCTCTTCGTAGGAGGGCAAGGGTCCAACGGCGCTGCCCAACTGGCTCACGTCCAGCTCGTCCATGTGTTCCTCTGTGCCCGACTCATCCAAGGATCCATATGTGCTGTTGGCGGAGGGAGAAGACATCGCCCCGTGAGAGTTGCGCCCAAAATTCTCCTACGCGCAAACCAGTTGAATCCCCGCCTTGGAGAAGGGAGTGAGATCTCAGGAGGGGGTCACTGTAGCAAAGAACTTGGGAAAGCCAGACTTTCTAGGGCAGTGTTCTCCAACCTTGGGTCCCCAGATGTTTTTTGGCCTACAACTCCCAGCATGCCCCAGCCAGCATAGCTGGCTGGGGCATGCTGGGAGTTGTAGGCCAAAAACATCTGGGGACCCAAGGTTGGAGAACACTGTTCTAGGGGATAAGCCACACCAGCTAGTCCACTGGCATAGTGCGAGAGACACTAGGAGCTAGACGAGGGTTGAGAAATGGCCCCTCTCCCCGGTCACATCTCACGTCGACCCTGAAGACACTACGGGTTGCATCCAATGTTAGTCCTAGTTAGAGGAGGCCCACAGATATGACCAACTTGCCCCATTCATTTCAATGGGTCTGCTCTAAGTAGGGCAAACATGGGCTGTAACCTCGCGCAAGGCTGTCTTCTCTTAGCCTCATCGGGGCTGCCGTCCAAGGATAGCACCGGCCCACGTCGCAGAGCTGCTGGAAGGACCGGCCAGATGGGCGATTGATAAATATAATAAATAAATAAATAAATAAATAAATGACTGCCGAGATACTGGGCATGAAAGGGCTTTGAATGGTCTATAAAGTGCTGTACAAAATACATCACCGTTCTGTGTGACATTTATTATTATGGGGATGGGTCTAGCCAGGGCTCTCCAACCTTGGGTCCCCAGATGTTGCTGGACTACAGCTCCCAGAATCCCTTGCCATTAGCCATGCTGGCTGGGTATGCTGGGAGCTGTAGGCCAGCAACACCTGGGGACCCAAGGTCGGAGAGCCCTGGTCTAGGCATATCCCATGGAGAAGGATGGGTTCTAGTGGACACCTTCGAGAAAAGCCTTCTCCCAAGCCGGTGCCCTCGAGAGAGAGAGATGTTGGACTGAAACGCCCATCATGGCCGTTGGCCATGTGGGCTGGGGATGATGAGAGTTGCAGTCCAACATCTCTCGAGGGCACCGGCTTGGGAGAAGGCTTTTCTAGAAGATCTAAAGCTAGAGATTTCAACAAAATAGCAGGAAGAACTTCGGAAGGCGGTGGACTCTTCCCTTCCTTTGAGGTTTCTAAGCAGAGGCTGGAGCCCACCTGGCGAGGAAGCTACAGTAGCGGATTTCTTGCATCGGACAGAAGTTGGACTGGAGGACAGCTGAGATCCCTCCCAACTCTTATAGGAACATACAAAGCTGCCTTAAACTGAGTCAGTCAGACCACAGGTCCTTCTAGCCCAGTATTGTTGGTAGTGATGGGCAGCCGTGGCTCTCCCTCCAGGGTTTTCAGGCAGGATTCTTTCCTGGACCCTTCCCTGGAGTGGCTGCCGGGGATCGAACCCGGGACCTTCTGCATGCAGAGTGGGGGCTCTACCCCTGAGCCACGGCCACTATGATTCCGTGAACACGGGAATGGAGCAGGGGGCTGTCTCCCATGCAAAATTCTGGGAGTTGTGTCTCACAGTTATAGGAGAAACCTAGCACCTACAGAAGGAAGGAAGACCGGGCCTTAGAACCAGGTCAAGGAGGCAACTCTGGTCGAAACTACAGGTGAAGATGTGCAACGGGGCCTCCTCCACCACCGTACGTGCGCTCCACGACATTTGGGTGAAGATAAGAGTTGGGACTTTTACCCTGTGTTTCACTACCTCTCCCCCACCCCAGGACTCCATCCCATAATAGTGAAGAATTAAGGCATGAAGGAAACCTCCTCCACGGAAACAAGGGCACACCAGGTTGGATTCTATGGAAACAGGAGCACACAAGCAAGAGTCTGCAACAAAATGCTGCAGCGTGGGGTGCTCCTGTTCAGGTTTCCATCCAGCCCCTCTCCCAGGAGACTCCATTCCATCCCTCCTTCTGGTCTTTCATTCCCCCATCTGCTAACAGTCCGGCCACACAGCATGCTGATTTCTCATTGGGCTGTTTTGAGTTTTTTTTCCCTCTACCCCTTAATTTTTCCTAATTTTTAAAAAATACTTATGCAAACCTTTGGGGTTCCCCAAGCCTGCTCATAGCCCCCTCTTGTACATGGATGATGCCATACTGGCTACCCAAGGTATTGGCACTCGGAGAACGAGTTCACCATTAGGCGGTGAGATTCTCGAACTCACCTGAAGCAGCGGCAGACGGAGCCTCTCCTCTTCAGCAGTGTGCACACCATGACCATCCCCACCAAGGCAAAGAGAATCAACATGGCAGCTGTGATCACAGGGACGGAGGCAACAGTGAACATGCTGCGGGGGTGTGGAGCTACAGCAGTTGTGTGTGTGGGGGGGGGAAAGATTTTTTAAAACATATATTAGTTTTTTATCGTGAATTTCAAAAAAGTTATAACAAAACCAAAAACGATAAAGAAAACATAAAAAAAATAGTTTACATTGCATAAAGGTTAGGCAGATCAGTTGCAATAAATACATATGGAATTTATATGCCTATGTATTGCATATATATAAGGAAATATACTACTATCAGTAGAAGTAATTATGCATAAGTCTCAACAAAGGTGGAGGTGGGGAGAGATTTAGGGGAGACACTTGTTGTTGCTGCCTGGGCACCAGGAGAGGTCTTTGGGGACATCAGTGCCCAATTCTAACAACTACGTTGGTAGACAGCCAGTGTGGCGTAGTGGTGAGAGTGTTGGACTGGGACTCGGGAGATCCGGGTTCTAGTCCCCCACTCAGCCATGAAGCTCACTGGGTGACTTTGGGCCAGCCACTGACTCTCAGCCTAACCTACCTCACAGGGTTGTTGGGAGAATAAAATGGGGAGCAAGAGGACCATGTAAGGTGCCTTGGGCTTCTTGCAAGACGAAAAAAGGCAGGATATAAATGTAATATATAAATAAGTGTGTCGTGGTGCACAGTCTTCAGGCACTTCTTCCAAGTGGGGCCTGGTGCAAAAATCAGACACTTAAAATTAAGGAATTCCGAGCCCAGGAAGCCATTTCGAGCACCAGAACTGAAATGGGCTCATAATCCCTCCACACACAAGTCCACTTTTGGTTACAACAAATTTTCTTCATTTCAGCAGAGTAACTTAGTGGGGTGGGTCATTTTGTTGCTATTGTAAAAACAATGCTGCAGGGATCTGAGCCAATAAGCAGGGCGTGAACGCCACAGACGGCCACTGCTGTGGACCCTCCCTCCAGCACACACATCCTTATATTTTCACGGCCATCTCTGCCTCTGATCCTGGAGCTTCCTCTTAGCTGTTGCCTTCTGAATATTTTAAATTGTAAACTGCCCCAAGTAAGTAATTAGCCAGTAAGTAAATAATATTGTCGCCAACAGCTGTCAATTGACTTCAGGCGCAATCCTATGCAAGTTTAGACAGAAAAAAAGGCCAACAACTCCCAGCATGCCTTTTCTGTCCAAACTTACCGTATTTTTCTGTCTATAAGACGCCCCCATGTATAAAACGCCCCCCACTGGGCAGTTTCGCAACCGCATGGTTCTCTCCTCAGCTTACTTCCGTGTATAAGACGACCCTCAATTTTTAGTCTAACAATTTTAGGAAAAAGTATAGTCTTATACATGGAAAAATACTGTATATAGGATTGTGCCCACAGGCAGAATCAAGGAGAACTCTTGAGTAATCCAAAAGCTCGCCTACTATCAGCCTTTCCCAAACTTGGGTCCCCAGATGTTTTGGACTACAAGTTCCATCATACTCAGCCATTTGGCCATGCTGGCTAGTAGTTCAACATCTGGGGGCCTAAGGTTGGCAAAGGCTGTGAAATCAACCCAAGTTGGTACAATAATTCCAAGTTGGACTTACTGCAGAGTAAATACGATTCAAAAGCAGTCTGCGAGGGAATTGGCATCTCCGGGACTAAAATGTAGCCACTACTTTCAAAGAGCCAGTGCTTCAACGATGGCTCGCAGCAGCTGATGATGCCCAAGAGAGCAGGGGGAGTCTCTTCGATCCCCTCCCGGCCGTCTCTCCTCTTGGGGATGGTTTGGAGCAGGTTGGGGGAGAAGCGACAGCAGCCTAGCTCCCAAATGTCACAGAAGCACGTGGGCATGCTGGGAAGCAGCGAGCCCAAGACGACTCCAACCGAGTTGGCAGAGGGCTCCGCGAGATCCTTTCGTGGTGTCTCCTTCTCCTCCTCCTCCTCCTCCTGCAACAGCGAGCAACTGCACTGCCGTTGCAATGCTGTCCACATGGTGGTGCAGGGAAACCAGAACACATGAACATTCTGGACTATGAATCTTGCTGCTGGCCCAGCAAATTGTGGTTAAGGACATAGGAAGCTGCCCGATACTGAGTCTGACCCTTGGTCCGTCTGTCGACACTGACCGGCAGCAGCTCTCCAGGGTTTCAGGCAGGATTCTTCCCAAGCCCTACCTGGAGGCCGGGGATCGAGCCTGGGCCCTTCTGCATGCAAAGCTGGTGCTCTCTCGCACTGAGCGATGGTGCCCCCTACAGGACCGGGTATTCCAAGGCGGTCACCCGTCCAAGGACTTCGCTTCAACAAGATTGGGCTGTTCAGATGTTCATTTACAGCAGTGTTTCTCAACCTTGGGTCCCCAGATGTTTTTGGCCTACAACTCCCAGCATGCCCCAGCCAGCTATGCTGGCTGGGGCATGCTGGGAGTTGTAGGCCAAAAACATCTGGGGACCCAAGGTTGAGAAACACTGATTTACAGTAATGCCTTGGATTGCAAGTAACTTGGTTTGAGAGCGTTTTGCAAGACAAGCAAATTTTAAAATATTTATTTTAAAAAATTTGACTTGATATACAAGCGACGTCTTGCAATACAAGTACTGTAGTACGGCTTCAATTAAAAATCTCTGTACAAATTTTGGGGGGGGGGATTTCGTTTTGATATAAGAGTGTTTTGGATTACAAGCACGTTTCCGGAACGAATTATGCTCTCAATCCAAGGCATGACTGTGGCACTACGCCAGTGTGGCGTAGTGGTGAGAGTGTTGGACTGGGACCTGGGAGATCCGGGTTCTAGTCCCCGCTCAGCCATGAAACTCACTGGGTGACTTTGGGCCAGTCACTGACTCTCAGCCTAACCTACCTCACAGGGTTGTTGTTGTGAGGATAAAATGGAGAGGAGGAGGAGGAGGATTATGTAAGCCGCCTTGGGTTCCTTGCAGGAAGAAAGGCAGGGTATAAATATAATAAATAAATAAATTAAATTAAAAAATGACTGTACTCCTATTGATTCATTCTGCCTTCAGCTGGCATAAAGGAGGGCCAGCAGGTGGGCAGGATGGACACCAAACATAGGGGAGCGGGTTAGGCTGTGCCACTTACGTCCTCGGGGCTCGCAGACCACCTCTCTCAGCGTGTGCCACCATCCTACTTTGCAGACGGAGAGGCCCGGCAAGCTCGCTAGGACGTAATCCGGCTGGCAGTAAAGATCCACAATGGTGCCAGGTTTAAACATGCCAGATCCCGGGGAGGCCTCGCACAGCGGGGGCTGGCATCGGTAGGTGCTGTGAGCTGGAAGGTCCGGCATTCCACACCCTGCAGAGCAGACACACAAACAGAGGGATTGAAAGGGGGGGCGCGGATCTGAGAGAGGCACGGCCGGCCGGCACCACAAAACGCATCATGAGCTGGATGTTTTGGGAGTTATGTCCAACGAAGCCAGAGTGTGTTGAGGTGATGCAGCTCCTGTCCTGTGTGAGGACCGAGCCACCTTTAAATGAACAGGCCATAAAATTAGACAAAGACAGCTTGATTAAGGCATCTAGGAAGAAAGGGAAAGCACACAGGAGCAGAGGAAGCTGCCTTAGACTGAGTCGGTCCCTCTAGCCCAGTGTTCTCCAACCTTGGGTCCCTGGCTGGGCCATGCTGGGAGTTGTAGGCCAAAAACATCTGGGGACCCAAGGCTGGAGAACACTAAGTTCTATATGCTTACTAAGTTTTTCTTTAATAATGCTTTCAACTATTTTACCTGGAACAGACATTAAGCTAGCCGGCCTGTAATTTCCCAGATCCCCCCCCCAGATCCCTTTTTAAAAATTGGTGCTACATTGGCCATTCTCCATCTGGTACAGAGGCTGACCACAGAATTCTGCTTCTCTTGGTGCAGAATTTTAGTATTCTTTAAAAAAAGAAAGAAAGAAAGAAAAAGTCCACATGGGCTGGTCCCTACAGAGCTGCTCCATAGCAGGCTGGGGGGTGGGGGGTGGGTATGGTGCAGCGGCAGCTCCTCTGCTGTGAGCATCTGCACACCATCAAAGCCGCAGCTCAGCGACAGCACACAGGTTTTGCATGCAGAAGGTCCCAGGTTCAATCCCATGACGACGTCTCTCCAGTTCCCAGATCTTAGGTGGCAGGGCTGGAAAGTTCAGAGAGCTAGTTCCAGTCAAAGCCATCTGGATGGCACTGGGTCAGGGAAGGCTGATGGCCGAAGGCCACGCTGGGCCTAGAGATGGCGGGACTTGTACTCCGACCCATCTGGGGGGCACCAGCTTGGGGAAGGCAAGTCTACGTGGATCATTGGTCTGGGTCAGAGTCAGGGGGCTTCCAGTGTGATGGCGCTTGGGCCACCCAGGGGGCTGGGGAGGGGAAGCAGGGAAGGAAGGACGAAGGAGCTGCCTGAAACAGTGCCACAGAGCGGGGCGCCTTCAGCACCCTTTGCCCATCAAGACTTCCACACAAGCCAGACACAGGCTGGGAGGGGGGACGTGGCCACTGGCTGCTCTGCTGCGGCGACTCACGCCTGACCCTGGGGCTTGACCCTGAAAGCACAAATCCCTCTCTGGGCCGGGCCACGCTGCGTACCACCCTGAGCGAAGGCGCTGTGCGGCCAATCCCTCCCTGCTCCCTCCTCCCTCGCAACGATTCCAACGATCCTGGGGTCCCCCATCGCATATCACTGCTCTAATCGACTGTTGGGGTCCTCCGTGCCGTTAAACTGGTCCCGTCTGCTAGGGAGAGGGCACGGAGGGAGGCTGTGCCAGCAGGGCCGGTGCAAGGCAGTTTGGTGCCCTAGGCAAGATCAGATATTTAGCGCCCCCCCTTCCCCCTTGAGCCCTCCCTCCCCATTTCTGGCGCCCCCTTTAGCCCTGCGCCCTAGGCAGCTGCCTAGTTGGCCTAATGGTAGCACCGGCCCTGTGTGCCAGCCAGGTTCTTCTTCTCGTTGCTAGGAGTCATTCTGTAAAGCTGCCTCGTCACGGCTGACCTCCGTGTCGTCACCCGACCCACTCTTCCCATAGACACTCTATTGCACCACCAGCATGAGTGGAAATGCCTGAGAGCAGCCAAGGGAAGAGGCGTGGACAGCTCAGTCACCCCACGGCCCAGTGGCCTCCGTGATCCGGCTCCTAGGAAGCACTCCATCCGGTCAGCGTGACCACAACGATGCACACACACACACCACCACTTGCAACAGACCGACGTAGCCACTTGCACCAGCTGATTTGTTCACAAGGCGGGACTTCCCGAGAATGCAATGCAAGGAGGAAAGGGATGACTCATCAGCCATCTGACCCCAAGGAACCGCTCATCGCACTGTATCCACCGGAGCAGGTGGTTGGTGCAAGCCAGGAGGAGACGTCCAACTCCTCGAGCAGCGCAAAAAAAAGAGGCTGGCTGGATGAGACTCATCTCACTCAGCACCCTGTTTCCAAAGGTAGGCAGCCAGGTGCCTTCAGGATGGCCACAAACAGGGCACAAAGGCAGCCCCCGCCCCGCCCCCAGCTCAGCCTCTGGCAGTCAGAAGGCCACCGATTGCCTCAGAGGCAGCTGATGGACACATCAGTTTCAACACTACAGGGGAAGTGCCTCTTTTCCCAGAGACAAAAGAGGATGGATGCTGAGTAACCCTTGAAGCTTACACTTCATAAAATCATAGAACAGTAGAGTTGGAAGGGGCCTGTAAGGCCATCGAATCTAACCCCCTGCTCAGTGCAGGAATCCAGGTCAAAGCATCCCTGACAGATGTCTGTCCAGCTGCACCTTGAATGCCTCCAGATTGGGAGAGCTCACCAGGTATTTGGTTCCATTGGCGTATTGCTCTAACAGCCAGGAAACTTTTCCTGATGTTCAGCCAGAATCTGGCTTCCTGCCACTTGAGCCCATTATTTTATTTATTTATTATATTTATACCCCGCCTTTTTTCCTGCAAGGAACCCAAGGTGGCTTACATAATCCTCCTCCTCTCCAGTTTATCCTCACAATAACCCTGTGAGGTAGGTTAGGCTAAGAGTCAGTGACTGGCCCAAAGTCACCCGGTGAGTTTCATGGCCGAGCGGGGATTAGAACTCTGATCTCCCGAGTCCCAGTCCAACACTCTCACCACTGCGCCACACTGGCATTCCATGTCCTGCACTCTGGGATGGCTGAGAAGAGATCCTGGCCCTCCTCTGTGTGACAACCTTTCAAGTCCTTGAAGAGCGCTATCCTGTCTCCCTACCACTCTACTCCACTCCCTCCCCTCTAATCTAGAAGGAGGCCCCATGATGAACATCCATCTCAGTTCCAGAAAATGTGAAATAGACAAAGTAGCACACCCACCAAGTCACCTGCGTATGCCTACCTTTTCTGAAGAAAAGCTGAGCATCACACAGAGCCCCGAGAACCAGGCCCACGAAGAGGCTGTGCGTCGAGTGCTTTGGCCCACAAGAGAGGGACATCTGAGCAGTCAGCTCCAGCAAAGGAGGAATGAATGCCTTTCGGGTCAAGGACCAAGGTCACGCAGAGAGCCTGTGGCAGAGGAGGCAGCTCAAATCAATTATTTACACACCTAAAAACGCACACCTGAACACAGCATTAAAGTCCTGGGGCCAGCTCACCCCTTAGTCTCCCCATATTGTACATACACCTACAAGCAGTGATCAGAAGGAACCAAACTGTGCAGGCCTGGGATACCTGGCCCAAAATTATTCTATAAGGAGCAGGAAGAAGGGCTTCCAGGCAGGGCTGTTTACGCAATTTAACCTTAGTTTAATTGTTTAAGAAGGTGGCCCTGAATAAGTTAGCAGGTCTTGTTGTGTTTTTTAATGCAAATATGTACAACCACCATTGTGGGGTGGCCTGTCTCCTCTTGCTCCAACTTCGAAGGTGCCACCTGCTGTAACATGTGCAATTATCAACTAAACAAATCAATAAAGCTTTTTTTTCTTCAGAATGAATCATAGGAAAGTGGAGTTGGAAGGGCCATCGAGTCCAACCCCCTGCTCAATGCAGGAATCCAGGTCAAAGCATCCCCGACAGATGGCTGTCCAGCTGCACTTTCAATGCCTCCAGTGTGGGAGAGCCCACCACCTCCCAAGATCCAAGGTAATTGGTTCCATTGTCTTATTGCTCTAACAGTCAGGTAATTTTTTCCTGATGTTTAGGTGGAATCTGGGTTCCTGTAACTTGAGCCCATTATTCCGTGTCCTGCAAACTGGGGTGATCGAGAACAGATCCTGGCCCTCCTCTGTGTGACAACCCTTCAAGTACTGGAAGAGTGCTATCATATCTCCTCTTCTGAAGAATAAACATGCCCAGTTCTTTCAGTCTCTCCTCATAGGGCCTTGTTTCCAGTCCCTTTATCATCTTTGTTGCCCTCCTCTGAACCCTCTCCAGTTTGTCTACATCCTTCTTTAAAGTGTGGTGCCCAGAACTGGACGCAGTTCATAACTGTCTCAATGAATAGTCAGATGTATGCTGATTTAATCTATCAATACTCCTGTAATTACAGATTTATTTTTTAAGGGGGGGGAATCAGTTGACAGCCCACCGTGCAAGGCAGAGGGCAGGTTTTAGCTCCAGTCCTCATCCTGCACTCCTGGTTTTAGAAGGCAACCCATTGCATAAGTATGAGGTCTGGAAACTTAATTAGAATTTTCAGAATTGGGACAATCACCACCAGGCTTTTGATCACCAAGTATGGTTATTTAAACAGAAGTTACCCATAAAATGCAACAGGGAGAAAGTAGAGCCATCTTCACAGTTAAATTCATTACAACTTTTTCCACAAGTACTTAGCGTGCATTCCTATTCACGTTCAGACAGGAAAAAGTTCTACAACTCCCAGCATTCCCCAGCCAGCATGGCTGGCTGAGGAATGCTGGGAGTTGTAGGGACTTTTATCTAAACACACATAGCATTGCACCCTTCCAAACGTTTATTTTTTAAAGGGTGACTCTCACCAAACAAGCTTGGCAGCTCCATAAAAGGTAACGTTTTAACCTATCCTCCCGCTTGTCATTGAATGGTGAACCTGATCAAGTCAGTCAGTGGCTTGGAGACGGCCAGCCCAGCGCAGCAGTGAGGAAGCCCCTACAAAAGTCCCTACAACTCTAGGAAGTCCGAGAGTCATTCTTCCACCCACCCCACTAAGCCACAAAGCTCCTGGGGTGACCTTGGGTCTCGGCCTCCCTGGCTCATGATGGCTCACGCTGGCTCAGCTTGTCTGAGCGTGGAAAGCTAAGCACGGTCAGGCCTGGTTATGACTTGGATGGGAGACCCCCTTCCTCTAGTTTCCTGCATTGAGCAGGGGGTTGGACTCGATGGCCTTGTAGGCTCCTTCCAACTCTATGATCTATGAAATCTAGGATAAAAATGGGCATGGGGAGAGAGAACAAGTATACCATCACCCTGAGCAACTTGGGAGGAAAATGCTGTAAAATAATCCGGAAAGGAGCCCAGCTCTGGCCTCAGGAGGAAATCCATCTTGCGCTGCCCAGATATGTGGGGGCGGGAGGGGCAGGCAGAGGGCTTGAAGAGACAGCCAGCTTGCCCAGAAGAGCACTGTGCATGAAAAGGACCATCTCCCATAGGAAGGTGTTTTGTTAGGTGTCCTCCGGTTGTGTTGGGAGTGCAACTCCCAGCATGCCCAGCCAGCAGTGCAGTCCAACACATATGTGGGGGCACCCGGTTAGGTTGGGCAAGGCTGCCTAGTGGCTGCAGGGCGGTGTGGCTGGCTGGCTACCCAGAACAGGGTGGGGCTGCTGGACTCTCTGCTCAGCTGAAAGAGATCAGCTGCTGCTGGGAGCACTCCGGGGCAGAACTCTTCGGTCATGGAGGAACCAGCCTTCTTCGAAAAACACTTGAATTTCCAGGTTTGTAGCTCAAGCTGATCACTCCCCCTCCCCCTGGAAGTGGTTGTTACTACTCCTTAAGCGCGTTTTCTTTTGCATTTTATGGAATAACAGAAGCAAAGAGGCCGGATCCCTGCCCAGGGGTTAATCTAAAGTTTGACAGAGATGGAGAGAGCAGAGAGGCAAGGGCAACAGGAGAAGAATTATGTATGTGCGAGTGTAGCAGCCTATGCTCAGGGCTAGTTTCTGTAGCAGTTGAGCCAAGGGTTAAGCCAGTCCAACCTCTTTCAACCCAAGGGCCAAGCTCAATTTCTGAGAAGCTCTGGGGAGCTGCATTCCAGCGGTAGAGCAGAGGTTCAGCACCCCTAACTTATTGGGAAAGGTGGCTTTTTTTGAAGAGGTATTTCAGTCCCAGGTGGCCCTGGCCAAAGAACATGCAAAGTCAGCCTGCCTCTGAGCATGTAGAAAGTCACTTCCTAGTTTCAAGCATTTGCGTCGGTTCCCTTTCAGCAGATGGTGAAGTGGGGATGTGTCACCACATCTCTGGAAGGTCATGCCCATATGATGGTCAGGGTGGCTGGAAAAAGACTAGGTGAAGGGGCGGGCAGAGTTTTTCACTAAAACCCAGAAGCCTACTAGCTGGAGTCAGGCGCAAAGGAGCACGGTGCCTCTGAGCTCACGCTCAGCAGCCCAGGCATTTTCTTTCAGTGCTAGAACCGGGGCTTCCACACAGATCCTTTAGCACACACACCTGCTCCTGGGGGCCCCCACCCCCACCCCCACCCCCACCCCCACCCCCACCCCCCGTTTTCAGTAGCCTGGTCTAGGAGAAAGTCTTTTGTTGTTTTTAGCGCTCGGCCACTGGGAGTTGGGATTCCTTGCTGATCTACTGCAAATAAGCCAAAGATCTAACCGCCTCCCCCAACCCGGTGCTCCCCAGATGTCTTGTATTACAAGTCCCAGCAACCACCGGCCGGCACGGAAGAAGACCGTCAGTTGTCAGGGATTTTCTCCGACCAGGGAGGAGGGCTTTCAGGCAGGAAGGTGCGCCAGGGCCCCATAGAGGTCAACTATCGCGTTCTTCGCCACTGCCAAGTGTGACGCACACACACACACACACACCACCCCGTAAGGCTGTCCCTGGCTTCTCACTGACGCAAGGCAAGGCACTCTGCGTGCGCTCACAAGCAGCCCGTTACAAAGACCTCACCAGTTCAAACGTGGGGCCCTTCCCTGAGCGAGTGGGGTCGCGACAGAAGCCACTGACTCAGTGGCACTGAGTAGCCTTCTCCGCCCTGGTGCCCCCCCCAGACTACAATTCCCATGGTCAATGACCCTGTTGGACTACAATTCCCACGGCCAATGGCCCTGCTGGCTGGGAATGGTGGGAGTTGCAGTCCAACACATCTGGAGAGCACCCGGTTGGGGAAGCCTGGTCTACCCCCCACCCCAGTCAAAAGTAGACCGAGAGAACTGAAAGGGGGGGGGAGGGAAGTTATGAAAAGCTCGCAAACAGGAGCGGGAGTTCACGGGGGCGGACTGGGCGGGAGTCCTCGACGCCACCCGAGCCTGGCCTCCCCCAGCCCAAGACGAATTACGGGGCTCAGCCCCAGTTTCTTCCCCCGCCCCCGAAGGGCCCCTCCGCCTTCCGGGACGTGGGTCCCAAAAACTGACCAGCTCCGCTGAGGGGCGCGCAGATCTCCGCAGGACAGAAGCTGAAAAGCAGCGTGGCTCCCGGAGGTGTATTTCAATGAGTGGCTCCTCCCCTTGTGGGAGGGGCCACGAGCCAGCCCCCGCCCCTTCCTGGCTTGTTACGCCCCTGCTCACTCTCCCAATCTGCGCCGCTAATTCGGATTAGTTGCCTCGCAGTACACGTACTGCGCGTCTCTAAATCCGTGGAGCCGGCAGTCCCCCATCCCCCTTGGCGGGTTTCCTTGAAAGTAAATCCCACGGTTTGAGGGGGCTTACTCCCCGCCGGTAAACCTGCAGCCTTCCGCTCTCCCCAGGGCGGTGACCGGAGCGTGGGAAAAGGGCGGAGCCCTTGTAAATCCACCCCCGAGGTTGGGCGGGTTGAAGACGGGAGCACAATTCACTTCTGCTGGGAGTCGTTAATCCAGATCGAATGGAAGGGGGGGGGGGTCGTGCAGGGGCAGCCCCATTGAACGTTGTGGGGTTTACTCCGAAGTGATCGTGCGCGGGGGAGGGGAATCGCACCACTCTCGCGACCGGCTCAGCTCCAGAGCAGGCATGGCGGGGGTGGGGGCGGGCGAGGGGAGGCTGGCTAGTTTTTTTTTAAATTTACGACACCGGAAACAAGCGCTCTTGCTCTCTGCGAACTGAGACTTCTTTACCTGGAAGCAAGCCTCAATGAACCCAGTTGGACTTACTTCCGAGTAAACAGGCTGTTATAGGCACTCCTATGCACGTTTACTCCGCCATTCTATTGCACTCAATGGGACTTACTCCTAAGTGAGCCCAGAATCCTCCTGGCCTCACCCTGCCACCCCCCCCTCCCCGCCAAGCACAGCTTTCCCTTCTCCCATGGATAAGCCCACAGCAGGCAGAGGAAGGTTCTACCGCAGTGTTCTCCAACCTTGGGTCCCCAGGTTGGCTGGGGCATGCTGGAAGTTGTAGGCCAAAAACATCAGGGGACCCAAGGTTGGAGAACACGGTCCCCTATTGCACAGCCCTGAACTCTGTGACCTGAGCAGCTTCTGCAGCAATAGGGCTCTCAAACACAGGCTGACACACACACACACCCCACCCCGGTGGAGGAGACCAAAAGCGGCCAATCATCCTACTTCCTAAGCCAAGGAGAGCAAAAAACCCCTCTCTTGCTCTCTGTGCGCTGCCCCCATATTATAGCTGGGCTGGAGTGCATGAGTTTCTGGAGAAACTGTGTGTTACTTAGACGGAGAAAGGGGGCGGGGCGGAGAGCGTGCTCTACTTAACTTGAGAACCCCTGCACTGTTGCACAGTTCTGCCAGCAGCCATAATTCCTGAGCCTGCATCCCCACAATGCACCCAGGGGGGACAACCAGGAGGCATTTTCCATTGAAGAGTTGGAAGCAAAGCCTCCCCAGCTGTTGCAGTAGTGTTTCAGGAGAAATCCTAGGTGTTGGTATCCTAGGCAGGGTGGGTGGGATGGCCCTTGTTTCTTAACCTTGCCCCTAAGCCCTTAGTCTGCCTTTAACCCCTTCGGTACATAAAATGCACCTGCTCCATTCATCCTCTCCCACTGTTGAAATGAGCAGTCCAACCCAGTGCAAAAGTCATCCTTGTGGGGTGGAGGGCAGCATCTAATGCCATTTGGGATTCGGCTCTCATGCATATTACAGTAATAAAGTAGGAGCAGCTGCCACAGCTAAGCTCCTGTTTTAGATTGCTGGAATATGCTGCACCAGGGGCTTCCCTTTTATAAAAATGTGGACAGACCTGGCCTCCTCTCCTCCACCCCCCAAAATTCCTGACCAGAATCACTAGGTAGGGGGAATGGGTGTGTCCGGGCATGTCCAGGCCCTACACCTGCCCATTCATATAGCCCCAAAAGGTTCCACAGGGACCAATAGAGCCCCCAGATCCAAAAAGGTTGCCCACCTCTGGGCTAGAGGAATTACACACATACTGCTAGTGTTCTCCAACCTTGGGTCCCCAGATGTTTTTGGCCTACAACTCCCAGCATGCCCCAGGTTGGAGAACACTGCTCTAGAGGTATCTTTGCTTCATGCCAGCCTCAAATTCCAAGGTTGGAGAACACTGTTAGAAGGACTGATTGCTAGTTTCACTTCACACCAGTAAATTTATTATTTTCATAGTTTGCCTGCCGATAAAACCCTTCACTTGCTCTATTTTGATTGTAGTAAGCTGAATATAACATAAGAAGAGCCATGCAGGATCAGAGCAAGGGTCCATCTAGTCCAGCATTTTGTGCACACAGTGGCCAACCAGCTGCCCACGGGAAACCCACAAGTAAAGACCCAAGCACACCAACAACCTCCCGCCCATGTTCCTCAGCAACTGGTGTACCTAGGCATCCTGCCTCTGATACTGGAAGCAAATAGCCATTATTAGGCCTAGTAGCCATTGATATGGCTAGTAGCCTCCTCCTCCTCCATGAATCTGTCCAATCCCCTTTTAAAGCCCTCCAAACTGGTGGCGTTCCAGGTGGAGGCGGTGAAGCTGGGCCGTGATAATATGGATTGAAGCCTAGTGTTGAGCCTGTTTGCCGGAATGGCCATGTTGCCATGCTATTGTGTGGTGGGTAGTACTCACCACTCCCTGGGTAATCCCCCCGTAGTGTTGGATGACTTAGAGAAGGAGCGGTTCACGCTTCAGACAGAAAGGCTCCAACCAGAAACGCTTGCGGTGGAGCCTTTTCAGTTGAGCACATCAAGGGCAAGGAATACCATAAGGCCTGTGGCTTACGCTGGCTCAGCTTGTCTGAGTGTGGAAAGCTAGGCAGGGTCAGGCCTGGTTATGACTTGGATGGGAGACCCCTCCTCTAGTTTCCTGCACTGAGCAGCGGGTTGGACTCGATAGCCTTGTAGGCTCCTTCCAACTCTATGATCTATGAAATCTATGAAAATGTCCTGGCGGATGGGTTGTCAATTGCTTTCTCTCAAGATGAAGGTAGATGGAATTCGGAGTGTTCAGAAACCCCAGATTTCATCTTCCCAAAGGGGAGGATGTGGAGAGAAAGCCTGACAGGCCACATACTTCCAGTCACCTGCATAATCTCTGCCTGGGGCAGAGGCTCAGTTCACCGGACACATTTGCATTACCTCAATGGGACACATTTGCATTCACCTCAATGGGCTTTCCCCACAGCTGCAGAATAACCTAAAGCGCTCTCTCAACAAGCACCGGTGAGGCTCCAAGACCCCCCCCCCACAACCCCTGCTGAGTAAAACCCTGTCACCAGAGGGAGGGGGGGGGGAAGTGAGAGGGGGGGAGGGAGGGTGTAAAAAGAACCCCAGCACCATGGTGGTTGTTGGGAACCAGGTGCAAGGGCTGCACGGAATCCCAAAGTCAAACTATGCACTGTGTGAAGAAGTATTTCCTTTTATCTGTCCTGAATCTCTCACCAATCAGCTTCATGGGATGAGCCCGGGTAACTCTACAATGTCTTTTTTTAGGTGACCAGAACTGTACACAGTACTCTTAAGTGTGGTTGCCCCGCAGATTTGTATAAGGGCAGTAGGATCTTGGCAGTTTTATTTTCAATTCCTTTCCTAATTATGCCTAACACGGAGTTTGCCTTTTTCACAGCAGCCGCACACTGGGTCGACATTTTCACTGCGCTGTCCACCACAACCAGAGATCTCTTTCTTGGTCAGTCACCGCTAGCTCAGATCCCATCAGATTATATTTGAAGTTGGGATTTTTCACGCAAACGTGCGTTACTTTACCAAAGTAAAGTTGGTTACCAAAGAAGCTAAAAAAATAAAATGAAATGCAAATATGAAAGACAAATACGCTGGACTTGAAAGAGGGTACCCCAGTGCTGATTTCAAAGCAGGGCATAAGGACAGGATGCATTTTCAATGGCAGGGTAAGCCCACACTACTACACCTCTCTAGGATTGAATTGCCCCACATAGCGCCAGGTTTTTGTGGGCCCTTGGGCAAGCCAGCCTCAATGCCCCCCCCCCCACGCAGTGAGCACACATTCTCACCACCAGTCGCCAGCTGCTCTGGCTCCTCATCCTCTTCCTCATCATTGCTACCACTTGCTTGCTTGACAGAGCCAGTGGGCAAGTTGGCCATGGCATCTCCTGCTGCAACTTCTTACCACCAGGCAGGCGAACAAGCAGGTTGCAGAGGTGAAGAGCAGCAGCAAGTCCAGGGGGCTCTGATCAGTGGGCCCCTGCGGGGGTGCCAGACCAAGCCTGCCTTTGATGCCAGCCCTGGCCCCACACAAGCCAAGGCCCGGAAGCACACTTGGCAGCTGGGAAACATATACAGTAATGCCTTGGATTGCAAGTAACGTGGTTTGAGAGTGTTTTGCAAGACAAGCAAATTTTTAAATATTTATTTAAAAAAATTTGACTTGATATACAAGCGACGTCTTGCAATACAAGTACTGTAGTACAGCTTAAATTAAAAATCTCTGTACAAATTTTTTTGGGGGAATTTCGTTTTGATATACAAGTGTTTTGGATTACAAGCACGTTTCCGGAACGAATTATGTTCTTAATCCAAGGCATGACTGTAGTGCTCTTGGCTGAGCCTTCACAAAGCTAGACTAGAAGTGTATTCACATGTACTACAGCCTAAGTCCCTTTTAAAAGCAGCACATGCCTAGAACCATGCTAGCCCTGGGAGAACTTACGGTATCTTTCTGAAAGTAGGACAGCCGGGGGGGGGGGGGGGAAGAGGCCTAGATGCAGAGGCCCCACCCAGAGGAATTTCCACCTTCTGAACAAACCCAGAGCCTCTCGCATGGCCCCCTGCAATATCATAAGATTCATAGAGTTGGAAGGGGCCTACAAGGCCATCGAGTCCAACCCGCTGCTCAATGCAGGAAACTAGAGGGGTCTCCCATCCAAGTAATAACCAGGCTTGACCCTGCTTAGCTTTCCACACTCAAGACAAGCTGAGCCAGCGAGAGCCACAGGCCGACTTCATGTTTTCTCACTCTGGGCAATGGTGGCTAGTGGGTGCCTCAAACCAGGAGTTAATCTAGGGCTGGCCCTGGTCACTGAGAGTGGAGAAGGAATTATTTTCAAGCTGAACTCAAAACTTCAACAACAGGCAGTGAAATCTGGAAATGGCAGTGATGGGGAGGTAAGAAGTGATGTATTGAAGCCTCCCCATCTTTATGTCTTCTATAGGCCAATACACAGGGATGAAAATTACTCTGTCAAGAAGACAAAGTAGCTGACTGGTCTACTAATATACTTCGTTCATTTAACCTAAAGTACGGTAACTAGATCTCCTTTCCCTGCATAGGCTCAGAAGCTATCATATAAAGTAGCCTTCCCTGACCCGGCGCCCTCCGGACGTGTCAGACTACAACTCCCATAATTCCCAGCCAGCATGGCTGACTAGGGGATGATAGGCATTATAGTCCAGCAAGGTATATCAGGCTGGGGAAGTCTGGTATAAAGCAAGCTCCCTTCACATCCCCACTTTGTCTCTTGGGTGGGCCTGGCTTATCGGCAGCATGTACTGGCAATGGATACAAGGGTTTTGCCAGAATCACCAGAGGTTTCTCTGTCCAAGTGGTACTTTCCTTTGAAAAATCACTCCTCTGTACTCCTAGCATCACAGCACTTCTTTCCCCCTCCACCACCCTTCTTGCTCACCACACTTTTCTAGAATCTGTTGTTGAGCAGAAAATAATTTAGAATCTCTTACTGAGCTAATTTAGAAATCTGTTACTGAGCAGAAAAAGCCCGGGGCTTCTTGCTGCACCGGCTGTGGGCTATTAAAAGCGGCTACGTGCACAGAGGGGGAATTCCAAAGGTGGCAGGAGAAAGTTTCTGCTCATTTTGTCCAGATTAACATTATTTTCGCCTCTAAAGTTTCAAATGCAAAATCCAAATGGAAACTCCACATACACGTAGCAGGGAGGCCGTTGCACTGACAGCTCTTCCCATCACCCTTTGGATCAGTGTTCTCCAACCTTGGGTCCCGAGATGTTTTTGGCCTACAACTCCCAGCATGCCCCAGCCAGCTTGGAGAACACTGCTTTGGATGTTATATTTTGTACCCTAGAGAAGTAGGGGAGATCCTCTGCTTCGTCATACAGAAAGCAACTGAGTTCCATTGCTGAAGTTTTCGGCTTTCCAGTAATCTCACACGGGGGACGGGATGGGACAAAATGGTCGTCTGACTTAACCTTAGATAGCAAATGCTTCACCAATATTAGGAACACTTTATGTTTACACACGCAGAAGGTCACGTGCCACAGTTCTTGCTGGACTCTTATCAATTCAGGGTAGAGGTATGGGAAACATGTTTGAATGCTACACCATGTAAAAATTTCTTTAGCTCAGCTTTCTCCCTAACATAGAAAACCTGTGGGGAAGCAGTTTGATAATAATGGGGGAAACATTCATAACACAGAATTCCCTATTTGCAATGTGAAGTGGTACACTCCAGGAAGAGCTGTGCCAAGTGATGCTGTGTATCTCAGCTCTTACTGTGCACACGCACAAGACTCCAAGGTGAACCTCCAAAAAGAAAGAGAGACCCAAGAGAGTTAAACATAAAGGAAATGGCAAACCTCTGTAATTGCAAAACTAGAATTTTGACTACTTAAAACTGTTCACCCAAGTTCAACACCGTATCTGAAAAGGAACAAAACAAAGAAACCCACAGCCAAATCTCATGACATGAAATCCAGGTTCTTTATACAATACAATTCATGGCTGAACCTTTACTAGAATTAGTCACAGCTGTCTGTCTGAAACAGATTTTTAAAAATCATCCCAACGCAAAATACTGTTGTGTCTTACAAAAAAAATTACAATATAAATAAGTTCTCTTTAAAAAAAGGTAACAAAAACCCACAAAATGAATCAGTAGTCATTCTCATAGGGGGGGAAAAGACCCTCATTCCCAAACCTCCAGTTATATAAAAATCTTCAAGCTACAAGGAGGCAGAGGAGGGAAGGAGAAGGAGGGGCTTTGAGGCCAGTTCCGACAGGCCTGTAGTTAAAATTCCAGTCCCATATTTCAGGGAACTGGGGAAAAATCATGTTGTGGTAGTGAGGTTGTGTGGAATCTGGGAAAGTTGAGAGATTATCGCTGTATGAACTCCCCTTGACAGTATCTCAAAGTATGTGAGATTTTAAAGTATTTTTCCCTGCAGGAAAAGTGTAGTGTTTTTGCATCCTTGAAGTGTTAGTGCCATTAAAAAAAAAGATTCCTGAAGTAAAGACAGCAGTGGCTGTCACAGAAGTGTGAGTGTATGTGGGGGGGAAAGTCAGCCAGCAATTCTGGGCGGCCAACCTCCTTCCATGGGTCACCGTTTACATGCCAGTTACCAGAAGATGAAAATGTCAGCAGAGTGGCTCAGATTTAAAAATGCAGTAGAGTTAAAACTTGTTCCCAGCTTTTAAGTAAATCCAGCTTTTTAGAAGAGAGTTGGATTGCCCTTGCTTACAATGGTGTTAAGTCAGGAGTGCTGGCGAAAACGTGATAACTGGGCCCAGCCATAGGAAGAGGCTTGAGTAATTCTTTCTTAGGCCCTGAAGACTAGTGTTTTCTGGAAGGTCAAAATGGAAAACGCAGAGGAGGCCCCTAGTGTCAGTTGGACTTCACTGTGGCACGGAGCGGACGGGCCTGCAAGAGCAGCATGGACACTCAACCACACACCGTCTGCAGGCAGATTAGGTGTACTGGGAGGAAAAAGCAGGTCAAAGAATTTGAGGCTGGCAGGAAGCAAAGATACCTCTAGAGCAGTGTTCTCCAACCTTGGGTCCCCAGATGTTTTTGGCCTACAACTCCCAGCACGCCCCAGCCAGCGTAGCTGGCTGGGGCATGCTGGGAGTTGTAGGCCAAAAACATCTGGGGACCCAAGGTTGGAGAACACTGCTCTAGAGTTTGGAAGAAGAGAAATACCATTCAGTTTGAGGGAAGCAGCAGCAATGGAAAGCCAAAACACGAAAGTGTCATGAATCGTGGTATTTGCTGCCCCACAGCACTGGTGGGGAAGGGGCACATCCTGGGCCCTTCTACAAATCTTGCCCTAGTCTTTTCCCAGCTGTCCAAGCAAGTCTTCCTAAATACACCAGTTTGCACCCAATTTACACCAATGGGAGAGGAAAAGTGAAAACCACAGGATTAAAAAAAAAAACAACTGGCTATTTTCTTTGGATGGGTTGCTCCTTCCCTGAGAAGCAAGCAAATGACAGAAACTTTGTAAGGAGAGTCCCCTAAAGGCTGGCAGTGACACCAGCCGGGAAACCCTGGTTTTCTGTAGGGGGAGGGGGAATGCGGAGTGAGAGATGCACCTGCAGTGATCAATGCAGACTGTTTGAGCGCTAGAAGGGACTTAAGAAAATGAGATGCTTTCGCCCCCCCCCTCCCCACCCCCAAAGTAGTAACATGGTGAAGCAGATATGTAATATACACCCATAAGAATCTAAACGCAGGTAGGAAGTTCCCCAAACCCTTGAAGCAAAACAAGAACCTTCCCCCAGAACTCTGCATGCGGAAAAGCCCATTCTGTACGGCATGCAAGGGAAGGTTACGGCAAGGGGGGCGGCAGGGCACTCCGCAGACGGTGCTTTGCCATCTCTCCATCGAGGCAGCTGAACCCACTCAAAACGGGTGCCCACCCCATTCATTCCCCCCACTCCAAGTCCATTGTCAGGCAAACCCTGATGCTCTAGCAAGCCTCCCTCCAACGTGCTCAGAGGAGATCAAGGACACCAGCCGTGTTCCATTCTGCTGCCCTAAGACTAAAACCTTCCCTGAGCCTAGGTGGGTATGCAAGGAGGGAAGACTGGGCGGGGGGGAGCCACACTTGAGCAGGGGGCCTGCCCTAGTTTCTGGTCAGCTCCTTCATCTCCCAAATGACTGTCTGCCCTCTCTGACACCCCGCCTTGCCCAGTCCACAAGACGAGATTGGGCACATTTTGGAAGCCAAGTAGTTGCTCTCCAGTTTCTGCTGCTGTATCCCAACTGCCAAGGCAGGCCCTAAAGAGGCTCTGGTGGTTCTCTTCCTGCATGCAGCTCTGGGCTCTCAGGAAGAGCCTCCAGGGCCCACAGCGCAAGAGTTGCGGAATGGGCCCCTTTACAAGCTTGGACCAGCTGCCATTCTAAAGATCAGGAGTGGAGGAGCAGCAATTCCCCCCTCCCCTCTCTCACCAAGCTGGCAATGAGCTCTTAATGACAGAAGTGGGTCTACTCCTGTTACGACTCCTTCCCATTGGACGATCTTCAAGACCACAGCAATGCCCAGGGGGGCTTATCTACCCCCCTTCCTCCCCTTTACCTTCTCCCCAAGCACAAGCCTATCTCCCCGGAGAGCACCAACCCACAGCAATGCCTGTTCTTGGCATGCTTGAATCAAGATTGGAATGAGACCCCCTACAGGGCAGTCCACAAATCCAGCCACCACTCAGCCACGGTTTTGCAATACGGATGGGGAACAAGCACAAAGCACAAGAGCAAGCAGAGGGCGCGACTGCCGCTATTTAGAGGAGCAATTTAGAGGAGCCTCACGATTGCAGTGCCAAGCGGGGGGGGGGGGGGGAGAGAAAGGGGAGAGGGAGCAGGCAAAGGGGGTCAAAGAGGAGAGAGGCGGCAAGTGCAGCTCTGTTCGGGTCAGACATGCATTCACACCACATCCTTAAGGGACGCGGTGGGTCGGCGGAGGGGTGGCTAGCAGCCTAGCTCTTTCTGGGTCCAGGCAGAAATCAAGCAAGAAGTCAAGGGCTTGTGATCAAAAGGGCCAGAATCCTCACTGGCTGCAGTTCCTGCCCAAGCAGGAGGAGGCCTGGCGGGGCAGGAGTATGGCCTGGAGATGGGCACCTTCCCAGGCACAGTGTGTGGAAGTTCAAAGGGGAGGGCTCACTGCTAGGCAGAGGTCCCCCTTCCCACCCCAAAAATATAAAAACGCCTCCCACCCGGAGGTTCACTTCCTTTGTGGCAGTAGGAATACTCTTCTGCAACACGGGATGCTGGCTGGAAGCCCCAACCTTCAGTCCAGGAGATTTTCGGTCCCTGTGGAAAAGGGCAGTTTAAAAAACAGGAGACGCGGTCTGGCTGGGCAAGCGGCCCTCTCAATGTGGATAGAGAACCCAAAAGTACAAGTGGCAGTTAAGAACAAGGAGGAATTTACACGGGGGGGGGGGGGGGAATAAGGAAGCATGTTCAACACAGGCAAGAGTCTTCCCTGCTCCAGATTGGGGCCCCCAAAGAAACCACCTTGTTTCTTTCCTTCCCCTCCAGTAGCAGGGGAAGCAGCATCAGTGCTGAGGATGTCCCATCCCCGTCCCCCCCCCCAGTTTACATGTCCGGCCTGGGAGAGGGGATACCTCAGGAAGGGGGTGCCTGGCTCAGGCTCCGCTGTCCCTCCTCCTACCTGCAGCAACTGAATTGCTCAGAAACTTCTTAACCCGTGTGTGTGTGTGTGTGTGTGTGTGTGTGTGTGTGTGCGCGCGCGCACACACACGTGTGTGCAGGGGGCTTCTGCCCGCTCCTCCAGGCTATCCTTTGCCAATGGCCTCCATGCCTCCTCTGTACTTACTAGCTGGAAGAAAGGTGTGCTGCTGGGAAAGAAGAACAAAACAGTCTCTGAAATCCCAGACTGGAGATGAATTGTGTTTTGCCTCCCACTAACTCGTCAAACACCACTTCCCTAGATCCATGATACGAACGATTAAAGGGCAATCAGAAATGTTACAGCCTTTAAAAAAAAAAACCAACAACCCCACAGCCTAAACTCCACTCCAACGCAGTAGTACGGAACGGTGATCCAGGGAGCGTCCCTGGCAGAGATGGGAACACAGCAACAGGCCGCCGGCCGGCCAAATGCCAGTTATTGGTCCTGAGGCTCCAGTGTCATCAGTAGGCAGAGAGGAGTCTGAAAGGAAAGGCAGCCCCCTTGGGCGGGCCAGATATGACAGGTCTCCCTTGCTGAGCTCTTTGTGCCCATACTGTCCAGAGGAAACGAGAGCCCTCTCCCGGGGAACCGGGCTGGGAGGCATCACAGAGCCCCATCATCGCCGGCAGGTTTCCAGCTGCCTTGGGGGGACTGGCTGGGGACAATGGTGGCTTCCTCTCTCTCTCTCTCTCTCTCTCTCTTTGGTAAGATGTCCAGTCGCTTTTGCCCCCTTTCATCTCATCCGGTTCTGTCGCATCAGGGGCACAATGCAGGAAGGGGGCCCGGCCTTCCCTAGGAAGGGGTGCTTCAGGAGTTCGTTTGCTGTGGCTCTCTGTGTTGGATCTCTAACCAGCAAGCGGTCAAGGAATCCCTTCAAGGAAGGGGAAACCTGGAGAGGGGGAGAGAAAGCAAAGCAGTGTGAGTCACAGCGGAAGCGGTGGAGGAGACGTGCCGCCTTCCCAGTGGCACAAGCAGACAGAGAAGAACCTTCCGCCCTGGAATCCCCCCCTGAGCAGCCACGAGTTTCTGCAGCCGGGAAGCACCGCAGGGTGAAGGAGAAAAGGGATGACCAAGTGTGTCATCCCTGTGCAGGGGTGCAGTACAGGACCCCATGCAGCGCCAGTCCAAAGCAGGTCTGGGGAATCCCTCTGGTCTGGGGTTGTCTCTCTCAGCATCGCCATCCACCTATCCCTTACTCAGGGTGGTTCCCCTCCCATGCCAGGCCTACACAGGCTTGAACTTCCTATCCTGGGGTCTGAAACCAGCTCCTGATTCAAGTTCCCCCACTCAGGAACTAGCCAGCCAGCCAGCAGAAGCAGCATCTCTCTGCTGGAGGAAGGGACACGTGCCTAATCTCACTGGTACAGCCCAACTCGAGCACTGTGGGGATGCCAGGGATGGTCAGGTTGAAGTCAACAGCTCCTCTGGATGCTACGACACCCCCCACCCCACCCATTACCATCAATGATTTACAACCTGAGTTGGTGCTGACTGAAGAGGCCGCCCCAGGTAAAAGCCCAGGGCTCCTCACCCTCACTGAGGATCTCAGGAGCAACCGTAAAGCCCACAGACAGGTAACTAGGTAGGTGCCTTTGGAGAAGCCCACCCCAAAGCTCAATGACGGATCTCTCTCTGTGTCTGTCTCTGTCTCTCACAAACACACTCCTTTCTACCATTTGTGGGGTGACTATCAGCCACTACAGTTTTCCTTAATAATGAGGGAGCTCACGTTATAATTCTCTTTTCTACTTTCAATAAAAGCATATCTTCTTTTAACTAAACCTGTTGTGGAACCGTACTCTTTTGGTTAAAAGAACAGATTGTAAATCCTGAGTCGATCTCTATTTTGGGAAGGGTTGTAGGGACCTGTCTTAGCGGGTCTTGGAATCATAACAATCAGAACCAACCCAACTAGATTTGCAATCAAATGTATTACACTAATTAAGGCTGAATTATCTGTAATTATGGAGTGATTCCACTGGAAGGTGATGACAAAAAGCAAGAGGGCAACTCAGTTCTCATGCAACAGCAAATCGTGGGTTAATTAACCTGGGCACGAGTAATAGCACTGCCTCCGGTGCACAGCTCACTTCTGCTTTCATTTTACAACCCTATGTTCGCCCTGATTGTACGTTGCTCTCGTGACGTCTGAACCTGGGCACTCTGGTTGTTTAGGGGTTAAACAACCCAGAGTTAACCTACGATTTGTTCTTGGGTTAACTCTGGGTTGTTCAACCCCTAAGCTACCCAGAGTGCCTGGGTTCAGACATCACGAGAGCAACCTATGATCGGGGTGAATCACAATCTGCCATTACCAGCGAACCGTGTCAGTGCCTACTATCGCCTGATGCCATTAGCAAGCTCCGTAAAAATCAGCAGTGGAACATGGCTTTATTGCATATAGCTGAAGGCCTTTGCAACCTCTCAATCCATGTGTTACATAAATAATATGTCAAGCATTCAAGTACACATAATATTCATAAAATCGGCCACCCATTGCTACCCATGTTATTCAATCCAGTTCAATCAATAAGACAATTCGTTTATTAAATGCAAATGTACTTTCTTAGCTGCTATGACAAATAATGCCACCATGTAGGTTACATAAAACTGATAATCCATTAAAAGTTCAATCACACTAGCTTGTGGTGCTTTATTATCCAAATACTGAGACAGAGTACGGTAATTTTCCCCTTGGATCTGCATATAAAGAGCAAAAATAGTGAATTAGGTCAATTTGGTTGCATCTAAAAACACATTTTTGCTCCTGCAAAGGAATATCTGTGTATCTCTCTTCAAGATACACAGATGGCATTACTTGAAATCTAGCTTCCATTAAGGCTCTACATAACTGCCGGAAGGTCAGTGTTTGAAAGTAATGTGCCCTGACATGGTCTTTCTTAAGCTTATCATTCCACCTCAAAAAAGCATGTTATTAATAGCCATACCATCTTTGAGCATCATAACCACACACAAAAGAACATTAACTCAGGGCACAACGGCCTAGCGCCAAAACACCTTCAACAGTTATGTTACAATTTGCTAGTTTATTCTGACATCTCTGCCCCCAGCCCACTACTGTTAATTGTTGCAACCAACATAATTGGGTATGGCTGGTTTCATCCATTTCATTTATTCTACTCCAATACTCACATAAGATAGATCAATTGGGCTGCAATAGAAGGTAACCCAAGTTCGGCTCAGAGATAAGCAGATGGGAGTCCCAGCAGGAAGCCCTAAAATTTCCCTTAAACATTTATTCTGCATGATCTCTAAATCTGATTTTATTGCTTCTCCCCAAAGTTTGCCCCCATATGGTAACTGGACCAAAAAATTGGAGCAAATCTTCAAGGGTGCTTCCACACTGAGGGTTTAGTGTGGGATTGCCTGGCTTTTTACATGGCATTTTTTACAGAACATCCACATGAGACCATCACCCATCATTGTCATCCAGTCTTTTCCTGTGGTTCTTTTGTTTTTTCTCAGACCACAGAAAGGCCAACTTTTTTCCATAAATACAGAAGAGTAACACAATTTCTACAGGTACGGATGCCTTCAGCATCTTTTTTGAAGGGTGAGGTTTTTGACATGGGCAGTGATGTATCAGAAAAGTGAACCAATCACAATGCAGCACATGTTCATTATAACATTTGTGGTGGGTGCCATTTTTTGAACCCGTCTTTTTTTTTTAATCAATCTTTTAATTAAAACATTTTCCAGTTAAAATATTTTTTAATGAAAGGAAGTGTTTTAGCAATAATTAAACAAGAAGGGGGGCCATAAAACGCCCACCACAAAGGTTATAATGAATGTGTGCCAAGCTTCAATTGGCCCCGCCTGCGGCGGTTACGTCATGTCCGCCGATGTGGAGAGAACAGAGGGATGCACAGACGCACGGTTAAAAGTGCAATGTTCCTGATAGTGTGGAAAGTCAATTGCGATACCCCTTGTAGTTCACGATGGAAGAGCAATGGCTACATAGCACTAAGAGCAACCCGATGCCCTCCTTCGTTACAGAAAATTCAATGAGTAAGGGGGTAACCTTTAGCCAACTGAACCGATCAGTTTAAAACTTCATTAAGGCAGTTTGGGGAGTGGGGTACAATTCCTAGAACAGGCAATCCTACATTTCACTCACACAAGAGGGAACACCTCAGACAGTGTCCACTGGGACAGGTTTATCATCCGAAGACAAAACACACATTTCCCCCCCTTCATGACTATTTTATTCATGTGCAGATACAATCATATGAATTTTAAATCAATTTACGGTAACAGTCATATGATTAAAAGACTAAGATTTCATCAATCAGGTGACATCCTAAGTCAGTGGTGATACCAAGTTTGTTTCAAAGGTCAAGCCACTTGGGTGTTCTTATAGACACCCCTTGCCCTGCTTTACTGTGAAGCGGAGTAACCAACCTGGGTGTTTGTTTACACCTGTTACTGGAGGCCCAACTTCCAATTTCCGTCACAAAACTGATCCTCCCAAAGTGAAAAAGTCAAGTGGGGAAAAGAAGAGAACAGGAAAAGGAGGCAATTACCTTGTGCACATTTTTGAGTTTGGGGGGCAGGTTGTCCCGGATCATCTTCATTGCCTTTAGAGGGGGCTCATTGAAATAAGGGGGCTCCCCATCAACCATTTCGATCACCATCACACCAAGGGACCAGATGTCCACCTGAAACAAAGAACCGGGGGAGGGGGATTAAGAGGAACAGCTGTCAAATGACGACAAGAGAAGCACTTGGGCCCCTCTGGCCTGGCCACATCCCCCTGTGTGTGGAACTGCTTTGTAAAACCAGAGGCACCATTAGGATATCAATTCTGCCTGACAGAAACAAAATGGCCAACTAGAGCAAATGAAAGCTGCCCAGCCTCAACGACCAGCCCAGACAGGAAAGTCTTGCAACACTGCCAATGCCCAGGTCTGGATTTTGGTGAGTCTGTAGTGAAGTTTTTTTTTGTTTTCGTTTTGAATTGGGGGTGATGGAAGGGGGGGGCAGCCTTTGAGAATGCCACTCCTTGCACCAGAGTTCAACCAGTTCTTCAGGATTTCAGGCAAGGCTTTTCCCAGCCCTATTACCCAAAACTTTTCTGGAGAAACCAGGGACAGGATCTAGGACCACTTACTTGCAAACACACAGAAACAAACACACAACAAACCATGCTCAGTGACTCAAGCTCTGCTTCCTTCTCAGCATCAGGGAAGCTTTCCAGTAAGAACCCTAACACTGCTCCACTGTCAAAATTGTTCCCTATACATAAGGAATGCTCTCTTCCACAGATCAAAGCCCCATATTTCTATCTGCTCCTCCTTCTGGTGCCCTCTTACCTCTGGCCCATAGGGCAATCGGGAGATGAGCTCCGGCGCCATCCAGTAGGGGGTTCCAACCAGGGACTTGCGCCGCGGCACCTCCTTGTTCACTTGCGCACAGAACCCAAAGTCAGAGAGCTTGACCTGGAAGGAAGCCAAGTGAAGGTGACATGGATGGTGTTGCCAGCTCTGAAGGAGATTAGATTGTCCTGGGGGTTTGTTTTGGAAAGCATTTTTCCAGCCCTGCCTCTATAAACCAACTCTATTCCCAACGCATTTTTAAAGGAGTCACGAGAGGGAGACAAAATAGCAGAAATGTATGAAGTTGATTTATACTGAACCAGACCACGCCACAGGTCCACCTGGCCCAGGTCAGTCTGCTCCAGGAGGTGGCAGGGTCCCAGGAACAGGAGGGTCTTTCCCAGCCTTGCTGCCTGAAATTCAATCCCACCCCCACACATTAAGGCAGAACCGCTTTCAGCCCGAGAACCAAATTTCATTTTGGAGAAGCTCTTGGGGGACCGCACTCCAGTGGTGGGCAGGGCCAAAGGCCAAGGAGATGGGGCCAGAAATACCAGCATATTTCAGCTTAAAGCTCTTACTGGCAGTAACTAAGCCTTAGGAGAGGCATTTCAACTTTTTAGAATGGGCAGGAAGCCACCCACTGCTTAATTAGAGTTAGTCCAAACCTAGCTGCTTTTTTTTTCTTTCTTTCTTTTATTCAGAGATGCATGGAACCAAACCTATGAAATGCAAATGGGTTGAAGATATATCTATCTCTATCTATCTATCTATCTATCTATATGGGACTGGGCCACACGACTGAAAAGACACCTCCAGGTGGCGCTGCAGGCACAGGCAGTTTCAGCACAAAGGTGATCACAGACCAACCTTCCCCAACCCAGTGCCCTCAAGATGTGTGGGACTACAACTGCACCTGGAGGGCGCCAGGTTGGGGAAGGCTGCCACAGACTGAGCATTCTGTTCTTTTATTTACTTATTTTTACCCTTAAGGCAAGCCCTGGCAAGGCAGCTTACAATAAAAATATTAACACAAAAAATAACTGAACATATAATAAAGGGAGCATCCCCGTCTCTTGTAACTGCCAGCTTGATTGACCTTTGCGGGGGCCCCCGAGAGCAGAGCTCAGGAAGGCTCGCATGGGCATGGGCAGCCTTTCGTATAACCTGTTCCGAAACCAGCACAGGCTCACTGACCAGAAACAAATGGGTAACCAATGCAGATGATGCAACACTGATGTGGTATGATCAAGCCGCCTAGCCCCTATGAGCATTCTGGCAGCCCACTTTTGCACTAGCTGAACTTTCCAGACTGTCTTTTAACGGCAGCCTCAGATAGAGAGCATCATACTAGAGAACTGCACAACTGCTCCCCCCCAGCCAACACATCAGTGGGCTAGATAGGGAATCAAGGACTACACAGGCTCAGAACCAGCACCCGGGGCACCTGCCACTTACCCGGCCATCATGCGTGAGCAGAATCGAGTCACTCTTGATATCTCGGTGGATGACTCCCTGGGCATGGAGGACAGAGAGCGCCTTCAGGACAGACAAGCAGACCGCCGCAATCTGCTCTTCGTTCATCCTGGAAGCAAAGTAAAGAACACAGCACAGGTCACACATTCCCCACTTCTTAGAAGAACCGAAGAGCAGCCCTACTGGATCAAACCAAAGTGGGTCCAGATAGCCCGGCATCCTGTTTCCAGCAGTGGCCAGCCATAAGCCTCTGGAAGCAAACATGCCAAACAAGCAAGACATGAAGGCAAAGACTCTCCCGTTGTTGCTCCCTACTAGCAAGAGGCTAGTGAAGGCTCTATTTAGCTACCATGGCTAATATAGGCACGCGCACACACACACCCATCCTCTCCAAGAATCTGTCTAACCCCCTGCTTAAAGCCATCTCAGCCACTGGCCATCACCACATCCGTGGCAGAGAATTCCTAAAACCAAGTTACCGTATGTTCTAGGACTAGGTAAAGGACAGTCTTTGGTCTGTCCTGAATCTACTGTTCATCAGTTTTGCTGGGTGACCTGGAGTTCTGTTGTTATTATAGGGAGAGAAAAACTTCCCTCCTTTTGCTTTTAAGTGGGAGGCGACAAGAGTGGAAATATAAACTTTGGTTCATCCTCCTCCCCTCACTCGCCCACCCCAGACATCTCAACTGCTTCCCAAACCCTTGATTGGGTCGCAAGGCAGAAAAGCCAGCTTCTCTCTCCAAATCTTCCCCATCAGTGCCCCACCACCACTCCCATTATTTTATCCCACTGCTTTTCTGGGCTTCCCACCTTTGGGAAATCCTGCATCCACAAACAGTTCCAATGACTTAACTAAGGAGCTCATCCTGAGCAGTTTGGCCTGCAAACATAGTAATTCCAGGAGAAGCCAGTCCCAGGCTTCGGGAGGGTCATCTTTTGAAGCTCTGCTCCAAGTTAAACAATGGAGGAACTTTCACTTATGTCCAAGTTGGCTGCGCTGGACTGACTTGGAAGTGAAGAGGGCGCCTCCTGCTGCAAGGGCAAGGTCAGGCCACAGCGGAGCACTTAAAAATAACCCCCCCACACACCTCCATTTCAGAAATGCTCCTTTTCCCTGAAGGCCTGAACATCAACACGAGCATGCTCTTGACTCCTTTAGCTGGCCGCAGAGCACAGTGGGACAGTTTGCACAACACAACAGCCCATCGTGGGTTCATTTACCTGTGAGTTGCTAAGGCATGTGCTGGCCACCATTATTTATTCATTTACAAAATTTATACAACATTCCATATTCCAGTATGGAGATTTTGGAGCAGTGTACAATAAAAGATAAAAGAATAAAACAATATGCTGAAAACACCATCAATAAAACCATGGCTGGTTAGTTCAGGAAGGCTTCCCGAAATAAAAGTGTTTTCAGGAGGCGCCGGAAACACAATGTCGGGAGCCTGCCTGACCTCCAGAGGCAGGGAGTTCCACAGAAAGGGAGCCGCCACACTGAAGGCTTTTCTCCGTGTGGACTCCAGTCGGGCCACGGGTCCATGAGGAAACACCAGGGACATGCCATCCAATGACCTGTGACCGGGCAGGTTGATCAGGGAGAAGACGCTCTCTCAGGTATCCTGGTCCCAAGTTGTTTAGGGCTTTGTACACTAGTACCAGAACCTTAAACCTGGCTTGGTAGTGAATAGGCAGCCAGTGCAGCTCCCTCAGCAAAGGAGTTGCATGCTGAAAAGGGGCAGCTCCCGACAACAGCCGAGCCGCTGTATTCTGCACTAGCTTCTGGACCAGCCTTGAGGGCAGCCCCACATAGAGTACATTGCAGTAATCCAGTCTTGAGGTTACTAGCACCTGTACCACTGTGGCCAAGCTATCCCTATCCAGGACAGGCCGTAGCTGGAGGAGCAGTCAAAGCTCCCCAAGGCCTGCCATAATTCTTACTAGTGCAACAGCTGAGCCACAGAAGAGGAAACACAGAAATTCTTCCACCCCACCCCACCCGTACCTCGTGTGAGTGACAATGTCGGTCAAAGCGCCTCCCTCAAGGAACTCCATGACAACCCACAGTTCATCTCCCACCAGGTAGCTGTTGTACATCTCCACCACATTCTCATGCTGATAGTCCCTCATGATCACGACCTAGGAAGGAAAAAACGGGACAGTGGAAGCTGAGAGAGAGAAAGTCTCTGGATACCATGTTCCAGAAGGAAGAAAAAATCCAGAGCCAAAAAGGAGAGGCTGCTAATCTAAGCACACACCACAATTTTTAACCCTAAAGGTAATCTGGAAAGGATAATTTCACTGTAGATGTTGAGATTCTTGAAACAAACTGGAGCACAAACAGCACAGGTACCCTACCTTTTCCCTACATTCCCCATTTCCCCAAGAGAACAGGTGGGGGTGGAGGTGCAGAGTGGTGCCAATATCCTTAGCAGAGCTAGTATTCTGATTCATTTTGCTACAAGCCCCACCATTAGATGGGTGTTGAAGCACACAAGTCAGCTGGAAACTTTCAAGCAAGTGCTATAATGGAACTTGTTTATAATTGTTATGCATATTGTTCGGTTAGCCTTCTTGCCAAACACACTCCTGTGATACCCCCTGCTGAAATTAACATGGGGCATTTTCTTCCAGAGGAAATTAAATGGTCACAGGTAAAGGTTTCCAAATGCAAAAGAACCGAACTAAAATGAATTAGTAATACAATGAACAGATAAGATACCAGTCAAACTGGGCAGTTTCAGGGAACAAACCCTAGGAAGCTTACATGCATGCATATATAATAAATATCAAAGCATAGCTCTGGCATGCTAAAGCTAGTATGCGAATAGTAGCATACTACTATTATACTAATATGCCAGTACCTCCATTTCCCCTCTCTAAACAATGACCAGGTTCGGACAACACACCGTGGCTCTTTGTGGGTTATTTAACTCACGATGAGCCATGGTGCCCACGGGCACCCAGTTGTATATCCAAGCCCCACTCGGGGGTTACCGGTATGTCATGCGAACCCAGCACGTGTAGGTTATACGAGGGTTAAACAACCCTCACATAACCCTAAAACAGACCACAGATTATGCGAGAGCGACCGAACCCCCGCATAACCTGCACTTGCTGAGTTTGCACAACATGACAACCTCTGAGCGGGGGCTGCATATTCAAAATGGCGGCTGCATGTGCTGCAGCCTCTCACCATGGGTTAAATAAATCGCCCACGGTGGGCTGTCGTGTCATGCGAGCAGCCCCGATGGATACAAGTGTACACTGTTGAGTTTTCATGTCTTAAAATATTTTAAAGTATTCCATAAAAATAATTTCCAAGAAATGTTTTAAATGTGTTTGAACATGTAAACGTTAAGTGCACGTTAGCTAATTTCCCCCCACTAATCAAATATTTCAGTTGAAATACTTGTAGCTATTGGGGAAACTCTTGTGTATTTTACACAGCACATAAAAATAAACACGGCATACTTGTTTAGTCTGGCTCACTAAATACGACACACACACACTAGACCAGATCCCAATCCCAGGGCACAGATTCTGCCTGGGCCTACCAGTGCTTACGGCTGTCCCCCTTTTGCGCCCTGGACACTGGCAAGGAAACCCATCTTTCAGAAAGTTACTGTAAGCCTCCCAGGCGCGCTGCGTCGAAGGAAAGTGATCCCGCCATAGCTGCCAGGAATCCCACTAGCATCCCCTCCGGGGAAAGGAGCGGGAGACACCACCACTGACACAACCACGCCTGCGCGTGCAGACAGGCAGGCAAAGGTTCTGGGGCAGGCCCGCTTCCCCCTCCCACCTCATTGAAGAGCAGCTCCCGCCTCTGCTGCTTGCGCAGGTCCATCTTCTTGACCGCCACCAGCTTCCCAGTGCTCTTGACGGTGGCAATGCAGACGATGCCAGTAGAGCCTTCACCAATCTTGATGAAGTTGTCCAGGTAGGTCCTGGGGTCGCCCGGGTCAACCACCATCTGCAAAGCGGCTCGAAATTGTTCGTGGGAGACCCGCTGGGGCTCGCGCTGTGGGGAGCGGGGCTGCTGCGGGGCTGGGGGAGGTGGAACAGGAGGTTGTGGGGGTGGCTGTGGGGGAGGGGGTTGCTGGGAGTACAGCGGCTGAGGGGCAGGCGGTGGGACATGTGTTAAGTGGGGGTCTGAAGCATGTTGGGAAAGTCCTGGATGGGGTGGCTCTGGGTTCCTGGATCTTGCTGGCCCTGACTGGGGCCCCCTGGAGGAACCGCTGTTTCCACTTATAGGGCCGTTGGATGCTGTTTCTTGGGGTTTCCCAGGTCTATGCTCTGCCTAGAAACAGGAGGGGGAAAAAAAACTTATGTTAAGAATTGAAAGGGGAAATCTCATTGCACAGACACTTGGGGCTGGATCAGGTTCTACTGTTACGCAGGTATGGCAGGTGTGAAGATCCCTCAGCATCTTGCGTATTTATAAACATCTTGTGCAGAACAGAAACACCCCAGGCACCAGGGTGCCTATAAGCTTTTTCCAGACCTGATTATCGGATATCAGATACCAGTGTTGTGATACTGGCAGTTTGGGAATTGAGATAATTTTGTTCAATACAGGTAATGTGTGAAACATGAAATTCACCTGTGGTCAAGGATTGTGTGCTAATTCCCTCCTTCCCTCGCCCCACCACCACTCCCCCAAGAATACACAGATCTGATCAGAGGTAATATCTGTGTTATCAATCTGCATGTTCCCTGTTCATGGATTTGTGGATGGCTCTTGCTTGCATAAGCAGCTGTCTAATACCAAGTGAGAGACCACTAGTGCATTCAGCCCAGCATTGACCTGATTCAGATGACATGACAGCCCACTATGGGTTAATTAACCCTTGAGGGGCCTCAGCACATGCTATCCACCATTATATGTAACCCCCAATCGGGGGTTGCTGTGGCTTGTCACATAATGCGAACCTGGCTGAGGATCATTATTCGAGGGTAAACAACCCTCACTTAACCCAGTCTGTTCTCTGGCTGGGTTCACACAACATGGCAAGCCATGACAACCCCTGGTTGAGGGTTGCATATTCATAACACTGGACAGCACATGCCATGGCCCCTCGAGGGTTAATTAACCCATGATGGGCTGTTGTGTTGTCCGCGCTGGCCCACTATCTGCTCTGGCCAGCAGTAGCTCCCCAGAAACACAAGCAGAAGTCTTTTCTAATCTTTCTAACCTATATCATAAAAAGGTAAGAGCAGCCTGCTGGATCAGATCAAAGGTCCATCTAGCACAGCACCCTTGTTTTTCTACAACATCCAAGCAGAGGCCCTGTTGAAAACCCACATATAAGATTTCCTTTTAACTGGAGATGCCAGGGATTGAACCTGGGGCCTTCCATGTGTAAAGCATGTGCTCTACTACTGAGTTTTTGCGCCTCCCATCTGCCATACCTGGAAAAAGAAAAGCAGCAACTGGGTCTGAATCAGGCCTTAGCGGCTCATCTCTCTCCAGCTGCCTGTAGGAGAGTTCTGCCTAGAACAAACACACCCAACTCCACACTGCTGACAGAAAGGGGAAGAGGAAAGCAGCCCAACTTCCTGTTGGATAAGCACAAAGGAGAGCAACCAAGGTTGAGATGTTAGTGGTTAGTTGGATACAAAGAGAATTTGCAGCTAAGGATGGTATTGCTCTTGGAGCAGGAGGAGGAGGAAAGGTGGCATAGGAGGAAAGGTGCAAGAAATGAACCCAGAAAAAGGCGTCAGATATCCAGCAGTTGTTCAGTAGAGTTCCCTTGTGATGGAGGCACTTGAGTATCCATAATACAATAAGGCATTGCACTGTTGTAGGGTTTCTACAAAGAGAGACAGAAAGAAGAGTCGCTGAACAGGAGAAGATGGGACAGGGTGCGACGCAGGATTGTTAGAAGAGTGCACACAGAGAGAGACAAGCAGAGAGCAGATCTCCTTCAGACGGTGGGCAGCACAGGAGTGGCTCAGGTTAGTGGAAGCAAGGACTGCCACAGCACAGCACAGGAGAGGCAAGGCAGGATTGCCCACACACTGCAGGAATATGGTGGGCGGTAAAGCAAGGGAGTGCTGCTCCAAGGAGAAATGTGGCAGGGCTGGCGTGGGACAGAGAGAACGCAGCAATGGTGCACGGAGTGGAGAAGAGCAAATAAGCAGCTACTGCGGTGGCGGCGGTCTGTGACCATCACTGCTGCAGAGCAGAGAAGACACTGGCTTTGTGGTTCCAAAAGAGCTCACAGCCCACCACACAATTAACCACCCAGACTACGCAGAGGAGAATATATCTCAGTCCTTACTTAAATGGGTAACAAAAACGGCTTCTTCGATTGCTCATGAGATCACGTGCCAAGAGAACGGCACCTCCAGCAGATCAATCCTGGCTGGCCAGGTCCGCACCCCAAGCTACAAGATGAGGCGGGAATCTTTACCTGAGCACCCCGGACAGGATCTGTGTCTGCTCGTGGATATGTGTTAAAAGGCCGCCCAGTCTGCTGCGCTGTTTTCATGACACCCTCAGAGACAGGGATATTGGGGGTCCGGATATTTGGCCCTGAGAGGGGCCGTTTTTCCCGGGGCGACTTTGGGCTGGTCTCCCCGGTGTATGTAGACTTGGGTCTTTTGTCAGGGACATCAGCACGCTCCCTCCTGACCACACGGTCAGATGGCTCCCTCTCAGCCGGGGGCTCCCTCCTCCCATCCCGCTCGTGTGCTCTGTGTCTGTGGTCTGACAAGGGCTTGTGGTACTCAGGAGGTGGTGGTCGATGGTGGCTGGAAGGCTGATGAGATTTGCTGGTGGGATCCTGCCCCCGAGGGTGTTGCGTGGCAGTCCTGTTGTCCCTGCTCCTCTCCCTGCTCTGATCCAGTTCGTTCTTGGATCCGTGGCGGTTCCGCTCCTTGTGTTCTTTGCTCCTGTTGCCCCCGGAGTCCTCCTCAGTGTGGTGGTGGTGGTGGTGGTGGTGGCGGGGCCTGGCCAGGGCCTCGCTCAGGCCGTTCTCCTGGTACAGCTGGTCGTGTCGGGGTGGGAAAGGAGGACTGTCCCTGCGCAGAGAGTTGGAGCGCGACACCGACATGTTCTCAAACTCATCTAGCAGCCAGGCCAGGGAACCATCCTTGGCAGCTTTGTTCCCCCGCACGATGGTCTTTATGCACGGGGTACAGAAAATGGAAGGGGAGGGAAAGACACACAAACACAAAAGAAAACAAGATAAGCAATGTAAAAAACAAAACAAAAATTAAGATGTCTGATGGAAGCTTGACAGTGGCCTGAGGAGGGCCCAGCTTTTGCACACACAACGAGGCATCCAGAAGCAGCACATGCAGGGGGTGGGGGAAGAGAAGCTGCTCATACACAGGAGAAATGAGACCTTTAAGGAGCTTTCTTGCTCACATCATTTTCTCTCGTAAGTTCATTCTATCCACACTTTGAACATTGTTTAAAAGCCACACATATGGATAACTACAAGGGACAGCAGTGTTGGATTTGGAAAGCAATGGCTGAAAGGAAGCCATAAGTCTGCTCGATTTGTTATCTGAGTGTGCAAGGTTGCCTACTGTCTAAACCACAGTCTGTATTACATTATTTAAAACAGATCAGTCAGTAAAGCTTCGATTTCGGATCGTTCCAGTTCGCAGCATTGCCTACTCTTGACAGAAGGCAAAGTTCACAAAATGCAACACCCACGCTGCCTTCCACCAAGGGAGACTGGACCTGGAAAAGGCTCGCAACCCCCCCCCACACCATCTACGGTGTGCAACTCATCCTCTGGGGTCAAGTCAACCATTTTCTCATCCGAGCTTTTCACATTTAAAGCACCTTCCATGTCCTCATGTCACACTGGCCTTTCAGCCACAGCATCTTCCAATTTCTTCTGCTTTGCCTCTCCAGTGCCCACACCTACATTTGTACTGCGCCAAGCACTCTGCGTGGAACACAGATCAGCCATATGCTGCAGATCAGGGAACAAATAGCCAGGCCTGACCATGTATGTAGGAGAACTTCTGGCAAAACTAGATAGGCATGCCAGCCAAAACATTCTTGAGCTTACGCTGCCAGGCTCTGAACCAAGTGAATTTTGTTGGCTGGGGATTGTGGAAGTTGCAGTCCAACAACATCCGGAGAGCACCAGGTTGGGAAGGCTACCATTCGTACCTCTAGAATCTGTGACTGGTTGGAACAAACTATTCTCTGCCTATTCCTAGCCTGCATGCAATGCTGAGTTACCAGAACAAGTAGCGTAAAGGCTCCAGCCTCCTGGGTAGCCACACCCTCTGCCTTGGAACCCACTCCTAATCCCAGACATAGTGGGACTAGCTGGGATTATTCAGTGGTGAAAGAAAGCAGCACATATGGTAGGCAACTAGGCACACACACCTTAATACAGGGTTCAGTCATTCTACCCCTGCCAAAACAAAACACACAAGCTGCAAGTACAGTATGGTAACGCCCTCCATTTATCCGACTGCTGTCCACCTATAGCCAACTCCACACCTGCTCCTCCAGCCCCCATCCAAAGCAAACAAGATGCTGTCACCTCCAATCTACCCCTGGAAAGTCACGCACTAACTCCTCTAATCAGCAGGTTGCAAACACTCTCCAACAGCCCCACACGTGGACCAACCCAATAAAGGGAACAAGCAAATGCACATCAAGGGTAGATTTCAAGTAACTGGCTGAGTTATTGTCTAGTTGCAAAATAAGTCTGTTTTGAGCTCCACACTGTTTACTAGAAATGTGTATTTTGAGCCCAGGGTTGACAGTGTGTGCAGTGGTGTGGTGATAAATATGTATGTACAGTATACACACATACACTCACAAGACACACTCTTGTTCATCGCTGCCCTCCTTCTATATGATGAAAAGCAGACCTGAGCACCCTCAGCAACCCCTGATCTTGCTGCAAATGGTGACTGAGGTCTAGTTTATACAATCAGCAGGCTTTTTCCTGGATTGCACTGCTTCAGGCTGCAGATAGGGATGGAGCAGAATATAAATGCTTCCCAATGGAAATAATTACCTACACAAAGAAAACTAGTACGTCAGGGAGACATGTTATTTTTTTCTATGTAGAAACATGTTGCCTCTCCCCCCTGGCAATAGGAAACTCAAACATGCAATGCAAATCTTCCACAGCTTGAAATGGTACAAGTCCAGGAAAAGCTTTATCACATCATTCTGCTGATGGTATAAATAGGCCGTCTGATAGCATCTCGGGGGGGGGGGACTGCTGACAGAGAGAAAAGCCCCCCCCCCATCTATGGTACATTAGCACATGACCTATGGTACGCCTCCATGGCTCTGCTTCAGTCCCCCACCCCCAAACCCCCTTCACTCGATGTAGGCTACCCTCAATGAATGTTTAATATGCAAGCACTGATCTCTAGCCCTAGCCTACACAATGCATAACTCCACACTGTGAAACTTCTTTCATATGAACCATGCGAGTGCATAAAGATTTCCTTATTAGACAGCTCAGACTTCATGTAAGCAGCTGGAAATGTCAAGAGCCAAAGGATCCTGAGAGGCACCCTGTGAAGGGACAGTGGATCTGGAAGTGGAAGCAAGAGATCTGAACTACAGATGGGATTGGGGAGGCCAGAGGAAGCGGCTGTCCAAATTCAGTGCAAAAAACATTCCAGCCTTTGAGCCAATAAGGCCCAAATTCTGGGCCAAAAGCACTCCTAATTAGGACTGAAAATAAACGATGCAAGTCAATAACGTGTAGCAGTCAAGTGAGTACACTTGGCACAAAGCGTGTCTAATTTCACATTAACTGTACCCAATACTAGTGGCGGGGTAGAAACAGAAGGTTTCTTCTGCGCGGGCATACGGTTGCAGGAGCAGCTATGTGGGGTTAAGGGCATTAGGGGGCATGGGGGGGGCACACGCCTGGGAGTCCCAAGGGAGGCACAGGCTGCAGACTAAGCAACTGACACTTTGTTCCCTGCACCCTGGGAGATGGGCAAGGCACTGGACCTGCTCAAGTGTTTTGCCTGCCAAAGCTCCACCGAAATTAACATGAGCAGCACAAGAGCTGCACCTCCGCGTGCCAGAGCAGTACCTAACGGAGAGCACTCACTGTCCACATGTATGCAAATCACTCTGTGCAACAGCCACAGCAGCTTTTTAAGAAGTGCAAAAGCGGATTCTCAGGGATGCACCTTTCATAGCAGATACGGGGGGTTATGTGCCTAATCATGATAAACGAAGAGCAAGAGAGACACACACTTCGCACAGCAACAGCTGCAAACACAATTTCCTCCTTTTGCTTGGGATCATCAGGAAACAGACTGGAAGCAGCAGCAAATAGCCTGTTTCTCTGAATGAGTCTCTGAAGTATCCTCCCTAGTAAACAAGCAGCATTTTGCAGAGGCTGCAGAAACTTAAGATTCCATCCTGCAGCTGTGGCAAATGGAACAGGAGCCTGGCCCATGAGGGAGGGCAACACGGGCCCCTCCTCACTGCAGCTTCCAACTGAGGGGAAGTGAATACAGTGCCTCACCCCCCCCCCAGCAATGTATCCTCTATCACGCCTCCAAGGGGAAAGAAGCAAGCCCCACAAAACAGCCACATTATTTATTGGGACAGCAGTTAAGAGTTGTGTGGCTTCCCACAACAAACCATCATCCAAATTCTGCACAACCAGCCTGCCCAGGGAACTGCAGCACGGTCAGCCATCATGTGCAGTACAGAAAAGTGTGGGGCAATGGGAAGACAGAGGAAACAGCTGAGAGCTTTCAAGGGCTGCCATCAAGGAAGACGGCTCTACTGGTACACTGCAGCTAGAGCATACTGGGGTGCAGCCTAGAGCATATGGGGGGTGGGGAAAGAGAGGAGGTGGCACTTCCCCCACAGAAGCACAAGGATGGCTTCTGGTTAAGAGAAATCTCCTGACATCACAGCCTCCTGGATGAAAGAAGACCAGCCCTCACCATGCTCTTCACCAGGCTGCCGCAGGACTGGAACAACAGGTCTCAGCTTTCATTCAGGCACAAGGCTTTCCCTCACTTCTCCCCAGGAAGAGATCACTCCTGAGTCACCCTCTGCTAAAATTACAAGGTGCAGCCTCTGCTGTGACCCGAAATTCAAAAGCTACTTCCTCTTTGGTGAGGGATGGGACCGTGTTTACCGGCCTGCCTGGTTCTTGGGAACAGTGACCAGCTACTCCAGCCAGAATGCTTGAAAAGACCAACAGTCACTTCTGGCTTGCCAACCACAGTTGCTCAGTTTGAAAACACACACCACAGAGCAGGAATACTATTTGGCTTGTCGACTGGCCAGGAGATCAACCACATCACACACCTGCACATGCAAACATACATTCCATCTGATTTTTTATTTGAACACTTGGGTATAAACCACTTGGCCTAGTTAAAAACATGTGCAAATATTTTGATCTAACAAAGTGTCATTCTTGCCTGTCCTATATCATGCATCATTTAACTGACCCAATACACATTTTTGATCCTGTCAGGGCCCTGGATCCTGCTAGCCCTTGGAAACTAAACCATTGCCTCATGCCTATACAGACATCTTCCCCATGAATTATTGAAATAACCCTACCGATAACTCCCATTTCCACCTGCTACTGGCATGAAATACAAGCTGAAGCAGAGTACCCCTTGCGGTCTTCATGGCAAAGGATGTCCATCCTGCTAAGCTTAGCAATTCTGAGCCTGTCAAGGATGAGGGCGGCTGGCTGGCGGGAGGGGGGTCAGCCAGTGCAATCAATCCTTTCCCCTTTTCTCTCTCTCCCCAACTCCCCAACTCCAATTCCTCCCCAAGAATACAAATCAGCAAGCACAACAAGTCAACAAGCAAACCCCTTCCCCATCACAGACCTTTAGGCTTGGCAGTTTCCAGTTCTGGTTGAATACTGGTTGACTATGTGGACACAGACTATGTTGTTTTCAGAATCTAGTTTCTGGCTTGCTGGCACCCAGTCCCATACCAATCCCCCGGAGCAGGAGGAATTCCAGCTCCTCCGCTCTCAGCTGAGTCTCATGACACTTCTGAAAGCCCGCTGCTTCTGTCCCCAGAGGCCAGCTCAGACCTGGCACACATACTATGTTTTACCCCTTGGCTGCTGTACCTGGATCCAACCCGTGTTAATATTTTGGCCCCAGTGACTGGGCTTGTCACACATTCATGACATGTGTCAGATTTGCAGCTCATATCCTCCCACCCCACTCCAAAACATAGGAAGTGGTGGACTGCAAACTCATTACATATCAGATACAAATTAACTCCACATCTGAGAACTGAACTAGCAGTTCCAGTATCTATGCCTGAACCACAGTGGTGGTTCAGTAAGGAGGCCTCTCTTTTTGAGTTCAAAATGGGCAGTATCTTGCATTACATCCCAAGGGCCACAACTCCAGTCACTCCTATATCCAAGCTCAAAAACAGGCCTGTGGCTCACGCTGGCTCAGCTTGTCTGAGCGTGGAAAGCTAAGCAGGGTCAGGCCTGGTTATTACTTGGATGGGAGACCCCTCCTCTAGTTTCCTGCATTGAGCAGGGGGTTAGACTCGATGGCCTTGTAGGCCCCTTCCGACTCTATGATCTATGAATCTAAAACAAAGGACATCTGCAAACTTCTGACTTGGACAGAACCCCCATTCAAGTCCCACAGAATTCCTCCACTGGGTCATCAGAACCGAATTCAAATAGCTATTTTGATGTGCTCAACAGTCTTACGAATGCCCCCCCTTATGCTTCCATGTCGCACAGAGACTTATCACCTGGCCACATCTCTAAACATTTATCCAGGAGACGGCAAGCTGCAGTCTTGGAGATGTGTGGAAGAGTTCCCAGGTCTGGTCACCACACCAAACCAACTTTATGGTGACAACGTGGTTGTGTGAAATTAGCCCACAGCTACTTTGGAGGTCTTCTTCTCCAGCCATTTGTAATGCAAGGTTCAGGAGGCTGCACACCATGATGAATGATCACTTCTGACTTAGACAGACATCTAAGGGTCTGCCACTCGCATCTGCCCACCTCAGAATGGGCTGCAGCTACCAGTTGGCTGTTTATTGCTCATCCCTAAGCCACCGCTCATCCCTAAGCCACCGCTTTCAACAGAAACGTATGAAGTGCAGGTACCACACACGAACAAAGCTAGATCCATCTACCTTCTGAGAGCCAGACTGGACAGCCGTAATGCACACTGGATCCACCAGTGGCTTCGGCCGCTTGGCCGACTCCTCGATGATGCCCTGCCATTGCCTGGGCAGTCCCGTGAACTTCTGCTCCTGCTGGTCATATCCTGTGTGGACCCGGTGCTCAAAGTTGGAGGGAGCAGATATCTCAATGCGCTTTTTCTTCTTGCTGAACATGGCGGTGTTGGCTAGCAGACCTAAAAGAAAACACACGAGGGTTTTCTGTGAAAACAAAATCATCAGAAAGGAACAAATGGAGCCTATGTAAAGCTTCTCTCAAGGCTGGGCAGCCTGCAACGCAATAGCACAAGATTCAAGTGAACCCAGTTTTGCAGAATCGTCCCCAGCGCTTACACATTCACAAACAGACAGCAGACACTTTCAAAATGCTTTGCGGCGTGTTGCTTAGAAGACAGCACATGTGCATACTGGCACCACTGGAGATCCCATTTCAGAAGGATCTATCAATTATATTATCATCATTTTATGTTATACTTATTTTTTACATTTATATCCTGCCTTTCCTCCAAGGAGATCAAGACAGTATATGTTGTTCTCTCCCCTATCATTTTATCTACACAACAACGCTGTGAGGTAGGTTAGGTGGAAAGATAGTGACTGGCCCACAGCTACCCAGTAAGCTCTATGGCTGAGTGGGGATTTGAACCTTGTCTCCCTCTCAGTTCTAGTCTAACACTTGTCTAATCCACCGCACCACACCGGCTCTCAAGTAGTTGTGCAGTGAAGTGCAGTAGAGGCCAAGCAGCCAGTGGCTGCAAACGTTCCTTTTGGGTTCGGGCTGAGAGATCAAAAGTGGGACTATCCCAGGGCTCTCCAACCTTGGGTCCCCAGATTTTGCTCGACTACAGCTCCCAGAATCCCTTGCCATTAGCCATGCTGGCTGGGCATGCTGGGAGCTGTAGGCCAGCAACATCTGGGGACACAAGGTTGGAGAGCCCTGGACTACCCGCTTCCTTCACTGGACTCCGGAACTACATCTGTCAAACAGCATTGCCATACAGGAGGAAGAGATTATTTTAAACTGTCTTTATGTCTGAAGTCTGAAGGAAGGCTATGGGGCTTCCCAGCATGATTTTATAACACTTGGTTTTTCCTCCAGTTATGGTCCAGGAATAGCCTATTTAGCCAGTAAGATAAAGGTGTCAAAGGCAGACAAACCTGAGGCAGGAGAAAGGTTTATTTTCAGGCTGGTTGGGCAAAAGTGTGCTTAATTCAAATGCCCCTCAAGTAGCTATAGGAAAACTGCAGTAAGCAACTGAAGCTCCAGATCCTTGACAGAAAGAACCAGAAAACATCTCAATCCTTAACTCTGTTTGCTCTGTCATTTGTACAGTTCCTGCACGATTAAGGCACTTTACATATACAGTCATGCCTTGGATTGAGAGCATAATTCGTTCTGGAAACGTGCTTGTAATCCAAAACACTCTTATATCAAAACGAAATCCCCCCCCCAAAAAAATTGTACAGATTTTTAATTTAAGCCGTACTACAGTACTTGTATTGCAAGACGTCGCTTGTATATCAAGTAAAAAAAAAATTAAATATTTAAAAATTTGCTTGTCTTGCAAAACTCTGTCAAACCAAGTTACTTGCAATCCAAGGTATCACTGGACTAAGAGAAAAGCAATGCAAGCAATTGGTGTCTAAGCCAAAGTTCTAGAATAGCAAGCAACACAGAAAGCTCCTTATATTGGGTTAAAGATATTTGTTCATCTAGCCTAGCATTGTCCAGCAATGGCTCTCCAGAGTTCTCAGGCAGAGAGGGGTCCTTTCAACTGGAGATGCCTCCTGTAGGCAAAGCAGGTGCTCTGCTACTGAGCTATGGCCTCTCCCCAGGAGAAAGAATGGGGCCGCAACCTTTAGGCAACATCAACATCAACAGAATCATATGTGCTTCGGCAGCACATGTACTAAAACTGGAACGATACAGAGAAGATTAGCATGGTTCTGCTGCTCCCAAATTATGGAATGGCCTGCCGGAGGAGATTCGCCAACTTACCCGTCTCTTGGAATTTAAACAAGACATAAAGACTGACCTCTTCCGACAGGCCTATCCGGCGGAATTTTAGGATGCCTTTAAGATGTTTTTAAGATATTTTAAGATATTTTAATAGTATGTGTTGTGTTTCATTAGTTTATGTATTTTACATTATTATTATTATTATTATTAATAATAATAATAATAATAATAATAATAATAATTATTATTATTATTATTATTCATCATTATTATTAGGCTGGTGTTTGTATGATCCAGGACGCTTTGCAGGATCACTGCTCCAAATCAGGTTCACAGCAAGCCTCCCAAGGTCAACACAACTGCAGTTCAAAGCTTCTAAAAGGCAACTAGAAGATAAGAAAGACACTGACTAGAGATACACATAAAAATCAGGTGTTTTGGGAGTGAAATTTTACCCACAAGCATGAGGATCAGATGGATACAAGCGAAACTCACACACTCTTTACACAGGATTCCCAGTGACATTCCTGTGCTTCTAAAAATACCTCTCTGCCACAAGATGCTGGAAGTCAAGCATGATCAAGGAGCTGGAGCAACTCTCCTATGAGGAAAGGTTACCATGTCTGGGACTGTTTAGCTTAGAAATACGGTAAGGGGAGATATGATAGAGGTGTGCAAAATTATGCATGGTGTAGAGAAAGTGGACAGGGAGACATTTTTCTCACTCTCTCATAATACTAGGGAGATTCCGGACAGATAAAAGGAAGTACGGTACTTCTTCACACAGCACATAGTAAAACTATGGAATTCACTTCCACAAGATGTAGTGATGGCCACCAATTTGGACAGCTTTAAAAGGGGATTGGACAAATTCATGGAGGAAAGCACAATCAATGGCTACTAGTCCTGATGGCTATATGCTACCTCCAGTATCAGAGGCAGTTTGCCTAGGTACACCAATTGTGCAGGAAAATGGGCAGGAGGGTACTGTTGTACTCAGATCCTGCTTTTGGGTTTCCCGTGGGCAGCTGGCTGGCCACTGCGTGAACAGAATGCTGGACTAGATGGACCTTTGGTCTGATCCAGCAGGGCTCTTCTTATGTTCTAATGAATGAGGAAGGGATGTGGATCACTATCCTGATGAACTGTACATGCCTCCCTTCCTGAGGCCAGTGGCAGACTCAGAAAAGCAAGCCATAACATCTTAAGGTGTGAGCTTTTTCTCTTCTCCCCAACCCAACTCAGTCCTTTCCCAGTTTCTCTTTGGCCTTTATGTTCTGCTTTCATTTGCACATCCCTGCCTCATGGATCCTTTGGGAGAGTCACCGCCTACTCAGAGAAATAGTTTTGATTTGAATCATCTGAACTCCAATCAGGACAAGGAAGTTTTGAAGGAAGCCTGCTGGTCTCCTCCACTTGGGGGAAATTTGGTTGAGTCAATCCCACTGGTGATCAAGTTTTGACGATCCCGAAAGACGTTCCTGAAATGGACTGCAATTGGGAGCAATCAGCATATTGCAGGATCAGTCCCTAGTCAAGCCTGTCTGGCTGGTAGTTTAATCACAAAAACATCCCCGCTGTTTTTGCTCAATTACAGCAGAGGCCATCTCTTCAACAGGGCAAGGAAGGAGCTCAAACCATGTTAGGAAACTATTCAAAAATACACTGATCAACACTGAGGAATGAATCTTGTCACATTTTCTTCTGTATTAGACCAAAGGCAGAGAGCTAAACTGGACTCTGCTGGGCTGCAAGGCCAGCACTGGAAAGGAAGCCTAACACCAAGGTGGATCCAAACTGGTTTTCCCTTGGTGATGTGAACAAGGGCCGGGCTTGTTTACACCAGGACAGTGCATCCTTGAAAGACAAAGACAGGACAAGAGAGAGGCAGAGGAAACAGGGAAGCATTTTGCTCCAGACAGGCTGAAAACCACCACTAGGAATCAATACTGAGAAGATGGCTTAAGCAGTCAAAATGGTTGCTTATACCCAGTATGAGCTCACCTGCTAATCATCAGGCTTCTTTCCTTTTAACCACGGAATTTTAATGGAAGCAAAGCCTCTTCTTCCTTCCTAGCCAATTCCTCTCTCTGTGAACAGCACAGGAGGTTAGCGCATGCTTGTGCACCCGAAGGAAGCGATCACACAGACTTAGAATTCAAGTGAGATGGGGCAAGAGTACAGACCCCTAAAGAGGGGAGCGACCGTGTAACTGCTGCAGATAGAGAACATGGACATTCCAGGGGTTGTGCCCTGACTGACTCCTCCCCTTCACAGGTTGCCCATCTGGTTCAGGAAGCGCAGCCCAGAGGAATTATGCAAGGTATCACCCATGCATGCCTCCCATGTGAAAGTGTGATCATTCTCAGGAAGGCACAGCAATGCTAGGTATACTATGCTCAAAATGTGCCTGGATGGTACAGAACGCAAGCAACATGACCACTAGAAATGACACTGTTTGTTTCTGTTCACATGAGGACAGCCAGAGACATGTTTGAAGACAAAAACTGGGGAAAGGACACAGGCTCAGAGGGAGAATCAGGCCTTATTTGGACTGTAGGTTGCCTACACCAGTGTTCTCCAACCTTGGGCCCCCAGATGTTTTTGGCCTACAACTCCCAGCATGCCCCAGCCCGCTACACTGGCTGGGGCATGCTGGGAGTTGTAGGTCAAAAACATCTGGGGACCCAAGGTTGGAGAACACTGGCCTACACAACTAAGAACTGGTTAACGAAGAACTGGTAACTAAGAACTGGTGTCTGAGTTTTGGTTTCTTCCTCCTCCCTCCCAATCCCTTTTCCTTTTGTGTCATGTCTTTTAGATTGTAAGCCTGAGGGCAGGGACTGTCTAATATTAATCTTTGTACGACGCTCTGGGACCCTTTTCTGGCTGAAGAGCGGGGTAAAAATGCTGTAAATAATACATGGTCCTAGGTCATGCTCATGCAAATCAGGTTTATGGAAAACTAGCATTCCAAGACCCTCCAAGCTCCTGATGGATCTGCAATGGGAACTATGTTCCTGAATAATCTTTCTACCCTGTACTGATCCATTCCTAAGACAGGCACCTGGTTCACACGATACAGCGCGGCTTGTCATGGGTTATTTAACCCATGACGCGTCTCAGTGCCCTCGGGCACTGTTTTGCATATGAAGCCCTCACTTGGGGGTTGTCGTATCATGTGAACCCAGCGAGCATGGGTTATGCAAGGGTTGTTTATTCCTCGCATAACCTATGGTCTGTTCTAGGGTTATGCGAGGGCTGTTTAACACCCCACACATGCCACACCCTCACGCCACATTGACCCGGTTCGCACGTAACGACAACCCATGAGTTGTTTGGGCCATGTGGGAGCAAGCAAGTGCACTGCCTCCGGCTTGCAGCTTCCACTTTGCATCATGTTTAGAAAACTATCCAGAAACACAATGTTCCTGGATTATTTGGCATGATGTGCAAACCTGGAACTCTGGGTTTTGAGGGGGAAACAACCCAATGTTCCAGGTTCGCATGTCACACCAAACAACCCAGGAATTTCCTGGACTGTTTTCTAAACTGGATGCCAACAGGAAACGGTGAGCAGGCAGGAGGCAGTGCGCTTGCTCACTCCAACATGGCCCCAACTAACCATGGGTTAATTAATGCACGGTTGATTGTTATGTATGAATCGGGTCACTGTAAATGGGTAGCATGGATGGCTTCCCTGCCCCTTCCCCTCTAATACACATGCACTTGCTTTTTGGTAGTACTTTGATTTCTGGTCTATGAGAGCACTTAGGCAACCCCTTATCAAATTTCTCAGACATGACAGGGTGGAGGAACTCTGCAGTACAGAAAGCATCAATTCCTGACCTTCCAAAGAGATCAGCTTTAACAGCACCACTTGACAAAAAAAGGACAAAACAAAAGCCAAAGCGTGAAAGATTGGTTGACATTTTCTCTTTCAAGCAAAAAATGAATACTCAGATGTAGGTCATGTTTTTTTATCACAAAGGAGGGTGGAGAAACAAGAGAAAGTTTGCTCCTTGGGCAAAAGTGAACATAAGTCATCTTAAATTGTTGTAACAGACTTCATCGATCTGTCAGAGATGGACCTGACCACCAAGGGGTACAAGGTAGAAAATGGCTTTAAATCCTGAAACACAATTGGGAGCGCACCTTCTGCATGCACAAAGATCCCTGCTCTCACCCCAACTGGGGAACAGGGGCCAGGGTTTTAAAGATCAGAGACAGGTTTTGGGAGTTGCGGGGAGGGCACAAGCTTGGAGGGAGAGTCAGGCAAGGTTGAGACCTGGCACCGCTCTGTGAAAGTCAAAAGGTAGGGGGGGAAATGGAAAATAAATAAATGATGTTATAAAGAAGTAAAATACCAACTCCAAATAATTTTTTCTCCATTTTACACTGAGTCATTTGAAAATGTAATTTTTAAAAAATGAAATAGTGTTGGAGTGTTGGACTGGGACTCGGGAGATCCAGGTTCTAGTCCCCACTCAGCCATGAAACTCACTGGGTGACTTTGGGCCAGTCACTGACTCTCAGCCTCACCTACCTCTGAGACAGGGTTGTTGTGACGATAAAATGGAGAGGAGGAGGAGGAGGACTATGTAAGTCTCCTTGGGTTCCTTGCAGGAAAAAAGGCAGGGTATAAATAATAAATAAATAGCTTTACAATGTCTTGTGCTAGTGCACAGTGATATAAATGAAAGACACTTATTTTTAAGAACAGCAAACTTCTGGATATAGAAAGAAAGAGGCCAGGCAGAAAAATGAACTAGACCTTTTCCTGAAGAGACACGAATGCCTCTTTAGGGTGTGAATCAGGGTTTGCTACAACAAATGGGTCAAGACGGTATCTTTAATAAGGCCAATATGGAAATATGGTCAACACAGCAAGCCTGGTAAAGAACCCCACCCCAAAGCCAGGAAGGATCAGCAGGGACCTGGCATCATCGCTACCTCCTGCCAGCAGCAACACTGGCACCCGTCCCCCAGAAACAGTTCTGAGACTGACTTTGTGAATCATGCAAGAACCACCTGGTGGAATTGCTTGCTGTAGGCCAGCTCTGGATCTGAACTGGTGACCTACAGAAGTTTGCAGGAGCCTCTGATCCCCTTAGCGAATCCTTCAGAGAAACCTCAGGCTCCCTCAGCAGGGCTGGAGGCTGCCACCACAACCCTGAATGCACTGCTAGATCCAACTAGCTCTTGGGAAATCACACCTTAAAGCCAATTAAGTGGGATCTGAGGTGCTACATAACATACCTGTGTCGTATCTGTGATTCCGTTCCCAGATTTCCATGCTGCATCCGCATTAAGCTTGTCCTCTTTGCATTCTGTGCTTGACCCCACTCCACCGCCCTTAAATTCTTGCAAGCAGTGCTTTAAAGCTTTCTGGCAAATATCTGTGATTTAAAGCTGGGGACTGCTCAGAAGTTTCTGCTGCACAGGGCAAGAAGGCACATCCTCCCTCAGGTAATATGCAAGAACAAGCTACGGTTTGTTGTTACCACCGTCTTCTACGTTTGTGGCAAAACATTCGCTGTTTTGTCCAACTGTGCTCAAAGCCTATTTTGCTGCGTTTGGACAACATGGGAGTTTGTTTTGCTGCAAGCTTAGAAGCAAACTTTATAGTCTCCTCCTCTCAAAGGGGGCATATTGGAAGCTGCCTGGGTCAGGCCACGGGTCCATCTAGCCTAGCATTGCCCACTCTGACTGGCAGCAGCTCGCCAGGGTCTCAGGCAGAGAAGGGCCTGTCCACATCACCTGCTACCACTTCCGTCTAACGACAGGTGCCTAGGACTGCACCAGGACCGGTGCAAGGCAGTTTGGTGCCCTAGGCAAGATCAGATATTTAGCGCCCCCCTTCCCACTTGAGAGCGCTGTATTTTGTTTTCAAGGCGTTTCTGGCACCCCCTTTAGCCCTGCGCCCTAGGCGGCTGCCTAGTTGGCCTAATGGTAGCACCGGCCCTGGACTGCACCCGGGTCCTTCTACCTGCAATGCATGCACTGTACCACTGAGCGTTGGGTTCTCCCCCAAAAGGGTTAAGCCCTCTCTTCAACTCCATTTTTACTGAGGACAAGTTGAGAGAAGAGATATGGCTAGATCAGTGGTTGGCAATGCAGTGCCCCGGGCACACTGGTGCCCGTCAAGACCCCCAAGTGTACCCAGCAGACCCCACTCGACCCCAGACCTTCCCTCCCCACCTACCGTGGCCTTCCCTCTCCTTCGGCCCCCACTTCCCTGCTGCTGCTCCCGCTTTCCCGGCCTTTCCCAACCGGGGTCTCCACCCCTCCCGCAGCCACGGCGGCCCTTCCTTCCCCGAGGTAAGTGCAGCAGAAGCGTGGGAGGGAAGCAGAAGCAAGGAAAGGAGGAAACTGCGAGTGGGGAACGAGGAGGAAAGAAATTATGAGCTGGGATGGAGGAGGAAAAAAGATGCGATGGAGGGGGAAGGAGGAAATTGCGAGCCCACCAACCTACCCGTGCACTCGCCCCCGATGGGAATGCTCACTGCAAAGAGGAGGTGTGAAGGAGCAAGCCTGAGTCCTGCGGGCAACGTTCGTGAGTTGCCCTCCCCACCAGAAAAATGTGCGTCTGCCTGCTTGTGTGAATGTACGTGAGCGGAGGGATGACTGGAGCTCCCCCCAGCCAAGGAAACCCAGTGCCTGCCTGTGTTGGAAGGGGGCTTGGCGCCGCAACGGACACACTTCCCAAACCCTGCCATAAGAGGCACGGCCTCGGAATATCTCCACGATATCTCGAGACGATAGAAGAAGATAAAGAAAGAATATAAATGAAACCCAGTGCCTGCCTGTGTTGGAAGGGGGCTTGGCGCCGCAACGGACACACTTCCCAAACCCTGCCATAAGAGGCACGGCCTCGGAATATCTCCACGATATCTCGAGACGATAGAATAAGATAAAGAAAGAATATAAATAGAAATAGGAAAAGAAGAAGAATAAAACACAATCTTTTTCCCAGTGAAAATTAGCGAGAGAAGCCAAAGACACCTAGCCACAATGGTGGTCAAAGAGGAACTGAGGGGATAGGTGGGAACCCTCTGGAGCAGTGTTCTCCAACCTTGGGTCCCCAGATGTCTTTGGCCTACAACTCGCAGCATGCCCCAGCCAGCGTAGGAACACTGAGATAGACCTTTGCTCTGATCCAACGTAGCTGGCTGGGGCATGCTGGGAGTTGTAGGCCAAAAACATCTGGGGGCCCAAGGTTGGAGAACACTGAGATAGACCTTTGCTCTGATCCAGCGTAGCTGGCTGGGGCATGCCGGGAATTGTAGGCCAAAAACATCTGGGGACCCAAGGTTGGAGAACACTGAGATAGACCTTTGCTCTAATCCAGTGTAGCTGGCTGGGGCATGCTGGGAGTTGTAGGCCAAAAACATCTGGGGGCCCAAGGTTGGAGAACACTGCCCTGGAGCATGAGCAGTAGGACGTGGGGGAGGGGTTCCCACCTAAAACGCCTCAGCTTTAGACCTTTCCCAAACCAGGCCTCAGCGCAGGCACATACAGAGACCACGAGGAAGAAACACTCGTTTCCCCTGTCTCACGAGAGAAAGCGGGTGAGTGAGCAGTTGTGTGTTTATGTGAGAGTTCATAAAATGACAGAGCGCATGCTTTGCATGCAGGAGGCCACAAGTTTCAGTGACCCCCCATCCCCATATTGGTTTATATCAGTGTTCTCCAAGCTTGGGTCCCCAGATGTTTTTGGTCTACAACTCCTGGGGCATGCTGGGAGTTGTAGGCCAAAAACATCTGGGGACCCAAGCTTGGAGAACACTGATTTATATGTGTGTTTTTTTAATATTCTTAATGATATTAAAGTTATTTTAAACAAATTTGTCTCTGCAATGACTTTGGTATCCCTTGTTTTTCTGCGTCGCACTGTCAAGCACCCCAGTGGCCACACCCCAATAGCAGCCACTTCCTCAAGAAGCTAGATGGGCCCACGAGCCCACAAAGGCTGCCTACCCCTGAGCTAGATAGGCCCTCTGGAATCTGGATAGAGAAGAGGCCGCTGAGACTGTTCATGGAGTTAGCCACAATTTAAGCACTGCAGCAAAACCAAAACACTGGGCATAACACTTATTTGCTGCCTCTTGAGTTCCTCCTTGACTGAGATGCAGAATAGGTGAAGTTTTCACTGGACCATCTAAGTTCAAGGTAGTCTGCAAACTTTCAAACCCAAGCACTGGTTCTTCCAGCTTCCTTCACAGCTGAACCACCTCCTCTTGGAATCAAAAGCTTACAACATTTTATAAGCTGGCTCTATAGGAGATAATTTAATGTATTCTGTGCCTCTTGTTCTATAGAACCAACGCCCTCATCTTGCTACTCAGAAGGCGCGACACAAGTATGCTCAATTGCCAATATCCTGTCATTGGCAATGTTAAGGAAATGTCCAATCACAGCAAGAATAAGCACACCATCCCTATCAAGCCCCAGAAGGCAGCCTGTTTGTTTGGGATTTGCCCATGAGCCAAATGGGCTGCTAGACAGGCACCACCCTTTTTGCTTCCACAGATCAATTTCGGGAGGAAAGTGAGGGACAACTGGAGCCCAGTCTGGAAAAGTCCCAGGCGGCTGGTTCTCCAATCTCCTAGCACGCTGATGCTGGCACTGAAGGGCTCTGTGTACTGGGCTCATTGCTAGACAACTGATGCTGGCTTGTAGAAATTTACTGTCCGAGGCAGTGACAACTTCAGTCCCAGAGCCAAATCCACCCCCTTCAGTATCACCAGCTGCTCCCTGGTCCCCAGTTACTAAACTGTGTGTGGAGGAAGTGGTGGCGATGGGCCTCGCTGGCACACCCCACTTTGTAGGAGAGTGAGTGGGTTGCTGGCAAAAACTAGCTGCTGGCCAGGAGCAAACGCACACCCTCGAAAATTCACAAGTCTTTACCAATAGCAGAGCCCAAGTTCTGCGCCTGGAAGACATTATGCAAATTAAGCCAATTGGCAAATTAAGTTTACTTTGCATAATTTCATCTTTTTCTACCAGCCACCGGGGTGAGGAGGAGCTACCCTAAGCCTCACTTTCCTAACTGGGAGTCCCGCTCAGAACCTCTCTCTGGCTTTTGAAAAAGCACAAGACTAATTAATGCTCCCCCACCAAATTTGCTACCTAAGGCAGCTGCTACCTTTGAAAATTCCCCCCCTGCCCTCCCCACCAAATTCTCAAGGTGGAGGACAGAACAACCCCCAGTTAGAATGGATCAGCTGAACGGCAACCGTATCTCCTCTCACAGAAACCCAGAAAAGAAATGGAGCAGGTAAGCATAATTAAAGATGCCTTTTTGGTGTGCTATAGCCATTTTGTTTCCTGAATTGCTAAATTAAGGAGAGCATATGGGAGAAAAGCCTTCCAGTGCAGTAAGTACCGTAACCACATCCTCCTCTCACTTCTGGCCTGCCGCCGTCTAATGTGTCTTTGCTGTTTCCAAAGACACATTAGAGCAGGAACTGCCATGAAACAGAAGGGAAACAAGGCTTGCAAAAGCTGCCAACTTGATCTCCAAGGGATGAGAGCTTGCATTTCTCAGAGCCCTTCTTCTCCTCTGCTGCGGTATTCAGCTTGTTCCACACCCTTAAAACCACCAGAATGGTGAAGTGCTTGCCAGAGAGCTCAAAAGCCATGTCTCTCCATCCAGCTCAAACCAAGAGCTAAACAACCCACTGCATAGCCATCCCTCAGGCAAAGCCATCTCCAGTCCGTTTCTCTCTGTGCTTTTCTCTCTAACCTGTGCCTTCATGGCCCTGGAGAACAAGACACACATAAAACAAGGAACATGCTACTTCTGAACTGGTACGCAGGAGCACCACCTCAACTAAGACTCTAGAACATGCCAGCACTGTCCTGCGCAGACACAGAACCCAAGTGTGGGCTCGCACAGAGACCACGAAGAAGAATTCACAAGCATCTGACGCAACAGATCTTCACTAGACAGAAAAGAGCTGACAAACTCCGGACTCTGGTGGTTACTAGAACTCTAAGAGACATCGCTTCTGAGCTAAGGGCACACACAATAAATTCATCAGAGAAGGATACACACACACAATGGTAATGTGTTTTCCCCTAATGGTAATGGTTAAGGGAGGACAGCTAAAGAAGAAACTGCAAAGTGGATTAGAGACGTTTCACTAGACACACACAGATCTGGACAAATTCAGCAGAAAGACAGTATCGGTGCTAAGGAAAGCAGTAAAGGTGTACTCAGACTTACAAGCCCATTCCTCTTCGTGAAACTTCATCTTGGCCCAGTCTGCCTACCTCCACAGGCTGCAGCATACAAAAGAGAGTATCTGAGCACATAAGCTCCTGTTTATGACTTTTAGGCCCATCCTCTGTTCAATTAAATGACTGATCCCTCCCTTCATCTCAGCCCATTGGCTGGGTGGAAGTTTCTTCATATAGTCTGCTGTGAAGCACAAATCCTGGCAGGCCCTCCCAGCAATTGCTCCCAGACCAGACCACAAAACGCTCAAAATCCTGTGGCTCACACTTGGGAGAACTCATTAGTCTTAATGGCCTTCAGTTTTCCAGACCCAGGACTCAGTTTCAACCCTAGTGTGCAACACAAAAGCCAGTTTCAATTTTGCATCTTGTAAAAAACTGTGTGTTGACTAGCTTCTCCATCACACCTCTGCACCCTTCCAGAACACGGTGTGGCATCAGTGACCAATTTAGTTACTGGTCAGGAGGTGCTGAGAATGTGCTTGGTTGCCATATGTCTGTTCCCTTCCCTCCCCACCCTGCAATTCTATATGATCTTTACTCCAAAGAACACAGTGGCCTGTTTTTTTTTTCAGACATCACTGCTAAGAAATGTCCCTTGTTTTTTAAAAATCGTTTGTATAGTCACTACTCTACTGCTTTCCAGTGTTCAAAGCCCTGCATAGAGGTTGTCTTGTAATTTTAACAATATAATCCATAAGGTATGTAAGAATTACCCCCATATTACAGACTGGAGGCTGAGAGGTGGTGGCTTGCCTAAGGCCAGCTAATGAACTCACAGACGAGGCAAGACCCAAAGCAGGGACTTGCCACCGCACAGCTTAGTCTTTTGCCCGCACCACCATACACCAGCAATCCTCTTCTTAGAACACTGTCTTAGAAGTTTCCTACAGGAAGTCTTCATCAGTGCCTATATTTTAGGGCTCGGGAGGTATCAAGGACCATTGCTCCTCCTGGGCAGAAACATTTTTCTTAAATACAGGGTTTCTCTTGCCCGCTGTGTGCATACCTGTGGAGCGGCTACTCCCAGTATAAAGTGCAAGAAGGAAGGCACAGATGCAAACAGAAGAATTACTGCTGGCGGATTATGTGGAAGCAGCTTCCATGGTAGGTAGCAGTTACTGCATAGTAGAGTGGGGCAAAATGCTAATAACTGAAGGGGAAAGAAAGGTAAATGCAAACATACTCCCACTTTATAATTCAGACCTCATACGAAGCTGCTTTCTATGGAAACAGACTATTGGGCCATCTAGTCCAGAAATGTCTATGCTGAATGGCTGCAGTCACCAAGATCTCAGGAAGAGGGAAACCTTCCCCAGCCATGGTAACTGGGTGCCCTTAAGTTGAAGATGGTTGAACCTGGGACCTTCTGCACGGAGCTGAATGTGGGACCATATACACAACCCAAGCCAAGGGCATACTTAAGAAAGTCCATTTCCCAATGCTCCAAGCACTGGGTTGGGGTTGGGTGGAGGGGGAAGCCTGCAGATAACTTCTCTCTTTTGGAACCCTACCCAGCTTTCACTGGGAAATGAGCAATATAGGGAACACCAATCATACAAGCTGGACACAACTCAGCCAATGGTCATCTCTTCACTGTGGTTTATTTCTAATGTTTCTATCCCTCACACCTAACAAACAAGTTTCTCTCAGCACCTCACAATTAAAATCCATTACATGAGCCATGAGTTAGCCAAGTCACAAGTGTCCAGGATCAGAGGAATTAACAGTAACATATTAGTGGTGCAGTTCATTCTTCTTGCTGGTCACTTATTACTGCTGGCATACGGGCAGCAACAAGTGCTTAAAGGGGTGTATCTCCACACACTAAAATACTAACAATGTTCAATCAAAACAGTGTTGTCTGCTCATGTATGGCCAGGGGTGTGGTGTGGGGGGAGAGGGAGAGTGGTTTTCAAAGAGATCTAGCCAGCCCAGCCCATGCCAGCAGGGCTGCTCTTAAGCCTGTTCACACATACCTTCTCCAGCCTCCACCATCACAAATACACACCCTGTAGAGATAATGTTACCACTACCTGGCTCACTGAAACTTGCTCTAATGGCCCCTTGTTGACCTGACTTAATGGCCAAGGACAAAGCTTGCTTGGAGCCCCTTAAGTCATTAAAAAGCCAGGAAGAACTGCTGCCCCTTTGGAGTACAATAGCAATTTCACACTATTTGCACGGAATTCATCACACAGGCTTGCTCACTAAACAAAGACAGAATTGTATTGAGAAAGGAAAAGAACCACTCAGCCGTTCCTGCTCCAGGATAAACATGTAAAATGAGGGGAAAGACAAAGACAGGCCTATTATGTATTTATTCCCCCCACCTGACCTCTGCAAGGAGGTTTCACCACTATGATCGTTGGGATGCATCTACACATCACTTCGGACTGACCCTCTAGTGCCAAACCAAGGCATTCCTAGAAGCTGGAAGGGGTACCATGCATTCTCCCCCTGCACCCAAACAGGAGGACCGGTAGGTGATCCATGGGGGTTGTGAGAGAACCCATGTGGTGAGTCACCATGCGAGAGAACTATGGCAAAGCCCTGTGGAGAATTGCCCTCACGCCACCAGCTGACTGATACCACTGAATCACAGATGCCGCATTAGAGTGCATTCACATATGCCTTAAAAAGCAGAACTAGCTAGCACTAAAAACCACATTCACACATCATTGCTGCTCTATTTAACTTCTCAGCTGCCTGTGCTTTGCAGAAAGTGGCTAGTTCCCATTTTCCTTGGCTTTTTTGCCCAACTCTGGCAAACTATCCCAAGAGCCAAACTATCCCAAGCAGTGGACAAGAGACACCTGCTTGCCATTAATTCCTGCCCTGACCCTTGCTGCGTGACTGTACACAAGAGTCTCCCCTGGCAATGAAGCACTCTAGGCAGGAACTGCAGCAGAAAGAGAAAAGAAAGAATTTGGGCTGCATCTTTCAGTACACGCAGATGTGCAAGAACCAAAAACCAGGAGTATTTCCAGTAGCCTACAAATTCTGTAAGAATGCTGTCTCAGGAAGCCATGCAGGGGAGGGGGGTGTCTCCTCCACCAATGTGGTGGGTAATGCTGTTTATGGGGAAATCTGCAACATCTAAGCAAAGTCATAAGAGGGTCAGGCAAAGCAGGCAGGAGTACACAGCCTGGGGGGGTCTCAAAATGCCCAGGGCTACTGGAACTTTAAGACAAAACTGCTGAAACCCAAGAATCTAAGATCAAGCCCCCAGGCTGAATCAGGTCCCTCAATTCTCATTCACAATGGAGATTTGCATACAAACAGAGCAAGGGTGAATAAAGCACACCATATCAAAAATGCCTGGAGGATGAGGAAAACGCAGATTGCTAAAGCAAGTGGGCAGAAGACACCACCACACCCAGTCACTGGCCCACATGAAAGAAAATTCCTCCGTCCTGACCCCAAATAACATGAGAGTACAAACTTCCTTTCAGCCTCTAGGTGATGCTGGAAATGTCCTGATTATTAATATATTTCTATAGTACACTCAGTGAGCTTTACGATCCTGATCAGATTTACCTCTGCAATGACTTTCTCAGAGGCCACTGTCACTGACATTTCAAAAAAGCGAACAATTTATCATCTTCTGCACCAAAGGTTAGGAGAAATAGTGATGGGTTTCTACTGCTTCAGTTAATAATTAAGGGGGGGTAAACTAACCAAAAGTCAAAACTCCATCAAAGAAGCAGATTCCAGAAACAGCAGAGTCTCCTTCCTTGGAAGCTTTCACAAAAAGGCTTGACAGGCACCTGTCTTGAATATTGGTACAAGATTGTCATAAGGCAGAGAGTGGGATAGAATACTGAATACAAAATACAGTGAGACGCCTTCCACCTCTGATTCAAATGAAGAAATAGTTGTGAATTCACTGCTGGCTGTGCCACTACAATGACTAGAGAGCTCATATTTGACTGGTGGTCGTTCCACGACCACCAGGAGAGTCATCTGTGGTCTACTACCATTTCCCCTAGTTCTGGAAAAGAGAGTGTAGCTACTTCAGATCAGAAAAAGCTGGTTAGAAGATCCCCTACATCCTCCATTACTCAATGCCTAGTGAATACGGGAAAGGGTGGGAATACCAGAACAGGGGCACGTTTATTTAAGATATTGTTACTCTACCTCTCCCACACTTAAGGCAGCTTACATTATATTTGTTTATTATTTTATGGTACAAACAGTTATTTTTGACATATTGTGAAGTAATTTTCTGTGTGTAATAAATAAATATTGCAACAACAACAAAACCACCACAAAATACAACTCTTTCACAACAGGGACAACGAGACTTCATTAAATGGTCAAACAGAAATCTCCCTTTCAGAAAAGGTGGATTTTACACCCTCCCAGCCGGGAGGTCATTCCATCATTCCGCAGCCTCAAATCAATTACAGCAGAAGGCCCCGCTCCCTCTTCCATGTAAAGCGCTGAGGAACAGCAGCAATTTCGATCCCCACCAACCGAGGAAGCCATGCAAACTGTACAGAAGTGAAGCACATTTACTCCCAGAATAACTTCAGCAGTAATCAACGACTGTTACTTCATGGATGAGCAGTTTTAATGGGATGCACAGAGTCCAGTCCCAAGAGATTTTAAGGATCTAAAAACCGTCATCAGATTTCAAGATACTTGTTTTAAGCTAGAGCCAATACATTTTCACTGCCAAAGGAGCCCATGTGTTTGCTTGAAGGAGAGGAGAAGGTTAAACTGCTCAAGGACCAACCCCCAGGGCTCGCTACCTAGCCACAGCCAGCAACCTTAACCTAGGTCAAATTCCCTTTATCTCCCTGCCTTGTGTAATTAGTCAGCCATATACTTTTTCACAGCCCTGGTAAACAGAGGAGCAGAACACGCCCACCTCCATCAGCATACACCCAGCAGTTAAGATCTTGCCACTGGCTGGAAGTATAAGCACCACCTTAAAAAGAGAGAGAGAGAGAGAGAGAGAGAGCAGCAGCAGACTGACAAAACTTGTTTCTTCAGGATCAGATATAAACTGGTTTGGTTGTGCAGCTTTAAAAAAAAGTTGGAACATGGTTTAATTTACTCATACTAATAAACAAACTTAACACAGGTGTTACATGAAAACAAGTCTATGAATATCTACAGAGATACTAAGGGTACCCCTGCCATTTGTACAAGAGTAATTTTTTTCAGAAAAGGCATAATGTTGTGGAAACATGCAGCCCCCCTGGAATTGATCATGTCACAACATCTTAGGACAGTGATGGCGAACCTTTTTGAGCCCGAGTGCCCAAACTGCAACACAAAACCAACTTATTTATTTCAAAGTGCCAACACTGCAATTAGACCTGAATACCGGGGTTTTAGTTTTAGAAAAACAACTCAATACAGTTGTCCAAACTAATTAACATCTTTTGTCTTAAAAGAAAAACACAATAACAGAGCTTTCAATGATACAAACAGTTTTTTGTTGAAAAAAAACATCAACTCAAAAAAATATTATAGTACTACATTGTACACATAGCCTGAAGGGAATTTATACAAACTTTTTAAATAATTAGGAACATGTATTTTTGGATAAGGGATTCTCAACTTGTAATATGATTATATGCCAGACTGAAATTGTATGGGGCAAGCTTTACCCCGGGTCCTTTCCCTGGTTCTACAGGTGTTGGATTAGTAAGTCAACCGGTACTAGGATGAGCAAGATAAACAAGAAAACTAAACGTGCTTAACACATTTTAAACACTTTATGTCTTGGACTGCAAACACTGCATTAAGTAAAAGTTTGCATTGGGCATGCTTTTGCACAATTAATGTGATTTTTGCTATTGCATGCATGCTGATAATTTGTCAAACCTTGGCTCATACTCCATTAGTTTGAGAGCAACACATGCAGCACTCAGGTCAACTGTTAGGGCTTTACATCCAAGCCATGCTCTGTGCATCATTCTTCAAAATCTTTTAAATGTGATAACAATGTAGAAAAGAATTCTGTAACAGGAATTCTAGAATAAAATCATTCTGTTCCACACTGTGAGAAAGAACAAAATCATTAGTGTTTTGCAGATTTTCGCGATCTGGTGACCAATGGCTCGAGTGCCCACAGAGAGGTACCGACGTGCCAGCTGTGGCACCCGTGCCATAGGTTCGCCATCACTGTCTTAGGAAGTTGCCTTTTACCAAGTCAGTCCATTGGTCCAACTAGCTCACAGCATTGTCTATACTGACTAGGAGTAGCTTTCCAGGGATCCTTCCCAGACTTATTTGGAGATTGAGCCTGAGACCTTCTTCATGCAAAGCATGTGCTTGGCCCCTGAGCTGCGGCCCTTCCCCTAATGACCTTGCTGGCCAGCTATGACAGAAGCACTTAGGAGGCAACTGGCAGTCTGTGGAACATCAACAACTGGCCCACTACAGCTCACTCACCCCCTTCTAGTTGGCTTCAGCAGGGGGAATGTATCATTACCGTCATTACCCTGGTTGCCCTCCTAGTCAAGTGGGATGAGGAGGAGGGGGAGGGAGGGAGAGAGAGGAGAGGGGAGGGGACTTGGTTCCTCCTCTGTGCTATGTTCTAGGATGGGCACTCCAGTGAGTGTGCATGACTCCACTAGTCAAGCTCCATAGCCCACAGCACCTTAAACAAAGATGTATTCATGCCATGTGCTTATAAATGATTCTGTAATCCAAGATCACGTGCCTGAGTAATTACCATTGACAGCTTCGATATTCAAGAAGACCCATCTGGACACAAGGCCTTCACTCACAGAGATCACCTGCACAAGCACATTGTACATGCTAAAATGTTGGGACTAGTAGCCATTGAAAAGGTGTAAATACCACCACACAACAGAGTGGCAGAACAGGCTGTTCTTTCCACCGTACAGTCAAAAGCAACAAGTATTTGTTAGCAGTACATGCAGGCACCGTACAGCACTTGGAGAGCATCATTTGCTGCTCCAGTTCCAGTGCACGGCACTGACACAATGACGTTACTTTGTGCCATCACCATATTGTGTTGCGCACGGAGGCAGAATGTGCCACCCCAAAAGCAGCCGCATCACGACACATACAGGGCAATTCAATACAGTGGATGAAGTGGCGTGAGACCAGCCATCTAGAAGGCTTTATGCACACAGTCCCACTATTTGATCTCCACACCTGTCCTGTTCCCACACAACTCTTTTTCAACTGCGACTCAAAATACAATTTTAGGAGCGCTGGCTGAAGCACAGCAACACAAGAGCACAATCCACTTCGTTCAACCTTGGATAAGAACATAACTTAAGAAAAGCCGTGCTGGATCTGACCAAAGGCCATTCTAGCCCAGCATTCAGATTCCACAGGGCCCAAACAGTTGCCCTAATGCAATAGCACGCTGCTGCTCGTGTTCCCCAGAAACTGGTACTGAGAGGCATACTGCCTCTGACACGGGAGGTGACCGATGGCCATCTTGACTAGTAGTCATTTAAAGCCATCCAAACTGGCAGCCACTGTTACATCTTGCGCTGTGTGAAAGTAGGCCTTCCTTTTGTCTGTCTTGAATCTCCCACCGCTCAGCTTATTTCATAGATCATAGAGTTGGAAGGAGCTTACAAGGCCATCGAGTCCAACCCCCTGCTCAATGCAGGAAACTCGAGGAGGGGTCTCCCATCCAAGTAACAACCAGGCCTGACCCTGCTTAGCTTTCCACGCTCATAGACAAGCTGAGCCAGCATATGCCACAGGCCTGCATTCAATGGATGAACCCATTGGGTTCCAGTACTATGAGGAAGGGAGAAAAATGTCTCCGTATCCACTTTCTCCACACCATGCATAATGTTATTGTGGAGAGAAAGTTATACACCTCCATCATGTCCCCCCTTAACTCACCATTTTTCTAAGCAATGAAGTCCCAAACATTGTAACCTTTCCTCATAGGGGGAGTTGCTCCAGCGCTTTGATCATTTTGGTTTCCCTTTTCTGCACCTTCTCCAGCTCTACAATATCCTTTTTGAGGCGCAGTACATAATATTCCAAGTGCAAACACACCATAGATTTATATAAAAGCATTATGATATTGGCATTTTTTATTTAGATCCCCTCCCTATAGGAGAAGTTAGGATTTTTTTGTCCCAGTGTGCATCACTTGCTTACACTGAACTGGAGTTGCCATTTTCATGCCCACTCCTTTTGGAATTCTGTATCCCTTTTTGTTTTAATCACCCTAAATACTATGGGGTCATCAGCAAACATGGCCATCTCATGCTCACCCCTCTTCTTTCAAAGGAGCAGTGAGTGGCATTATTCTGTAGCAAAAATGGTCTGTTCTGCTGAAGGATAAGCTTACAGAGGTTCTGGCCTCATTAACTTGATTAATCCTCCTCCGTACTGTACCTCCCCACCCCCAACATATACAGAAGCCCCACACCTTGATCATATGCTTGAACTGGGCCTCAGCTAGCACCTAGAAAAATCCATTCCACAGTAAGCCAATCAGTGCCCAGTTTTGCCTTCAATATTACCCCAAGGGTAATATTGGCAAAGGCACCATCAAGCCATTAAAGCCACTCAGCCAGTTCCCTCTTTGGGCTTGATGCTCTGAATGAAAATTCCAGGAGAGGCCTATTTGAGTGCAGTGGCATTTACACTCCATTGTGCTGCAGGCAAAGCATGTGGGGGGGGGGGAGGCTCAGCCCTTGGTAGACCGAACGAAAACTGCAAATTAAATATAAATAGCTGCACTCAACAATTATCATCCTGGGCTCTAGAAATCTGCAAGGCCATTATTGTGCTGTGAGCCATGGAAACCTCTCCTGGCGTGGAACTCAATGACTTGGAAACAGGGTTCCCCATGCTTGTTTTCCCAAAACCTTGGTTGGCATTTCAGACCCCCATCATGTTCACACTCTCTCTCCCGGTCTGCGACACCGCTACAAACGCACCTTTACTTACACAGCTCTTCGTGGTCTTGTTCCCACTCCCTCACTTTATCTCTCCACTCTTAAATCCAAATATATTCCTCTTCCCGTCAAAAGGTTTACTGCTGCCTTGGTGCCCCTGGAACTCCCTCACAGAATACTTGCACCTTCTAATCCCCCTCAAAACTAACCTTTTCCATGAAGCACTTGGCAGAACTCTTTAGCCCTCCATACTGCAACTGTGATGATGATGATGATGATGATGATGATGATGATATTTATTTGTATCCTGCCTTTTCCCCAACACTGGGACCCAAGGCAGCTAAGCCTGCATACATGTAATGGAAATAAATGTGCACTCTTTTCCTTTTTGCCCCTGCTTCCATTATCCCCTCTGTTCCACTTTAGACTGCAAGATCCTTGGGGGCAGGGACCTGTCCTCTTATGCTCTGTAAAGCACCATGTACACTGGTGACACTTTTCACATTCAAGTGTAGTCTGTGAATTTTAGAGTTGCACAGAACTCTTATTTCAGGTACAGGAATAGAACAAAAGAAGTTGCAGTGCATTCCTGGGCTGGCCATGATCCAGTAAAGTAAAGCAAAGGAGTAAATTAGCTTAAAGGCTCTGGTTTTCCATGTTTGCATCACGACACGACCCACCTTGGTCAATCATTTTCAGGATATTTTCAATTAAAGTTCTTTTCAAATAAAGGCTTTTAGATTCTTACTTTCAAATAACCTAAACAATTACTCACATGCTGTTCAGCTTCTCTCTCCTCCCTTACTCCTGCCATATTCTCACACCTCTTCCCTCTCTACTCTTCAGACAACATAGGCAGAAGTTGTGCCACATTCAATCAGTAAGTCTCTAAAGCTCCACCACAATACTTCTACTATTCTTTTTTGCTCTAGATTAACAGAGCTGTTCTTTATAATGTCTCATTATGATTCTAGTCCTCAAAGAAGCAGAAAATGCTGTGAAAATAATCGCAGAATGATGGCTTAGGGGGAACCACAATATCTGCGTGCATGTACCGGTATGTCTTGGTAAACGCTGCATCCTGCACTCAGCACCAGGGGTATGATTTCCTGTCCCCTCTGCACAATACCTCCTGCACCAAAACTTTTTCCTATCCTGCTCCTTTATTATTTCCCTCTCTACAGCCCCTTCCAAAAAACTTCCCATAACCACACACTCAGTTTGTAACAACTGATCAATTTGGAGAGGCGAGCCCTGACACAGAAGTACCTAGAAGTTTGTGTTATCTATCGGGATTTCATGCTCAAGCCCTGTTACACATACACAGACTTAGAAGTATAGGAATAGCTTACCAAGTTTTTACAGCTCTCAGACAACCTCACCCATTCCCAAACCCATGTGCCCCCCTCCGCCCCCAGTCCTTGCAAGCCAATCATCTGGGCGGCGCAGACATCCACTGAAGACGATCTGACCAGGAAAGCCGTAATTACTACACTTTAGCGGTCATCTGCTGTTGCAACCCCTCCCATTTTTAGAAGTGAAGGGGCAACTCTGCTTTTAGTTAGTGCTAAGCCATTTAAAAGAGTTAAAACAAACGTAACACAGATTTCTCTTCTAGAAAGTGGTTTAAAAAAAAAAAAGGTTCCCTTTCTCCAGAAAGATTAGGAAAAAGATTTCTACACAAAACAAAATTAGGTTTAAATGTACACAGAAAGAGCTAATCGACCCTGCACCCACCCGGCAACAAAACTTTCCCCCTTTATTCATAGCGTAATAAAAGCCACGCTGTGTCTTTTATTTTCAAGTTGAGGAGCTTTCACGGGACACCAATTTGCACCGAGTGCCTTGCTTAAACATGATGGGGGTGGGGGAGAGAAAAGACGACAGCCTGGCCTCCACAGCAAGGAGAATCCACCCTTCCCGAAAGCGCCTTGCCCACGAAACTCCGTGGGGGAGGGGGAGCGGGAGAAGGAGCAGCTGGCGAGCAAATGCACTTACCTCTATCATTGCTGTACTTCCCGCAAAGTCACTTACAGGGTGCTGGAGAAGGACAGGTCACAGGGCGAAGGAGGGTGGGGTGGAGGGGAGCGTGTATCAGCTGAGCTGAGACTCCCCCCCCCCCCTCCGGAAGAGGAGACTGGATTTTCTTCTCTGCTCGGGAGAAGAGAGCGTGTCAGTTGCCTTGCCCCAGCCAGAGACACTTGATCCTTGGCGGGGACACGGACACACACACACTCCTGCGCGCTCGCACTCCCTCGGCTACTACACAAGTTTCCTGACGTTGCAAACCCAGAAGCACCGCCCCCTCCGGCTAGCGGGCTCCGCGCTGGGTGGCAGCGGAGAAGGCGGCAACAGCGCGGCCAGCGGCGAAGTGACGTAGGCACGCACGAGGAGGAGGAGGAGGAGGAGGAGGAAGGCTACATTGTTTGTCCAGTCCTGCGCCGTTTTGTAACTTTTGAGTATAGATGAACTGAACAGATACACATTCAAAGGCAAGTACCCAGGATGAATTATGGACCCATTTCCCTTTATAATATTGATAAAACACCCATATCTGTTTATTAGAAATATTTATAAAACATGCATCCTTTGATTTGGAAGCCTTCTAATCTTAGGTGTGTGGGGGTTGGCTTCTGGGGAAGGGGAGGATAGGGAAAAAGCACTCTACACGTGCTCAGAAGGTAACCATTACGCCACGTGCTCCAGAGCCCACCCCCACCATGGGAGTCTAACACCGAATCCTAGTGAGGTTTGGTTCGGCTAAGGCTCAGCTTGACTGAGCGTGGAAAGCTAAGCAGGGTCAAGCCTGGTTATTACTTGGATGGGAGACCCCCCCCTCTAGCTTCCTGCATTGAGCAGGGGGTTGGACTCGATAGCCTTGTAGGCTCCTTCCAACTCTGTGATCTATGAAAGCCCTGGCAAGGAGTGGAGAAGGAGGGGTGGGGGGTGCCCTTACCCCACCCACGCACCCCGGCTCTGAATGGGAGAGAGCGGGATGGGAGAGTCTACCCTGCATTAAGGATTGTGGGTATAGGAACAGGCACAGCAGTTATGGAATTACAAATTATGCAGGCTCACCCTTGCTTCCCTATCTCACCTCTTACTGTGGCCCTTGAAAGGGCAAATGTCATCCGCTGGACTACACACACACATTCATACACAATGCAGCACCAAAAAGGTAGGAGAGACCCAGCTATCCATGAAATCACATGTCCTTATCAACTGCTTCCCCCTCTGTAATAATCTCTAGATTACAGAGGCAGAATATCCATGACCCTGCCAATTACACACACACACACACACACACACACACACACACACAGTCATTTAATCTTTGTACACTTCCACTTTGCAACAGACCAAGAGTTTCAGTCTAGTCTGCAGGGAGAAACTGGCACCTCTTCCCTAGACACAAAGGTCCCCTCTGTCTAGCCCAGCCTTCCCCAACCTGGTGCCCTCCAGGTGTGTTGCACCCCCAATTCTCACCACTTCCAGCCAGAGTGGCCATTGGACATATTTTCTCTCCCCCCACCCACCCCTATATCAGCTTCACTGCTTATGTTAATGCAAGTGGACAGCAATACAGATCCAATTGGGACTTTGGACCCTTCTGTCAGCTCACTCACCGTTTCACTTGGCAGGGTTTCCAGCACTAGAAACAGGATTTAAATATGTCAGAGGCAAGGAAGGGAGCGGCCTGAAACTCTTAAAAAATCCCAGAAAACAGGGGGAAAGGATCCCAATGAGTATTTTTAAGAAAGGGGTAATCCTGTCCTTCAAGCAAAAGTTGTCACTTGTCACTAAACCTGTCACTTCTCACAGATATTAAGAACCCATCACATCTTTCCATTCAGTATGTGTATTAATATGACATTGAAGACTGGAGAATGTATCTGTTCTACAGCAAGGACTTAAACATTTTTATTATGAGATATAAAGCCAGAAATTTGATTGCTAGGGAGAGTAAGGAATGTTTTTTTAAAAAATTACTCAACACCTGGGGCATACATAATGTTCAGGACAATGGATTATAACTGTATGACGTAGAGATGCTATCTTTAGCAAAGAATCACATTTTTAGTACTAACTTGCCTGTGCCTGTGGGACTTAAGAGATATCTCATGCATACGACCGTGAAATCGTGTCTAGCTTTAAAGGAACCTAAGAAAGAGTGCTGCAACGTGTCCACAATCCTGCTGGAGACTCTCCGCCAGGCTGCTTCCTCTGCCTGCCTACTCTGTAAGTTCTCCTGTGGGGGGAGAGGAGCAGAGCTCTCAGTCTACTGGGACCCAGCATCAGAACTTTCTGTATACTTCAGAATTTTACAGACACTTATTAACCGCATAGAACAAATGAGGGTTTATCGTACAAACTATTTATCCAGAGTTATAAGAGACATAAATTCCTCTAAGCCACTGCCTATGCCTTGAAATGTGTCAGGATTAAACGTTAAGGGTTTCCACACACACAGTGCCCCCCCCCCCGCACACACATGAACGACTTGGGGCTCATAAGATTTTCCCTACTATTGTTTTCACTGGCAGCTCTTCTATTTACTGGATTTTGGTTGTGTTCTAGCCTGTTGGCATGTCATGCATGCGATTGCGCAGAAGAGAAAGGGGTTAACAGAAAGAAGAACTGAAGCCAGAGGAAACCAGAGCCTGGATAGCCCAAAAAGATTTCAGTCTACAGCCAATGAGGCGGCAGCATTTGAAACAAAAACAGCCAATCGAGCGCAGCATCTGGTGGCTGCACATCAAAAGGAAAAAAGGGGGAGGAGTGGGGGGGGGAAGGACAAGGTAATAGGGGATCCTGAAACACTGAAGAAGCGAGACACTGGCCCATGTATTAACTGCCAAACCCAAGACCTCATGCTTACAACATGCAACTCAGATGGCACGTCCACAAGTTGCTTAACAGCAATGCCCGGTAACACATTTCTTTGGATATCCAGCCTGCTTTAGCTCCTGCTTCCCCACAATGGGGCCAGCATAGGCAACTTAGAAACATCAAACCACACACACACACACACACACACCTTTCTTAAGAAGCATTCCCTGAAGAACCACTCTTGCTCATCCACAAACCAAGCCTGGCAGAAGGCATTCAGGGCCTTACAGGTTAACAACATCACCCTGATTTATGCCCAGAATGCTACAGAAAGTCAGTGCCGGCATAGGAATGATGGTGTCTATGGCCATGTTAAAAATTTCAAGTACCGTACTATAACACTTTGCATTTACTTAGCACTTTCAGAGTATCCAAGGCGTGCCACATCCATTCTCTCAGCAATCCTTACAACTACAGCCATGTAGGCCAGTATTCCCATCCTGCGGGTTGGAGACTGCTGAGTCGATCTGCTGAGTCATGGCCGAGGCAATCTGAACTGGAGACTTCCAGTCCAAGGCAACATCTACAAGCCTGGATGGGTTTTAGGTGAGTTTAACTACTGTGGCTTCTCAGAGGAACTTTGGAAATTTTATTCATTCCAATTCTCACCTGAACCAGAGGCTGTGGAGAACAATTCTCCAGCTGCAAAGACAAGAGTCCGGGCCAAGGAACATCCAGGAGATTCCAGTTCCTGGCTGCCTATTGCGCCGTCACGCAGCAGAGGAAATGCACCACCTCAAAAGCATCTGCAAGGACAAGCCATTCAGGGAAGCAGCCAATGAACAGCTAACAGGAGTTCATGGCTGTGTAGGTGGGGGCAAGGACTTCCACAGCTAATTTTTAATTGCCCCAAAGAAGGCACACGGGCAAGGGAGACTTAAGTGAACTTCATAACCAAGGTCTCCCTTGTCCAGGTCTGACATGCTACCTACAACTACGTTACACAACTTCAACCATCTCCAGAGGGCTTCAATAGCTGGGGACAATGTCTGCAGGTGGGGAGGCAGAGCTAGCCAAACCCAGGATGAAAACTGGGCAAAAATGGAGCTCTGGTGAAAACACCTGATCCAGTTTCATCCCTGGGTTCAGAGTCCCCATGGAAAGGAAGCTTAGGGTCCATAATATTGCTTTGCAAGGAAGTGAGTAGGTTAGTGGAGCAGGATTATTCCCTCCCTGTATTACTGAGTCAGGGTTACGCCTATGCCTCGGTATGACTCAGAGTTACTTGCTTTATTTAACGTAACCTTCTAAGCACAATACAATATTTAACACACACCACAGTAAAATAAAATCCCAAATCAAAAATACAAACATAGCTCAGGGAACTACCAAATTATCTGGATGGTGGTAAAGTCTTTCAGCCCTTATGGAAAGCAGCCAGAGGTGAACTCCTCCTCTTGTCTAAAAAGCACTTCCAAAGAATACTGCCATCGTGGCAAAAGCCCTGCCTCTTACTTTCACAGCTCTAACCTCTCACAACGGGCAAGTTTGGAAGGAGACTGGGAGGAGCCGCAGGCGGGTACACACAGCCCATTTGCTTCCCCTTGGCTCTTCCCACTAGCACAAGTGACTCAACTGACCATGAAATAAAGCTTGCCGTAACACGATCCTGGTTTGTTGCACCCTTTATTTGTGTGCTTATTTCACTTCTTAGCCACCTTTCAAGAATATTTTCTCCCCAAGGAATTTACAGCATTTCTAAAAAGCCAGGATCATAAAATCAGGATTTGTTCTTGGCTTACAAATCCCAGCAACAATGTTTGGGAGCAACAAATCAGGATCCCAGATTCAGACATCAAGGTACGGTAAGCTTCATTTTCTGGTTAGTTTAGCCCAGTGTTCTCCAACCTTGGGTCCCCAGATGTTTTTGGCCTCATAGCTGGCTGGGGCATGCTGGGAGTTGTAGGCCAAAAACATCTGGGGACCCAAGGTTGGAGAACACTAGTTTAGCCATTCATGCCAGGAGGAGAAGCAAGTGGGAGCAAACCAGCTGTGTGCACAAGCACACATCTCATTCGTGGCAAGCCAGGCTTCACCAGAATCCTGGCTTACCTTTGCATACACACACAGTCGGTGAAGACATTCTATGTAAATTCTGCAATGTAAAGTGCAGTTGGGGTACGTATGTCACCCCACCATGTTGGATGAGGGTTTACCCCATGCATGTCCAAGGGCCTGGTACTAGCCTAGATTGGGTGGACAGAGCGAGCGGTCAACACGAATACCCTGAGTACTGCCTTTTGGCACTCTGTCTTGATGGAGAGGGATTTTACCTGCATGTTAGAGTTAGGGTTATGCTTCAGGTTAGGGTTAGGTCCAAATTTGTGCCCATTTAAACTACGCCAGTGTGGTGTAATGGTGAGAGTGTTGGACTGGGACTCGGGAGATCTGGGTTCTAGTCCCTGCTCGGCCATGAAACTCACTGGGTGACTTTGGGCCAGTCACTGACTCTCAGCCTAACCTACCTCACAGGGTTGTTGTGAGGATAAAATGGAGAGGAGGATTATGTAAGCTGCCTTGGGTTCCTTGCAGGAAAAAAGGCAGGGTATAAATATAATAAATAAATAAATAAATAAGCTCTTACAGACTCTACACAGCTAAGGGCCAAAGCAGACAAGATTCTGGGAGATACAGGAACTTGATGCCTGCATGTTTTTTCACTATGGGGCAAGTAGTAGCTTGCGGGGAGGGGGACAATTTCCCAATTGCAGTGGCCTGTTGACAGAATGCTCTCCCCAGCAAGGCTTGCTTAGCACCAGATGTTTCTTTCTGGTGCCAGGCAAATACCTTTTTATTTTCCCGAGCTTCTCTAATTTTTAACTTGTGGGAGGCTCTTTCAGTTGCTACTTTTATCCTGCTGTTTTATTTATCCTATTTTTAACCTGTATATTGCTGTTTTCTATTTGATTTACATAAGCCGCCCTGGAAATGTTTTTACATTAAAGGGTGGGGAACACATTTATTAAATAAATCAAGTTACGTCAGAAATACCCTTTCCCCCAGCGCTGCTTCCCCAATCCAATTCAGGCTCCACCCACAGCTGCTTTGCATGTGCACACATACACATGAGGAGGTCCAGCCACAGGTATCTCAGCATCATGTCTAGTTTGGCCCTTAGATTTCTGCAGGACAACTCTCATTAAAGAACCAATACAGAGCAACTCACCTGCAGAGCCTGACAAAGGCTCTTTCTTATCCACTGGCCCTGCCCTTTGTCACTGAGCAGCCAGTGAGAGGCAGCATACCAGGGAGGATGAAATAACAGGACACAAACAGGCCCGCTACTCCTTCATTCTCCACTCCAGTCATACTAAAAGCAGACTTTGTCAGCTGAAACTTTCTGGGAGTTCGGTAAGAAATCAGATCCTCTACATCCAGGCCTCCCAATTGCCACACCATGACTCAACTTCGAATCATAATCACAGCAGGGGGATGAAACCAGGGGACTTCTCAGCCCTCTTCCTGGCCAAGCTGATTCTCAGCTCACTTACCAGGACTGAGTCACTTAGGTTCCGCACAGCACTTTCTGGGGGATACAACACAGGAGAGAAAACTGAATGCATATTCTTAACATGGGCTTTACATTCTTGCCTCAGATCAAGCAGCGCCAATTTAATTCTGATATGTGGGGATTATCCATGAACTTTGCCAGCACTCTTCCCAAAGTGTGCAATTCCCTACCACATAAGAATCACAGGAAAAGGTGCAGGGGCCTCTGGCAACAGCAGAGGGGGCTAAGGGCAACCACCTTTAGGCTCATCTGAGCACAGGGGCACAAACATTTGGCAGTTCTGGTATGCCCCACACATCACCGAGGTAGATAATTCTTACATTTTACATAGGTTTTTGTCCTCGTTTCTTCCATCATCCATTTATAGCAGTTGAGTTGCTTTTCTGACTTACGGAAACATTAAAGGCAACGTACACGAAAATATGTGTGACATTAACACCCATTCTAATTAAACACCAAGCCACAGAAGAAGCTAACAAAAAGATGAGGTGGAAGCCAGTCGTGCTAGGTTCATCACAGAAAAGCCAACATTAACCATTACTTCTGAAATCCTTTCCTTGTGAAACAGCACAAGGAAAGGACTTCAGACCCAAAGCACTTAACACCTCAAGAAGCTATCCTTTTTATTTCAAACAGGCCCCATTCAAGGACGAGCCAAGGTCAGCCTCCAAGATAAAACATGGAGGCAACTCACCTCTACAACATCGTGCCAACCTGAACAAAAAACCCAAAGGCAACAAAAGATTTAAGTAATAAGGCAATCACAAATGAAACCAAAATCCCTTTTCATTTCTGTATAATCAATCTTCGTCTCCCAATGGCCTCCAAGAGGAATTTGCTGTAATGATGATTTTAATGCAGTCTGGCAGCAGACAGTACTGCTAGCACTAATTGTGTCCTTAAAAAAAAAAAATCTATCCTTTTACTGGACAACACACAGTAGATTGTGGGTTATTTCTTCTTCCTCTCAGCCTCCAAGAGAAGATTCTGCTCTCTGGGAGATACCAAGCCTGGGTCTCAAAGGGTTTTCACTACCAGAAACCATGACATACCAAGCCTTCCTTCCTTACATGATCATGGTAAAATGGTGATATTTGCATTTTCAGCTGCAATCTCCAGCCACATTACCAGCAATGAGGTACTTATAAACAGTAGAAACAACAAAGAAATGTAGCCCTGTTGAGTTGATCATGCAATGAAAGCATTTCGGGACACAGAAGGAGATGGGGGAGTGTGTGTGCGTGGGGGGGGAGAGAGAGAGAGAGAGAGTTTAAAAAATGCTCTTCTCCCCTGCAGGGTTGTTTGCAGGCCTCCTAAGCTTAATTTACTCTCTCCAGCTGTTTCCCTACTTGCTTTGCCATGCAATGGCTCTCAGAGTTACGCTAGCCTGCTCTCACACGGCTTGAGCAGATAAACCCACTTAAAGCAATTCCAACAGACACGGTGGTTTGTCAAGGTGGGCTCCCATGGAGGATGTCCGATCCCAAACATGAAAATATTGTGGAGTAAAGGAATTAAATCCAAACCAAGTATGGTTTTCACAAACCACACTGAACATACCGGGCAATCACAATTCATATCCATCAACTCCCATTAAGTCAGCTGTTCCCCATCGCTTTCGGCAAAGATGTCCGTTTTGTATTTCAAATAAGAATGCAGGCGATTTGAAATTCCCCATTTAAAAACACCAGCCACCTGCAAGTCCATTCCTTGGATGATCTCAGAATTCCCCGTGAAAAAGACATATACACACATTTGTTATAGCAACCCTGCATAATTAATTCACAACCCTCCTAAAGAGCCAGATATGAGAAAGAGAGCAGTGACCAACTGATCTAACAGTTGCATCTCAGGCCTGTTAGGAGATTTGAAGCGATGCTCCTAAACTTCCCTCTGGTTCAAGACGAAAAGGGCCATTTATGTTATCCCCATGATATATATTTGGTACTCTCAACCAAAGCTCGTTAAAAAGAATCAGCCAGGGCTAGCAAACCCAGAAATGAGCTCTGAAGGATACAAATTAACAGAACGGACGCTAGAGCATAATTCTAACGGCTCCATTTCCACTCCACCATTCAAGCATATGGCTGCTTTCTGCACAACTGCCATTCATCTGAAAGGGTTTGGTGGGCTGCATATCTAGAGCAGCCTTCCTCAACCTGGTGCCCTCCAGGTGCGCAGAAATACAACTCGCATCACCCCAACCAACATGAGAGCTGGTGACGATGGGAGTTTGTAGTCCCTGGGAGTTTGTAGTCCCGTACATCTGGAGGGCACTAGGCTGAGGAAGGCTGCCCTTGAGTCTGAAAGAGCCCAGAAAGAATCCCAGCTCGGCTTCTAAAGGCAACAAAAAGGCCTGCAGTAGGTGCTACTCCACAACCCTCTAAATACTTCGTCATTCCCTAAAAGCCTTGACAGAAGTTCTTTCATTGTTCATTCTAGAGAATGATTTCATCGCACTTTCCCAATTTCCCCCATGCGTCCACTACATTATGCAGCCCACACATTGTGCATCTCTGTTTTTAATCAGACAAAGTGAAATATTTATGGGAAAGCAGCCCACATGCAGAGCGAAAATAAGAGATAAAGACTTCCCTGTGACATTAATGAGCAGATGGTGAGGCTTCACAGACCTGGCCCTTCCTCACATTCCTCAAGCAACTTCCTATTCAATACTACAAAGATATACTTGACACCAAAGGATCCAGAATTGTTAGTTTAATGAAGGATCACCTCCTGACACCTCACCCCATGAAGCAAGCTTAAATGGGTTATCTTGGGTTCCCTCACCACACAACTGTATGCATAGGTCATTCCACATTCTAGTTTTTGCAGGGAGGGAAATAATGGGTCAAAAGCAAACCCTGGGTACTTGCAATTTGTGCAGCTCTAGTCTTGTCCTAGATATGGACTTCAGCGAATATGTATGGGAGGCAGAATTCACAGGCTTAAGCTTTCCCCAAAGCTCCCCATTCCATATGTGAACCAATTCATCTTCATCCTAACTTTATGCACAAAACCAGCTCTGGAAAAACTGCAGTGGGAACCTAAAGGCCAGAAGATGCTCTTGTCTCTCAGAAATAATAAGCAACCACAAGAAGAGTAAAACTAAGCCACTTTGGAGGACTAAATAGGGTAGCAGATACAGCAACTGTGAGTTTCAACTTTATGTCTCATCTCAGCGCATACTTAGGATATAGAGAGTAAACTGATTCCCCATAAGAGACCTAACATTTCACTTCCCCATACAAATGATTTTTGGAGCAGTTACGGTATGTCTTTTCTATAGCACTTCTTACTGTTCAAACAGCATTCTTCTTTACACTTATTTATGCAGCACTTCATGTTTATTCTCAGACATCCCTACTGAGGCAGGCCAGTATTTTCAGCACTGTATTTCGGGGTGGGGACGCAGGACAGCTGAGGGAGCAGCTTGCCAAAGGCCAACCAGTGAGCTTATGGCTGAGGCTGAGATTCAAACATAGGTTGCCCCGGCTCACACTCTTAGCCACTCTACAACTGTTCCCTAATGCATGGGTAGGCAACGCGGTGCCCTCTGGATGATTTGAACTACAGCTCCCATGCTAACTGACCACTGGCCATGCTGGCTGGGACAGACAGGAGTTTACAAGCCTGAACAGGCTGCCCTATGAGTTTCAAGACTGCACGTGGGCCTCCCATTATGCAAACCCAGCTCCTCTCTGCCCATTGAAGCACACTGACCTCAGCAGCATTCTCCTCCCTTATCAGCTGCTGGCTGCATCTCTTTCCTCTGTAACCACCAGACAGATATGCGGAGGGGCCTCTGGAATCCCTCACACGTGCTGCCAGGGGAGTTACTCCCCAACCTTCCTCAACCTGGTGCCCTCCAGGTGTGCGGAAATACAACTCACATCACCCCAACCAACATGAGAGCTGGTGACGATGGGAGTTGGTAGTCCAAATGGAAGACCATTTGGGAAAGTCCGCCACTGCCAGAGACTGCCTGCCAGCGTCATACAAGGGCTGCTGAAACATTCTGCCGCACAATTTTTTGCTGTGCAAATGCCAAAGAACTCAGCAAAGCTAGAGTACAGGGTGCCTCTGTTCCAAAGGGGACTTTGGCCACTGCTTGTCTGGTTGTGAACACACACACACACCACTGACAGGGCCAGGCACCTTGTGATTTCATTTCTCCCTAACAATTAACATACCTAGGAGGCAAAAGTGTACATACAGCATCACCAAACGAAGACCATTGATCTCTGAAAACACTACACACACGCGCACGCGCACACACACACACACACCACACACACACACACACTCCACACACACACACACACACACACACACACAGCAACTAACCTCTGCATTGAGACACTCTGGGACATAGAAACAGGCCTAGCCAATTTAGCAGAGGTCAGTGCCTGAAAAGATCTTCAAAGGGAAGAGGAGCGCAAGAGGGAGAATGGGGAAGGCAGGCATGCAAGGAATGCAAAGAGATCCGACACAGGCATCTCCAGTTATCCCACCTAAGGAGCATGAAAACAGCAGACATGTACATTGGGGATTAGCTCTTAAACAGTTGTGCAGCCATCAGGGCCAGCCTAAGGTGTTTTCTGCACCAGAGCAAAATATTCAAGTGGGTAACTCCACTTTATTATTTAAAATACGGGACAAAATCCAGTTCTTTTCAACAGAGATTGCATGGATTGTGCCAGACAGGTCAAGCCTGTTCTCCCTACTCTGATGCCCTTAACAGTGCGTAAAATTCACCATTTTAGACTAGGACCTCCTCTGGTGGATGTGCCAGGCTCAAAAAGTCTTCCCTGAGGCCACGTGACACGTCAGGAGACAAGGTTCAACTGCGGGGCTCTTGTGAGCATCCTCACACATTGCAGCAGTGCTCACTGTCAGGTTAGACAAGCCAGGAAGGGGGACAGAGGAAGCTGCCTTATACCGGGCCAGACCACTGGTCCATTTAGCCCAGGATTGTCTACACCAACTAGTAGCAGCTCTCCAGGGTCCCAACCAGGATTCTTTTCCCAGCCCTACCTGAAGATGCCAGAGACTGATCCTGGGGCCTTCTGTATGTAAACCATGTACTCTACCACTGAGCTGCAGCCCAGGGAGCAATCTCTGCATATGCAAGCAAACTACATATAGAACACACTCCCCCCACCCCAGAAGGTTACACTTGTTTTCCTATTAATAGTGGCCCAAAGGGACCAGACAGAGCAACCTTGTTGAGGCCAAGCCTGGTTGAGGTCAGTGCCTGGATGGGAAACTACCTGGGAACCCCACATTTGCCACCTTGAACTCCCCAGAGGAAAGACAAGATATAAACATTAACAGAATAATCATAAATACATGTCTAGCAACACAAAGGTGTTTAAAACTACTAGGGCCCTCAAGCAGATCCTCCATCACCACCACCCCTCGCCCCTGCAGAAGGCCCAGTCATGATGTGGCCCCTTAAAAGGGAATGCCTTTCTCCTCCATGTTTTGCACAGACTTCTCAGGTGCAGAACAGTAATGTCTCAGGGATTGTGACAGCAGCAGCGCTTCACCAAGTGATTACGGTACTATTTGCTGATAATTAAACTGCCAGCAGACTGAGCAAGGCCCTTAATTAGTCCTGTATATTGTTACCAAAATTACAGCATATTTTCTCTGCTAAACACACATGTGGGTGGGGGGACAGAAAGTTGGGCAGAACCCATAGCAATGCTGCTAATTTTCATTAGCAGGAAACATGCCCATTACTTAAAAATATTTAAGTGAGTTTTAGTCTCTCAGAGAAGGAGAAGCTCCTGCGGTTAAATGACCCCTGGCTTTCCTCACTTGTGTCTGCTGCTCATCTCAGCTGCTGTGGCATTGGGCCAAGTACAGATGGCACTTCCCCACTACAGAACCTGGGAAGTATCTGCTCTCCCCCAGTTTCTTCCATAAAGCACAGGAGCAAAGATGCAGTTATGAGATCCAACTTCACGTTTTGAGTATCTTCTCACCACCACCACCACCCGATGGTAGGTCTTAGGGTTTCAACCAATTCCCAGAAGCATTAATTAGACACAGAGATGCGGTCTCATGCCTGAATGTTGTTGATTTACCAGCCCTTTTTTGCTGTGTGCTGGTTTAACCAAGATTTGTTTTATTAATTACTGACTTTTCTTTCCATGGCACATCACTCCGTCTCACTTGCTTTAGAAGCATGAACTACAATACTAGCCATTTATAATGGGAATCATTTAAACCTAATTCTTGCCCATTAAAATCATTCCTGCCAACTGCCTTGTCATTTTCACTCTAAATACTCTTTAAGTTCCCTGCTGCCTTCTCTCAGCCTTGCAGCCATTCATTGCTTGCTCGCCACGTTAGCAAGCGCTCCCCAGAGTGTAGCTCACCCCTCAAAAGGCATCCCCAGCATTCCAAACCCTAATTGAACTTCAAGGCCACAATGTAGGTAAAGAAAAGGGACACATGGAGGACAGGTGATGACTGAACCACAGAAGCACAGGAAATGCCCAGGAGCACACCCCAACAATGGATTAAACGAAGCTGAGAGCAAAGCACTTTCTGGAACTTCTGCAGGCTGCCTAGTTGTCTGGATTAAGCATATGCGGTACAAACAGAGCAGGCTATTAGGATCTTTCACAGTCCTCCTGGTCCGGAAAAGCCAGTACCTGCTACCTGCAAAATACACTGGTGTACAACTTACTCATGTAAGTAGCGCTCACGCTGGACCGAACCAATAGGCCTCACATCTGTGAGAAGTGTTTTGCTCCAGTGATTGGGCCCGTGCTTTTCTCGTTCTCTGCCTGACTTAAATAATCCATTTAGCAGGCTAACAGATTACACCCCTCTCCCTGTCTGTCTCTATCAGCATGATGAAGTAAAGCACACATTCCGTCATGTGCCCGCACGTATGCAACACCACACGGAAGAGCGAGTTTCCAAACCCCTTGCCATTTGGTCCTTCTGAGCAAAGCAGCTGGCCAAGAATGTAACATCACCAGCAAGTCCGGCATGGGTGTGCCAATATCTTCGACAGGGACATGGAAAGGGGGGCAAGGCAAACGGTGTGGTAAAATAAGCAAGAAACACAACCCAGATCCAGAAAGGACTTTCAACAGACCTGTCACACAAGCAGAGAGATGGGACTGCGCTTTATTTCCTCCAGTAGCTTGCTTGCACTTGGATCCAATTTGCTAGGAGCCAAGAGTTCTTACTGCAGCAGATTATTTCCAAGTGCCTCCTGCACAAGTGATGCTCCTAGTTGATTAGGCTCTAGAACTGCCATTTCAAGGAGCAAGCCCTGGGCTTTAAAAGAAAAGAAAAATTCTAGGCACTCGCATCATAGATCTGGGGCCCTGAGAGCTGGAGATTTCCCCCTACCTCTGACTTATGCGGCAAGCCTAGTTCTGAAGTGTATCATTAAAACTGCATAAAAGCAGCAGGAGCTGGCAAAAAGCTAAGGAGATTTTCTTCCTTTGAGGAAAGCAAAGAAACACAAAGATTTCTCTTCCCCCAATATGGGTGTAGAACACCGCTGCTGAGCTGTGTTTGGGGCTTACACAGCAACCTGCCTCACTGGGCCCATACAAGAGAATTAGCTATCTGGGATTAGCCAAATCAGCAAAGCACTCAGAAAGCATCTCCCTCTCTTGAATGAATGTGTTCCCATTAAGCCTGGAGAGCAGGGGGGGGGGCAGGAGAAATGGGGGGGAGCACAGTTAACACAGCACAGCTTCCATCTTAACAATTGCTTAAACTTTGGAAAAAGCCAGTTGCAAATCCTTAGGGAAGCCTCACACTGGCTGTGAAAACTGCTTTAAATTATCAGCTGCACTTGGGCTACACAGAGTGATTTTTTAAAGCCAACTGCCTGTCTCCACTTTACTACAAATTCCTCCATGTCTCCACAGGCCTTCCAGCTTTTATTAAGAGATGCAGGTGCAGTTGAACTCAAGGGCAAGAGGCAGGCTATCCAGGAAATGTCTTGCACAGCAGCAACAAGAGGGCATTCACAGTAGAAGTGGACTGGCCATTAACATTCCAGGGGTGCCCATACCATTGGGGGGGGGGGGAGAGAGAACAAGTTGGCAGTGAGACGTTGGATCTGAGAAATCCATTCTCAAGACTGCCACTACCCAACAGGCTTCAAGGGCAACAGCTACTCTACTGCAGAAACACAAGACTGCAACTACTTTTCTGTAAGAGTCCCTGGCTGAATAGCTTCACTAACAAAACCTCATGGAGTTCAAACACTACTGCTGCTTCCAGGACACTGCAGTCCAGATCTGTGAGGTTAACCACCATGTCTGTGAGCTATACAGAAATACATATGAGCAAACCACAGAGCTCAACCCTGAGTCAGACTCTGACTTGGAGGAAGGGGCAATGCCGTAATTGGACCTCAGTACAGACCCTGGTAATGCCCTGGAAGAAGACCCACAGCAGACCAGTCTAGAGGGGGAAACAGTGGCACCAGCAGACATGAAACTGGGGCCAACCAATCAGTTCTCCTGAGGAGGCAAGCAGCCAGAGTGCCCCCCCCCCATGAATCACTCCACCAACTGCCCTGAACTCACATGCTCACCCAACCCCAAGGGGCCTATCGAGAAAAAAAGGAAAAGAAACCTCAGAACATTGAGGGAGTGCGTGGCTCTTAGTTAAAGCCTAGGCCAGTGGTTCCCAACCTTGGGTCTCCAGATGTTGCAGGACTACAGCTCCCAGCATGCCCTGCTAATGACAAGGGATGCTGGGAGCTGTAGTTCAGCAACATCTGGGGACCCAAGGTTGGGAACCACTGGCCTAGGCCCTTTGAAGGAATTATGGGGAGGTGGGGCTTGATCAGGGCCTGCATGAGAGTAAATAAAGCAGCTTCCCCCCCCCCCCAGCCTCGTGTCCTCCAGATGTGCTGGACTGCAACTGCCATGCCATCATTCTGAATAGAGTTACACTACTCTGAAGGACCAGGTCTACAGACTCGGGGGGGGGGGGGGATTTGATTTTCAGGTGGCAGACAGTGGCAAAAAGCACCTTTTGGCAGTTTCAACTGGTGAGCTGGCTGTGCTCTTTCCTCTCAGGTCTGAATTTGGGCCAGGGTGGATAAAAATCAATGATTATTTTTTAAAAAAATTAAAAATCAGATTTTTAAAATTTAAATTGGATTTTTAATTTAAATTATTTTTAATAAAATGCTTTTTGAGGAAAAATCTATCTAAAGATAGTTTTCTATTTAAGATACATTATAGTCCAAAGGTTATTCATCATGAAATAAGGATTCGTTTTTTAATCATGTAGCATGAGGCTGTATATTCATGCAATGTTTCATAGAATCATAGAAAAGTAGAGTTGGAAGGGGCCTACAAGGCCATCGAGTCCAACCCCCTGCTCAATGCAGGAATCTAGGTCAAAGCATCTCTGACAGATGTCTGTCCAGCTGCACCTTGAATGCCTCCAGAGTGGGAGAGCCCACGACCTCCCTAGGTAGTTGATTCCATTGTCTTATTGCTCTGACAGTCAGGAAATTTTTCCTGATGTTTAGGTGGAATCTAGGTTCCTGTAACTTGAGCCCATTATTCCGTGTCCTGCAAACTGGGATGAACGAGAAGAGATCTTTGCCCTCCTCTGTGTGACATCCCTTCAAATACTGGAAGAGTGCGATCATATCTCCCCTCAGTCTCCTCTTCTGAAGGCTAAACATGCCCAGTTCTTTCAGTCTCTCCTCATAGGGCCTTGTTTCCAGTCCCTTTATCATCCTTGTTGCCCTCCTCTGAACCCTCTCCAGTTTGTCTATGTCCTTCTTAAAGTGAGGTGCCCAGAACTGGACGCAGTACTCAAGATGAGGCCTAACCAGTGCCAAGTAAAGGGGAATTATCACTTCCCGCGATTTGGAAGCTATACTTCTATTAATACAGCCCAAAATTGCATTTGCCTTCTTTGCAGCCACATCGCATTGCTGGCTCATATTCAGTTTGTGATCTACCACAATTCCAAACTGAATATGAGCCAGCAATGCGATGTGGCTGCAAAGAAGGTTTAAATTCTTTGGTATTGGGGCAGCCCCTCCCCTGCCTTCCCTGGGGCTATTTAAGACCTGTGTGCCCTGAGGGAAGGCAGAAGAGAAGCCCAGGCCCCCAGGCCTGAGAGGGCTGTTGGGGCAGCCCCTCCCCTGCCTTCCCTGGGGCTACAGAGGGAAGGCAGAAGAAAAGGCTAGCCCTAGGCCAGGGAGGTTGTACCAGCAGCTCCAGAAGAAACCTTCTGTTGGCCTGAGAGAACTGGTGTATGTTTGGTTGGGGGGGGGGGCGGTTAACGTTTGTTTGAGTATTTAAACATTGTAAACCGCTTTGGGTGTCTTAGCAGAAAGGCAGGATAGAAATGTAATTAATTAATTAATTTATCCATTCACAATGTCATGCTCTTCCAGAGGGTTCTGTAAGATTATTGGGCAGTTTTTCTATCTAGAAGATGATATCACAGATGCTTGGTTTTACAGTTCTCAAATCTGTGAATCTGTGTCTGCAGAGATCACATGCCTCTTCTTTACAGCAAAAACGTTATAAAATAAACAGAGTTGAGAAAAAGACCTTAATCCCATTGTCCCTTGCAAATCTATGTACACAGAATCAACCCCTTACCTCTTAAGTGCTAAGTTTAGAAAAATTCAATGAATAGAATGTTGGGAGTGGAATAGATCTGCACAAGAAGCTAAGTGTGAGGAGGGAGGGGCAAGCAGTAAAAATATGTATTAAGCTTCTAGCGAGGAAGAGTGCACTTGGGGGGAGTCACATGATTAAATCAAGTCTTTCTGGGTAGTGATTTAAATCAAATTGATTTAAATCAAATCCATCCTGATTTGGGCACAAACATCCATGCCTTAGTATCCTCCTGTTTTGACTACTGCAGTGCATTCTAACGCAGGGATTCCTTTGAAGGCAGCTCAAAAGCTCTTAGCAGGAGTGAGAAGGGGCCTCTAAGGCCATCGAGTCCAACTGCTGAATGCAGGAGAACAGATGTGGGCAGCCCAGGCAGTCACCCATCCAAGCACTGACCCGGCAAATACCTGCTTAGCTTCAGCATGTGGCCTGCATTATATCAGGCACCTTACAGCAAAGCATACTTCCGTGGAATTTTGGATAAAGTGAAAGACACAAGCAAAAGGCTTCCTTCCTGCCTAATCAGCATCTATACTACACATGAATACATAAAACTGTATGCTGAACAGATGGAGCATTTTCTTTTTCTCAAACATAGATGTTCAAAGAGACATACTTCCATATGTCCTTCGCGCACTCAAAATTAGAACATAAGGCTCCAAAGAAAAATGAGGCATCCAACATAGATGTAAAAATACCTCCTCCCACTCAAATCGTTAAATTTAAAAGAACAAAATCAAGGAGCAACATAGTTACAGGAAGGAAATAAAAGATGCTCTTTACATCTATTTTGCATCCTGCTTCCTCCTCAACTTTCATCTTTTGAAAACCCAACACAGCTGTTTTGATGTCAATGAACTGAACTCCCTTCTCTTCTTATACCTCCGTTTCTTCCATCAATTTAGACAAGGCTATAGCTCGCTTTGCCCGTAGGTTCAATCCCCAGCATTTGCAGTTAGAGGATCAGACAGCAGGAGTTAGGCAAGACCCCAGCGAGCCACTGCCCCGCTAGAGCAGTGTTCTCCAACCTTGGGTCCCCAGATGTTTTTGTCCTACAACTCCCAGCATGCCCCAGCCAGCACTAGAGGAAACAGTCCTGAGCTACAGGGCCCCAATGGCGCCAGATGCCATCTCATGCATTTCTCCTTGTATTATTCCCTCTTTGAAAGCCCTGCAGCAATATTTGTTCATCCAGAATCCCCCCCCCCAAAATTGGCCTATTTTTGTAAAAAGAGCAGTTGCCTTCTGGGAGTGCTGATAAATGTTAGCAAAATCATCATCACTCATACAGTGGAAACAAAGCACAGTGTATCTCAAAAGACACCTGGATGGTGGAAAAAAAAACAGTGGGAAATTTACCCTAAAAAAACTATGAGCAGAAAAAGTCAAATAAAGGTTTAGGATCACAGCCAGGAATTTCATATCAAAAGCACAAAGCTTGCTATACATGTCCATTTCACAGAAAAGTGAAAAGCACAGATCGTATTAGAGGTGACTTACCGCAGGGAGGGTGCAAACGTTGATTTCACAAAGACCTACGAAAAGGGCTTTTTTAGTATATATAAAAATATCAATATAGGAGAAAACAAGATAGGCCTTTAAAATCATGGGTGGTGTGGAGAGACATTTTTCCTCTCATAACACTAAAACTCAGGGGACAGCTGCATCACGCCCCCTCCCTTGTTGCCTTCAAATCCCTCCTCAAACCCGAATTTTTCTGTGAAGCCTTTGGCATAACCCCCCCCCCCTTCCCACATCTTACTGCAACACAGTCCTGTAACTAAGCCCGAGTGCATGCAACTGAAACAAGCCCATATTGCTTCCCTGTTTACTCTGCCTCTACTCCTCTCCCTTCCTCTGCTTCTGGTGTCAAATTTTAGAAGCTCCTCAGGGATTCTCTTGAACTTTCTGAAACACCATGCATACTGATAGTGCTATATAAATAAAAAGAGTAACAAGTAGATTTTACAGTGCATATTTCACATGTGGAATTCATTAACAAAATGAATGGAAACTGCCCTGAGTTTAGATGGCTTTTAAAAAGAGAAGTACAGTCATGCATTGAGCAGGGAGTTGGACTCGATAGCCTTGTAGGCTCCTTCCAACTCTATTAAATCTATGAAATCTATGCCTTGGATTGAGAGCATAATTCGTTCCGGAAACGTGCTTGTAATCCAAAACACTCTTATATCAAAACGAAATCCCCCCAAAAAAAATCTGTACAGAGATTTTTAATTTAAGCCGTACTACAGTACTTGTATTGCAAGACGTCGCTTGTATATCGAGTCAAAAAAAATTTAAATATTTAAACATTTGCTTGTCTTGCAAAACACTCCCAAACCAAGTTACTTGCAATTCAAGGTATTACTGTAAACAAATCCATGAAGCAGAGGTCGATCGACAGCGATTAGAACGTAAGGGCTGTGCCAACTGCCAAGGCTCTCTAGCCCGGCCTTGTTCCCACAGCAGCAAACCAGATGCCCCAATGGGAAGCCCACAAAGCAAGGCATGAATACAATGTTCCCTGCCACTCCTGCTCCCAAGCATACTGCCTCTGCATACTGGAATTAATATAAAGTGACCACGTTTAATTCCTTTAAAAGTCATTCAGGTTGGTGGCCATCACTACATCTTGTGGTAGCAAATTCTACAGTTGAACTATATGATGTGTGAAGTACTCCCTTTTATCTGTCCTGAATCTCCAACCATTCAGCTTCATGGGATGACCCAACTGGGTTCTAGGATTATGACAGAGGGAGAAAAACATCTCTATCCACTCCGTACCACACATACTTGTGTCCTGTGGTTTTAGCAAGGTGTGTCGGGAGAGCTGAGGGGGTCACCTTGGAACGTGGACTGCAGGGCTACAGCTGGAACCTCATCACAGCAGACAGGTAGTAGCTGGGACTTTGCTTTTCTATCCTTCTAGGCTGGAATCTCCCCCCCCCCCCCTGCTTCCGCTTTTCCTATTCAGGCTTGTCAGGGCAAAAGGGACTCTTTTTCTTCTCCAGAATACAGGGTGTGTTTGAACCATAGCATAAGGATATTTTGCTGCCTGACATCACTAGGTTTGCTTACCAACAAGTAAGACGCTGTACCTACTCTGTATTCTTCTTCAATAAAACCACCCTTTTGTTTCTAGTTTATGTGTGCGTGTAGGTTTAAGTATAAAAGGAGCAAAGCGCACACTTTCCACCCCAGCAGCGCAGGTTTTACCCCAGCCAAAGATTCTAAACCTTTCATAAGAGTGTGGGGTTAGAGGGAATCTAGCGCCCAGAATTATCTGTCGTAACAGATTCACCGTGGGAAGCTGTGTGGATCTAGAATTGGCCTCCACACTCACTTACGGACCCATCGCTAGAGTCTACACAATTTTCTTCAGAATTTCCTCCTTTTAAAATTTTTCTTTTTGTAAATTTTTTATCCTGGAAGACAATCTTACTCGGTCACGAGTGATCGCCTGATGAGGATGATGATGACTTCTATAAACCTCCATCATGTGTCGTCGTCGTCGTCCCCGAATCTTTTTTCGAAACACAAAAGCCCCTGATGTAATTTTCCCTAGTAGAAGTGCTCCATTCCCCATAACAGTTAAATGGAACCTCCACATGCAGAGGGCAATAAACCATAGAATACCAGGTGTTGGGAACAGAGCAGAGAAAGGCCATCTTTGCCTTCCTATCCTGCTTGGAAGCTTCTAGCACATGAGTACTGGAGAGAGAATGCTGGATGACAGGGGAACCTTCTTCTGGTAAAGAATAGGCAGTTCTTTTATGTTTTTACTCATGAGGAAGAATCTATAGTGAAGCCCAACTAGCAGTTTTTAAGAAGTTTCTAATCTTTATGCTAAACGTGTGTGTGTCTGTGTGTGTGTGTGTGTGTGTGTGTGTGTGTGTGTGATGTACATGTGCCTAGAAAATAGTTCAGAGGAGAAAATGATTTTTTTTAAACCTAGGGCCAGAACTTTGGGCAATACTAGACAGGGCCATCTTGTATGCAGTCAGGCCCCTCTCCTCTCATGGCCTACAGAGTCCACTTCCTCAACTAAAACACGATACTTCCGGACTCTTTCACATTTTTACAAATCTTTTTAAGCTCAGCCAGAGTTGCAAGATGCAAAGAACAATATATGTATTCATCCGGCAGGTTTGTTCCGTTACCAGAAGTTGAGTATTTTCCTTAAAATGTTGCTGAGATTAGCTAATGTTTTCACTGGCAAGAGAAAGCTACTCCTTGGCTAGCTTTCAGACCTTGTTTGCTTCTTCATGTTGGATCCACAATTGGCTAAAGAATGGATCCACAATTGGCTAAAGAATCGGACTCAAAGAGTGCTTATCAATGGTTCCTTCTCAAACTGGGGAGAGGTAACGAGCGGGGTACCACAGGGCTCGGTCCTGGGCCCGGTGCTCTTCAACATTTTTATTAATGACTTGGATGAGGAGGTACAGGGAATGCTTATCAAATTTGCAGATGACACAAAGTTGGGTGGAACAGCTAATACTCTGGAAGACAGAAACAAAATTCAAAGTGACCTCGATAGGCTGGAGCGCTGGGCCGAAAACAACAGAATGAAATTTAATAGGGATAAATGCCAAGTGCTGCACCTAGGGAGAGGAAACCAAATGCAGAGTTACAGAATGGGGGACACTTGGCTCAACAATACTACAAGTGAGAAGGATCTTGGAATTGTGGTAGATCACAAACTGAATATGAGCCAGCAATGCGATGTGGCTGCAAAGAAGGCAAATGCAATTTTGGGCTGTATTAATAGAAGTATAGCTTCCAAATCGCGGGAAGTGATAATTCCCCTTTACTCGGCACTGGTTAGGCCTCATCTTGAGTACTGCGTCCAGTTCTGGGCACCTCACTTTAAGAAGGACATAGACAAACTGGAGAGGGTTCAGAGGAGGGCAACAAGGATGATAAAGGGACTGGAAACAAGGCCCTATGAGGAGAGACTGAAAGAACTGGGCATGTTTAGCCTTCAGAAGAGGAGACTGAGGGGAGATATGATCGCACTCTTCCAGTATTTGAAGGGATGTCACACAGAGGAGGGCAAAGATCTCTTCTCGTTCATCCCAGTTTGCAGGACACGGAATAATGGGCTCAAGTTACAGGAACCTAGATTCCACCTAAACATCAGGAAAAATTTCCTGACTGTCAGAGCAATAAGACAATGGAATCAACTACCTAGGGAGGTGGTGGGCTCTCCCAGTCTGGAGGCATTCAAGGTGCAGCTGGACAGACATCTGTCAGAGATGCTTTGACCTGGATTCCTGCATTGAGCAGGGGGTTGGACTCGATGGCCTTGTAGGCCCCTTCCAACTCTACTTTTCTATGATTCTATGAAAGCATTCTTTCACATTACCAGGGGCATTCACATCTCTCCTCCCCAACCAGCCCCACCTGGAGGTTTGTAGCAAACTGCAATTTGCAGCTACCCATTAGCCTGTGGTTCAGCTAACTTGCCCCACAGCTCACCTCCAGTGCTCTTCACCCCACATCTCATTAAACTCCAAGAATTCTGGTTTTTTCCCTTTTCTTTTCTTTTAAATAAGGCACCAGGTTTCTAGCCCTCATTGTCTGCAGAGAAGCAACTCCAATAGCAGATATTTCAGTGCTGAATAAGTGGTCCCCTCTATAATGAACGCAACAAGTACAAATTTGTAACTGTGCCATGTCTCTTACTGACTCTTGCCAAGTTTAGTAACTGTTTAATCTTCTGCTTCCCCGGGTTTTCCTTTGGTTGTTTCCTTGCAAAGGGATCCTCTCCTCCTTTGAAGTGATTCCAAGCTGGTAATGATACAAAAAAGCATCATCTTGTCAGAAGGGGACAAGAGCTGGAGATTTGCTTTTAGCCATCGGATCATTTTTGTGAAACATTTTCAGAGGGCTTTTGAACCCATTTATGATTAGTTATCCTGGGATACAAACTCCACCTCTTTATTTGTTGAAATGTTCAAAGGGTAAAACAGAGGTTGAAAAGAGTTGAAAGACAATAAACTCCTGGCAAGACCAGACTCGTTTCTATTACTGACTTATATAAACAAGATGTTTGAGTCATCTCTCTCATATACATCACAGGAGTTTCTATGGTGGTCAGAATTCAGTCTCATAGAGAAACACAGTGACTTTGTGATCATCTGACGGTAGTCAGCAAGGGTGTGTGACCGAGATATCCTGGATTTCTGATTTGCATGGATAGGAGTTGCTCATCAGGTTAATCCCTGGGATAACTTCGGACCCATGATTGAGTAAATAAGCCTACAGAAACACAACCAATGTGGAGCTACCTGAACACAACTACCACATCCTAGTGTTGAGCCTTGATGAGGAAAATCTAAAAGTAAATTCCTGCTAAGTTACCAAGCAACTAGGGTGGCTCTGGGCAAGTAACAGCCTAAATCAGTGTTCTCCAACCTGGGGTCCCCGGATGTTTTTGGCCTACAGCTCCCAGCATGCCCCAGCCAGCTACACTGGCTGGAGCATGCTGGGAGTTGTAGGCCGAAAGCATCCGGGGACCCAAGGTTGGAGAACACTGGCCTAAATGATGCCACACAGCTAATGTGAGGCTAAGACGCTGTTTTGAGGCTAAGATGCTGTTTTGAGTTCTTCGAAAAACAAGCAGGATAAGAACACAGATATTGGTTGCATGTAGTAGCATATTCTGCAGCTCCCACGTCATTTTTATAAACATGGCTGGTGCCAAATGCAAGTGGGTGAACAAGTACTCAAGCCCTGCTAAGCAAGAATCCACATGGCTTCTGCAAAGGTAAGTCCTGTCTCACTGAGTTTTTAGAGTTCTTTGAGAGTGTGAATAAACATGTGGGCCGGGGGGGGGGGGGGAATACGGCAGCCACTATTTACTTGGACTTCCAAAAGGCTTTTGACACAGTCCCTCGCCAAAGACTCCTGAGCAAACTTAGCAGTCATGGAATAAGAGGAGGGGTCCTCTTATGGACCACAAACTGGTTAAGGAACAGAAAGTAGACAGCAGGAATAAATGGTAAATTCTCCCAGGGGAGGGATGTAAACAGTGGGGTCCCACAGGGATCTGGATTGGGACCAATGCTTTTCAACTTATTCATAAATGATCTGGAAATAGGAGTGAGCAGTGAAGTGGCCAAGTTTGCGGACGACACCAAATTATTCAGGGTGATTAAAACAAGAAGGGATTGTGAGGAGCTCCAAAAGGATCTCTCCAAACTGGGAGAACGGGCATCAAAATGGCAAATGCAGTTCAGTGTAAGCAAGTGTGAAGCGATGCACGTTGGGGCAAACAATCCCAGCTTCAAGTATAATCTGATGGGATCTGAGCTAGCGGTGACTGACCAAGAAAGAGATCTTGGGGTTGTGGTGGACAGCGCAGTGAAAATGTAGACCCAGTGAGCGGCTGCTGTGAAGAAGACAAACTCCATGTTAGGCGTAATCAGGAAAGGAATTGGAAATAAAACTGCCAATATCATACTCCCCTTATACAAATCTATGGTGCGACCACACTTGGAATACTGTGTACAGTTCTGGTCACCACACCTAAAAAATGACATTGTAGAGTTGAGAAAAGGGCAACTAAACTCAAGGGGGTGTAGCAACTCCCCTATGAGGAAAGGTTACAGCAGCTGGGACTGTTTAGCTTAGAAAAAAGGCAAGTGAGAGGAGACATGATAGAGGTGTACACATTTATGCATGGTATGGAGGAAGTGGATAGGGAGATATTTTTCTCCCTCTCTCATAATACTAGAACCCAGGGTCATCCCATGAAGCTGACTGGTGGGAGATTCAGGACAGATAAATGGAAGGACTTCTTCACACAGCGTAGGGTTAAACTATGGAATTCAGTTCCACAAGATGCAGTGATTGCCACCAATTTGGACAGCTTTAAAGGGGGATTGGACAAATTCATGGAGAAGGCTACCAATGGCTACTAGTCCTGATGGCTCTATGCCACCTCCAGCTTCAGAGGCAGTCTGCCTACATACACCAGTTGCTGGGGAACATGGGTAGGAGGGTGCTGTTGCACTCGTGTCCTGCTTGTGGGTTTCCCGTGGGCAGATGGCTGGCCACTGTGTGAACTGAACGCTGGACTAGATGGACCCTTGGTCTGATCCAGCAGGGCTCTTCTGATGTTCTTAAGTATTGCTTTACCTAGGATATTCTCATGTCAGCCCTGAGAAAAATGATGGTACACATTCAGCTCAGGATGAGACGTGGTAAGAATACAGGAAGCTGCCTTATACCAAGACAGACCACTGGTCCATTTAGCTCAGCACTGCTACAGACAGGCAGCAGCTCTCCAGGGTTTTAGACAAGACACTTCCCCAGTCCTACCTGGAGATACTCGGGACTGAACCTAGGACCGTTTGCATGCAAAGCATCTGCTCCATCACTGAGCTGTGGCCCTTCTCCAAAATGCATTTTATGGCTTCTTTTTATTCCCCTTCATCCAGCCCTTTATATCTGCTAGAGCAGGGGTGGGCAACTTGTGGCCCTACATACATTTTGGCCTACAACTCCCATCATCCCTCACCATCCCATCATCCCTCACCACGGGCTAACCTGGCTAGGGCTGATGGGAGCTGTAGGCCAAAACATCTGGAGGGCCACAAGTTGCCTACCCCTGTGCTAAAGCATTCTCAGGTTGCACTTCTGTAACCGTGAGAGCTAAAAACTCCTCCTTCAAACTATCTAAAATGTTTTGATGCGAATGTCCTTGCCCAGGGCTCCAGCCAGCCATGAGCTCTTCCATGCACTCTATTTCAGCCCCTTCCATGCCACAACCTCAACAGTCAGCCAGCATTCCATGGTCACCAAGCATGTGCTGTCCTCAATAGGTTGTTTTGGTATTGGTGGGGGTTCCTAAGGGGGGGTACTTTTACAAACCTTGGGGTTTCCCCAAGCATGCTGATACTGCCATCTTGTATATGGATGGTGCTATTTTGCTTACTGAAGGATAGGCTCTTGGAGAACTGCAGTTCACTGTTAGTGTATTTGGTGAGAATGGATTCTCCAGGAAGCTGTGAGCCACACACAAGTATACCTGAAAAAATGAGTGTGGGTTTCAGTGAGTCTCAGAAGGGGAACATAATTTCAAAAAATGCAGGTGCTGTAGCTCACACAGGAACAGATCCAACCCCAACCCCCATCAAAGGAGCTCCATCGTGATCCCAAACACCAGACAGGGCCCTCCTGAATTTGCCATCTGTGTTCGAAACCTGGACAAACCAGGGCACGTAGGCAGTCGTTCTCAGTGGCTGCCCCACAACTGTGGAACATCCCACAGTCAGAACATTGTGCAAAGACAAGTCTGCCTTGCTGCTCAGCCAGTAATCCATCCCTAGCGTCTGCTAGCTAGCGGCTATAACTACTACAACACAACACACCCACTTTGTGTGTTGCAGCATGGCCTTGATTGTCACACCGGACGTATTAATCACCCTTCCTAAGTGAATTACAAGCCAGGACTCTGTCCACTTGAACGAGATGCATCAATCAGCAGAAGCGACTCTTGTTGAGAGAAAAGCCCAAAACCATGTCCACCAATCAATAGGTTTTTAGAGAAAGATGATACTTTTCAAGGCCAAGCCGCACTTCACTTTTAATTTACACTTGCATTTCACTTCCCGGCAATTAGGGCCTTTCTGAAGCTAACTGAAGGAGATTTAGAAATCTCCTATTGGAGACATATGTTCAATGGGATGCAGTTACCAAACATGATGGGGAAAAGGGACCCGTTTGTACAAACACTCTGATGTTCCATCCCAAGAGTTCACGGTAGGCTGTGGCAGAAACACCATCTGATTCTGCCCCATCAAATGAAAAAAGAGCAGAGTATTATTTTTGGATATGGGTCCATTTCATCTCGCAATAAACTGCATCCCAATACCACACTCAAAACAGCTATTGTAAAGTAGCATTCCCTCCCACGTGCAATGCCCTGTTTCTCTCAGCAGCCAAGTTATTTGCTCTCCAAACCCCACTCTGGCTAGTTGTGGCTTGACTGAACTTGGAACAGTAACTAATTACCATAATAGGCTTTTTAGACAGTTGCTGTTGTTTGCGTTCTTTGACAAGGGATTCAAGGTTTTCATCGCTGGATAGTCTTTGAAATAGCGTATGTCACTTCTCTACCTCTCAAAATCAATCTACATCTGCCTCCACAAACTGACATATGGCTTCACCCTCAAGTTTAGAAAATTAAATTTCGCCTGACTGTAGCAACCAAAAAAGGTTGCCACTCTCCTCTGCGTTTGGAAACCTCTCCTGGGACTTCCTAACTCAAGGCAAAGCTCTACTGCTCCCTGCCCATTTCATACCGTGCAATTTAAGGATTCTTCCTTGAGCTCAACCCAGATGCCCCTCTATTATGTCTTTTAGGGCGCAATCCTATGCATGTTCAGACAGAAAAAAGTCCTACAACCCCCAGCATGCCCCAGTATTGCTGGCTGGGGCATGCTAGGGATTGTAGGACTTCCTTAATTGTTTAAAACATATATACTCTCTATTAAAATGCTCAAGGCAGCTTATTATAACAGTTAAAACAAACAGCAGCTTGTTGTGCAGACCAGGTACTCATTTCTCCACAAGGCAGAGGTGGACAGCTCTTCTCTATTTTCACTTCAAGAAGAGGACAAGGGAAACCTGGGGGGGGGGGGGAGTTTTGTGCCAAAATATGTTTGGCTTCAAGTGAGGACAAAGGCAAAACCAGGTGGAAGACCATCCTGCCAAGCAGGAGAAGAGTGCTTGACTATTTTCAATGGAAAAACATTGTTGTACATTTTTTTAGGTTCAATAAATACAGACAGATAATTTCTGTGGGCATGAAGCATATGTTGTTTATAGAACAGAGTAAGAATCTGGAATGTACTAAACTACCACAGACAGCACTCTGCATATTCCATCACCCTCTAAACTCCTAATTTCCAACCCTTCATGACTGCACTGCTCCATAACTGTCTGCCCCCACCTGCTCCCATCTTTTTTTTTTTTGGCAGCAGGGTGTGTATACTAAGGAATCACATTTCTCTACCATTCTGAGTGTTTCCCCAGCACCTTTACTTCAAAAGTCTCCATTTTGGCTGAAGAATTCAGTTAGCACAGGACTGGTCACAAAGAGGGGGAAAAAGAAGAAGAAAGCAGCGAGCATACACTTGTTCTCTATTTCCACCTTCTATTCAGCAGGCATAGGGCTCCCCAACCCCACCCCACCCCACTGTGTAAATGCCATACCTAGTTACAATCTAACCAAGTCTCACAGCATACCTAAAGAAGAAAGGCATTGTACTAGAAAAATCCAGGGAGAAACCACTCACCTGCCAGCAGCTTCTTAATCTTTTGTTTGCTCCTGGAAAGCACCCTCTTAGAACCACCCCCATCTTCTGTAAGGTCTTCAGCACCCAAGTCTGTAACTGCCTGGATATACCACCACCCTCAACGTTCCTGTTACACTTCTTCTCTCCTCCATCCCCTTGTGAATTCCTGGCTGGTATCCACCTCGCACCCTGTGATCATCACATGTTCTCTGCGTCCAGACTGAGCCTAAGTCGAGGGATAGGTAATAATCTCTCCTCTCCCACCCCATTTTCCTGCCTTTCTCTCAGTCCTGCTGCAATTGTCCTCCTTCTCCACATCTTTTTCATCCAAGCTGAAGCTCCATGCCACCAACTGACCCCACAAGCCTTCCCTGTCCGCCCCTCCACTTCTGGGAAAGCCTCATAATTAACCAGTGAGTTGCTGTTTGCAATAAAAGCCTTCATTTTCCGGGAAAGCGGAGTACCTTACGAGAGCACTCCTCTGCCCAGAATCACCAATCCGAACATTACTCATGCTTGATTCCTTTGTATTTTGGTTAACATGCTTGTAGAAAGAGTCTCCACCAGACTGACAATTTTTAAACACATATGACCATCAGAGGGTCATTTGGCAGTGACATGGGACAGGACCTTCTTGGTGGTGGTGCTGACACTGTAGAACTCCCTCCCCCACAACGGCGTCAGGCTTTTCATCAAGCCATTACGACAATGTGAGAACAGTTCACATCCTGGCTCTCTCCAGTATTTCCACCACCACCTGTATACGATAGGCTGGTTTTGCTGCTTATTTTCATTCTATTTTAACCTTTTATAAATGTATGCCTAAAATTCCTTTCCAACTTTGCAAGCCGCTTTGAGGGCCTACGGGTGGAAAAACTGTCTACAAGTACTAGGACAGACAGCATCCCCGAGCCCCTCTACCCACCACAGTGACCCCATCTCCACTCCGCTACCCCCATGGACCCCTCACGATACCCCCCCCAGCCCCACTCCTTTTTACCCCTCCGCCTCAACGCCCCCCCCAGCCTTTGCAAACGACACCCCACAGAGTGCCCCCTCCCTCGCCCCCAGGACCCTCCCCCCCGCCATTCACACACCCCGGCTGCCCCCAACTTCACCCCACTTGGCTGCTTCCCAGCCCCATGAGACCCCCCCCATATGAATTCCCCTCTTCAAGGAGCCCCTTTTAGCCCCCTGCCCAGCCATAACAAAAGACCCCCAAAGGGACCCCTACCCCCCCCCCATATTGCTGCGCCCCCTCACCCACCTGCCTTCCCGCTGGCGCGCCTTCCCCGCCTTCCCCCACCGCCACCTTCCGGCTCCCTCACATGGGACCCGCTCACGCCGCCGCCATCTTGGGAGCCAGCCAAGCCGAAGCCGAGCAACATCCGGGGACAGCCCCGTTCCCCGTCGCCCTGGCAACAGAGTCCTCCGCCCCTCCCCGGGGGGCAGCTAAGGGGACCGGAAGGACGCCGCCTCGCTTGGGGGCAGGGCGATACGCATAAGGAGCAATCGCCCATTGGTCGAGCGAGTCCAGGAGGGGGAGCGCGTGCGGCCATTGGTTGACGTGTAGTTTGATTGATGGTGGAGGGGCGGGGCTGGGGAGGCTGCTCTTTTAAAGGGGACGCGCCCTCGTGTCGAGACGGCTGCGGCTGCAAAACTGATTAGGGGGAAAGGGAAGGGTTAAAAATCAGTTGTTTAAACACTTGATTTGTTTGGTTATACGAAGAAATGCTTTTTAGTGAGTTAGCTGTCTTCGGGCACAATCCTACGCATGTTTAGACAGGACTTTTTTCCCTAACTATGTATAGGAAGAGATCCCAGAAGACTTCAAGGGATGCCATAATTATCACCTCTCTTTAAGAAGGGTGATAGAACAGACTGTGGAAACTATCAGGGGCATTTCTCTCTTAGCAACCGCAGGTAAAATATTTGCTAGGATTCTCGCAAACCGTCTTCTATCTATTTCAGAAGAGATCCTCCCTGAAACTCAATATGGTTTCCGCCCCTCTAGAGGGACAGTAGACATGATTTTTACTGCACGTCAGCTCCAAGAAAAATGCCGGGAGCAAAATCAACCCCTTTATATGGCATTTATCGATTTGGCTAAGGCCTTTGATACTGTAGACCGTACAGCTCTCTGGACTATCCTTATGAAAATTGGATGCCCCAATAAATTTGTGAATATCTTGCGACTTCTCCATGACAACACGACGGCAACGGTTTTGGACAACAACGGCTCTCATGGTGCTCCATTTAAAGTGGGATCAGGTGTTAAACAGGGATGTGTTATCGCCCCAACATTATTTGCCATTTTCATCGCCATGGTTTTACATCTTGTCAAGGGGAAACTTCCCACTGGTGTGGGAATTATATATCGAACAGATGGAAAGCTTTTTAATCTCAGCAGGCTGAAAGCAAAAAGTAAGGTAATTACAACTTCCGTTGTGGAACTTCAGTATGCTGATGATAATGTGGTCTCCGCACATTCAGAGGATGATCTCCAAACTATCCTAAATGCTTTTGCAGAAGCATACGAAAAACTTGGTCTCTCACTTAACATCAAAAAAACCAAAGTGCTTCATCAGCAAGTGCAAGCCAATCCTTTGGTGATGCCATCTATCCAGCTTGGCGGGACAATACTGGAAAATGTCGATCATTTTCTCTATCTTGGCAGCTATCTTTCTGTTACAGCTAACATCGACAGTGCAATCCAGCATCGTCTGAGCTCCGCAAGTGCCGCATTTTCTCGAATGAAACATAGAGTGTTCGAGGATCGGGATATTTGTAAGAAGACCAAAACACTGGTTTATGAAGCCATTGTACTACCAACTTTATTGTATGGCTGCGAAACATGGACTATCTATAAACGTCACTTCCACCTCCTTGAAAGGTTTCATCAACGTTGCCTCCGGAAAATCCTGCGAATTACCGGTACTTGGGAAGATAGGCGAACAAATGTCAGTGTACTGGAAGAAGCAAAGACTACTAGCATTGAAAAAATGATCCTTCAACGCCAACTTCAGTGGACCGGTCATGTTGTTCGAATGCCTGACTGCCGTCTCCCAAAGCTGTTACTTTACTCCCAACTCAAGGATGGAAAGCGGAATATCGGTGGTCAATATAAGAGGTTTAAAGATGTTCATAAGGCTAATCTAAAAAAATGCAATATAAACATCGAAAACTGGGAAGCTCTGGCCCATGAACGATCTAAATGGAGGTTGGCCTTTCACAAAGGTTCCATGGACTTTGAAAAAGCCCGAGTGCAAGGTGAAAGGGAGAAACGTGCTAAGCGAAAAGCACGTCAAATGAATCCTTTACAGGACCATCTTCTATCTGGTAACCTGTGTCCTCACTGTGGGAAGCTGTGTGGATCTAGAATTGGCCTCCACAGTCACTTACGGACCCATCGCTAGAGTCTACACAATCTTCTTTAGAATTTCCTCCTTTTATCCCGGAAGACAATCTTACTCGGTCACGAGTGATCGCCTGATGATGATAGGATTGCGCCCTTAGTCTATTGCAAAAAAAAAAAAAAAAGAGGGGGGGAAAAGAAAAGGTACCCTGGCCAGGAGACAGAAGTCCAAAGTCCACAGTTGGGCAAAAACTTATTGGGACTAATCACAATGCCAAACCCTCTTTCGTGGCATTTTGGGGTTGGGGTGTGTGTGTTAAGTTGCCACAAGCCTCCTTGTTGTAATAATGGAATAAATAATTCTAATTATTTCAGAACATCATTTCCATTATGTTGTTCATTTATTTTAATAATTATTCCAGGCTTTAAAACGGCATCATTTGACACTTCCTCGACTGGGGCACAAGTGGGCTAGCTGGGCCGGTGCTTCAAGGCAAGAGAAGCTAAATGAACTCTCCCAATTATCCAGTGCTTTCATCATGCAAATGAAGCTATGCAACGCAATAAATGCAAAGCTGCTTTGCAGGTGAAAGTGAGACTCAAGTGAGTCTCCCGGAGTAATCCAGAAAAGGAAAGGGGAAAAAAACGTCTGGTTCAGATAACAGAAGTTTGAGAAACCGGTAGAGACCGGCCATTGCACGGAGCAAGGGCGCCCTCCTGTGGAGAGAACAGCTAAAGCAGGAGTGGGGGATCTTTCCCACTGCAAAGACTACATTTACTTCTGGGGGTGCAATGCCAGTGGTGGGCGGGGCCAAGGCCATAGACATGATACCCCCCCACACCTTCACACACATCCACTCCTTCTCCCCTTTCACCCCAGTTTCTCTCTCTCTCCCTTTCTGTCTCCATTCCCAAGGAAGCACACCCACTGCCAAGGACCGAAGGGTTATCCAAAAGGTTGCTTGGGGGGGGGGCACCCTTTTCCCCACCTCTATTAAAGTCAGTGGAGGGTTGCATTGTTTCTTCTCTGAATACCCGGCCTGAGAGCTTTTTAGAACTGAAACTGACCAGCCTTTCATGTATCTGTGGACTTGAACAGACATTTATACAAACAACTGATTAAAGATGCAGTCCTATGCAAGTTTAGACAGGGGGGAAAGGCCTATAGCTCCCAGCATGCCCCAGCCAGCTATGCTGGGAGTTGTAGGCCTTTTTTTCTGTCTGAACTTGCATAGGATTGCGCTCTAAGGATAAAAATGACATTCCATTCCAGTTTCCCCCCCCCTACTTAAAACTTTTCTTCAAGTAGTGTCTTACATATTACCCAGTTTTAGTTTTCTGTCTAATGCCACAGCAAAACACAGCATCACACAACTGTGTCAATGCCAGTAATTCTCATTGCACTTAGAATCTTTCAAAAGCCTCCAATTGCATAATGTTCAGTTTACCAATGGATATTAATTTCACCTGAAATTTACCAACAGAGAAGCCTTTGCCTTTCAGTTTACATTCAATCATACTCAGAGATCTGAATCAAACATCTGCCTCAGTTCCAGAGGCGCTGTGAGCGGCTGGCCGAGGGGCAAGAGACGGAAACGACTGCAGTGTGGAATAGAACAGATTTCTTGATTGATTTATTAAAATATTTCTGAGTTGCCTTTCAGTCCAGAAGGACCCCCAAAGCAACTTACAATTTAAACCTTTAAAACAATGTAGAAACTTAAAACATCAGACACAGCCGAAATCATATTGTGTGTTGTAGAGGGGGAGGATATTGGGACCACAAAACCAAAGCAGGATCATGCCAGCTGAAAACGACTCTCTCAGCAGTCTTCCAACCTGCAATCAGGGTATAACAGTGAGCTACAAGGCCCTATGAGGAGAGACTGAAAGAACTGGGCATGTTTAGCCTTCAGAAGAGGAGACTGAGGGGAGATATGATCGCACTCTTCCAGTACTTGAAGGGATGTCACACAGAGGAGGGCAAAGATCTCTTCTCAATCATCCCAGTTTGCAGGACACGGAATAATGGGCTCAAGTTACAGGAACCTAGATTCCACCTAAACACCAGGAAAAATTTCCTGACTGTCAGAGCAATAAGACAATGGAATCAACTACCTAGGGAGGTGGTGGGCTCTCCCAGTCTGGAGGCATTCAAGGTGCGGCTGGACAGACATCTGTCGGGGATGCTTTGACCTGGATTCCTGCATTGAGCAGGGGGTTGGACTCGATTGCCTTGTAGGCCCCTTCCAACTCTACTTTTCTATGATTCTATGATACCCTGCAGACTTGTGTTGTCTACTACTCTCTCAGTTCAACGGCAGGTTCAGGAGAGACAAAAACAGTTTCTTCTTCAGAGATTTATGGCATTCTCCGGTCACAAGGTGGGATGACGGCCCACCAGGTAAGATTGATTTAAAAGTAGATCAGATGAAGGCATGGATCAATGGTAACAAGTCATGACGGCCATGTGGAACAGCCAGATTCAGAAGCAGTCTACCTCTGAACAGCAGCTGCTCAGGAACAACAGTGGGAGAGGGCTAGTGCTGCCTTCAGGCCAGTGTTCTCCAACCTGGGGTCCCCAGATGTTTTTGGCCTACAACTCCCAGCATGCCCCAGCCAGCTCCGCTGAGGGAGGCCGGGTGCTGGACTGGATGGCCGTGTGATCTAATCAGGGACAGCTCCGATGACCTACTTCGAAGCAGCCTTGCAAATAAGTCCACAGAGGTTACTGTCCCACAATGTTTTCCTTGTTGGCCTGCCCGCCTGCCCATGTATACCTAGGCTATTCTTTTCACACCGTGGAATCAAAGCACAGAACCATCCGTCTCTGCAAGGCTTCCTTTCCTAGTCAGCCTGGATGTATTTTCCCACACGCAACCAGAAGGGTGGCTGTTTATAAGCCTGCACTGAGGGGCACAGGGAAGAAATATCCCTTGGGTGGGCCGCCTCCCAACCTGGAGTTTTCCAAGAAGAGGGTTGGGTAGGAAGCTGTAAGAGGGTGTCCTGTCCCAGGGAAGGGAGAGGAGAAGGCAAAGTCCCCTTGCAACGATACGACCACCGAGGGGGGGGGGGGGCTGCTTTTGTGACTACTTCTTCCATCAGAGGCAGCTGGATCTCAGAAGGCAAAAACCTCAGCAGCCATCTGAGCCAGGAACGGGACAGAGATGTCACCAAGGACCTTCCGGGACGGCAGGGATTAGTGCCATGCTTCGGGGCCGTGCCGTTCTTTGATCAGCCAAATCCCATCCACCACTTTCCCGTTCTGAAAGGCAAAAGCAGAGAGTGTGGACTTAGGGACGCTCCCGGAAAAGCAGCGCAACGCGATGGGAAGCGAGGTTTGGCCAGCCATGTCAGATATGGGGTGCTGCAGATAGTGCAGGGGCGGGACCTGCCTGGAGGCCCCAGGTAGTGCATTTTAAACATTTCCGGGACGGGTCTTTGCAGCTGGAGCACAGGACTGGGATCAGAAACCCAGAAGCTTCTTCTTCTCACCCGGGGTGAAGGGAAGGCAGAATAGGCTGGCAATGCTGTATGTCACAGTTCTCCAACCTAGGGTCCCCCAGATGTTTTTGGCCTACAACTCCCAGCATGCCCCAGCCAGCTACGCTGGCTGGGGCATGCTGGGAGTTGTAGGCCAAAAGCATCTGGGGACCCCAGGTTGGAGAACACTGCTGCATGTGCTCCGACACCCGGGTGGCGGAGGAAGCCCTTTTGCTTCAGACCTGGAGGCGGACGGACCGAGCCGCGCCGGAGATCCCTGCACCCAGCTTGCCACCTGCAGGCCCGCCAGCAGCACCCACCTGGTCATCGGAGACTTGTTCCAGCCAAAGGTGGGACCTGTTGAAGATCTGCATGCGGGTGTATCCATAATCCTCAATCCGCACGGCACTCCATTCTCGGGGCTCAGGGACAAAGGGGTCCAGCCGTTCTTGACAACCCTGGCGGGAGGTGGGGTGGAGGGAAAGGGGTTCAAATGCAAGGCAACTTTCAAGGAGGGGTCGCCCTTTGAGGGCTCAGCAACGGACGGCCCGTTTGCACAATTTGCCCGCCCTGAATCCTTCAAGCTGCCAAGGCTTTTCCCCATCCTTTTCTCGCTCTACTCCTTATTTCTGGAAACAACCCGGAGGGAGGGAGAGACAAAGGTTGTACCCTCCGAGCTAGGGAGACAGTCTGCAAATTCCAGATTGGTGGAATTTGGATGTATGTATGTATTTATTTATTTATTTCATTTCTATACCGCTCCACAGCCGAAGCTCTCTGGGCGGTTCACAATACTTTATGCCTAAAAACAATAAAAACATACAACATAGTTTAAGAATTAAAAAACCAAATTTAAAAACACAGTTTAAAATAACAGTACAAAAACCAATAAAACTGAGCCTACAGGTGACAATCCCCCCCCGTGTTGACAAACTGGTGCCCTCCGGGTGTGTTCGACTATAAGTCCCATCTTCCCCAGCCAGCATGGCCATTGGGTGGGGATGATGGGAGCTGGACTGTAGTCACATCTAGGGGGCACCAGGCTGGGGAAGGCTGAATTAGGGGGTGGGACCACCACTCAGTGGCACAGCACATGTTTTGCAGGCAGGAGGTCCCAGGCTCATAGGATCATAGAAGAGAAGAGCTGGAAGGGGCCTACAAGGCCATCCAGTCCACCCCCTGCTCAATGCAGGAATCCAAGTCAAAGCATCCCTGACGGATGGCTGTCCAGCTGCACCTTGAATGCCTCCAGAGTGGGAGAGCCCACGACCTCCCTAGGGCTCCGTCTCAAAGGAATCGGATGGCAAGTGATATGAAAGAGGCATCGCTGCCCAAGCCCCTGGGCAGCGGCTACCAGTCAGAGGAGACAATACTGAGCTATAAGGAAAAATAGTATGACTTGGGATAGGGCAGTTTCCTCTGTAAGGAACTCTGTGTATGCTCAGAAACTCACTATTATTAATTTGCAGGTCCCAGAAAATACGCCCACACTCAAAATTAAGCCTAACCCCGCCCCCCCCCCAGCTCTCACGTACGGCTGATCCAGTGATAATATGTACAGGGGCACCAGGGTTGGTATACGGGGCCTCGGTGCTGCCATTGTAAACCTGCAGGAGGGAGCAAAGAGGAGAAAGAGGGAGAGAGAGAATGTCATCTGAGGTCATGAAGAGCAGGAATCCAGCAGCAGTAAAATTGCAGCCACCTCGTCTGCAGAAAACACCCTCCCATTCATGACCAGTTGCCCGGGGAGAGAGAATTTGTCAGATGGAAGGAACCTCTAGCCTTGAGCTAAAAAGGAGAGGGTCTTTTCGGTGGTGGTACCCCGGTCGTGGAATGCCTTCCCCAAAGAGGGTTTTTAATGGTGCCGTTGTATTTTTTTAGATCTTTTGCGCCTGCTGGTTTTTACTCTCGTTTTCTTCTGTTTAAAACTTTTGAAGATTTTATATTATGCTTTATCATATTGTATTGTAGGGTTTTAATTTTTGTGAGCCGCCCAGAGAACTTTGGCTACTGGGCAGCATAGAAATGTAACAAATAAAGAAATAAAAAGATATCCCCATAGATCAGGACCACTTCCTCACTCTCATTTGGCTCGCAAAACTTTGAAAACGGCGCGACAGAGAGCAGGATTCCAACACAGTCAAGGCGCCAGATCTCTCCCTCCCCCCGCCACCAGCCACCAGCCCCCCCCCCCCGCCAGGGAGATCTTGCTGCACAGTGGCAGGACTGCCCCCTTCTTCCAGGCCAGAAGGGGAACAGCATCGAGGACAAGCGGCGCGAAGGTCCCAGGCACCCTCCCAGGCACGACACTGGCCGTTCCCAAGTCTGGAATCACCTTGTAGTCGTAGAGTGGCCAGAGCCTCTCGTAGGAGTGCTCATGGGCCCACAGCTCCAGGTCAACTCCTGGCAGACGGAGAAGAGAAGAGAAGAGAGAAAGAGAAGAGAAGAGAAGAGAAGAGAAGAGAAGAGAAGAGAAAAGGCACAATGAGGCTGGTGGCTGCAGAAACTCCGTTTCTCCAAGGAGAGACTTGCCTGGGCAGGGAATAAATAGCTGCTGATGCGAGTGAGCGTTCCCTTAGGGCAGGGGTGCAGAACCTCTTTCAGCCCGAGGGCCGGACGCCATTCAGAGAAGCTCTCGGGGGCTGCATTCCAGTGGTGGGCGGGACCAAAGGCAAAAGTGGGCGGGACAAAAAGCACAAGGGGCAAAGCCAAAATACCGAAACGTACCAGCATATCGTACTGGCTAAAGCTCTTACTGCCAGTAGCCAGGGTCTTAGGAGAGGAATTTCAACCTTTGGGAATGGGGAAAATAAGTGCCAAACCCAGGAAACTACCAAGGGATTGGTGGTTAGGGGAGAGGGGAGGGGCTAGGGGAAGGGGGAGGGGCCCTCTGGAACCCAGGAGAGCCGCATTTCATCCCCAGGCGTGAGGTTCTGCACTCCTGCCTTGGGGCCGGATAGCTGAGGCCTGAATCTCGATGCAGCTCCGTGTGCATTCATAAGGGGCTGCCGTGCTAGATCAGGGCCGTGGCTCAGCGGCAGAGGCCCCGCCTGGCATGCGGAAGGTCCCAGGTTCAATCCCCAGGTGGGGCTAGGAAAGGCTCTTGCCCAAAAGCCAGGAGAGTCGCTGCTGCCAGTCAGTGCTGACAATACTGGACTAGGTGGACCGGGGTAGGGTGGGGTTCGACCCAGTTTAAGGCTGCTTCCTACGTTCCTATCAGATTATTTAAACCCAGCATTCTGTTTCCAACAGTGGCCAGCCAATTGCTCCAGTCCTTCCCAGCTCTGCTCCCTTAAGGGCGCAATCCCATGCAGGTTTAGACAGAAAAACGTCCTACAACTCATGTCCGGGGCATGATCGGGGAAGCTTGTGATCGGGGCGTGAAGGGGGTTGGCCAGCATTCCGTTGCTTTTTCCCCCTCAGCATCAGGTATCAAGAGGTAGATTTCTCGTGCTCATGGAGGTTCCATTTTGCTACTGACAGATGAATTCACAGAGAGCCAGTGTGGCGCCGTGGTTAGGAGTGTTGGACTGGGACAGGGGAGACCCGGGTTCAAGTCCCCACTGGGCCATGAAGCTCACTGAGTGGCTTTGGGCCAGCGGTCCCTGACTCTCAGCCTAACCTACCTCACAGGGTTGTTGTCAGGATAACACGGAGAGGTGGAGAAGTATATGTCCGCCGCCTCGGGCTCCTTGGTAGAAAAGGCGAGATATAACGAACAAAGCAATCCAGCCCTCCCTAACCTGGTCCAACACATCTGGCCGGCACCGTGTTGGGGAAGCCTGGCCTAATTCTTGTTTTAAAGCTAGATTGCGTCGGCATACCTTGCGGCAGTGAGTCCCACAGGTTAGCTGTGTCAAAGGGACTTCCTTTTGTCAGTCCTTCCCAGCTGTGCTCCCTTAAGGGCGCAATCCTACGCAGTGCTGGGAGTTGTAGGACGTTTTCCTGTCTAAACCTGCGAAGGATTGCGCCCTTAACTGGACATGCTGAGGACTGAACCCGAGACTTTCCATGTGCAGAGCGTGATCTCAGCCACTGAGCTGTGGGCCCCTCCCCAGATGGGTCAGAGCGGTTCCGCAGCTTCACTGCCGGGGGGGGGGGGGGTTGTTTGCTTGCTTGACTGCATTCCCTCTGCTAATCCGACAAGGCAGAATGGGGGTGCTGGCTGAAAGCCCACTGGAGAAGCATGACCTACCATACTTGTAGAACAAGTCCTCCAAGCCATACTGGTGTGGATCAAGCCCTCGGCGAACCTGGCGGGGGGGGGGGGGAGGAGAGACAACAAATCAATCCACACCAACTCTTGGAAACTCCGTCCCCTGCTCCTTGCTCGAGGCTGCTTGTCTAGCTCCATTCTGCAGCAGCACAGAACCTTGGGCACAGAACTTGGGTTCCCAAGAATCTCAGCTTTCATTTAAAAAAAAAAAAAAAAAGTTCCTAGCTCTCATGGTTGCAATCATATGCTTGGAATTGTGTGGGCTAATGCCCAGTACAATCTTAGCAGCCAGAGGGGGTTGCTTACGTAACTTCTCACCCCTTCTGACATCTGAGTAAAACAGAATTAGTTCTGCAGAATTTGCTCTGCAGCTTGCGGCAGGTGTCAGGATCTGGCCCTGCTCTGCTCCTCCCCCTCACTCACGATGCTCTCGTGCTGGGTGCAGTCATCTTTGTCGTTGTTGGAGCAGTACATGGGCCGGTGCCCCATGGTTATGATCCAGGGGTGCTCCTTGCGCCTTTCGGGCCGGCTTGCCTCCTGCCGCAAAGGGGAAGGAAGTCAGCAGCGAGCGGTCCCCAAGCCGCCTTTGGGGCCCCAAGCCGCCGCTCTGCCCACCCGACATCAGGGGCCCCGATCCTGACCTGCAGCTCCTTCTCCAACCACTGGAACTGCTCCGCGACCAGCTGCCCTCCGTATTCCAAGAAGAAATACACCTCGGTGGAGAAGGCGATGATATGAGCAGGTCCCACGTCCCAGCTGGAAGGGAAGACTGAGAAGTCAGTGGCCCAAGGGGAGAATCGCCAGCTGGAGAAGGGAGAGGGCCCCCGTGCCAGGAGCAAGAGGCTCCAAGAGGGCAAGCCCAGGCGAGAACGCAGCAGCCCAGCCTCACGATGGCCTCCGCTCCAGACTCTTTTTTTAAATTTAAAGTGCTTCTAGCCCACTCCTCAGCCAAAAAGCTCCCAGAGCGGCTTACGTGTGATCAGTAAAACAACACAGTCCCTGCCCACAGCCTTACAATCTAAAGAGGCACGACACACAAGGAAAAAGGGATGGAAAGGGAAGAGTGGGGGGGGGAAGTCATCCTTCGGCAGGGCTGGTGGAATGGCCTCGCTGGCCCGCTCAGCTCCCTCTGTTCAGCCTGCTGGATTTGTCCCCTGGCTACTGTAAGAATCAGCCAATCATTCTGGGAAGAGGCTCTGAAGTCGCTCAACCAATCTACAGGAACGCAGCAGCAACCAGAAGCCCAGGGTGTCCCGGGAACGGCCAGCAATTCCCCCAAGCTTATGAGCCTTTGCAACAGTCCGTTCTCAGGAAGCCTGCACTGAAAATGATATCAAATCCTATCTGTAATAAGGCTATCCATGGCTCCTAGTCCTGATGGCTCTATGCCCCCTCCAGTATCAGAGGCAGTCTGCCTATGTACCCCAGTTGCTGGGGAATGTGGGCGGGAGGGTGCTGTCGCACTCACGTCCTGCTTGTGGGCTTCCCATTAGGGCAGCTGGTCGGCCACTCTGTGAACCGAATGCTGGGCTAGATGGATGTCTGGTCTGACCCGGCAGGGCTCTCCTTTTACTCTTAAAATTAATCAGCAGACATCAGCTTTCCCCAACCTGGAATGTTAGACTACAACTCCCAGCATTCCTGACCACTGGCCATGCTGGCTGGGATTGATGGGAGCTGTAGTCCAAAACATGCTGAGAGCACCAGGGTGGGGAAGGCTGGCGTACAGGAACGCGCTGTTCTGATGGCCGCCCTTGGCATGCCGGTGGCGGCACAGCCTTTTGCTAATCAACCAGGAGTGGGCAAGGTCAGACAGGAAGGCGCCTTTCTCTTGCTTCCGCCGCCACACGTGGCTCAGGAAGGCTGCCCCCTGCTGGGCGGCAGGACACTCACCTGTACCAGAGGCTCTCTGTGTTACCCGGCATGCTGAAACGAAAGCGGTAGTTGGAGAAGTTGCTGAAAGAGGGAGCAAGGGAGAAAGTCAGGGAGGGACTAGCAAGGGGGTGTGTGGACAAAGCGACTCTTCAGTCTCAATCTGTATAAATGAATAAGGCAGGAGGGCGTTCAGGCTTGGGATGACGTTCCTCGCTCATCCTCAGATCCGTGGACTCGGCAGAGGTTGCTCAATTGCGAGGGAAAGGCACTTTCCACATGCTCAGAGGTACCTGTACATACCCTCCAACATTTTATTATTTATTTATTATTAATATTTATTTATCGCCCATCTGGCCGGCAACCGGCCACCCTGGGCGATGTACACACAATAAAATACAAAAATACAATAAAATACATTAAAACAATATAAAAATTTTAAAATCTTAACCCACCCCATATTCCATAACATTTCACACAGATGAAAGCAGAGACACTAGTTTCTCACGTCGTCTTCTCGTATCGAAGATTCCTACCCGCGCCCCTGCTAAACACTGCCAAAGGCTCTACTCCACTTGGTGCGGGGCTTTTAAGACATGCAGCCCGCTGGCCCAGCTTGCCTATGAGCGTGGAAAGCTCAGCAGGGTCAGGCCTGGTGATGACTTGGATGGGAGACCCCTCCTCGAGTTTCCTGCACTGAGCAGGGGGTTGGACTCGATGGCCTCGCAGGCCCCTTCCGACTCTATGATCTATGAAATCTATACAACATGTACGGTTCTAGGGAAGGAAATGTGCAGGTCCAACTCAACATATATGCAGTTCAAAACTCAAGTCATGCAAAAGTTGTATTGTGCTAGCTGATGCACAAGGTGACTGATGTGAAAAGTAAAGAGACTAGTCCAGGCTCCTCTCGAACCCCAAACCCTGATCAAGGGGACCCATTTCTCCTCCCCCTGCCAAGGACACTCCCCACAGCCTCCTCTGCCGCCCTCCACAGGGCGTTCACCAATGTTTCCAAGCTGCAGGGAATCATTCCGGGGACCCCTTTCCTGACAAGTCATGTAACGTTGTCAACGTTACGATCAGGGCAACGATGCCAGAAAATATCCAGCGTGAGGTCCTCAATGTGGACTGCTACACTGCGCTTATGCAAGTGAGCCTTTTTTTTTCTCTTGTCTTTAGTATTTTTATATCCCTCCCTGCAAATAAACTGTTGTTGGAGTTCATGATGCCTCTTGTGTGAAGCCTGAATGTAACATTCTTCTGCATTATCAAATTCCCCCATTCTGAGGAATTTCTGCTGCTCTGCGTGGGCTTCTAAATGTCACAGATGCGACTCTGAAGCAACAAAGTGCGCACACGCGCAAGGGAAGCACACAGGTGCGTTGCATCAGCATGCGCTACGCATGCAAATGCCCGTCACATGCCGCTGTGCAATTCAGCAGTTTCCCTTTTTAGACGCCCCGGTCAGCGATATGGATTAATTCTGCAACAGCTGGTCCTGAAAACTGCCTGAAAAGCCAAGGAGGTGTTTGCTCTTTTGGTTAAAGGGATGCTAGAGAAACATCTGCGTCCTGCAAGCTCCAGCGTGCAAATGGAGCCTCACCCGCCCGCGAAATGGCCGTAATCCTGTACGCCAGCCTTCCCCACCCTGGTGCTCTCAGCATGTTTTGGACTACAGCTCCCATCAATCCCAGCCAGCATGGCCAGTGGTCAGGAATGCTGGGAGTTGTAGTCTAACATTCCAGGTTGGGGAAATGGTGGGTGCGTCTACAGGCACGGTCCCCGGAGCGGACATGCTTCCATCCAACTACTCTGGTTGCAATCCAGGGGAGGGCAACTTGTGGCCCCCCCCCCCAGATGTTTTGGTCTACAACTCCCACCAGGCCTAGTCAGCATAGCCAATGGTGAGGGTTGGCGGGAGTTGTGAACCAAAGCAAGTGGAGGGACACAAGTTGCCCGCACCTGCTGCAGGCCTAGGCACCCGGACTTGCAAGTAAGTCTCCCTGAAACCAGAAGGACTTAATTCTGAGCAAAGCTGCACAGGGCGCACTGGGAGGGGTTTAGCTCCCAGAGGCCCTCCAGAGCGGGAGCTGAGCCCTGAAGAACGACGACGACGACACAAATGCAATTGTAAGAACTACGTCCTCTGCAAATGCAATTGCAAATGCAATTGCAAATGCAATTTTGGGCTGTATTAATAGAAGTATAGCTTCCAAATCGCGGGAAGTGATAATTCCCCTTTACTCGGCACTGGTCAGGCCTCATCTTGAGTACTGCGTCCAGTTCTGGGCACCTCACTTTAAGAAGGATGTAGACAAACTGGAGAGGGTTCAGAGGAGGGCAACAAGGATGATAAAGGGACTGGAAACAAGGCCCTATGAGGAGAGACTGAAAGAACTGGGCATGTTTAGCCTTCAGAAGAGGAGACTGAGGGGAGATATGATCGCACTCTTCCAGTATTTGAAGGGATGTCACACAGAGGAGGGCCAGGATCTCTTCTCGATCATCCCAGTTTGCAGGACACGGAATAATGGGCTCAAGTTACACGAACCCAGATTCCACCTAAGCATCAGGAAAAATTTCCTGACTGTCAGAGCAATAAGACCATGGAATCAACTACCTAGGGAGGTGGTGGGCTCTCCCAGTCTGGAGGCATTCAAGGTGCAGCTGGACAGACATCTGTCAGGGATGCTTTGACCTGGATTCCTGCATTGAGCAGGGGGTTGGACTCGATGGCCTTGTAGGCCCCTTCCAACTCTACTTTTCTATGATTCTATGATTCTATGACTCTCCAAAAGCAAAACCAGGGAGGATGATTCACCTAGCCCCAGAGCACGGGCTTGCAGATCTCTGTTATCAGCCGGCCCCTCACTACTCACTATTTCTGTTCGTGATTCCCAGGGCAAGTCATGTACGGCACCAGGGCAGCCACCGGCTCAATTCTCCTCATGAAGGCATCTCCAACCAGGGCATCGGCCTGCGAGGCACACAGAACAGAAAGCTTGGGAAGAGCAGCGCCGGCTCCACACATAGGAGGGACGGCGAAACCGTTTCCCTGCGACAGGCTGTGGTTGACCCACCAACGGGGGGAAAAAGCCGATCGGGGGGCTGCAAGTGACGGTGGACAAGCCAGAGCAGATGGCGGGCGGAGCCAGAGCCCGGAATTGTGCCCAGAAACATACTGGCAACCAGCGCAACTCTTCTCAAAGGGGCCTCGTGCGCTCACGCGTCTGTGCCCCCACGAGCCCGCTTGCTGCCACGTTCTGGACCGACGAAAGTTTCCAGGGACCATCAAAAGCGGCCCCATGTAGAGCATGCTACAGCAGCGTCCACCTCGATGTAACCGAGGCTCGTGCAAGATCTGATGCTGGCACACCCGCCTAAGCTTAATGAGGCAAACAGTTAAAAAAAGAAAGGCAACGTAGAAGGAACGCTGCAAATCTGCACCATGTAGGCTGCCTAGCTACAGCACTGTGATTTCCTTTTAGCGTAGAGCAGTGTTCCCTACAACTCCCAGCATGCCCCAGCCAGCGTAGCTGGCTGGGGCATGCTGGGAGTTGTAGGCCAAAAACATCTGGGGACCCAAGGTTGGAGAACACTGGCGTACAGAGACACACGGAGCTGTTTAACGCCAGTGTGGCGTTAAGCCAGTGTGGCGTAGTGGTGAGAGTGTTGGACTGGGACACGGGAGATCCGGGTTCTAGTCCCCACTCGGCCATGAAACTCACTGGGTGACTTTGGGCCAGTCACTGACTCTCAGCCTAACCTACCTCACAGGGTTGTTGTGAGGATAAAAAGGAGAGGAGGAGGAGGAGGATTATGTAAGCTGCCTTGGGTTCCTTGTAGGAAAAAAGGTGGGGTATAAATATAATAAATAAAAATAAATAATAAAACGCACAGCCACCCGCGCTGGCACACAAGAAAGGTCCTCTCTTCACATGATTGCCCTCCAGGTCGGCCTTCCCCAGCAGGGTGCCCTCCAGATGTGTAGGACTGCAACTCCCAGCATGCCCCAGCCAGCTGTGGGAGTGGTAGTCCAACACATCTGCCGGACGGCCGCCCTACAGCTGCTTACGCGCCGTAGTTTTAAAACCACATAATTTCTGGTCCCAAACGCAGGCAAGCCACAAACCACTTACCGTGTCCAAGTTGTAGGCAAAATCCCCTGCCGAGAGAAAGAGGATCGGAATCAAACAGGGCAAGCAAGGACTAGTTTGCAGGGCGGGGAAAGGGGGATTTCCCCCCCGCCACCCCCAAGTGCAAATGTTTGCCCTCTCCTTCAAACTCAGAAGGGGTCTAGGAGAGAGCTGGCTTGATCTCCCCCTCGATGAAGGCTGGATAAGCCTCCGTGCGATCATACCTACGTGCAGCGCCGCGTCATACAAGCCCATTTCAGTCTCACGCTGCAGTCGAGGCAAGGACTGGGGGTTCAGCAGGCCCAAGTCCCCAAACACAGCAAAGCGCGGGCTCCAGTCGCTGCCGTTCAGCACGGCCTGGAAGCTGTAGGATCTGCTCCAGCCCTGCGTGCTCCCACAGCGGTAGGCTGGAAAGGGAGAGAGAAGAGAAGCCGGCCCGCGAGAGCGCCCGTCAGTGCCGCCTTTGACTCACCTCCCACCAAAGCAGCCGTAGCTGTCCTAAGACCAGGGTGCAGAACCTCTCTCAACCCAAGGGCCGAGTTCCACTTTGGAGAAGCTCTCGGGGGGGGGGGGGAGGCACATTCCAGTGGTGGGTGGGGCCAAAGGCAAAAGGGGTGTGGCCAAAATGCCAACATGTTGTGGCTTAACGCTCTTCCTGCCGGCAACTGAGCCGCAGGCATTTCAGCCACCCAGAATGTGGGGCAAAGCTGCACAAAGCTGCATGGGAAGCCACCACATAATTGGTGGGTGGGGGAAAGGGGCGGGGCCTCCTGGGGAGCCGCAGAGGGCTGGATCTGGCCCCCGGGCTTGAGGTTCTGCACCTCAGACATCTCGAGGCCCAGCGCAGAGAACCCCCCCGCCCACCTGCTTCCACTCATCACCCCAAGGTGCGATCCAGAGGGAAGTTCTCTCGCAGAAGCTCCGCTGAAGCGCTTGGTGGTTCATTCCAGGGGGCTCGTGCAGGAGAACGACCAGGGAGATTGTGCTCCTGTAGGCCAGATGAGCCTTGACTCCCCCTCTGCCACCCCCAATGGCCCCCACAGCCTGCCCTCCCCCCGAGTTTCCTGCGTCACCTGCTCACCTCCTCAACCAATCATGCCACCTTCCTCCAAGAAGCTCCAGGCAGAGCACATGTGCTTTCTCCTACCTCCGCAACTGTATCCTCACAACCACCCTGCGAGGTAGGGTAGGCTGAGAATAAGTGACCGGCCTGGGTTCACCCAGGGTGTATCACATCTGAGCCAAGACTGGAACTCAGGTCTAAACCAGACACTCTTTCCACTGCCTTTGGCTTATAGTAAGGCCACCTCTAACAGAAACACACCGGCAAGACAGAATCCTGGCCTGCGGTGTGTCTCTTTCGAGGAACAGACGCTGCTGTCATTCACATGCACCGTGAGTGGTTTGGGTAGGATAGATGGCCAATGTGGATATAGCGCAAGGATACATTGTGTGGCTTTTGCAGTGTTCCCCAAATATGCGCGGGAACATCTCGCCCCTCACCGTAGCGCTGTCCCGGCACGAGGCCCTGCAGGGCGACGCGATGGATGAGCAGGGTGCGGCCCAACTTCCCGCCATCCACAAACCGCGAGGCGTTTCCTCTGGCCACGTGAGTGAAGGCCTCTCCGGGATCCAGGCCAAACATTACGATGGACTCTGCTGGGTCAAAGGTCGTCCAGGTGACCATCATGGAGGTAGGGTCTCCTGCGGGAGGCACCGGCAGCCGAGTTAGATCACAGGATGCGTGCGCCGTCGCAGAGTCCGGCCGGTGGCCCGCTCAGCCCCGTAACGTCTGGGCTGAGGGGGCAGCTGCTCTCTAGGGACCGACTGCAGCAGCTGTCCCCAACCTGGTCCCCCCCCCGACGTGCGGGACTACAACTCCCAGGATTTCATAGATTCATAGATCATAGAGTTGGAAGGGGCCTACAAGGCCATCGAGTCCAGCCCCCTGCTCAATGCAGGAAACTAGAGGAGGGGTCTCCCATCCAAGTAATAACCAGGCTTGACCCTGCTTAGCTTTCCACACTCAAGACAAGCTGAGCCAGCATGAGCCACAGGCCATCCTGAAGCTAGTATGGGGAAGGGTGGACTACAGCAATCTTTCACATCTCTAGTCTGGGACTGAGCCTGGGGCCTTCCACCTGCAAAGCGAGTGCTCCACCCATGTGCTCTATGCCCCTGACCGGGGCGAGGTGATGCCGTTTCCCCAAATTTCAAATGGACACAGTGTCACTTTGGATCTTGCCCTTCCGTTGAAGAGCTTACATGATCTTCACAACACTCCTGCGAGGCAGGCTACGCTGAGAAAGAGAGAGAGAGAGAGAGATTTGCAATCTCGGATCTCCCGTCATAGTCGCTTAACTTTCTGTCCTTGGTGTATGACGCTAGGTTATGTAAAGAGGCCGTGGGGATTGCGGGGCTCAGATCCCTGCTCCCTGACCCACCTTTCTCAAGGCCTCCTAGAGTCAAATCCTCATTTTTTCCCCTTCCTCTCCCTGTTTCTCACGCTTGCTTAACAAAAAAAACCCGATTCAAAACAGCAGCAATCAATCCTAAAACACCTTCCAGGATGTATAAAAAACGTCTTCAAAATCTACATAAAAGTGGGAAGGAACTAGTTGGACCTCACTGGGGAGAGAATTGTGGCAGCACCACGGAAAAAGTGAAGAGGGCCTCCCCGAGTCCCCGGCACCCACAAATCCACAAATCTATCTTTGCTAATCACGTGTCAGAAAGTGGGGGCTTCTGATGATGCCGACCTGAAGCCTCTCGGGTGTGTTGTTATGGGGGGCGGGCGGGCGCAGTCTTTAAGACAACCTGCTCCAGACCACTTAGGACAGGGGTGTCGAACCTCTTTCAGCCCAAGGGCCAAATTTGATATTGGAGACGCTCTCGGGGGCCCGCAGTCCAGTGGTGGGTGGGGCCAAGATACCAGCTTATTTTAGCTCAGTGTTCTCCAACCTTGGGTCCCCAGATGTTTTTGGCCTACAACTCCCAGCATGCCCCAGCCAGCTACACTGGCTGGGGCATGCTGGGAGTTGTAGGCCAAAAACATCTGGGGACCCAAGGTTGGAGAACACTGCTTTAGCTTGTCGCTCTTCCTGCCAGTGACTGAGCCTCAGGAGATGCATATCCAAACTCTTTACTAAGCATTCTTCTATTATATTTTATTTATTTATTTATTTCATTTCTATACCGCCCCACAACCGAAGCTCTCTGGGCAGTTCACAACAATCTATACAATGAAATCAAGATAAAACCAACAATAAAAACAACATTGTAATTAAAAAATTTAAAACCAAAATTAAAAACATAGTTTAAAATATACAATACTAAAAGTTAATAAAACTAAGTCTACAGGGGACAATCACACACACACACACCCCATGTGCTATTAACAGATTAAATATCAAATGCCTTGGCATAGATATCTGTTCAAAATAGCACATGGGGGCGGGTGGGGGTGATTATAGGCAATGATATGCATTCCACTCACATATTTTAATAAAATGCCCTAGCTTCTTTCCCACCTATTATGCATTAATCCCAAACGAGACAGATTCTAATTTCAATCTTCATATCCTTCCTAATTATCCTTCCTAATTTTGTCACACATCCCAACCTATAGTTTACATATCCATCTCTCATCTTAAAAGCACTCTCTTTAAAAAAAAAACAACATGTAACTTAAAGTTACACCCCTCTTAGCCACACAATTTCATACTCTTTCATTAGAACAACAAAAGGAGAAGCATTTCAACCTTTTAGGATGGGGGGGGAAACACACACACAAAACCTGGGAAGCCACCAAAGAAAGGACTGGCAGTTGGTAGAACTGGGCCCCCAGGTGGGCTGGATTTGGCACGTGAGGTTCCGCTCCGCACCCCTGACTGAGAGCATGCAGGGTAACCAGAGTGGAACAGGGCCTGAAACCCAAGGAGACCCATTAGCAATAAAACTCACCTGGATAAGAGAGGTGCACCTGCTCCGGTTGGGCGGAGCGGGACCCTTCGCATCGCAGTTCAGGGAGCCACAGGCAGAAGAAGCAAACCAACCTCTCCATCCGACTCATGGTCCTTCCGAGGCGTCTGCCTCTCCGGCGACGCTACTGAAAGCCTTCAGAAACAAGCTCGGACCTGGTGCGGAGGACAAGCTGGAATCCCCGCAGGGCCTCTCCAGGCCTTGGGTTGCTAGGTGGTGGGTGGCGCTTTGGGCTCCAGCATCCGGGGCTGGGGAAGGCACGTGAACAGAGAGTTCTGGGTCACACAGCTGCTCAGTCCCAGTCAACAGTGAGAGTCAGAGGGCAAGGTGCAGCTTTCACACCAATCCATTCTCTGCATGAGCTGGATCGGCAAATACCACAAACCCCGGATGCTGCTTGCACCTACTAATCCCACATCCTGTACAAATTAGTACTCCACTCTAGAATCCCCTTCCAACCTTAAAGTTGGCACCTGAGTACTGGTACTGCTCTTACCAAGCTGCATCTGGGTAGCCAGTCAAAATTTGTGCCTGCTATAGTCCACACTGCGGACAGAGGGACAGTGAATTGTCTGCCATGCTGTGCCAGGGGCCTTGAGGGACTGGGAGGGGGAGGCCCTGCCCTCCTTCCCCATTCTGAACTGGAAGTGGGGGCAGAAGACAGCGAGAGGTCTCGCAACTTTCCAAGTCCCTCCGAGGATCAGCACGCTGCCAGGAATCAGGAAGCCTTTCCTCCTCATCCACGCAAAAGCAAAACAGCTGCTGCTGGTACACGCAAAAACAGTGTGTTGTGCAGATACGTGGGGGGCCGAAACCGCTGCAGAGCTGCTTGGCAAGAACTGCAAAAAAAGGTTTGCCACTCTCTGACCAAGTGGCTCTAGCCGAGCACCAATGCTAGCCGTCCGAAGTGCCCAAGCAGCCCTTTGGGCGGCTGTCATCATCGTCGGCTTCCCCGCCACTGCGCACCCCACCCCCCCAAGCCCACAGGGCCTGAAGAGGCCGCACGAAGCACCACCGCCGGTGTCCGCTGTGCACCGCTCTCCCAAGCCCCGCTGGGGGTTTGGGGAGGCCGCGCAAGGTGGCGGGTGGGGATGAGCTCCATTCTGACTGGCCTCCCCCATGCCTGCGCCCCCCACCGCTGTGGCCACCAGCTGAAAGGGTTGCCGGCCGCAGCGGCGAACAGGGTGCTCCCGTCTGCCATCACTGTGCGCACAACAGGAGCACAACACGCACCCCACTCCAGTTGGCGAGTCCTCACCGGCTGGAGTGGGGGCGTCCTCCTGCTTGTGATCCCTGCGCACGTGTGGCAATGACAAACAGGAGTGCCCCCCCCCACACCCCAGCTGATGAGGACTTGCCAGCCAGAGTCGGGGGGGGGGGCGCTCCTGCTTGTCCTCACCGCGCATAGACAGCAATCCTAAGCAGGAGTGGGGCTGCCAGCTCCCCCATTCCCCCCCCCCAAGTGGCAGCAGGAAGCGGAGGAAAACTCGTTGCTCCCCGTGGGGCCCCCTGGGATACCCGCAGGAAGACCAAGGAAAGGGAGGGAGGAGACAGATCGCCTGTCAGGCACATTGGGGGCCGGGTGGCTTCTACGCCACACTGCATCGCGAGCTACACTGTGTGGCTTAAGAGTGTCGCGGGAACCCACCCTAAGAGTCCTGTGGTGGCATCACAGAGACTAGCACAAGGCTGAGGTTGGACCTTAGCTCCAGTTCCATATTCGATGAAGAGAAGAGCAGTCTGAAGAAGCGAGTGGCGTTTACATACTCCTGAGCCCAAAAATAAGATTTGGGGTACCCCACATGTTACATCTCCATAGCAGCCTGTCCTCTTCCAAACGCACCAATGGTCTCTCTGGTCAAAAGTGCAATGTGCACATTAATACGGGATGCCCCCAGGCAATACACGAAGCAGTTAGGAACTGGGGGGGAGGGATACCTAAAAATCGGGCCACCCTAAACGATATACCTGAACCACCAGGAAAATTTCCCCCATGAGATACCCTAGTATTAAATCTGGCCCAACATTTCATTTTGGTGCAAGTCACTCTCAGATGTGCTTCTCCCATCCCGATAATTGCCAATATCATATGCATATAAATGAGCAAGGAACTGGGGGTGTCCATCCCAAAATAAGCTTTGTCCACTGTAGATTATACACTGGCACAACTAGAGGCCTGTCTCTATGAGATGCAGCGAAATCATCCCCGGCCCGCGTTTTGCTTTTGCACAAGACCACTGGGTCAATCGAGCTCCGGTATCGTCTACGACACAGGCTGGAAGTGGGTCTGCAGGGATTCAGACGGGGGTCTTTCCTACCTGGAGAGGTGGAGGGCAATTACTTTCCGAAGTGGGAGAGAGACACCCTCCCCCCAAACTCGTTACGCCTTTAGAATTTCTGGTGCGGTTCCTCTGCACGTTTGATAAAAGTCACTGGCGGCCCGCACGACTGGTAAACAACGCCTCTTGCCTACTCCCGGCCCGGGTTTGCACGCCAAACCAGCACAGATCCTCCTCCTCACACGCCCGGGCTTAGGAAGGTGTACAGCGCACAGCTGCCCCGGGGGCTTACGGGAGCCGTCGTCCAACACACCTGGCGGGCACCAAGTGGGGGAAGGCTGCTTTGCAGAAATGACGCGCCGGTGACCTTCTCCCCGCCCGGCTGCTGCGATTGCTGCCGGGGCTCAGCCCTGGACCTTGCTCGGGGGCTCTTCCTTCCCACCCCCGGTCTCTGCCGCGGCGCAGGGGGCGGCAGCAGGAACCCGGACCCGGCAGCAGAGGGCAGCGGCGGCAGCAACCGACCGGGCGCGCGGGGAGGCTCCTCCGGCGCTTGCGAGATCAACAACCGAGGGGGGGGGGGAGGAAGCAGCAGCAGCAGCGGCAGCAGAAGCAGGCCCTCCCCGCTCCGGCGGCTCTTTGCCCTCCGGGTGACCTGTGGAGCGGCAGCCCCCCGCGCTGAAACTCCCTTTCCAGCCGCAGCAGAGACACGGGGACGCCATTCCGACGGTCCGCGGACCGGATTTCCTGCTAGTTCCCTCTCCTTTGACCCGCAATAAAATAGAAGCCGACTTAGGGTGGCCCCTGGCGAAGCTCCCCAGGAACGCGTCGCCAAAAATGGACCCCCGCTTGCATAACCTCGGCATCTGCTGGTTTATATTCATAGGTGTACAGTAATACCTTGGATGGCAAGTAACTTGGTTTGAGAGCGTTTTGCAAGACAAGCAAATTTTTAAATATTTCTTTAATTTTTTCTTGACTTGATATACAAGCGACGTCTTGCAATACAAGTACTGTAGTACGGCTTAAATTAAAAAATCTCTGTACAAATTTTTTTGGGGGGGATTTCGTTTAGATAGAAGAGTGTTTTGGATTACAAGCACGTTTCCGGAACGAATTATGCTCTCAATCCAAGGCATGACTGTATCTATGTACACAGATGTATACATGTATAGATGTACAGAATGACCATAACTTAAAGAGAAAAACCATTTCACCTCACCGTTAACCTGGCAGACAAATCTCGCCCTAATGCAGAAGTCGGTGTGCAGGTGTTCTCTGCGCCCACCTGTTCAGTCAGTGTTGATGAGCCGCTTCACGAGCCCAGTCTGCTCTGCTCCCCTTTCTTATGGTTCTTTTATCTTGAAACCAGAAGGTGGACAGGACAGCCCTGCAAATGGAGGACAGTCCTCTGCAAAAGAGGACACGTGGCCACCCTAAAACCTTTTTTTAACCATTGCCTTGCAAAATGTTTCCTGCACCAGGTGGGGAGAAATAAACGGTTCAGTATTTTTAGCCCCATGTAGCAGATGGCAGGGAGCACTGAGGATGAGAAAGTGGTTTATGACAACTCTGCAGTGTAGTCCACTGTTGTTATCCCCAAATTGCAGGGGAGGGAGGGAGGCCGAGAGAGAGACCTCCCATTCTTACAGGGCTAAGAGCCGTCAAAGCAAATGCAAGCGAACAGACCTTTGCTGCAACCTGATGTACATTTTTTGGAGGGGCGGGAGATCTCTTTTGCTGTCCTGTCTTAATTTCAACATACTCGGGTGTCCTCTTGTGGGGTCATCTGCATCTTAATACCAGCATGTGTGTCCTTTCTGTGTCATCTTGCATCAAGAAACCTCCACCGGTGATGTTTGTGTTTCAAAGATCACAGGGGCCCCCAGATATGGAACCAATGAAGAGCAGGAGGAGAGCAGCCAGATCCACGGATCTGACCTATGCAGAGAGGAAGTCCAGTGCCTGGTGGATTTAAAGCTCTTGCCAGATGAGCTGCTGATGCTGAACCTGAGCTGGGTGCCAGCCCGGGCCCTTGTGACCTGCTGCCACCTGGTGGGCCACAGGTGGAGAGACCTAATTGACAGCCCCACCATCTGGAAGCTGCAGTGAGAGAGGGACCCCTCTACGCGGGGTCCCTTTGAGGTTGCCCTTAAGGTTGCAAATAATTGCCCCCAAATGGAGTGGAGCTGGGTGGGCGTCCTGCAACCCTTTGGGCACAACCTTCTCAAGAATCCTTCTGAGCAAGGTGAGAGAGCTGGGCGCAAAGGGACAAGCAGGAAGAAGACGGTAGGGTAGCATTCCCAAATATCTAAACTGAGAGCTGGCGGGCTCCTCAAGTCCACCTGGAGAAAAAAGCTATCCCTGAATCACAGATGCCTAAGGGCAAATTGTGCTCACTCAGTAAGAGGAGGAAATGCACTCTGCCTCTGTTCTGTGGTGGGGTTCTATCATTACTCAGCACTTTGCAAATTTGGACACGGGGCCCTGAAAATAGTTGCTTTCAATTAAATTATTCCCAAATTTGGAAGGAGAAAGGGAGAAAGTCTGAAAAGGAAGGCGAAGTACGGTAAGTGTTCATTCCATATGGTGTTGTGATGAATGTGTCATGTACTTCTCAAGAATACTGTGGGTGTTTTTTATGTTGACTGCTGAATCAGTTTCTGTTCCACTTCTGTTTACATGTTTGGGATCTATAAAAAGGAACTTAAATGCTCCTGCCCTTCTGGAATGTCTCTTTTCCTTGTAAAGCGAGGAGCACAGTTTCTCTACCCAGACGTAGCTTGAGTCAGCCGCAGATTACAACAGATGTATTAAAAGGGCTTTGCCCTTAAAAGAAAAAAGGAAAATGGCTTAGCCCACCCCTCTCACTGGTGTGCTTGGAGGAATTGTATCAGGCAGGCTGGAAGCCCTTTTGCTGGCTGGCCTCCGTTCAGGCTGTGTCACCCACCGAAAAATAAATGTTAGCCCAATCATCATAATCAGGCGATCACTCGTGACCGAGTAAGATTGTCTTCCAGGATAAATTTTTTTACAAAAAGATTTTAAAAGGAGGAAATTCTAAAGAAAATTGTGTAGACTCTAGCGATGGGTCCGTAAGTGGCTGTGGAGGCCAATTCTAGATCCACACAGCTTCCCACAGTGAGGACACAGGTTACCAGATGGAAGATGGTCCTGTAAAGGATTCATTTGACGTGCTTTTCCCTTAGCACGTTTCTCCCTTTCACCTTGCACTCGGGCTTCTTCAAAGTCCATAGAACCTTTGTGAAAGGCCGACCTCCAGTTAGATCGTTCATGGGCCAGAGCTTCCCAGTTTTCGATGTTTATATTGCATTTTTTTAGATTAGCCTTATGAACATCTTTAAACCTCTTATATTGACCACCGATATTCCGCTTTCCATCCTTGAGTTGGGAATAAAGTAACTGCTTTGGGAGCAAAATCAACCCCTTTATATGGCATTTATTGATCTGGCTAAGGCCTTTGATACTGTAGACCAAACAGCTCTCTGGACTATCCTTATGAAAATTGGATGCCCCAATAAATTTGTGAATATCTTGTGACTTCTCCATGACAACATGACGGCTACGGTCTTGGACAACAACGGCTCTCATGGTGCTCCATTTAAAGTGGGATCAGGTGTTAAACAGGGATGTGTTATTGCCCCAACATTATTTGCTATTTTAATCGCCATGATTTTACATCTTGTCGAGGGGAAACTTCCCACTGGTGTGGGAATCATATATCGAACAGATGGAAAGCTTGCCTTTTTTAATCTCAGCAGGCTAGCCCAATATGGCAGCCCATCTAAGCGAAGTACCTGGATTTAAGACAACTTGCAGCTTGACTCTGGAAAGGCAAGGTGCCTTCCACATGTGCCATATATTCTGACATCCTATTCATGTATGCATCACATCACAACCCGATCTGGCTTAGCCGTCCTAAGAACGAGTGGATGGTGGAGGAGAATATCCACCCTCTGGGGGGAGCCAGGCCCCTGCCTGGAACATCAGATCGCAGTGAGTCAATGTTGCAGCCACAAACATTTGTACCAAGCCATTCTTTGCCTCTGTGTTTCCCCTGTCGTTTAGGTATTCTGACCATCCTTATGAATCATAGCTGAGAGCTGGAGTATCAGGGCCGGTGCTACCATTAGGCCAACTAGGCGGCTGCCTAGGGCGCCGGGCTAAAGGGGGCGCCAGGAGCATAGGGCTGGAGGGAGGGAGGGCTCAAGTGGGAAGCGGGGCGCTAAATATCTGATCTTGCCTAGGGCACCAAACTGCCTTGCACTGGCCCTGTGGAGTATGTCTCCTTTTCTCTCCAGTGCCAGTATTCTTTCTGGGCTGGCCTGACCGTTAGGTAGGGTGAGGCGTTTGCCTCAGGCACCTGATGCTGGTTGTCACGAAAGGGCAGCAAATAGTTAGTTAGGGGTACAAACCTATGCATGTTTAGACAGAAAGAAGAAGTCCTACTACAGCTGGCTGGGGCATGCTGGGAGTTGTAGGACTTCTTTCTGTCTAAACATGCATAGGTTTGCACCCTAACTTATCTTGATTGCACTTGTACTCCCAGGGAGAGGCGCTTCCGGTGTTTTCGGCCTCAGGTGCCAAAATTGGTTGGCCTGCCCTTGGGTATTCTGCAGCTTGACTTGGGGCGGGGGTGCCATTTACAGCTATGCTTCAGGCAGCAAAAGGGCTGGCCCGGATTCTTGCTCATCCCTCCCCAGGTCACCCAATTCTTTTTTACTTCAACGCTGTTATAAATACATTAATATGTCTTGTTTTTACTGATGGGAACCTTTTTGGCTTAAGAGCAGGATAAAAATTCTTTAAATAAATAAATGTGCCCACTATCTTCTGGTTGCTAATGTCGCCTTCTTGGGCACAGACTTTCTGAGTTGGGCATTTATTATTTACATTTATTATTTACATTTATTTATCACCCATCTGGCCGGCAAACCGGCCACCCTTTTGGAGCGGGGGCAGCATTTCCGTGGCTCTGTTTCCTACCTGGAGGGGTGATTTCAGAAAGTAGCAGTGTTGGGAGATTTTGCTTCCACCCCCCTCCCCATGGCATTTATGCCAGTACTCTGTCTGATGACACCAAACTCTAACCTCTTTTACACCTGATTCAAGGGAGGCAGTGGAAGGGCGAAATCAGTGCTGAAGATCTATTTATGCACCCAGGCCTTTTAAGCTGTAGCTGAAATGGGTTTCTGTTGCAGCTGAGGTTTTATTATGTTACTGTTCTGCAGTTTTTAATTTGTTGTTCCACGGTTTCACCGATGTTATTGTTCTGTTGGTTTACATAATTGTTAGAACAGCAATATTGAAGGGCACGGTGTGTGCTTGTTTGAAGAGGCCATTCTTCTCCAGGACAGGGACTGTGTCACTTTGTACAGTGCTATGCACATCTTAAGGCACAATCCTATCCCTTTTTAGACAGAAGAAAGTCCTAAAACTCCCAGCATTCCCCAGCCAGCATGGACCTTTTTCTGTCTAAACAGGCATAGGATTGCGCCCTTAGGGGCTTAATCCTAGGACCTTCCCCTCATCTAGGGAGGCCTTTTGGATACTGACACACTAGTCATAGTAAGGATGTCCTATCTTTTCCTCCCCCCCCCCCTTCCCACGCAAGCGGGTGTGCAGAATGGCAGCTGGTTGATTTGCTGGAGGAAGTTTTGTGGGAGGATCTCTTGGACACCTACCAACCCAATATTTTTAACTCAGGCTGGTGAGTAAGACATCACTCAGGGTAGGATTACCTACTCACAGTTTTTGAACTGGGAGATGTCACTGCAAGGTAGCAAAGGTGTGGAGGAAGGGGGGGCTGGCTGGCCCGCCACACCCCCACCCTTTCCTACTCCAAAGGAACCAAGACCCCCTGAGATCTCAAGGTACCAGATTGCCAGCCTCAGCTGTCTGCAATCCTACTTGGATCTCTGTTCAGGGACTCACCTTCAATTTCTGTAACCTGGATTTAGATACTGAACTCACAGAGTACTACAAAACCCATGTGGGGTAAACCAAGACAAGGTTTATTCTCGTAGCATTTTACAACAAGATTAGGGAAATGAGAGAAGCACACAAAATAAAGAGAGACACACGTTAGTACACAGTAAAGCTGCAAAACAAGAAAACCTGATTCCTTAATATCTCTCAGGCACACACCTGTTACCTGAGGGTGTTCTCTTCAAGGGTTAAATCCAGCACAGCCTCGCTGCCCGAGGGAGATCACCACACCTACCTGAAGGTCCGAGATGGGTAAAACTCCCACAAGGCTTGCCTTTACTAGAGCCCTCAATCCAGCTAATTTTACCAGGAGCTGCCTGGGGTCCTTGGCTTACCGCCATTACCACAGCCAGGTAGAACAAAGACAAACCAAAAACCACGCTTTGGGAAATATACCTTTTCCCCCCCTCCCCTCCTCTGCTGCCTCTTAACCAATCATAATGCATTTCACCTGGCCAGGCAGGGGGAAGGGAACTCATGACTTATTGGGTTTGAATTACATCTGCATATGAACGCTTTCAGCCTGGCTCCTCCAGACCTCCGGGCACCAGGCTCCATCCTATGTTTTATGTACCTTTCGCTTCCTCCCAGCCCCCTCAACTGGCCCCACTTGGTTTACACATGAGGAGGCGTGTGTGTGTGTGTGTGTGTGTGCATCCATGCAGGAACCTCCAAAGGCCCCTTTCTCCACACGCTAACTATGCACACCCCACCCCAGCCGGTTCACACATGAGGTGTGTGTGTGTACCCCCCCCCAAAGGCTCGTTTCTCCACAAAAGGAGAATGCATTCATCCCAGCCTTGTCACACAGTAGGAGTTCGCTACCACAGCAAAGGCACAAGCAATCCTGTGCATGTTTAGACAGAAAAAAGGCTTACTTACTGGTAGTAAGAGCTTTAAACTAAACTATCCTGGTACTTTTCATTTATTTATTTACAATGTTTATATACCGCTCCATGTCTAAACAGATTCCGGAGTTTAAGCCGATTCCGGAGAATAAAACACAATGTTAAAAACAAAATATCAAAAAAAGCAGTGGCTGGTCGACCAAGGAAGGCTTCCCGAAATAAAAGTGTTTTCAGGAGGCACCGGATGCAACTCAATGTCGGAGCCTGCCTGACCTCCAGAGGCAGGGAGTTCCACAGGGAGGGAGCCGCCACACTGACGGCTCTTCTCCAGGTGGACTCCAGTCGGGCCACGGGTCCATGCGGAACCACCAGGGACAGGCCATCCGATGACCTCAGTGACCGTGCAGGTTGGCAAGGGAGAAGGCTCTCTCTCAGGTATTCTTCAGTATCTCTCAGGTACTTTTTAGCATATTTGGCCCACCCCTTTTGCCTTTGGTGCCACAAACCATGGGAATGTGGCCCCCGACAGCGTCTCTGAAATGGAATTTGGCCCTCGAGCTGAAAGAGGTTCCCCATCCTTGCTTTAGATGGCCAACTGGCTTGGTTCCTATTAGGAGGGCCGTGTTGCCTCACAAAAGCCTCACGTGGATAACTTCCTCTCCTCAGCTTTATTTTTTCTCATGAGCAATTGCTAATGCCTTAAGCGTCCAGAGTAGACCCTCCTGTGTCATGTGTCAAGTAGTTGACTCACTGCACAGCCTCACCTGGAGTTTGTGGGCTGGAGCTCAATGACTGCTGTAGATTCGTGAGCTAGAAAAGGGGAAGAAACGTCACCTAGAATTCGTGGCCATGCAGCTCAAGGACCCGGTGATGCATCTACACTGCTTGTGGGTTTCTCGTAGGCAGCGGGTTGGCCACTGTGTGAACAGAATGCTGGACTAGATGGACCCCGGGTCTGATCCAGCAGGGCTCTTGTTATGTTCTTACGTTCGATGCAGGGACTGATAAGATGCAGTGGCCAGTGGAAAAACTGACTCGACGGGTCAGGCAGCTTCAGGAAGGACAAAAGGCAGCCCCACCCTGGAAGAAACTGCAGAAATCAGGACAAGGAGTCCAGCCAGTCAAGGTAAAGTTGGTATGCTAAGCAGAAATGGTCGGGATCTTGCAGAGAGCCATCCTAAATTGCACAGGATCAAGTCTGTTGGAATTGCAATAAGCCGGGGCAGTAGCAACTGTGCTTATTGCAATAACCCTGCTTATTGCATAGCAACCTGAGAGGCCACGGGGGCAATGTCCAGAGTGCTGTTGCTCCTACTAAACGGGGGCTAACAAGGCATTAGTGTTATGGCGGGTAGTGGCATCTATTTGCCTGGAAAACTTGAGGGGTGCGCTTTGTGAAATCCTCCTTGATTATGGGGCACAAGTTTCTTTGGTGCCTGAAACATTAAGGAAGGAAGCATCACGCGGCATGGCCAGGCTGGCTGGCAGTTGTGGGCCTTTTATTTTGCCTAAACATGCATAGGATTGAGTCCTTAATCAATGAATAAAATCATATAATCATAGAAAAGTAGAGTTGGAAGGGGCCTCTAAGGCCATCGAGTCCAACCCCCTGCTCAATGCAGGAATCTAGGTCAAAGCATCTCTGACAGATGTCTGTCCAGCTGCACCTTGAATGCAAATCGTGTTGCCTGTTCCTTTTTGGGGTGCGTGTGTGTGCCTGCGGGTGTGAATGAGGACTCTGTTTCTTACAACATGCGGGAATGCAACGACTAGTCATTCAGGAAATCTATATATCGCCCCTTTGCATCAGAGGCAGCGGGAGGGGCTGGCGCGCGCCTTTCCTGCTGGGTGGGTGCGGGGCGGAGGGCTCACCGTTTATCTGGAGAAAACGAAAGCGCGCGCGCCAATCGATTCTCTCTCCTCCCGCCCCCGCCCCCGCCCCGGACATGCGCAGCCGACAGCCCTTTCCGCGTCCCAGCAGCCGACCGGCTTTCCTGTGTACACGGGAACCGCCTCCCCAGCTTCGCTTCGCTTCGCTTCCTGCTCCAAGCAGCTCCCCGCTGCACCTCGTCGCGCTCTCTCCCCGGCCGCTGCTCGGCGATGGGGTGAGAGGGAGAGAAGTGCCAGCCAGGGGCGGGCCCGACGCAAAGAGCCGGCCCGCTGGCTCCAGCTCTTCAGGTCTGAAATCCTCCCAAGTCCTAAGATCCGCCCCCGCGCAACTTCCCGGCCGTTTGCAGCGCAGTGTTTCTGTCCGCGCCTTCGCTCGCCGCCTCCTCCCCGCCTCTGTGGCTGGCGGGGGGGGGGGGGGAGCGGGGTGCGCGCCTCGCCCAGCCAGGGCGCCAGCCTTCCCGGGCCCGCCGCGCGCTTGGCGTCTCTTGCCGCAGCAGGCTGGGGATGCCGACCCTCAAGAACTTACGCCCCGCCCCGTCTTTCCCATAAAATTTAGTAAGTTGTGCGTGCGCGTGCCTACCCTCGCTCCGGCCCCACCGCCGTCTAAGGAGCCCGCATGGGTTTGGCAAGAATAAATCCTGCCGCACCGATGTTATCTTCTTTTAATGAGAACATCTGGTCACTGGCAGAGGGAGCAATCCTATGGCTGCTAGACATCGTTCGAGGATTCCCCACTCCGAGGTCAGAGGCGTCAGAGCCCCGTCGTCGTCGTCCCCCCCCCCGTAGCTTGCGCGGCTGGCCTCTGAGCGAGGAAAATCAACCTCGGGGAGGGGGGAAGGGGGCGTTCCGGTGGCTGGGGAGGGGAAGAGACCGGGGCAGGCCAGGCTGCGCGCTGTCCTGAGCCTCTGGCAGCCTCCTTCCCTCCCGCTCTGAAGCGCTGTCGCAAGCCCATGTAGCGAAACACCCGGCAAAAGATCGTCCCCCGCCGCTCGGATCCGCGGAAGCCTCCGAGGTCGGAAGGTTCTGTCTCTATGGCGCCCTTGGGAGGTTGCGGGAATGCTGTGGTTGCCTCGATTTCAGCAAAGTATTTGAGGAAGTCCCCCTGATGTTTTGGTTGGGAAGCTGATTAAATGCAGGCTAGACGATAATATCATCAGGTGCTTCCACAGCTGGTTGGAAAACTACTCCGGAGAGTAGTTTGCAAATGACACAAAACTGGGAGGGACAGCAAACACCTCAGGAGACACCAGTAGAATTCAGAGTGACTTGGACAGAATGGAAAACTGGGCTGAAATTGACACGTCAAGATTAAACTTGAGACAAATGCAAAACTGCATTGGGGGTGAAATTGTTCAAAAGGCACAGGAATAGGAAGGAAGATACATGGCTTGGAAGTAGTACACTAGCTGCGCATGAGTCAGCAGTGCGATGCAGCTACAGAAAGGGCTGATAACGCTGTAAGGTTCTGTCCTAAATTACTCTAGTCCAGTGTTAAGCAGTCCCTAGCATTAGTCATTTACACAGTCCAAGGTCCAGAAGCCAAGAATATCAGTCCGAAGCCAATGAAAACACAATCAAGTAGAGAGACGCACTGAAGAAGAGTCGAAGTTGTTCTGGGGTCAAGAATAAACAAAGCCGGGTCCAGGAGCCAGCAGGACCGTTCTCCGCTATGGGCGAGCCTCTGCAATTGCTTCCAGCCCCGGAACTGGGTTTGAGGCTTGTCTTTTATGCAGGGGCTGACTGAAGAGCGAGCACAGCTGGGTCGGTCTAGCTGCAGAGGTCTTCAGCTTACTCCTGTGCCCGGCCCCTCCCCAAACACTCTCAGGCTCAGTTGCTCTGTGTCCAAATGGGGGGGGGGGCACCACAGGCTCCAATAATAGAACCATTGTGTTCAAATCACATGAAGTCCTAGTTCTGCTTTATTCTGCAGCGGTCAGACCTCATCCAGAGCGCTGTGTCCAGTCCTGGGCACTGCATGCTAAGAAGGATATAGACAAATTGGAACGGGTTCAGAGGAGGGCAACACACATGGTCAGCGGTATAGGAAACAAGTCCTATAAGGCAAGGTTGAAGGAACTGGACCTGTTTAGCCTGAAGAAGAGAAGATTAGTGGGGACCTGCTGACACACTTCAAATCTCTGATGGGCTGTTGCATAGAAGAGGGCAAAGGCTGGTTCTGTGCTGCCCCAGAAGGCAGGACTCGATTGAACAGGTTTCAATTACAGGAGTGTAGATTTCGTTTGAACATTAGGAAAAACATCTTGAGGGGCTTACGCTGTTCAACAATGCAACCAATGACCTAGAAGGGTGGTGGGCTTTTCCTCGCCGGACGTCTTCAAGCAGAGGTTCGGGAGCCATCTCTTGGCGGTGCTACAGCTCTGGATCTGCATCGGCCAGGAAGACGGACTACAAAGCCCCCTCCCATCTGATTCATTCATTCTGTGATTCTCAAGGGCATCAACTTACACTGCGATCCTGTGGACACTTAACTGGACAAGTTTTGAGGAACCAAGAGGCAAGATCTCTCGTCATCCAGTGCAGGAAGACAATGGCTCAAGCCTTTCCACTAACCTCAGAAAATTTCGACTGTCAGAGCATAGCAGGATAATGCCTGAGGTGGTGGGCTGCCACTCTGAGGCAGTGCACTGTCAGATGCCCGTTGGAGCGGGGGTTGGACTCGATGCCGTAGGCCCTCAACGGTGACCATAAGGCCATTAACCATGGGACTTTCTTCGAGGAGTGTAAGAGGTTCTGTCAACTGCGTCCGTGGTTCTCAGCGGGGAGACAGGGTTTGAACTTGTGGGGCTGAGGTAATCCGGTTTACTACAACCTACAATCACCAGAGCGGAAGGTGGTCGATGTTTTCATTTCTAGAGTACACGGATTGGGGTTAAACAATTTTGGGTGGAAAACAAACCCATCCCAAAATTTTTTAGCTAAACATGTATTTCACTTCTTTTAGGCACGTGATGGCAGTGAGACCAGAAATGGGACCGTGAAGAGCCGGAGAGCATCCGGGGATCCTCCATGCAGAAAGGAAATCCAGTGCCTGGTGGATCTGAACCCACTGCCAGATGAGTTGCTGGTGCTGATCCTGAGCTGGGTGTCAGCCCGGACCCTGGTAACCCACTGCCGCCTGGTGTGCCGCAAGTGGAAGGGCCTAATTGACACGCCCACTGTCTGGAAGCTGCAGTGGGAGAGGGACCCCTCTCAGCGGGGTGCCCTGAAGGCTGCCAGTCGCTACCCCGAAATGGAGTGGAGCCGGGTGAGCGTCCTGCAGCCCTTTGGGAGGAACCTGATCAAGAACCCCTGTGGAAGAGGTGAGGGAGATGGGAAGGATGGGGGAGGCGGAGGGGGCACCCCCACATTTTTAAACGGAGAGGTAGTGGGGCTCAGAAGCAAAAATCCAAACCCGTAACCTGGAAATCCTTGGACTCTGGTCCCAGATGTGTTGTGGCTGGTCGTCGCGAGTACGAGGAAAGGTATTCTGCATATTCTCAGAGGCATTTCATTATTCCACAGTGCTTTCCAGAGCTGAATTCTGCCCTGACAATAGTTTATTTGGTTGAAAGTTAATCCTGGGTTTGGAGGGAAAGGGAAATGAAGACTGTAAAGCATTGCTCAGCAATTTATGGCCCTCCAAATGTATTTATTTATTATATTTATACCCCGCCTTTTTTCCTGCAAGGAACCCAAGGCGGCTTACATAATCCTCCTCCTCTCCATTTGATCCTCACAACAACCCTGTGAGGTAGGTTAGGCTGAGAGTCAGTGACTGGCCCAAAGTCACCCAGTGAGTTTCATGGCCAAGCGGGGACTAGAACCTGGATCTCCCGTGTCCCAGTCCAGCACTCTCACCACTACGCCACACTGGCTCCTTTGGCCTCACAACTCCCCTCACTCTTGGCTATGTTGGCTAGAGCTGGTGGCAGCTGTAGGCCAAAACATCTGGAGCAGTGTTCTCCAACCTTGGGTCCCCAGATATTTTTGGCCTACAACTCCCAGCTACGCTGGCTGGGGCATGCTGGGAGTTGTAGGCCAAAAACATCCGGGGACCCAAGGTTGAAGAACACTGATCTGGAGGAACCTTGTGGGTGTTTTTTGTTTTTGGGTTGTTGTTTTTTTTTTAGGTATGTTGAGAGCAGCATTACTTTCCATTTTGCTTTTATTTACAAGTTTTGGCCCTATAAATTATGAAGTTACTGGAAAGCCACTGCTGTCTCAATTTTCTTCTTTGCTTTTCCTTTCATTTCAAAGTGGCTTGCAGCATTTCTCTCCAGATGCAGCTTGATGCAAAGAATACATTTGGATGATTTATTACTGAAGTTTAGCCTTGCCCTCCTATCGGTGTAATCTGAGGATCTGGTTCGCATGTTACGACAATGCAGAGTATGGGTTGAATCGTGGGTTGTTGTTAAATCGTGGGCTGTCGTTCCATGCAAACCCTGCACTATGGTTTAACTCTGGGTTGTTAACCATGAACAACGCAGAGTTCATAACCCAACAACAAACTATGGGTTGTTATTGGTTAACAACCCAGAGTTAAACCATAGTGCAGGATTCGAACGTAACAACCCACAATTCAACAACAACCCACGATTCCATGACAACCCATACTCAAACCTGTACTCTGGGTTGTCGTTACATGTGAACCAGGTCAGTGGTTTGGAGGGCCTTTGTGGACTGGTCTCTCTTCAGGCCATCTGGCTCCAATACTAAGAAAAAACCCCAAAATAACTGCCGTGGGCAACCTGTTTACTAAGTGGAAATGCTTGGATTTAAATCAACTGGCACTTTGAATCTAAAACAGCTGCCTACACTGTGGGCTGTATTTCTGTGTTGTGTCCACAGAGCAATTCCAACACTGGAACATCCAACATGGAGGGGATGGGTGGCGTGTGGAAGAGAACACGCACCAGGTGGAAGGAGCAGAGGCCCAGACTTGCTTCGCCTCTTCATACAGGTGAGTCAGTTCATACGGGGGAGATTTTTCTAGATGGTTCTTTGTCACCTCTGTCTCCCTGATTCTTGGGAAGCCATGGAAAATTCTGGCTTACAGCATCCTTTTGAATTGCAGCTGAACACTGGAGGTGTGCCCATATTTCTTCTCCCTCTATTGCCATTATTGCTTGCTATCCAAATCCTTTGTTTATTTATTTGTTTATTTATTTATTACATTTATACCCCGCCTTTTTTCCTGCAAGGAACTCAAGGCGGCTTACATAATCCTCCTCCTCCTCCTCTTCCTCCTCCATTTTATCCTCACAACAGCCCTGTGAGGTAGGTTAGGCTGAGAGTCAGTGACTGGCCCAAAGTCACCCAGTGAGTTTCATGGCCGAGCGGGGACTAGAACCCGGATCTCCTGAGTCCCAGTCCAACACTCTCACCACTACGCCACACTGGCTCTCTTGTTGTGACTTTGCCATCATTCTCCGGGACAGGAAGTTTGCGGCACCGTGTGCAGCACCTTCCATATTATAACTGCATGAAAATTCTTTAGTCGGCATGAAACACGTCCATTGGACGCCTTTTGGAAGTGAGCACATTGTAGCATAGTACAGTAGCACTAATGTGTTTCTTGATTTCTCCCCCTCTCCGCAAAGGTGGTGTATAAAATCTCAGTTGATAGATTTGCTAAAGGAAGGTTTGTGGGAGGATCTTTTGGACACCTACCAACCTGAAATTCTGATCTCCGACTGGTGAGTCCGACTCCTCTTTAGCTCGACTCAGTGTCAAAGTTCGTAATCTGTTGCGGAGGGGGAAAAGAGTTAAGCCAGGCTTGCAAATTAGTCTGTGCTGAGCTAAAATTACCTCCATCCAGGAAGGGGATCTTTTCACAAATTGGCTCTCCCCTCACACCCACCCCACACTTTCAGGCCACAAATGAGGAAAACAGAAATGTGTGGTCAGGTGGACTGTTCGAAATATTTGGGGCTAGTAACCTCTGTGGACCTAATGGCAACATGGAGAAATCTCACACCAAGGTGTGTTCAAAGAGCAGCCGATATGCTTCTTCCAGGCCCTCTGTAGTTCTTAGCACCCTGCAGATGTTCCATGTTAAGTAGCATTCAAAGCTCCGTTGCCTTTGGGAAAGTGCTATCTTTTTGCAGCCCTTGACTTGGCTGCCTCGGCTGTACCCCAACATCTCCTCCTTGCTCCGCAGGTGGGGCGCCCGCAAAGACTGTGGCTGCGTCTACAAAATCCATGTTTCCCTCTTGGCACGTGACCAAAGAACAGTACTTGCTGATTTCGTGGCCAGCCCAGAGCCCATTCCACAATGGAACGATGGCCAGTATCAACAGGTACATTTTGCCGCCACAGCCTCCAAGGCCTATTTTGCACTTGTTAGCTGTTGGGATTCAACATGCTCGGTTATTTTTTCGTTCTTTCATCTTTATTATGGCCAATAGAGTAGAGATAAATACAGCACTAGGGGTATAGCCTTTAAAGGGGGTGAGGGGGAGAAATGTATATACAACTTACATCTAAGATTTACGCAAATAATCAGATAAAATGTTGTATACAACGATAAAACTAAATAGAATAGAATGGAATAAAATACATAGAAGCTGTATTGATCCAAAACTAGGCTTAGGGTGCAATCCTATGCATGTTTAGGACAGAAAAAAGGACTACAGCTTCCAGCATGCCCCAGCCAGCTCTGCTGGGAATTGTAGGCCTTTGTTCTGTCTAAACAGCCATAGGGTTGCACCCTTAGTGTGTGTGCATGAGAGTATGGATTAAGGAGGCATAAGACCCTGGTTTTGTGGAACAGCAAAAAAACTAAGCCTAAATAGTCAAGTAAGATTATTTTAAAGTTACTTTACTAAATAATTGTAATACATTATAATCTGGTAATGCAGGTTGTGCCCTTTAAAACTGACTTATTCTTAATGCCGCCTTAGTTCTTTCCCAATCTCACCCCTCTCTGTGTGTTGTGACTGTTTTAGAAGAACTGGGGCACAATCTTATGCAAGTTTAGACAGGAAAAAAAGGGCCTACAATTCCCGGCATTCCCCAGCCAGCCATGCTGGCTCGGGAATGCTGGGAGTTGTAGGACTTTTCCATCAGCCCTTAAGGAGGCAGTAATAAGACTGCTTCTAAAGAAGCCCTCCTTAGATCCCCAAGATTTGAACAACTTTCGCCCAGTCTCCAATTTGCCATTTCTGGGCAAGGTAATAGAGCGAGTGGTGGGGGCTCAGTTGAAGGCACACTTGGATGAAGCTGATTATTTAGATCCGTGCCAGTCGGGCTTCAGGCCTGGACATGGGACGGAAACGGCCTTGGTCGCCTTGGTGGATGATATGAGGAGGACTTTGGATAGGGGCCAATGCTCCTTTCTAGTCCTCCTCGATCTCTCAGCGGCTTTTGATACCGTTGACCCCGGTATCTTCCTGGACCGCTTGGAGGGGTTGGGCATGAGAGACACCGTATTGCGGTGGTTCCGGTCCTTCCTCTCTGGAAGGTACCAGAGGGTAATTTTTGGGGAGGAGGCTTTCGGACCCGCGGCTGCTCACTTGTGGGGTGCCGCAGGGATCCATCCTCTCCCCGATGTTATTTAACATCTACCTCAAGCCACTGGGAGCTATCATCAGGAGGTTTGGGGTGCCCTGTCATCAATATGCGGATGACACGCAGCTCTACCTCTCCTTCAAGTCCTCACCAAGGTTGGCTGTTGAGACCCTGTCCAAGTGCCTGGAGTCAGTGGGTGGCTGGATGGGAAGGAACATGCTGAAGCTGAACCCCGACAAGACCGAGGTACTACTGGTGGGAGACAAGAGGAGGTATGGGGATGTGGAGCTGGTGCTGAATGGGGTGCATTTACCCCTGAAGGACCAGGTCCGCAGCTTGGGGGTCATTTTAGACTCCCAGCTGTCCATGGAGGCTCAAGTGTCAGCTGTGAGCCGGACGGCGCTATATCAACTCCATCTGATATGGCAGTTGTGCCCCTACCTTCCTAATCATCTGCTCCTATCAGTGGTTCATGCCTTGGTCTCCTCTCGCCTTGACTACTGTAATGCACTCTACGTGGGGTTACCCTGGAAGACAGTTCAGAAGCTACAGTTGGTACAGAATGCGGCGGCTCGCCTGGTTAAAGGCAGCCGCCGGCGAGATCACATCACTCCGGCGCTCAAGGAACTGCACTGGCTACCAGTTGTTTGCCGAGCCGAATTCAAGGTGTTGGTTTTGACCTTTAAAACCCTACATGGCTTCGGTCCAGTTTATCTCAAGGAGCGCCTCCAGCAACATCAAGTAGGCCGCTCAACAAGAGCCGCCATGGACGGCCTTCTCCTTGTCCCATCAGCCAGAGCAGCCAGGCTGGTGGGGACTAGGAAGAGGGCCTTTTCTGTGGCGGCCCCCACATTATGGAACTCTCTCCCCAGTGACCTCCGCCATGCCCCCTCTTTGATGAGCTTCCACCGTTCATTAAAAACATGGCTTTTCAGGCGGGAATATGGGGTGGGTTTGGATTTTAACATTTTATACGTTCTTAAGTGTATTTTAATCTGTTTTTTTTAATTTTTATTGCATGTTGTACATCGCCCAGAGTGGCCGGGTACCGGCTAGATGGGCGATCGATCGATCGTAGATAGATAGATAGATAGACAGACAGACAGACAGACAGATAGATAGATAGATAGGGCAGCGCCCTTAGCCGAATCCAAACTGTGGTTCAGTCTGTCTTCACGCATTTCTCTTTGCCTCTACAGGTATCCCACAGGTTCAGATGTTATGGCCCTGGAGTTCGCTATGTACATTTCAGGCACGAAGGAAAGGACACGCGGTTCTGGGCAGGGCATTATGGCGCTCGCATGCACAAACTCCACAGTCCTGCTCTCCAAGGAGCCTCTGTGATCTCTTTTTGGGATGGCGTGTTCTCTACTGCCAGCTCCTCCTCCATCGGTTGTCCCCAGAGCAAACTACGCCAGATGAGAAATGCCAATTTTGTCTTGGACATAATATTGCTGAAGTGATGAGAGAATGGCATTTGTGTCTTCGAGACTTGGGGGTGAGGTACAGGGAACTTTCAAATCACTTCTGCTTTGTTAAAAATAAACCCCTAGGATTTATTTATCATGAAGTCAGGTAATCCATCTTCAAATAACAAGTTATTTGTGAGAGTCAGTGTGGTGTAGTGGTTAGAGTGTTGGACTCGGACTCAGAGACCCGGGTTCTAGACCTCACTTGGCCGTGAAGCTCACTGGATTAACCATGCACAAGCCACTCTGGCCAGGTTCAGACAACGCAACAAGCCACTCTGAAACAAACATGGCTTATAAGCCATCATGGCGTATCATGTTGTATGAACCTAGTCTCAGACTCTCAGCTTAACCTACCTCACAGGGTTGTTGTGAGGATAAAATGGTGGGGGAGGACCATGTAAGCCATTTTGGGTTCCTTGCAAGAGGGAAAAAACGCAGGATATAAGTGTAACAATAATTTTAACAGTTAGTTTGGGAGTGGGAAACCTAGGCTCATAAAAGACCTGGAACGAAGATCTGTTACTGAATGTCCTTGTTCCCACATGCATGCAAACTCACATGTATATATCTGTATCTGCTGAATCTGGAAGTATTGAGATCTTTGACATGGCACATACATGGTAGATTATGCACTGTACTCTGACAAACCGCAGAAAACCCTAACAGTTGAAACACACAAGTTTTATTTATCCACATAACATGAAAGCATTAATTATCTATGGTACAGTGCCTTGCAGAAGTATTCACCCCCTTTGTCTTTTCCACATTTTGTTGTGTTACAACCTGGAATTGAAATGGATTTAATTTGCATTGCTACCACTTGATGTACACAAGATGTTCAACATGGTGAAGGTGCAAAATATTTTTATTGTGGCACAAAAGTTAAGTCAACAAAAACAAACTGGCACTTGTTGGTTGCAAAAGTATTCACCCCCTGTGCTGTGACATGCCTAAATAAGCTCTGGCGCAACCCGCTGCCTCCAGAAGTTACATACCGCAGTTGAATGGAGTCCACCTGTGTGCCATTCCAGTGCCACATGATCTCCGATGAAGTACCCCTGCTTCTGGAAGGCCCCAGAGTTTGTCGGAGAGCACATCTAAACAAATAGCATCATGAAGACCAAGGAGCTATCACAACAACTCTGGGATAAAGTTGTGCAGAAGCACCAGTCAGGGTTGGGTTATAACAAAAATATCCCAAACTATGAACATCCCCCAGAGCACCGTTAAATCCATTATTACAAAATGGAAAGAATACAGCTCAAGCGCAACTCTGCCTGGAGAAGGCTGTCCACCAAAACTCGGTGACCGGGTAAGGAGGGCATTAGTCAGAGAAGCAACCAAGAGGCCAACGGTAACTCTGAAGGAGCAGGGGAGAAGTGCAGCTGAGATGGGAGAAACCGTCCATGGGACAACTACAGGTATCACCTGGACGCCCCACAAAGCTGGGCTTTATGGAAGAGTGGCGAGAAGAAAGCCATTGCGGAAGCAAACCCATATCAAAGCCCGTTTGGAGTTTGCAAAAAGCCATGTGGGAGACACAGGAAACGTGGGGAAAGGTTCTCTGGCCTGATGAGACCAAAATTGAACTTTTTGGCCTTGCTGCAAAATGCTCTGTGTGGCGCAAAGCCAACAGTGCTCATTGCCCTGAGAACACCACGGTGAAGCATGGTGGCGGCAGCATCATGTTTTGTGGGGATGCTTTTCCTCAGCAGGGACTGGGAAACTGGTCAGGATTGAAGGCAAGATGGATGGAGCCAAAATACAGGGCGATTCTAGAGGAAAACCTCTCAGTCTGCAAGGGACCTGGGAATGGAGCGGAGGTTCACCTTTCAGTGGGACAGTGACCCTAAACCAGTGCTTCTCAATTATTTTCTGTCATGCCCCCCCTAGGAAGAAGAAAACATTTCGCGCCCCCCGCGCGACTGTAAATAGTATCATTTGTCTATAAAATTGTTATAAGTACACCTCTGCATAACACTGTATCCTTATTAACGTATAAGAGAATAAAAAAAGAAAGAAATGTGGATCAATTTACAACAAAGAATAGCTTTATTAACTGTAGCAGAAAAGATTTAAAGGAGCACAGGATTTAAAGGAACACAATATTAAAAAAAACCTTTAACTGAGGTCAAACGAGCCCCCCTTTACGGAGCCTCGTGCCCCCCCTGGGGGGCCCGCCCCACTATTTGAGAAGCACTGCCCTAAACACAGCCAACGTAACCCTGGAGTGCTTTACAAACAAGAACCTGAAAGTCTTAGAATGGCCCAGTCCTCAATCCAATGGAGAATCTGTGGCAAGACTAGATAGTTGCTGTTCGCCAGCGGTCCCCATCCAACCTGACAGAGCTGGAGCAGTTTTGCCAGGAAGAATGGGCTAACATTGCAGGGTCCAGGTGCGCAAAACTGACGGAGACTTTCCCAAGATGGCTCGCAGCTGTGAGTGCTACCAAGTACTGACTCGGGGGTGAGTATTTATGCAACCAACAAGTGCCAGTTTGTTTTTGTTGACTTAACTTTTGTGCCACAATAAAAATATTTTGCACCTTCACAGTGTTGAGCATCTTGTGTACATCAAGTGGTAACAATGCCAGTTAAATCCATTTGAATTCCAGGTTGTAACACAACAAAGCGGGGTGAATACTTCTGCAAGGCACTGTATGTATCTTGATACATTAAGAAAAATGCAGCAACTTAAAACTGATTGTCCAGATACTTACAAAAATTTTCAGCTAGGCCATTTTGTTGTGAGGACTTTACAGTGCAGTCACTCCTGACATGAAGTTGGAGCAAACAATACAAAGAACCCAGCAAAGAGTTTATAGTTGGACAACCAGGACAGGGTCAGTATGTTTGTCAATGGGAACTGATCTATCATGAGCTTTTAGCACCAGGAACACCTTTCAAGGAGTCAACAAATGCTGAAAAGGGCTACCATGAAACAGCAGTACACCATGAGGTAGTGGGGAATACAGATCAAAGTGGCATGCAAGACAAAGTACAGAGAAAGCAGAGTCCGTTCACTGCATGCCATGTAGCCAAACTGCGCAGCCGTGCCACTAAACATAAAAGTCTGTTCTGATGCAGCTTTGCATTTTATGGAGAAAGGCACTGTAGGTTACAGTGGATTTTGAAATGACAGGCTGGCCCCTCACTGGCCCAGTCATGCCAATTCATAAATTTCATAATTCAATGAGCCTGGTAAGAAAACTTCCAAGTAAAACAAATACAATGAAAAATAGTTGACATTTTAGTGCCTGGAGTCAGTAGGTGGCTGGATGGGAGGGAACATGCTGAAACTGAACCCTGACAAGACCGAGGTACTTCTGGTGGGAGACAAGGGAAGGTATGGGGATGTTGGCCTGGTGCTGAATGGGGTACTGGAAGACGGTTTGGAAGTTACAACTGGTACAGAACGCAGCGGCTCGCCTGGTTAAAGGCAGCCGCCCGCGTGATCACATCACCAGTGCTCAAGGAGTTGCACTGGCTACCAGTTGCTTGCCGAGCCAAATTCAAGTTGTTTGTTTTGACCTTTAAAACCCTATACGGCTCCAGTCCAGTTTATCTCAAGGAACGCCTCCAGCAACATCAAGTAGGCTGCACAACAAGATCTGCCATGGACGGCCTTCTCCTTGTCCCATCAGCCAGAGCAGCCAGGCTGGTGGGGACTAGGAAGAGGGCCTTTTCTGTGGTGGCCCCCAAGTTATGGAACTCCCTCCCCAGTGAGCTTCGCCATGCCCCCTCTTTGATGAGCTTCCGCCGTGCATTAAAAACATGGTTTTTCAGGCGGGAATATGGGGTGGGTTTGGAATGGTCCGAATCCAGCCTGCAGGGGTTCCTCACCAGGCCTTTGAGCTGCTTCTGCAGCCCCCCCCCATCTCCATTCAGCGCTGCGAGGGTGGATCTCATCATGGATGGAGATCAGAGCTGAAGGCAGCCTATCTTCAACACCATGCAGTAAAACTCATTTTTATCTCCAGTCAGTGGGGCATTTAAAGTTTAAATACCCTGGCTATTTAAAGTTTAATGGTATTGAAAGAGCAAGCTATTTAAACCAGCCCTGCTGTTGCATTGGGGCTTACTCCTAAGTAGACATGCACAGGATTGAGCTGTGTTTTGTATGCCTGAAAGCTCTTGCACTGGGGCTTGCTTCTGAGTATGCTTGATGAGAAAACATACACATTTGTAAGAATTATATCTGGCCCGACCCACTGACAGAATGCCCCCCGCCCCTGGAAATCCTTCCCAAATTCAGCCCCTGGCCTGGGCAAATAAAAATTCCCCAGCCCTGTTCTAAAGTTTGTCTTACTGCCATTTCACTGTGATAGCTTTACAATAAAACCAGCTAAATATTTTCTGTTATCAGAACTAGAAAAAACATTGGAGATTGTGGACGGCACTTCCACAAGCACTTCCATGTCCAACATGCATTGTTGTTGATTTTATGTCTACAATTAGGTAGATAAGAGGCAGATAAGGGCCACATTAGTTTGAAGACACATTTGAAAGTGTGCAGCAGTATTGTATTCAATTTGTGATGTATACTAATTGACTTCACCTTTGATAGCTACATGGACAACTCCATCAAAGAATGTGAAAGGCAGAGAAGGTCTACACATCTAATCCCATAGAACTGGTCACCATTGAATGTGACTCAGCTATTCCTATCCAGCTCTCCAGATTTTGTAGAGAAATTTGCTTTGAGAGGGCAAGACTAGATAATTGTTCAGTGTGCTATGCTCGAAAGGTTGTTTTCAACCACAACACATTGGACTGTTTAATATATTTTTAAAAACCTTTAAATAATTTGTTTATAAAGGATATTTTTAGCAACTTTTTGAGGTTTGCCTCTCCTGTGTTTTCTGTTTTTCAAATGCCCCCCTCACTTTTTCCTTGCAATGGTGGCTAAGCCAGAGGAACATTTCTTCAGCATTTTAAAGTAGACACCAATACTTCAGATTTAGACTTGAACAAGGCAGAGGAAGACCTCGTACAAGTACTGCAACCAGATACGCAACGCAAGACATTTCTCAGTGAGTTACCACCAATATCACACTCACTGCAAAATCACATACAGCATTACTTGTTTGTCATGACAATGTACAAAGCAGCTGGATGAAATCTTCTGGCTACCTGAGCCATGCATTTTTCTAGATGGTAGGAACATGATGGCATCCTGTTGCCCACAAACATTTACTATTTCGTCCCACTCAACTACTTGTAGTTTGTGGCTGTCTAAATGCGCAAAAAGATGCACATCTCAAAGAATGGATGTCTGTTGCACTATATTTTGCAAATGTGCCAACTGCAAACAGCATGTATTGTGTGATCCATATATTTCTATCCATTTACTTATGCATTGTTTGTAATCTTGTTTAGCTGCTTACAATGTACTGTGCTTGCACATGGGTTTTGTTGTTAAGAAACAGTTTCCAATTATTCCCCCCCCCCAAACTGGAATATTAAAATATATATTTATTTTGATACTTTGCTGTAGATTTCATAGATGATAGAGTTGGAAGGAGCCTACAAGGCTATCGAGTCCAACCCCCTGCTCAATGCAGGAAACTAGAGGAGGGGTCTCCCATCCAAGTAATAACCAGGCTTGACCCTGCTTAGCTTTCCACGCTCAGACAAGCTGAGCCAGCGTAAGCCACAGGCCTGTGCAACTTCAAAACTCACTGAGGGGACTTTCAGACAGAGGACTCCTACAGCTAACAGAAGACATTTTGCAGCAATCCCGTCTTTATGGGGTTTCCGTGGCAAGGAAAAAGACACAGGAAGTGGTGGGAAATGGGAGGGTGGCGAGTGACAGGTGGTGTCACCTGGCATCCCCTGCAAAATCCCATGAATGCAGCAGGGTGCCACAAAAGCTTCACCTGGAAGCACCCATGGTCTCCATGCAGCTAAAGGCCAAACTGGACGAGATGCACTTTCCCAGGCTAAGCACAGGCCCTAAAAAATAGTTCCCCTAACCCCAAATTTGGAGGGAGAAAGGGGATGAAGATGGTCAAGGAAGGCGAGGTAGTGAAAGGGGTACATCCTATGTTCTGATGAATGTCATGTACTTCTCAGGAACAATGGGCCTTTTTTTTTTTTATGTTGTCAACAGAATCACATTCTGTTCCAATTCTATTTTGATCTTTGGTTTGGACTCCCTAAAAAGATCGTAACCAGGGTCGCACGATCAGGGAAGGAAAAGAAGCAAGCCACAGTGGCTTCTTCTTTTAGTGTGGGCGGTGTTGGGAGTGGTTTCCAGACTACCCCGGAACCCTAGAACAAGCCATGGGTTGTGGGGTGGTTTGGAAGCCACTCCCACTGTCCAAACTCGTTAGGTTTAGACGACACGGCAACCCACACATGGCACGGGTAATTATGAAAATGAGGCAGTGCATGACCAGCACACGGGAGTCTGGGAAAAGAAGCCACCGTGGCTTCTTTTCCTTCCCCAATCATGCAAACCCAGCCAGTGAAGAGCTCCTCTCCCCTTAATTTTCTTTTTCTTGTAAACCAAGGAGATGTACCTTGACATAAAAATGAATCCAACTGATACATAGACAATATTCCACCCTATAAAAAAAAAGTTTCTCACTGCTCTCCTATCTCTGTGACCTGAGAACCTATGTCGGGAAAGATTTTTGTTTGCCAACTGACTGACCTCTGTTTAGGCCATGGGTAGGCAACCTTTTTGGGCCATAGGCACATCTGTCAATTTGAGAAAGTGTCCTGGGCACCACCACAAAATGGCTGCCAGGGAAGCATGGGAAAGGACAAGTAACCTGCCCAAAAGACTGAGTACAAGGCAGAGGTGAGCTCTGAGCCCCAACACACAAACAACCCCTTTCAACCCATAATTTTCAGCACCAACAGAAACCTATTTCACAGTGATCCCAGCTGCCGATAAGAAAATAGGTTACCTAATATTTTTTTTAACTGGGAGGGGCAGCTGTCAAGAAAGGTGTCTAGGGGTGCATGAGTGCCCATGGGCACTACCTTGCCTACTCCCTGGTTTTGGCCACGTACTCTTTTTGAAAGAATAAGGTTGATGTGGACATCCCATTTACACATGAATATCTAAGTTTAAGTCAACTTGCAACCCCTCTTGTTTCGTTTCTTTGCAAAGGATGAAGAGAAATATAGAGCTGCCTTGGTTAAAAGTTGATGCTTATTGTACAGTGTTCAAATGCATGTCCCATCTTTCGCAAGAAACCCGTGCATGCGGTTTTTGCATATTGACAGCAGTATCACTTTCTGTAATGCTTCTCTTTTCAAGTTTGGGCTCTATAAACTATAAATATATGGAAAAGCCCCCACCGCCTGAATTTTCTTTTTCACTTTCCCTTTTGATGCAGCTTGATGCAAAGGGTACATTTGGATGATTTATTACTTAAATGTAATGAAGCTCACTGGGTGACTTTGGGCCAGTCACTGACTCTCAGCCTAACCGACCTCACAGGGTTGTTGTGAGGATCAAATGGAGAGGAGGAGGATTATGTAAGCCGCCTTGAGTTCCTTGCAGGAAAAAAGGCAGGATAGAAATGTAATAAATAAATAAATAAAGTTCTCCTGTCCTCCTATAGGTATAATCCAAGAAATTGTGTTAGGAAGTTCTTTGTGGACTTGGATTTAAGTCAGATTGCACTATGAGTCTAAAAAAAAAGCTCGCTCTTCAGTGGAAACCAGTAGGAGAGGGGACCCAGCTAAGTGGGGAGTCCTTGAGGCTGTTATGAAATTGTATTGGTCTATTTTATTGTTGTAAGCCATCTTGGGAGGGCTCCTGTCCTAAAAGACAGCCTAGAAATGTTTTAAATAAACAAATCGTACTGGAAAGAGTTCAGGCTGCAAGCCTAAACAGGAAAGCTTGAGAGGAGCCATCCTTTCGCTCTATGCCTGCTGTGCCTCTCTGAGCAACCACAGTGCAAGAAAAAGGAGTAAGTCCAAGCGGTGGCACAAACAGCTTGGCTACGAGTCAGGGCAGAAGGCAGGGCCGGTGCAAGGCAGTTTGGTGCCCTAGGCAAGATCAGATATTTAGCGCCCCCCACTTCCCACTTGAGCCCTCCCTCCCTCCAGCCCTATGCTCCTGGCGCCCCCTTCAGCCCTGCGCCCTAGGCAGCCGCCTAGTTGGCCTAATGGTAGCACCGGCCCTGGCAGAAGGCTTCTGCATGACAAAGCAGGTCTTAGGGAGGAGCGGAAGCCCCCCCCCCCCGTGTCATTTCCTCTATCACCAGGAGGAGGTACTTCCCAGAAGTAAAGATTGCCCTCTCTCTGACCACAGGAGATATGTATTTAAACACAGTGCTCGCAGTAAATTCGCACACAGGACCAGTGAAGATCAGGAGAGCATCCACTGCCTGTTGAACTTGAACCCACTGCCACATGAAGTACTACTGCTGCTGCTGATCTTGAGCTGGGAACCCACTGCCGCGTGGTGTGCCGCAGGTGGAGGGACTTAACTGAGAGCCCCGTTGTCTGGAAGCGTCAGTGGGGTGCCTTCGACACTGCCAGTCACTGCTCCAAATGGCTAGTAGTGTGGGGTCCTTTGGGAGGAACCTTATCAAGAACTCATGTGGAACAGGTGAGAGAGCTGGGAATGATGGGGCAGGCAGGGGGAGATGGAAGGGGCATGCCCACATTTCTGAACTAATCCAGAGCCATTACCTGGAAATACTTACTCTCTAATCTCATGTGTATTGTGGTTAATTATGGTACTCTGCATATTCTCAGAGGCATTCTGCTGTTCCTCAACATTTTCCAGAGCTGAATTCAGGCCCTGAAAATAGTTCCCTTGGGCAGTCAATCAAACTTTTATTGCTTATGGCTAGAGGCCTTTGCAAAAATTCAAACATACTGAAAAATATATAATACAGTAAATCACATTTGCCAAAACAGTTTCTAGAAATGCTCTGGTCATGAAGCGCAGTAAATAAAAACCAGAGTGAAAAGAGCCAAATGAGCAATAAAACAGAACGAAAACAATAACAGAGGGGGACGCAGCCTGGATTTAATCCTAAATGGTGTTGACCTAGTACGAGATGTAAATGTTGTTGGACCAACTGGAAATAGTGACCACAGTGCTATCAGATTTAATATAGATTTAAGTGAAAGATTGCCAAAGAAGTTCAACACAGTCACATTTGACTTCAAAAGAGGAAACCTCTCTACAATGAAGGAAGTGGTTAAAAGGAGGTTGAAAGGAAGAGGCAAGAGGCTTAAATCTCTCCAAAATGCTTGGAGGTTACTCAAAACCACTATAATAGTATCTGTGATAGAATGTATACCACAGATTAGGAAAGATAGCACCAAGTCTGGATCCACACCAAAAGTTTACTGCAGTGCTGTATCACTGCCGTGACCTCCGGGGCACACGACACACACACTGTTCAGTGCTGGTCGCAGTAGTCCTGAGTAATCGTTCTTTGTTTCTTCTGGAATTTCCCGGACTAGGTTTATCAAGGTTTTTTCAGTTATTGTGGTTCACTGTCGCAGTACACGACTAGTGTGTGCTAAACTTGCGCTGTCATTGCCCGTCCGAGGTGTGGCCACGAAAGTGTTGTCACTGAAGTTAGCCGATAGTTTTCAAGGGGCGGGGGGAATGCGGCATCATGTGTGTCTCCCCCAAACTGGTGGGGAAGAGAGGTGTCTGCCATTTGTTGTTGTGCAGCGGTTCGACTTCTTCTCTGGAAGCTTCTTAATTTTTTGTTTGTTTGTAAACGTTCCTGCACACCTCCACAGCTCTGCACCTCCGAGCAGGCTGCTTCGGGGAATTCTGTGTCGGTGTTGGGTTTTTTGTTTTAAAAACAATTTCACTCCTGTGCATGTGCACACCTCCGCATAAGCGGCGGATCAGAAACAAAAAAACCCTTCTTGTTAAATGGCCATTTCCCCTGAGTGTGAAAGGCAGTACCCCCAGGCTAACTGCCATGGAGTTTGAGAAGGAATAGGAATGGGAGGCTTTCTTCCACCTTTTTTTTAACACTCCCTTTATATTCACCCCCTTTCCCAAAGAATAGGGAGCCATAAATTAGCCAAAAGGAATGTCTGCTCAGAAGTAAATCACATTCTCTCCAGTGCCCATACTCCCAAGTGTATCACATTGATTTAACAGGAGTCTTGTGCTTGGGAAACTCAGAACGAGAGGAATGCTGTTTTGGGAAATTGCATTTGGGTGGAGGAGAGGGCATGGCGTGCTGATCCTGCTGGATTCACCCCGAACCATGTAGGAGGGCGGTGGTGGTGGCACGGCGGCGGCAGCATCCTTTTTTGTGAGGGGCTGGAAGAGCTTTTTCCTTTCTTTTTTAAAATATCACTCCTGCGCTCGTTCACACCTGCTCAGACATGAAGCAAAATAAAAAAATTTAAGTCCTGTTTAAGGCAACACCCAGTTCTACTGCTACGGCGTTAGATCTGGGGTGGCAAACCAGGATAAGTGCAGTTCATTTAATGAGAGTGTGCCCTGTGACTGCCCCAAGAGGTCACCAGCATAGTTAACAAGCTGTGTCAAGGAAGCTATTAGAGAGAAGAATGCTTCCTTCAGAAAATGGAAGTCTTGCCTAAGTGAGGAAAACAAAAGGGAGCACAAGCTTGCACAAAGGAGATGCAAACAGACAATAAGGGATGCAAAAAAGCATTTTGAGGAGCATATCGCTAGCAATAGCAAGGCCAACAATAAAGAATTCTTTAATATATCAGAGGCAGGAAACCAGCTAGGGAGGCAGTTGGACCACTAGACGATAATGGAGTTAAAGGAGTCCTAAAGGAGGATAAGGAGATTGCAGAGAAGCTAAATGAATTATTTTCATCTGTCTTCACTGCAGAAGATGCAGGACAGATACCTGTGCCGGAACTGATGTTTTCAGGGAGGGAGTCTGAGGAACTGAGGCAAATAGTGGTGACAAAAGATGAAGTTCTCAACCTTATTGACAAATTGAAACTTAATAAATCACCAGGCCCAGATGTTATCCATCCTAGAGTTCTTAAAGGACTCAAATATGAAATTGCTGATCTTCTAACAAAAATATGCAATATGCCCCTAACATCAGCTTCTGTACCAGAGGACTGGAGATGGAGAATGGCCAATGTAACACCAATTTTTAAAAAGGGATCCAGGAAATTACAGGCTGGTTAGCTTAACATATGTTCCAGGTAAATTGGTTGAAAGCATTATTAAAGATAAAATTTGTAAGCATATAGAAGGACAGGCTCTGCTGAGAAAGAATCAGCATGGCTTCCACAAAGGTAAGTCCTGTCTCACTAACCTTTTAGAATTCTTTTAGAGTGTCAATAAACATGTGGACAGGGGTGATCCGGTAGATGTTGTTTATTTAGACTTCCAAAAGGCTGTTGACAAAATCCCTCTCCAAAGACTCCTGAGCAAACTTAGCAGTCATGGAATAAGAGGGGAGGTCCTCTTATGGATCAGTAACTGGTTAAAGAACAGAAACCAAAGAATAGGAATAAATGAAAAAAATCTTTGTATACTTGGCCAGAGAGTATAAAACATCTCTTTGCAAGTCAGTTCAACACAGTCTCTTTCTTAGGTAAGGACTTTATTCAGTATATCTGAGCATATAATAAAACAAACTGTAAAAAGGTGCTTACATTTTAGAAGTAAAGGTTCAGCTGAATGCAGTTGCATATTTAAAATCCACAGATAGAGGTCAGTTAAACCCCCCCCCCCACCAACTATTGTCTTCCCAGAGTTACACAGCTTCATCTTAAAGGCCAGAAAAGAATTAAACTCCCCAGCAGCTAAATACAAAAGGGAAAGGGAAACTAACCAATCACAAGGGGCTGTGCCATATAACGTGCAGCTAGCGCTCTGCACAACTAGCCTTGCAACATACTCTATTCTAAAAGGCAGACTGTGAATCTTACACATAAATCTACTAACTAACTTCTGCGGAGGCAGCACACCATTACCACCAATGGAGGGATGTACGGTAAACAGCGGGGTAACACACGGATCTGGATTGGGACCAATGCTTTTTAACATGTTCATTAATGATCTGGAATTAGGAGTGGAGCACTGAAGTGGCCAAGTTTGCTGACGACACCAAATTATTTAGGGTGGTTAAAACAAAAAGGGATTGTGCGGAGCTCCAAAAAGATCTCTCCAAACTGGGAGAATGGGCATCAAAATGGCAAATGCGGTTCAATGTAAGCAAGTGTAAAATGAAGCACGTTGGGGTAAAAAAAATCCTAACTTCAAGTATAAGCTGATGGGATCTGAGCTGGCGGTGACTGACCAAGAAAGAGATCTTGGGGTTGTGGTGGACAGCTCAATGAAAATGCTGATCCAGCGTGTGGCTGCTGTGAAAAAGGCAAACTCCATGTTAGGCATAATCAGGAAAGGAATTGGAAATAAACTCATCGTCAGATCATGACAATTTAAAGCATTTTTGCACTGATACTTGCAGCAGCCAGTACAAAAAGAGACACCCTATAAGTGACCAAAAAAAAGTCAACATCTAACAGTAGATAACATAGCTTTCTGAGATCGTTTTTGAATGTAATCCCCTGGTTAAAGTTAATCCTGAATTTGGAGGAGAAAAGGGATGAAGACTGCAAAGGAAGGAGCGAGGGCAAAGGATGCTTATTGTATGGTGTGTCGTAAGGGAACCCAAATAATGGTCCTTTAAAGCTAGGTTTGTGTCCAACCGGACCTCAGCTGCCACAGAAGACAGAGGCAAGATCTCTTTTACCTGGGCACCTTTATTGCATACATGCAAGGTTGCCTCTCTGTCATCCACCACGCAGGGCGGACAAACCAGAGAAGAACAACCCCACCCAAAGTATACATCTGATTTTATAACTTCTAACATACATGTGCGCGCATCTACTATATGTCACTTGTTTCGTTGTCTCTCTACCCTCAAAGCAAGCGTTCCATTTCTACATATGGTTATTCTCGTAACCTCAAGCTGATAGGGAGATATGGTAAGTTGCTTCCTGCTAAGCTCAGGAAACAGATAAGTTGCTTCTTGCTAGGCTCAGGAAACAACATACAAGTCAGGCCACGTCTGTATTCTGGCCTTGTTCTATTAATTCTTACATCAGGTGTTATGATGAGTGCCATGTACCTCTCAAGGTTCAAGAAGCTTCCGGGTGTTCTTCTTTTTATTGTTGACAGTGCTATCACTTTCCATTTTGCTTCTATTTATACGTTTCTGCTCCATAGCTTATAGATACTGAGACACCCCTGCTATTTGGATTTCCTTCTCTTTGTTCAAACTAAAATATGGCATTTCTTCCCAAAGAATGCATTTGGGTGATTTATTTCGTAATCTGAGAAGTTGTGTTATGAAGGCCCTATGTGGGCTGACCTCTCTTCAGGCCATCTGACCTGAACATGAATAAAATAGAACTGTAACATGCTGCATGAGCAAGCCATTTATTAAGCAGAAGTACTTGAATTTAAGGCAGCTTGCACCTTGAACCTGAAAACACCGCCTCTGCTATGTGCCAAATTTCTTAACACCCTCTCTTTTGTATCCACAGAGCAGTTCCAACACTGGAATGCCCAAAATGGAGGAGATGGCTGGAATGTTGAACAGAACATGGATCACGTTGAAGGAGCTGAGGCACAGACCTGCTTCGCTTCTTCATATGAGTGAGTTTGTTGTGGGAGGTTTTTCTAGATGGTTCTTTGTCGGCTCCATTTTCTTGTTGCTTGGGAAGCCACAGAGAATTCTGGCTTACAGCATCCTTTTCGATCGCAGCTGAACACTGGAGGTGTGCCCATAGTTTCTCCTCTCTCTATTGCCACTATTCACTGCTATTCCCTTTGCAGGTCACCACATTCTTTGTTCCTTTTGTATTACTGTGATTTTGCCATCCTTCTCCGGGATAAGGAGCATGTCACTATGTACAGTGCCTTGCACATCATAACTGCACAATTCTTTAGTAGGCATGAAAGACCCACTGGGAGGGCTTCTGGAAGCCAGCATACTATAACAGCATACTGTAACCTAGTATGGTAATGCTAATACCTTTCTTGTTCTTGTTCGTTTCTTCTCCTCTCCCTAAAGATGGTGTGTAAAATGGCAGCTGGTTGATTTGTTGCACGAAGGTTATTCAGAGCATTACTTGGACAACTGCAAGCCCGAAATTTTGATCTCCGACCGGTGAGTACGACTCCTCTTTATCTCCATTCCATGTCAATTAACATACTCTATTGTGGAGAGGGGAAAGGAGAAAGCCAGGCCTGCAAATAGCCACACTGTTGGTCACCTGTGCTGAACAAAAGCAAAGATTCCCTTCCATCCAGGAAGGGAATCTTTTCATACACTGGTTCTCCCCTCATACCTACCACACACTTTCAGGCCACAAATGAGGAAAACAGATTTAAGAACATAAGAAGGGCCGTGCTGGAATCAGACCGAGGGCCCATCTAGTCCAGCATTCTGTTCACACAGTGGCCAACCAGCTGTCCACGGGATCCCACAAGCCGGGCATGAGTGCAAGAGCACCCTCCCGCCCATGTTCCCCAGCAACTGGTGCACATAGGCCTACTGCCTCTGTTACTGAAGGAAGCACGTAGCCAATCAGAAGTAGTAGCCACCAATGGCCTCACACTAATACATGTGGTCAGGTGGACTGTTCAAAATATTTGGGGCTAGTAACCTCTGTGGACTCAATGGCAACATGGAGAAATCTCACTCCAAGGTGTGTTCACCTTTTCAAAGAGCAGCTGATATGCTGCTTCCAAGCCCTCCAGGTGCTCCTGGAGCCATCTTTGTCACTTGAAGCTCAAGTGGCCTCAGTGGCAAGGAGTGCCTTCTACCAGCTCCGGCTGGTGGCCCAGCTATACCCTTATCTGGACAGGGATAGCCTGCTCTCAGTAATCTACGCTCTGGTAATCTCTAAACTAGATTACTGCAATGCACTCTATGTGGGGCTGCCCTTGAAGACTGTTCGGAAGCTGCAGCTTGTGCAAAATGCGGCTGCCAGATTTATTATGGGGACCAGAAGGTCCAAACATATTACACCAGTTCTGGCACTGGCTGCCAATATGCTTCCGAGCCGAATTCAAGGTGTTGGTTCTAACCTATAAAGCCCTACATGGCTTAGGACCACAATACCTGATTGAACGCCGCTCCCAACCACAATCTACCTGAACACTGCAGTCAACATCTGGGGCCCTCCTCCGACTGTCACTTCCAAGGGAGGCTCAGTTGGTGGCAACAAGGAGGAGGGCCTTCTCAGTGGTAGCCCCCCAATTATGGAATAAGCTCCCCACTGAGCCCCACCTGGTGCCAACCTTACTATATTTTCGGCGCCAGGTTAAGACTTCCCTCTATGCCAAGGCATTTGATATTTAATCTGTTCAAAATAGCACATGGGGGGGCGGGGGGGGGAATTGTCACCTGTAGACTTAAGTTTTATTAACTTTTAGTATTGTATATTTTAAACTATGTTTTTAACTTTGGTTTTAAATTTTTTAATTACAATGTGTTTTTATTGTTGGTTTTATCTTGATTTTATTGTATGGATTGTTGTGAACCGCCCAGAGAGCTTCGGCTGTGGGGCAGTTTAGAAATTAAATGAAATGAATAAATTAATATAATATAATATACGTAATATAATATAATATAATATAATAAATATAGCACCCTGCAGATGTTCCATGTTAAGTAGCATTCAAAGCTCCATTGCCTTTGGGAAAGTGCTATATTTTTGCAGCCCACGCAGCCCTTTACTTTGCTGCCTGGGCTGTACCCCAACATCTCCTCCTTACTCCGCAGGTGGGGCGCCCGCAAAGACTCTGGCTGTGCCTACAATATCCATGTCTCCCTCTTGGCAGGTGACCAAAGAAAAATAATTGACGAGTTCAAGGACAGCCCACCTCCCATTCCAGAGCAGAACAATGCCAAGTATCAAAAGGTGCTCTTTGCCACAGCAGCCTCCAAGGCCTCTTTTACTTTTGTTAGTTGTTGAGATTCTTTCACCTTCATTACGGAGTGCTTCCAGACAGCGGATTCCGAGCGCTATCAGAAGGCCGCAACTGCCTCCTTTTTCCTTAACAGCTCTTCTGCATTAAGGAAAAAGAGAGGTGCAGTGGTGGGAAAACATGGGAGGATTACGAGAAGAAGATGACAACATCTGGACCACCTGTAATATTCCATGAATGAGGCAGAACAATTGCAGAACAAAAGCCTTGTCTGGATGCACCCGTGGTCAACACACCAGAGATAAATACAGCAAGTTACAACCAACAGGGGTAGGACCTTCTAATCAGGGGGCGGCGGGAAGGAGAAAAAAACCACATATACAATTTACATCTAAGATTTATCAGTTTATCTCTTTATGTGCGACTGTAAAATTAAATAGAATAGAATGAAGTACAATACATAGGAATTGTCCTGATCCAAGATGAATTAGAACCAAAAACTGTGTGTGCTAATGGTACATTAAGGAGGCATAGTAACCAGCAAAAACTTAAATAAGAGTAGCAGGATATGATTATTTTACAGTTATTTCATTATGTCACTGTGATAAATTAACATTCGGTGATGCAGCTTGTGCTCCTTCAAAACTGACACATTCTGACTGCATGCTCCATTCTTTACCAGCCTCACCCCTCTGATGATTTTAGCCGGTTTTTGCTGAGTCCAAACTGTGGTTCGGGCTGTCTTCATCTGTTTCTCTTTGCCTCTGCAGGTGTCCCACGTGTTCAGAAATTATGGCTCTGGAGTTCGCTATGTACAGTTCCATCATGAAGGGAAAAGCACAAACATCTGGAAAGGATATTACGGAGCTCGTGTCACAAATTCCATGGTCCAGGTAAAAAACCTGTGACCACCCTCTGTGATCTCCTTTTCGCTACTGGCAACTCCTCTTCCATTGCGTCTTCCCAGGCCAAGAAATGATGTGGACTGGGGGAGGGGGGGTTCAGGAAAATTATTTCTGCTTGAATCAAAATAAAGAAACCTGGGATATCCATATCATGTAAAATAAGGAAATTTCTTAGCCAATTGCGCCTGCTTGGTAGCTTATATAAAGAAATGACTCCGTGTCTGACATGGATGTGAAGCAACTATGATCTTGGAGGCAACTGTCTGAGTGAGATTGAGTAAGCACCTTCTCCAACGTGGGAGTTGGGCAACAGTGATTTCAGAGGTAGAGGCCTCTTCTCCGAGTTGGGTGTTGGGCAACAGCCATTTCGGGGATAGCCATATGAGGGGGATTGAGTCAGCCCTTCTTTAGGATGGCTGTACGGCAGCAGCCGTCCTGGGGAAGGCAATACTTACGGTAATAAGTATAAAAGGCATAGCTGGCCACTCAGTCAGGAGTCTGGAGTAAGCAGCTCTGGATGGAGTGGTCCGCTTGCCGGGGTAAGCAGTGCTTCTCTTACGTATAATCTTTTTTAGTCATTTTGATGATTATCACTTTGATAGTGGGAATAACATTATTAGCATTCTCATGTGTGTATTCTGTTCTCTGTCTCTTAACCCACATATTCTAAGCTCAGCTTGTGAGCATCATGTCAGTTGGTCTCTAGTATTCCCTGAAACAGGCACATGGAGAGAGTTTCAGCTCACCGCCAGTTGGGTGGGGTCCCTAGATCCTGACACCAGGCTGAGGGGGTCTCTTCAAGGGCCAGAGGAAGGTGAGGAGCTTATGGTACTGACAATGAAGTCAATTAATCCATCTTCAAATAACATACATTAATTTGGGAGTGGGGAAATTGAGCTCGTGAGAGTCCTGGGGAAAAGGTTTATTACTGAATGTCCTCATTCACACAGGCATGTGAACCCACATATATACCTGAAAAATCCAGAAATATCATTGCTGTGGCATGCACGTGGTTGATTATGCACTGTAGTCTGACAAAATGGGTAAATTAGCTCAAGAATACTAACAGTTGAAGCACATAATTTTTATTTTACCACAAAAGTTTACAGAAATAAAAACTGGCACCAGCCAGACATCTGCTCTGTATTAGATGTAATAAGCCAAGAAGGGCAAGGGTCACACACACAAGTGGTTGACTGGACTTGGCCAAGCACCTTGTGTTATGGTCAGCCTGGAGAGGCCCACTCTGCCCAACCATACTGACTGCATCTTACCCAGGTCCAAGTGGAAGAAACCTCCATTTTACAATCAGTGCACGCACGTCTCTGCTGAGGGCCACATCACCAGGATGCCGGCGTTGAGATGCAAACGACCTGGCTGAGGTCATCTCACCACACCGACCATTCGTGTGCCCCCCCCCATCCCCCACCAGGACAGGCTGTCGAGCTGGCTGTCGAGTCCACGGCTGGCTGGTCGGCTCAGCTTCAGCTGTCGTAAATCCGTCCAGTTTCAAGATAAGCTGTAGTCATTATCACAATCCGAGTGTCGAAGCCAAAATATATCAGTCCAAAACAGAGCAAACATAAACCAGTTAGGGGTCAGGCACAGGCGTAGTCAGGGTCGTTCCGAGGATCAAAGGTACAGAGGTCTGAGGTCAGGAATGTCAGGAGCGCCCGGCTGTAGCTGTATTAGCAAACCATTGCTTCCAGCCTCTGAGTGTGTTTGGGACCTGCCTTTTGAGCAGACGCTGATTGGTAAGGCTGCCCAGCTGGGTCAGGCTGCACTTCGCCTGGCCCCGCCCCAAACACACTCCGGCACGGCTGGTCTCTGTCTGACCTACTGGAGGCACAAGCATCAGCTTCCGAAACGAGCGCGGGTGGGAAGTTCAGCTAGCTGAAGCAAGCCGGATTTTGGGAGCTCAGCACATCCCTACAAGCACCTCTACTTAGCACACAGAAAAGGAGAGTCACTGACTGGTCAATCGCTCAGGTGCTCAAACAAAGCAGAATCTTCCAGAACCCATCTCTGGGCGAAGGATGAGCAATGAGTAGATAATCAGCCAGACAAAAACACATGATTCTTTGGGAGGAATCTCCACCAAGGAAGGGGACCCAAGGACTAGGAGATATACTCCACTGGGAAAGGAAGTTGGGGACCTTTCCTTTGGTACAGGTGCTAGGGTGTAGGTCTCCCAGAAAGAGGGGGAGGGCCTGACCTGACCCAAGCCCCAGAGGGAATTGCCCCACGGAGACCAGGGTTCTTCAGGAACCAGGTAGGCAGCTCACCGCAGGGCAGCTATTTTTTTTGCCATTTGCCACTGAACTGCTTAAAACTGCTTGGGGTTTTTTTGTGCTTTGAAACTAGGTAACTCTTTTTCCATTCTGTACTTTTGCTTGAATCCCTAATAAATCATTTACCCTGTTTTCACCACAACCCAGCCTGTGTGTGTTTTGGGGGTGGAAAGGGGGAGGCTCACAAAGGGCGCACCACGTTCTTGTTCACGCTAAGGACATGGGAGGACTGTAAAGAAGCCCACGCAAGAGCCCCCCTTGGGATCTCTGGCCAGTTGTCCCCAAGGGTCTGAGAGCGCATGGGGACTGAGTTTGATCTACTCTCGGTGGTGGCAGCCGGTACCAGTTGGTGTCGCTGCGCCAGACCCGCGCCTGTAGCTGGGGTGCCCACACCTTGTCCGCATCCTCAGGCCTCAACAACTGAAACTCATCCAATAAAACTGAACTAGACAGGTCATTGTTGCCAAATGGAGTGGAGTCAGGTGGGCATTCTGCAGCCCTTCGGGAGGAATGTTAACTATCTCTGTTGTGAAGGTGGGCACAAAGAGGCAAGTAGGGAGAAGATGGGGCAGCGGGGTGGCAGTGGGGTAGTATTCCCAAACACCTAAACTGAGAAGTGTGTGTGTGGGATGTTCCACAAGCCTGCCTGGGATACATATCCTTTACCCTGAAAATACTTGTGCCTTAATTACTGATTGCTGTCACTCAGTAGTATGAAGAATACACTTTGCATATGCTCGGATCATAGGAATGTGAGGATTCCATTTGGGGGGTGAAAATCCGATGGATTTCCCTGGTTCGGCCCTCCGGATTCCATTCTGTTTCTCCTTCACTGGCCTCGACTCGATCTTTGACAGCAGACGCTTACCAGGGCATTGACCAGGCAAGGCTTTTCCTTTCAGACTCCCGTAAGTGCACAAGTGCACACTTGTGAAAGACCAATTAAAAACACACACAACAGTTTGAGCAAATTACAGTTTACGCAAATTTCAGAACCCAAACAACAACAACAACAACATGCAATTTTTTTTCTGGAATGGGGGCGGGAATCTGCTACAGTCCACTTCTTGGGAACAAAAACACTGGGAAATTCCATCAGGCTCAAACAGGACAGAATTCCCCAGCACTGCACAGTCCCTCGCTCAGAAGCACTCTTATGCCTCCTCAGCACTTTCTCAAGTTCACACAGGCCCTGAAAATAGTTCTCTAATCACAAATATGGAGGGGAAAGGGAAGAAGACTGCACAAGAAGGAGGTGGAGAAAGGAATTCATCGTGAGGTGTTCTGATGAAAGTCACTGACTGCTCAAGAATATTGTGGGTGTTCTTTTCAGTTGGCAGCAGAATCACTTTCTGTTCTGCTTCTACACATTTGGGCTCCCTCAAAAGGTACGGAAGAGCTCCTACTTCTTTGGATTTTCTTTGCCTTGTAAACTGAGGTGCAGCATTTTGTCTCAAACATGCTTGGCATGAATAATGGGCATAACTGATTTGTTTAAAAGATTTCACCCTTTAAGAAATGCTTCACACTGCAAAACACTGTGATCGGAGATACTGTGTCAGGAAAGCCCATTAGCTTGCTGACTGGCCTCTGCTCAGGCCATGTAACTTATTAAAAACAACCAAACATTAGGCTCATGTGGACATCTATGCAGAAATTCTTGGATTTAAGATAACTTGCAACCTCTTTTTTTTCTTAATGAAGAACGAGGAGAAATATACCAATATAGGCTACTATACATATCTCTTGCAATGGAAAAAGCCTTCTCTCACTAGTTTGCACATGGAGTTTATCTTTGTCCAGCATGGCCTGGACAAAAAAAAGAAGTCAAATGAGACCCAAGAAAACATTAAAAGCAAAGGTAGCTGTGTGCTGTCCAGAAGAAAACTTCCAACATCCATATTAACACAATATGTTTATTAGGCCAACCCAAAGTCACAAGAACTCCCATCCTTTCTAGTTCTCCAGAACTCTTCATCAAGCTATATATGTGGTGATCTAAAAAGGGGGGGGGGTCCTTTTTAAAAATCTAATCCTTTTTGAAGACCTCTCTCGCACTATCCCACAGAAATGTGCAACAAATTTTGAAAGTGCAAAGTGGACGACAGTATATCATGGCTGGAAGCTTCAGTGGGTCAATGTTGTAAATGGGTTTTCCGTGCCCTTTAGACAGCGAAAAAACTGATATTACAACATTAGACAGGTCAGCTGTGTCAAAAGGACTTCCTTTTGTCAGTCCTTCCCAGCTGTGCTCCCTTAAGGGCACAATCCTATGCAGGTTTAGACAGGAAAGCATCCTGCAACTCCCAGCATGCTGGGAGTTGTAGGCCAAAAACATCTGGGGACCCAAGGCTGGAGAACACTGACCTAAGGTGACTAACTTAATTCATTATAAACCATCCACAAGACAAAACCAGCTTATAAAACACACACAGGAAACAGCAGATACAATCGGGAGTGAGCCAATATTTGGCCAATTGTGAGACCCACAGAAATGAAAAGTCCTGAGCCAGTCAGAAAACCAGCAAAGAGAGGGCCACCTGGATTTACTGGGGCTGGAGTTCCAAATGCTGGACGCCGCCCGCAACAAAGGCGGACCTTCCTGTGTTCCTACCAGTGCTGGTCCTTCAGAAAGCAGCGCAACTCCCTGACAACTTGGGTCCTCTCAGCCTTGGAGACCAGAAAATACGTGGAGCTGAAACATACCACTAAATTCCACATATCCTCTGAGTGGGAGGCAGCCCAAAGTGTCATGGCAACCATTGTGGTGCTGATGGCTGCCCTGGAGACACCGGTGTGCCTTTGCTGCAAGTTACCTTTAAAAGAGATCCTGAGGGGACAAGTGGAGGTGGACCGGGGTGCCCTCTGGGTCAGCTGAAAGCTAGCCAGTGACCCAGAGAGAGTGACAGCCCTGTGGGACTTGATACTCCAGGCAGTGGCGTCATGGATCCACCAGGTTTTGCAGAAATCAGCGGAAAGGAGGGTGAACCAGAGACTTCAGTGTCCCTGAAATCTTGTTTCAGCCAGGGTGAGTTTGCTGCTGACCTTAGTAACAGGAAACGTCCAATCAAAGCAACAACAATGTCCACAGGCTCTCTTCAGGGCCACCTGGGTTTTTCCCACTGTGATGCTGCTGTCAGGAAATGTGGAGCTTGAACCAGCACCCTTCTGGTCTGAGGCCAGGATAGAGCCTGAAAGTCCTCTTCTGCAGCAGAAGGCTGTGGAGCAGTGTTCTCCAACCTTGGGTCCCCAGATGTGTTTGGCCTTCAACTCCCAGCATTCCCCAGCCAGCTATGCTGGCTGGGGCATGCTGGGAGTTGTAGGCCAAACACATCTGGGGACCCAAGATTGGAGAACACTGCTGTAGAGAATTGGCCCCTGTGGTTGGCAGGCAGTGCTGAAACCTCTGGATAAGCCAGGCCAGGCAGGAATCCTGGGATCCTGGCATTCTGCACTTGACTGCCCCGTGATCTTCTGCCCTGCTGCATTTTCGGATCCTCCTTCCAGTGGCTTCACACCCTTCAGGCCTAGAATTAAGTACAACTGCTGTGGCCCCAGCCTTGACAAGGGCAAATATTGCATAATTTCCGGTGAGATGGGAGGAGACCAAGATGTCTGGCACTTCCATTTTTTCCTGATCTGCCCCAAATTATCCTGAATAATGTCTCCCCACCCTGCTTTTGACAGGGGATTTGGCAGAAGCACTGTGTTACTGGATGAAGCCTGAATTCTCCTGAGAAAAGGGCTTTCTAGGAATTCTTCTTCTGGAAATGTATATAAACCTCCCTCTATGTAGAGGGAGGTGACCAGTCAGAGTTGAGGTGACCAGTCAGAGTTACCTGGAAGGCTTTCATTTCCTTCCCTTTCCCTCCAGGTTTGAAGCAGCTGCATCACACCGAGGAACTCTGCAATGCTACTTTGACAGCTGGAGGAAAGAGGTTTCCATGCAACAGGTAGGTCTCTGTCCCCAAGCCAGGTATGGCATTTATTTATTTGTTACTTCTATATCCCACCTTTTCCTCCAAGGAGGCCAATGTACATGACCTTCTTCCTCTCCATTTTATCCTCACAACAGCCCTGTGAGGTAGGTTAGGCTGAGAGTCAACAACTGGCACACAGTCACCCAGTGACCTACATGGCTGAGTGGGGACTTGAACCCGGGTCTCCCCAGTCCAACACTCTAACCACTACACCACAGTGGCTCCCCCTTTTAGCAAAGGGAGCCAAATAATTTGTCCCTTGTTAGAAAAGGCAGTGCCTCCCTAATAGGCAGTGCCTGGGAAGATGGTTCCTCCCATTTTGCAGGTGTGGGAAGTGAGGCTGAAAAGGGGTGGGTGGGCCCAAGGGGCTACGTGCCCAGTCTGATGATCTCCATTCTTCTCACAGGGCACTGCTAGCCTCGGTCAGCCCTTACTTCCAGGCCGTGTTCACTAGTGGCTTCAAGGAGTCCATAGACGGGGAAGTTCTCCTGAAAGACATGGATCCCTGCATTCTCCAGAACCTGCTAACCTACCTCTACTCAGGGGAGCTGTCCCTCGTTTCAGAGACTGCTGAAGAGCTCTTCACAGCAGCCAGTCGACTCCAGCTTGTGCCAGCGCTGGCACGCATCAGCAGGTAGCACAGGAGGTCTGGCTGCTCTCAGGTTCTCCCCAGCTTCTGTTTTAAGGGCCATAACAATAAATGGCTTCATGGTCAAGTTCCGTCCACGATTTTTCCAGTGATGTTCTCTCTTTCCATTGCCCCGGCAGATATCTAACAGAGAAGATCTCCCTGGAAAATTGCCTCCGCCGTTACATGCTGGGGCGTGATCACAACAACCTCACCTTGCTGCATGGCACCTTGCGCTACCTGGGCCTCCACTTCGAATCCCTCCTGGAACACAAAGATTTCCCAGGTCTCGACCTCAGTGCTTTGATCGGCATCATCTCCTCTGACCATCTGGCTGTGACCTCCGAAATGGACGTCTTCCTGGCCGTGCTGTGCTGGGTGACAGCCGTACCCACCAAGCGCCTCTCAGTACTCAAGACACTGCTACGGCACATACGTTTCCCACTCCTGACACGTCAGGAGACCGCCAAAGTCCAGGCTGATGTCGTGACGCTTGACCAGCAAGCCGAGTTGCAGTGGGAGGACCTGGATGGGGCAGGGAGGCTGCAGGCGAGCGGCGGGCTCCGGCAGGGCATGTATCTGGAAAGGATTATATGCATCAAAGTGCCTCGCTTGAGGGACATACTCTCCCTTAATGAAGACATGGATTGCTACATGGAGTGCTTAAATCCAGCTACCGGATCGAGGACGAAGCTGCCACCTTTAGAGCTGGTGGCGCTGCCTGGCTGTTCGGTCCTGGAACACCGGCTCTATATCTCGGGAGGAAAACACCCCGACGGCTCGTACTCCTGCGCGCTGCACGAGTACAACTCTCTAGCCGACCGCTGGACCCAGCTCCCCGCCATGTCAACACCTCGGTCTGTGCACATGTTCTTAACTTGTAAGCAGAAGCTGTTTGCCCTGAGCGGCTGGAACGATACCGGCCCCCTGGCCTCTGCGGAGAGTTTTGATGTGTCGCAGCAGAGGTGGTCCCCGATCACCAGCCTGCCCATCATTCTGCGATTCTCTGCCTCTGCTCCATACAAGAACAAGCTCTATCTGATAGGAGGGGATGCAGACTCTGACGAGGTGGTCTACCAGGGCATCCTTGTCTATGACATCCACTTGGATACCTGGGCACAGGTGCCTCTAGAATTTAGTCTCCACGGTGCAGCTGCTGTCACCATGGAGACTGGGATCTGTGTCATTGGGGGATTCTTTTCGAAAAAGACCGCACATCCACACCCGAACAGGAGGTTTAGCCAGCTTCTTCCTTGCACCTCAAAATGCTTTTTCATGCAGGAGGCTGGCATTGTGAGCAAGGAGATCACAATCCCTCCGTTGCCGTTGCCGCTCGCCTTTGCTGGTGCCACTTGCTTTCAGGGGAAAATTTATGTGATGGGAGGTGTCTGTACCTCCAAAACACATGACTCAATTTACCACTGGGAGCCCGGGGAAGCTGCCTGGACTCAGTACCCAGAGAACCTCACGGGTCAGGGAACCATTGTGCGGAGGGTGCTGAAGTGCGTGACCCTGAAGGTGGCCAGGCCACATCTGAGGGCCCTCGTTCAAGATGCTTCGGCAAGCCGGGTAGCTGTCGGTCTATCAAACACCAAGGTCCCCTTCAAAGAGTGCGGGAAGGACAGCCACCCTAGTCCCTCGGATCTAGTTTCCTTGACATCACTGAGTGCTGGAACACCATAAGAGCTGAAGACACGCCACGTAGGGAAGAGATATTTTCATCTGGACTCCTCTAGTATTCAGCCCATTAAAAGCTTATGTTATGATGTCTCTCCCTCTCAGTCAGCCTCAGTCTCACTTCCTGCAGAAGGATGGGCATTAAACATTCCGGGACAACATGTTAACATTTCCCATAAGTTCAAAGCACGGCCTCCAGCAAACCATGGCCTAAGATGTGTGGCATTCTGGACAGCCTTTACAGAAGGCATGCTCCCTGCGGAGGAGAGAGCACTGGAAACTTACAGTGTTTTTGTAATAATGTCTTTGCTTCCAAATATACAGATTTAGCAGGTATCCGCCCCTGATACCGTTCCAGTATCAGAGGCAGTATGCCTAAGTACTCCAGTTGCTGGGGAACACGGGCGGGAAGGTGCTCTTGCACTCACGTCCTGCTCGTGGGATCCCGTGGGTAGCTGGTTGGCCACTGGGAGAACAGAATGCTGGACTAGATGGACCCGTGGTCTGACCCAGCATGGCTCTGTTTATGTTCTTAGCAGGTGTCAAAAGGGCACAGAAGCAAGAGACTAGGCTCTTGGAGGTAGTCCCAAAGCAGTCTCAGCACCCTCAAATCCAAAAACTGCACAGTATGAACAACAACAACAACAAGCACAGTGGCTGGGACAAGGCTGCCAGCAGCAAGTATGAACAGTATGGGTACAGGACAGGTGATAGCCTCCTGGGGCAGAGAGCAGGGGCAGTCTAGCCCACTGTGCAGTTTAAGTCATGTTGGTTTAAGACGGGGGTGCAGAACCTCCTTCAGCCCGAGGGCCGAATTGCATTTCGGAGAAGCTCTCGGGGGCCACATTCCGGTGATGGGCGGGGCCAAGGGCAAAAGGGGCGGGGCCAAAATACCACAAATACCAGCCTATTTAATGTAAAGCTCTTACTGCCTTAGAAGAGGCAATTCCCACCTTTAGAATTTAGGGGGGACTGCACAAACACTGGGAAACCACCAAACTATCGGTGGTTGGGGGAATGAGGGTGGGGCCTGGGGAATGAGGGTGGGGCCTGGGGAAGGGGGAGGGGCCTTTTTGGGGGGGCCCAGTGGGCCACACTGGGCCCCTGGAGGGCTGGATTCGGCCCCTAGGCCTTAGGTTCCGCACCCCTGCACTAAGGCATTAAAAGAAGGCAGATTCTAGGTAGCTGAGTGGGGAACACATGGACTAAGCCCGTGTTGCTCAAGCAAGGAGCAGAATCATTAGCATGGAGGCAAATTGTCTTTCAGCATTGATGGCCATTAAATACTTATCCACTCCATGTCTGACATGTGTGCATACATAGAGAGAAACACAACACAAGCATCTCGGGCTCTCTCATGAATTTAGCTGCTAATTTATTTATTTTTATTTTTTTTTATTTATTAAATTTAGCTGCTCATTTTTAATTTTATTAAATTAAATATTTAATTTAATTTATTTAAATAATTAAATAATATTTAATAAATAAATATTAATTTAGCTGCTAATTTATTTTATTTTATTTTTTAATTTATTATTTATAATTGCATTATCCCCCCCCCGAACCCACTGGGGGTTGCCCCCTGCCCCTGCTGCCAAATTTTCTGCTGAAATTGCTCCAGGAGCAGCAAAATTGCCACTTTTTTGCTGGTGTGACAAATTGGGCGGCACCAGGAGGCATGCAGAAGAGGCCAGGAGAGCTGCATGCGGCCTGAGGCCATATTTATTTATTTACTTACTTTTAAACTGCCCAATAACCAAAGTTCTCTGGGTGGTGTACAATACATTAAAAATATGCAGTACAGTAATACCTTAGATTGCAAGTAACTTGGTTTGAGAGCGTTTTGCAAGACAAGCAAATTTTTAAATATTTATTTAACTTGATTTACAAGCAATGTCTTGCAATACAAGTACTGTAGTATGGCTTAAATTAAAAATCTCTGTACAAAATTTTTTGGGGGGATTTCGTTTTGATATAAGAGTGTTTTGGATTACAAGCACGTTTCCGGAACAAATTATGCTCTCAATCCAAGGCATGACTGCACAAAGATTAAAACAAAAACTGCACAGTATAAAACCAAGATAAAACCAGCAGCAAAGAATAAAATCATTGCAACATCATAAACCCAAATTAAAACCACCAGTAGAATAAAATCCCAAAAGTACTAAAAACTGTTGTTAAAATGCCTGCCTGGGAGAATAAAAAGGTATTCACCTGGCACCAAAAAGGTCATAATGTAGGCACCAGGCTCTGGGGAGGGCATTCCACAAGGGGGTGCCACCACTGGAAAGGCCCTCCCTCTTGAAGCCACCTGCCTAGCCTCATTTGGTGTGGGCACCTGGGGGAGGGCCTCACCGATGATCTTAATGTCTGAGTACTAAATATGGGAAGAGATTATCTTTCAGATAACTTGGCCCCAAGCCATTTAGGGCTTTAAAGTTTAAAACCTGCACTTTGAATTGGGTCTGAAATGGGCTGGCAGCCAGTGCAGATGGGAAAAAACTGGCATTATATGATCACATTGGCCAGTCCCAGTTACCAGTCTAGCCACCCTATTTTGGACTATTTTCAAAAGCAGCCCCACCTATCACGTTGCAATAATCCAAACAGGAGGTTACCAGAGCGTGGATAACTGCGAGGCTATCACATTTTGCTCCCCTCTGATGTAGATGTTGAAAAGCATGGAGATCACACTTATTTAACCTGTTGCCCCGAAGGTCTGGGAAGGATGTGTGGGAAGTATGGTCCCTCCAATCCCCAGTACAGGCAGGCAGTCCCCAAGTTAAGAACGTCTGACTTCATCATCATCATCATCATCATCAGGCGATCATAGATTTCATAGATCACAGAGTTGGAAGGAGCCTACAAGGCTATCGAGTCCAACCCCCTGCTCAAAGCAGGAAACTAGAGGAGGGTCTCCCATCCAAGTAATAACCAGGCTTGACCCTGCTTAGCTTTCCACACTCAGACAAGTTGAGCCAGCGTAAGCCACAGGCCCTGTATCCTACCTTTTATTACTTTAACATCCAGATTGAAAAAGGGTTGGAGAAAGTTGTAAAGCAGGGGTGCAGAACCTTAGGCCCACAGGCCAAATCTAGCCCACGGGAATCCCGCAGATGGCCACGCCCCCTTCCCCACAATCATTTAGTTGTTTCCCAGCTTTTGTGCCGTTTCTTCCCCCATTCTAAAAGGTTGAACTGACTGTCCTAAGACTCAGTTACTGGCAGCTAGGGGTGGGCAACTCACCACAACCCGACTCTCCGGGTGCTCGTTGAGCACCCCCGCCGCACGATCCGTCTCGAGGCGCTCGGCAGACTTCCAGGTCCCTGTTGCGTCACTTCCGGGCCCCCGGCACTGTGTTTTTAACGTAAAAAACAAGGTAAAATACCATAAAACAGCCGGGAATAGCAAATCATGGCCGTTTTAAGGTGGGTTACCTTGGTTTTTATGTAAAAAATGCAGCGCCAAGGACCCGGACGTAAGTGCTGGGGACCTGGAAGTTGCTTTTCCCAGCTCCGCTCCAGGGAGTTGCCTACCACTGGAATGCAGCCCCCCCCCCCGATCTTCTCCGAAATTGAATTCAAACCTCAGGCTGAAAGAGGTTCAACACCTCTGCTGTAAAGAGTACATTTAACATTTTGTACAGTTTAGCACTTACAGAATTTGCTTCTTTGAAGCCAAGGCGCTAGTCACAGTGTGCGCTGGTGGACAAAGCTTACACTGTAAATGGTGGGAGGGTTTGGGTATATTTGCTTCAAGATCACAGTGTTCTGTGGCCCTGCCCAGGATGCCCATTAAACACAACCCTGTGCCTTCTTACTCGTGACCGAGTAAGATTGTCTTCCGGGATAAAAGGAGGAAATTCTAAAGAAGATTGTGTAGACTCTAGCGATGGGTCCGTAAGTGACTGTGGAGGCCAATTCTAGATCCACACAGCTTCTCACAGTGACACAGGTTACCAGATGGAAGATGGTCCTGTAAAGGATTCATTTGACGTGCTTTTCGCTTAGCACGTTTCTCCCTTTCTCCTTGCACTCGAGCTTCTTCAAAGTCCATGGAACCTTTGTGAAAGGCCAACCTCCATTTAGATCGTTCATGGGCCAGAGCTTCCCAGTTTTCAATGTTTATATTGCATTTTTTTAGATTAGCCTTATGAACATCTTTAAACCTCTTATATTGACCACCGATATTCCGCTTTCCATCCTTGAGTTGGGAGTAAAGTAACTGCTTTGGGAGACGGCAGTCAGGCATTCGAACAACATGACCGGTCCACTGAAGTTGGCGTTGAAGGATCATTTTTTCAATGCTAGTAGTCTTTGCTTCTTCCAGTACACTGACATTTGTTCGTCTATCTTCCCAAGTAATTCGCAGGATTTTCCGGAGGCAACGTTGATGAAACCTTTCAAGGAGGTGGAAGTGACGTTTATAGATAGTCCATGTTTCGCAGGCATACAATAAAGTTGGTAATACAATGGCTTCATAAACCAGTGTTTTGGTCTTCTTACAAATATCCCGATCCTCGAAAACTCTATGTTTCATTTGAGAAAATGCGGCACTTGCGGAGCTCAAACGATGCTGGATTTCACTGTCGATGTTAGCTGTAACAGAAAGATAGCTGCCAAGATAGAGAAAATGATCGACATTTTCCAGTATTGTCCCGCCAAGCTGGATAGATGGCATCACCAAAGGGTTAGCTTGCACTTGCTGATGAAGCACTTTGGTCTTTTTGATGTTAAGTGAGAGACCAAGTTTTTCGTATGCTTCTGCAAAAGCATTTAGGATAGTTTGGAGATCATCTTCTGAATGTGCGGAGACCACATTATCATCAGCATACTGAAGTTCCACAACGGAGGTTGTAATTACCTTACTTTTTGCTTTCAGCCTGCTGAGATTAAAAAGCTTTCCATCTGTTCGATATATAATTCCCACACCAGTGGGAAGTTTCCCCTTGACAAGATGTAAAACCATGGCGATGAAAATGGCAAATAATGTTGGGGCGATAACACATCCCTGTTTAACACCTGATCCTACTTTAAATGGAGCACCATGAGAGCCGTTGTTGTCCAAAACCGTTGCCGTCATGTTGTCATGGAGAAGTCGCAAGATATTCACAAATTTATTGGGGCATCCAATTTTCATAAGGATAGTCCAGAGAGCTGTACGGTCTACAGTATCAAAGGCCTTAGCCAAATCGATAAATGCCATATAAAGGGGTTGATTTTGCTCCCGGCATTTTTCTTGGAGCTGACGTGCAGTAAAAATCATGTCTACTGTCCCTCTAGAGGGGCGGAAACCATATTGAGTTTCAGGGAGGATCTCTTCTGAAATAGATAGAAGACGGTTTGCGAGAATCCTAGCAAATATTTTACCTGCCGTTGCTAAGAGAGAAATGCCCCGATAGTTTCCACAGTCTGTTCTATCACCCTTCTTAAAGAGGGTGATAATTATGGCATCCCTGAAGTCTTCTGGGATCTCTTCTCTTATCCAGATTTTTTCAATGAGTTTATGAAGATGTTGTACAAGTTCGGGGGGCCCTTCTTTAAAGATTTCAGCAGGAATCCCATCTGGTCCACTAGCTTTGTTGTTCTTCATTTGATTAATGGCTTTTTTTACTTCATCCAAAGTGGGGAGTATTGCAAGTTCCTCTTTAATTTGTTTTTGTGGGATTTGCGAAAAAATCTCATTATCCACCTTAGATTTACGATTTAAAAGGTCATAATAATGCTCTTTCCAACGCAGTGCAATAGACTCTTTGTCTTTTAAGAGTTTGGTGCCATCTTTTGATTGTAAAGGGTTTGTACCATAGGTTTTTGGTCCATAAATGGCCCTTGTGGCCTTAAAAAAGCCCCGTGCATCATGAGATTCTGCAAGTTGTTGAATTTCCTCAGCTTTCTTTTTCCACCAAGCGTTCTTAAGTTCTCTTGTTCTTCTTTGGACCTCAGCCTTTGCGCTAGCGTAGGTTTTTTTCTTGGCAGCGCAGTTAATATCATTTTGCCATATTTGGAAGGCTTTCCTTTTTTGGTCAATTATATATTTAATCTCATTATCATTTTCATCAAACCAATCCTGATGTTTCTTAGTTTCATATCCAATAGTTTGTTCACAAGCTGCAGTAATGGAAGTTTTCAGCTTAGACCAATGGTCCTCAATGTTGTCAGGAGGTTCCGTAGGTAGATGTTCCTTAAGAAGTGATTGAAGAAGAGTTTGCTTAATAGGATCTTGAAGGACTTGGATGTTCATTTTACGCCTTGGTTTCCTTCCTTGAAGCCTACGTTGGGGAGCAATGTTGATAACCATTGTGGACCGGATTAGTCGGTGGTCTGTGTAGCAGTCGTCGGCACTCACCATGGCCCTAGTAAGAAGTATGTCGCGGCGATCTCTAACACGGACAATTACATAATCCAGAAGATGCCAGTGCTTTGACCGTGGGTGCTGCCATGATGTTTTAAGCTTATTCTTTTGTCGAAAGAGCGTGTTTGTAATAGTGAGATTATGCTCTGCACATATAGACAAAAGTAAGAGTCCGTTCGGGTTGCTATTACCAACTCCGTCTTTTCCAATAGTTTCTGGCCATAAATCAGAGTCACGCCCGACTCTTGCGTTAAAATCGCCCAGGAGGATAATTTTATCCTCCTTAGGTATCTCTGACAGGAGAGTGTCCAACTGGCTATAAAAACTTTCCTTGATGTCATCATCAGCATCTAATGTTGGTGCATAAGCGCTCAAAATAGTTACCTGTTGGTTATTGGCGAGCTTTAATCGAAGAGTTATCAGGCGTTCGTTAATGCCAGTAGGAACTTCTGACAAAGAGTTCACTAGTTCATTTTTGATGGCAAAGCCTACTCCATGTATTCGTCGGTCCTGCTCAGGTAGTCCTTTCCAGAAGAAGGTATAACCTCCTTTTTCTTCTTTCAACTGTCCCTCTCCTGCCCTTCGAGTTTCTTGAAGTGCTGCTATGTCAATTTTAAACCGTCTCAGCTCCCTTGCAATAATAGCAGTCCTACGCTCAGGGTGTTCACTATCTATGTTATCCAGCAATGTCCGTATATTCCATGTTCCAAAATTCAAATGTCTTTTTCGACCCCTAAGATGGTGACCCCACTGGACGCGGTAATCCAGTCAGGGGAGAAAGAGGTAGACTATGTTTAGGGCACCTTTTCTAGCCCCCTCCCCATACGGGGTGAGCAGAGTGGATCCTAAATAGGGCTGCTCAGTCATGGATACAGCTGCCGAGCTGCTCGACTACCTCGTTCCTTGAACAGGGCGACTGAGTCTGCATCCACCGCCCATGTGCTGGTCCATGGCTAGGGGCTTCCAGATTCACAGTCCTGCCCCCATCGCCGTTCGCCAGTCGCCATGGGACTTTTTTTATGTTTGTTTGGTTGGGTTGGGTTGGGTTGGATGGGTTGGGTTGGAAGACGCCTGTGCGTGAAACTGTTTTATGTGGGGAGATCGGTGCACAACGAATCACCACACAAACTTGACAGAGTACGGCAGAGATCCAATGGCACGGTTACCCTGACGATTGGAAAACCATTCTCTGCTGCAGCCTTCATCCGCCTTCACAGCCGTTGTAATTTAGGTTTAATTATCTTCCGCCTGTTCTGCCGTTGAGGACTTTATGTTTTGGATCGTTCTTTGTCTGGTTCCTCTCCCCGGACCTTACCGCCATGGGTGACCCTACTGGGAGTACATAGCTCCCGACGGCATTGCTCACAGGATTCATCGGAACACGCAAGCCCACTCACCACTTCAAGGTGACGATCCGGCGAGGGGTTCCTGCATTGAGCAGGGGGTTTGACTCGATGGCCTTGTAGGCTCCTTCCAACTCTATGATCTATGAATCTATGAAAAGAACGGACTTCTGGGTTCCCCGGCGCTACGTCGTTTATGTAGAGTACATAGCGTAGTATACTATGCAATTTGCGTAAGCATAAATGCCGATTTTAATGTATAGAATGCTATGCTGTTCCGACTTACCTACAAATTCGACTTAAAGACATTCTTAAGAATGGAAACCGTTTGTAACCTGGGGACTGCCTGTATTCATGCTCCTGTTGGGAGGATATGGTTAAAAGGAGTCAGTCCTAAACTGATTAGGGCAAAGCAGAGTTTCTTCTTTAAGCGCAGCCTGCTTTACTGAAACTGGTTTCACCACGTGAGTTGCTAAACTCTTGTCTCTTAAGGCTATTAAAAAAGAATGGAATGTCTACACAAGGTTTAAACTAAAGACATTGATCAGTTCTTACTTACAGATTACTCACATATATGCAGGATACAAATAGGCAGATTAGTTTCATTATAGAAGATCTCTGGCTGGAAACGAGCTCTGACTTGCGTCTTCCATGTTGGGAGAAGGAGAGCAGAGAGCCAACCTAACTTCTACAAAGAAGCAGGAAGTAGACAGAGAGCAGCAGAGCTCTGGCTAGAGAAGCTGAAAGTAGGGAGGACCGAGGAGAGGTTTCTTTTGTTAGCCCATTCCTCCCACTCTAATTAGTGGTTACATCACTTTGTTGATTTTAAGCAGGCAATATTACTATTTCCAACAGCTGCAGCAGCCATCCTTAAGTCATTCCTGTTTCCCATCACATCTTGCCTCTTTTCTTCCAGCTCAACCCCACCTGTATCCCCATCCCCATGCCTTGGTCGCTGCATGAGCGGATTCTCCTTTTGATTGACTTGCACATGTTAGCTCAGTGTTCTCCAACCTTGGGTCCCCAGATGTTTTTGGCCTACAACTCCCAGCATGCCCCAGACAGCGCAAGGTTGGAGAACGCTGTATTAGCTGAACTCTAGCCAAGATTGCGTTTCTGGTCATGATGACCCTACGAAGAAGCCGGGGTCTGGCTGGACACTGGTTATAGCGGATGAGCTCTTGCAGTGCATATTTTCCTCCTTTTTAACGAATAGGAGGAAAGTGCTCGGACGAATGAAGACAGGTGAAGAAGAGAGAGATAATGAAAGGTGGGAAGAAGGGAGGAGACCAGTGTGTATTTTGTGTGAAGGGGCTATTGCTAGAAGGCAATTTTACGTGTGTGCGTGTGTGAACAGAAGAAGGGTGATCTTTTTATGGATGAAGCAAACAGGAAGGGCTTATTTATTTAAACTGGACAAAGTGGGGTGGATTTATGCTCCTTTCACCACTAGATGTCACAAGAGACTGATGGATATGAAGGCTTAACAACGAAATGAAGTCTTTCCACATCCAAAGCATAGGAAAGTTATGGAAATCATCGCCCCTGGGAGGTTGGGGTGGCTGTTTGCTTTTAAGTGGCTTTTAAGGGGATGGATTCGTGGAGAAGCAGTCCACGAATGAGCCACAGCAGCCAGGGATAGAGCCTCCGTGTTCAGACACAGCGAAGAAGCCAGTGGCAGACTTGGTGCATTTATCGGGGCATAAGCTTTGAGAGCCCAGAGCCCACTTCACCCGGTGCATGAAGTGATCGCCCAGATGCACAGATATGATGACTAGAGAGAGAGTGGGTATCCACGCTGCCTGCTCGTCAAGATCAGGCCGTGGGAAGCCTTGCTCCGTGTCCCATTTGTGGTGGTAGCACAGCTGACCGGGACAAGGGACGGGGCCTTCTCAGTGGCCGCACCAGGGAACAGCTTGCCCATGCAGTTGCCTCCTCTCTGACTGCCGTCCATCAGTGTGTAAGATTTTTTTTGCTTTTAATTAGCCATCTTGAAGTGTGTGTTTTTTTATCAAAGACGCTGGCTGGGTTCGTACGTCACTTTAAACCCACAGAGGTTCTGAAACCCCTGTGGGTGTAAAGTTGCCCCAGGCCCTGGTTGTGCCCGACTAATGTCGGGCACAGTGGGGCCCCCAGAGGTGCTGCCTCTCCCCTCTTCCTCCCTCAGTCCTCCCGTCATATCTCAGGGGGCACTGTGGGAGCACTGAGGGGAGAGGAGTGGGGACGACCGCTGGGGGAAATTGCCCAAGTGGCACTTTCCCCCAGCTGTGAGAGGCTCCCCACCGCCAGCTGCCCCCCCCACTTGCTCCCCCTCCCCCAAGGCCCCACTCATTGCCACTGTCCACCGCCACCGGCACCGCCACCGCCTCTGACCACTGCCGTCCACCAGCGGAACAAGCCCCCACAATGCAGGAGCAGCGGTCAGCTGCCTCTGCATGGGGGGGGGGTATTCTCTCTGCCACCGGGACAACCGTGCAGCAACTGCTATTTCTCACTCATCTTTTTTTTTAATCCAGTGATACCAGTAGTCATCACCACATCCTGTACCAATGAGTTCAAAGACCAATTATGAGCTGGAGGGAGGGGGATAATTCCTTTAGTTTTAAATTTCCTGCATTCAGGAAGTAGGAAGGGCTTGGGTGGCAGCTGAGGAATCTGACATTATGGGGAAATGTATAAATCCCATTTCATGATGTTCTTGAAAAATAATTAAACAAAATAGTGAGGTGCAACGATGCATGCATACGCAGAGGCCAAGCTCTCCAAGCAAAGAATCCTCCCGCGACACCACACACCTATTAAGCCTAGAATGGCAGGAACAGTGGCGGTCACTCCATGGAAAGTACGTTGCACATGCTCCGAAAAACTCTAGGGTTACCTCTTACATTTCTGGCCATGGCCTTGGCCTTGCCTCTGAAGGCAGGTTCCATGCTAAGTACAGTAATCACACGCAGGGAGTGGACATCTTGGATCAAGAGGAATTGGGATAAATTTGCCTATTGCAGTGATGTAAGGCAGAATTTGGAAGAGAAATGTAATGTTTTGGAGGTAGCGGAGGAAGACATCCTGGGGCAGTGGCAGGGGGGGGGGATTACAGTGGCAAAGTCATATATTGGGGAGGGGAGGGGAAACTTTGCAGCTTTGAATCTTTGCAAACAGTTCTCAGTGGAGAGGTGTTTTGGGTTTTTTAAAATCCCAACAACTGATTGAGTCAGTTGTTTTGAGGAATACAGTGCCGAGATGGAAAGGAAGGGTTTAGGATGGGGATGCAGGAGGGAGTCAGGCAGGCAGGAAGAGCGAGGAGCCTAGGGGTTTGACCCACACGGAACCATATACGGTACACGTGGATTGGGAACAACAAGACCGTACATTTGAATTGCAAAATGAAATTGCTTGGTGGGGGCACTGCAATTTTCACCATGGGGAGCTTAGTATGGAGATTTGGTGGGGGACGGAGGGGTGAGAGTCTGGGGAGAAAAGAGGCTTAGCAAGGAGGGGCTGTGTGGGTGGGGCTGGGAGGGTTGTAGGTGGGGCTCCAAGAGCTGAAGGTAGGGCTGAATGTGTGTGTGTGTGTGTGTGTGTGTGTGTTGTGGGGGGGGGGTGTCATTTGGTTGGCTTAACAGGGGATCTGAAGACAGGGGAGCCCAGTGAGGGGGCATTTGGCAGAGCCATTGGGGTTCCCAGCCAAGAAGATGCAGGAAAGAGGTGGGTTGCTATGGTAACAGGAGGCAGGCGTGCAGGGGACCAAGTGGGAGGGGGAGAGATGGGCAGAGAGGCGGAGGGAGCCAAGGTGTGAGCGAAGAAGGGAAGGCAGGAGGGAGGGAGGGAGGGAGGTGGGGGGACGGGGTGGGTGGGAAGCGGGGGCAGGGGTCTGGGGTGCGGGCATGGCCGGAAGGATGCCCAGCTGTGGGATGCTGTACGACACCTCCTTGCTGCTGCAGTTCTGCAACGGTGAGTTTAGCACGTCCCTGCAGCAGCGGCTGCTCGCTCCACGTTCGTTCGCCTGCTCTCCGCTGGACCCCCGGGGACTGCCACCGGGGCTCCCTTGGGAGGAGCGCCAGCCCCCCGGCCCCCAACCCGGCGGGCAGCATTCCATCCACGCGCGGATATGGTGGCAAAATGTCCCCAACTTTGCAAGATGCTGCAAATCTGCGTTCGGGGCTCGCGTGCTGAGACTGAGAGCAAGGGAGGGGCCCGCTCGGCGGCACTCCTGGGCGGCTCTGCGAGGACTCCCGGCGGTGGGGTGGGGGTTGTGGTACCTTCCTGTGGCAAAGGAGGGTGCAGCGCCGGTGGTGTGGCACAGAAATGGCATTTCGGCAGCATCCACAGAGCCAAAGCGGTGGGGGGGGGGGGATGAAAGAGGAGAGAACTGTGCCGGGGGGGGGGGGGATGGGCGAGGCCAGCCAAAGCATCTTCCCTGTGCCCACACGCAGATTCTCATCAGACCGATGGATCGTCCTGCAAGCTGCAACCAGCACACAGTCCAGGCCCTGATGCTTGCCAGCCAAAGGCAACTTGGGAAATTCACAATGGAGACAGGACTGTGCCCTTTAACCCTAGAGCAATGATCCTGGAAAAACGACCGTCTCCAGTTCCCTGCCCGCAATCACTAATTTGGGCAATTATCTGTAATAAATATGCATGCACTGAAACCTATGCTACTATTTATCAACGTTGATGGTGGGAAAAGAAAGATGGTTAAAAATGAGTAACGAATCCATGTCCACTGATCCTGGATAATATGCGCTCCTACATGAAGGGGCCTGAAAGGTATGGAGTCCACCGTTAGCCATTGCTAAGGCTCCACATCTACTGATGTGGGGCAGCAAGATTTTAAATTTAATAGGGGTGCCAATGAATGAAGCCGGTCTGCACATGTTCGAGACACTCTTTGCGAATAATACTTTGCCCTGGCGTTCAACAGGTTAGGTGTTCTGAGCCCTAGCGTACATTTCAACTTGCATTCTGTATATGTGCTGGTGTGTAATGTGTGTGTTTTAAATAATGCTTGTCACTTGATCTTGACGAGCTGAGCCCCAGCATGCCCAAACAGGTTCTGGGTCTGAGCCCAGCGTCAGATTTTATTTTACTATCACATTTGTCACCCATTCTTCCCCCAAGCGTGAGGGTTATACCACATTGCAATATACAACGCAACATTAGCCTCACGTATTATCCTGTAGGGTAGGTCAGGCTGAGAGGCTGTCACTGGCTCAAGCTTATCCAGTGGCTTCATGGCCGAGCAGGCATTTGAATCTAGGTCTCCGTGGTCCAGCACTCTGCGTTTCCCGGGCGTGTTCTCTCTCCTTGATGCCGGCCCGGTTTTGCACATCCTCCCAATGGCAGGCCCAGCCCCACCCTGCCATGTCTCCCGTGCCTCTCTGTTCGGAAGCCAAGGGGCTTGGGCTCTGCCCATCTCCAGGCCGCTTCTCAGTGACCAGCAGCACCCTTCCATCCAAGGTCACTGGGACAGCATCAGCTGAGTACAGATGAACAGGCTGTCCGCTCATCTCTCCACTCCCTCAAACCTGGTACTCTGCCTGGCTGCAGCACCCGTTGCTTGTGATTGGACCGTGGCTCAGGGATGCTGCAAAGAGGGAGGAGGGAAGGGCGAGCCAAGAAATACGATTGCAGAAGAGAGCGGGAGGCAGCGAGCGAGCGAGCGAGCGGCAGGGCAGGGCAGGGCAGGGCGCGAGGAGGAGGCCCCAATACTGCAGCGGCGGCGGTCGGGAAAAGGGCAGGCAGGGGCAGCGTGGCGGCGGCGTGGGCACCTGGCACAGGGCAAACCCCAGCATGACAGGTGGGTGGCTGCCAGTCTTTTGGCTCGCTTTGCCTTGCCCCACTTTGCCCGCACCCAGCCCGGTTCTGCATGCAGCTGCAGCCCCCTCCAGAGGGAGCTTTGGGGAATTCTAGGAATATGGAAAAATATGCAGCCGTGCATGCATGTGCGTGCGTGCGTGCAGAAGCGCATGCCAAGTTTTGAGATGCCTCCATCCTGTATGGCATGAGAGAAGATGTGGATACATTGCTGGGGAGAGCCCGGTGGGGTGGCCGTAGTGCATTTGGAGCTGTTCCAGTGCTGTTTCTAACAGATACTAGAACCAAAAGCTTGGCAAAGGTTGGAAAGTTGCCTGCCCACTGCTAGGTAGGGAAAAAGCAAACATATTTGCATAGAGCCCTCTCCCAAACATACTGTGGACACCCAGCAACCACTACGAATCTCCAGGCTTTTGCTCCATGCCCTGTGCAGGGTGGCGGTGAATTGGGGGGAAGTTAGCCTGGTTCATTAAAAGCTCAACCTTCCCCCTTGAGGCAATCAAGCACACACGCACGCACGCACGCACGCACGCACACACACACACACACACAGTGGGACTTGCTTTCAGAACCAGCTCTGCTACAGGAGACTTGAAATTATAATATAGGAGAAAGCATGCCTCTGAGTATGTGGAGAGTGCCTTCCAAGAGTCACTGCACATCTATAATGATGGATTGGCAGAGCTTTCAGATCTAAGAACAAAGCTTCCGATGTTTCTATGTATCTTAAAGTTAACTGGGGAAAATGCATATTTGCACAGAGGGATCTTTCTTCCCAACCACCCTAAATACTATGGCCAACAGGCCTCAGATCCTACTTCTTGTTCTGTGTGTAGTGTCCGAAAGGGAATTGTCAGGACAGAATGTCTATGCTTCTCCTGAGACACTGGTCACTGCTTGCTAGAAGGTGCAAGAGACTACCAGGGAACAGTCTCCCTCAGGTGGTGGTGGTCTCTCCTTCTCTGGAGGTATTCAACCATCATCTCTCAGGGACACTACAGTTGCATCCTGCATTGAGCAGGGGGTTGGACTAGATGACCTCCAGGACCCCTTCCAACACTATGATTCCTAGCCAGTCTTCTTAGGGAGTGTGGTTCATGTGCAGGAAATGGGCCCTCTATCTTGGTGGGGCCTTGAAATGCATTTTAGCTTCAGTGATCCCAGATTAACATACTCACAATCACATAATAGAGTGCATTAGCTAACCCATCAGGGCCGGTGCTACCATTAGGCCAACTAGGCAGCCGCCTAGGGCGCAGGGCTAAAAGGGGCGCCAGAAACGCCTTGGAAAAAAATACAGCGCTCTCAAGTGGGAAGGGGGGGGCGCTAAATATCTGATCTTGCCTAGGGCACCAAACTGCCTTGCACCGGTCCTGTAACCCGTTCGGCCATTCTTTGGCATTAAGGTAGCATCCTTGAGGTCATTTAGATCACTGTTCCATACATGCTTACTTGGAAGTAACTCTCACTGTGTTCAATGGGGTTTACTTCCAAGTACGTGTGGCAAGGGTTGCATTGCCAATGTAGGTCCGTTGCCCATAAAGCGGTAAAGGGCAGTGCTATTTTCTCAGCTGTTCCAGCATGTTTACGAGTGAACAGGATTTTAATGCACAAAAATGATCATGAGTAAAGAACTGTGCGGTGGTAGAGGGTAGTTATTGCAGCTTCAGTATTACAAGAATCTTGCACATGGCATCAGGGTGCTAAAGTGTAATTTAAAAGGGTGGGATTTTCCCTGTCTTTTCAATGCACACTTCAAGCAAGGCTTCTAACCTGTACTAATTATTTTGACTATGGAACAGAGAGGCGATACTTATTCCAGATTAATTGTCACTAATTGCAAGGATTTTACTTTTGGTATATGCCATATGCTCCTACCCCAAAGATGGCCTATAGTCTCCTGCTCCCTTTCCAGAAATGTGATTGGCATAATCTGAGGCCCAGTTACCTGGAGCGACAGATGTGGCAGGCAGGGACAGACACCACATGCCCAGTGAAAAATCCACTTTACTAAAAGCAGCTGGAAGCATCTCTGCTTGCCACTAGTGGGCAGTGTCTGTAAAAGACTGAGCCTTGTTGAAGATTACTACCCTAATAAACAGTATTCAGGGGATCCCAAAAGGGATATAATAAAACAAATGCCCAATGGGAGGAAATTATGGAAGCTATGAATACCAATTGACATGACAGGGCTTCCTTTATATCATGATTAATAAATATGGTCATTTTCCTTCCATCCTCAGTGCAGTATTAACACTACAAAAATGCTGAATTAAAGCGATTAGAGGTTGAGATTTGACCTAGTCAGGCTTATTTCTTTATTACTTGCTAGCAAATGGACCCAGCTTGACATGGGTGGAAAGCGTCCTTCGTTTGACGCAGCGAGGCATTCCAGTGAAGTTATGCAGCTGTCTGTGTTGGCCACATTGTGCCCACCTCGTCCGGGTGAAGCCATGCTTGCTGGCACCCCTGGGCATGGCTCTTTATTTATTTATTTATTTTATTTATTTATTTCATTTCTATGCTGCCCCACAGCCAGGTGCACCCTGAGGGAGGGGTCTGCCCACTCCATGCCCTTGAGGGGCGTACAACTCTGTTGCTTGTCCTGCTAATCTCCCCTGACTTCACACTGTATGGACTTAAAGCTATATGCTGGTTAGGGAAGTCTTCTGCTAGTGCAGTGTTCTCCAACCTTGGGTCCCCAGATGTTTTTGGCCTACAACTCCCATGCTGGGAGTTGTAGGCCAAAAACATCTGGGGACCCAAGGTTGGAGAGCACTGTCCTAGTGGGTGGAGCGGTTACTGCAGGCTTCAACCAGATATATTTAAATTAATTAACACTAATTAATACATTTTAAAAACATAATATACACGAGGGGCACACCCCTGGACTCCCTTTAGTATGCATGCCACTTCAGGTGTCTAGGTTTTCAGGTGTCTAGGTTTAAGTCTTGGCACTATGGTGTTGATAGACAGACAGAAACACATCCTTTTTTATTATTACAGATTCAAGTTTTGTTCGTGGTATATTTCTAATGGACCGATATTAGTATCATCAGTACATTAATTTTGATATGGATATTGAAGCTGATATTAAGGCCCTAAAGCCTTTGGTGTAGCCACCTGATTTCCATCCCCTGCTGTAACTAAGCCCGAGCGTGTGTCACTGAAACAATTGCATACTTTTTCCTTCTTGAGCCCTGACTCTACCTCTCTCCCCTTCCTCTGGTGTGTCCCACGTTGAATTTTAAATTGTAAGCTTTTGGGACCAGGGATTGTCCTCTTATACTCTGTGCAGCACATTGATAGTGCTACACAATCAAATAAACAAACAATACCTTTTGTTTTACCCTATTTGTAAGCTGTCTTGAAAATATTTTTTAAAGATAGGGTATAAATATCTTAAATGAGATATTAAATGGATAAATAAATAACATTTCTAGACAGCCTCTCTGCCATATGGCACTCAAGGTGGCTGACAAATTATTTATTGGTAAATAACAACAACTCCTACTGTCTCCACAATTTTGTGTGGGTTCTGCCCCAAGTGAATAACAGTTTAAGCCTGGCACAGATAGGTCTGTACTAGGTGTGTGTGTGTGTGCGCGCGTGTGCACCCGTGCACACGCTTGCATACACACATGCATGTATATGGCCCACCAACATGAGTTAATTGGTGCTCTCTCTTTTAAGAGGCTGGGAAATAGCAATCTTAGTTTCTGCCTTAATATTGGACTCTTTCCCTGCCTATGCATTTTTCAAATGTCTCTTTTCCAGCCACTACCGGGGAGCCAGTGTGGTGCAATAGACAGCGTACTGGGTTTCGGTGGGGGAAACCAGAATTAAAATATTTATGAAACATATTCAATAGCCTTGAGTGAATAACATTCTCTGTTTTATAACCTAACCTCCCATGCTGCGATGTTCTGGTAAATGATGAGATAAGGATATGCAGTAGCCTGTCTTTGGTTAGCTCTTGTTATGGAAAACGGGGCTCACTTCTTTCTCTCCCCGCACCCCCGCCATTTAACCCCACTTTCCCAGATGATAACTTGTCAGGCATCAGCGGGATGGAGGTGGACGATCGCATCTCCTACCTGGAGCAGCGCCTGCAGCTGCAAGAAGATGAGATCCAGGTGCTGAAGGCTGCCCTGGCTGATGTTCTTCGACGCCTGAGCACCTGCGAGGAGAATGGACTCAGCCTGCAGAAGAAGGGACCCAGCAAAGGTATCAGGGCGGTGGGGGAGGCACGGTGGGGATTCCCCCATCTGGACTCCCATCCTGCAGGCTCCCTCCCACTGCATCCGCACGTCCAGAAAAAGAAATACACAAACCACGAACATATGGTTTGTGTTTTTATTTCTGTTAAAATGTTATACGCTGCTGCTTTCTGGCCAAAAAAGGCCTAGGAAGTGGCATACAACAGTGATGAAGTACAAGATTAAACACGCCCACGTACAACAATAAACTAAATAAAAAGTACGGTAAGCAGCAATAGGGATAAGAGAGACAGAAAGCATGCAGCATCAGCAACGAAACAATCTAATCGAGTCTTCCCTGTGTTTCTCAAAGTTGACAGGGAAGGAGCTTGAAGGTTCTCCTGGGGGAGGGAGTTCCAGGGTCTGGGTACCACTACCATGAAGGCCCTACCCTGAGTACCAACTGCCAACTTCCCTTCAGTTGGTGGTGTTTTCTGGTATTACGCTCCATTTAATCTCAATTTTGACCAAGTTAGGGATGCAACCCACGAGAGCCATCAATTCTTATATATACATTTCAGTACCCCTGTCCATAATAAGTAGGACATTTATTACAGGCTGGTTGTGTCCATGCATATGAATAAGCTTCAGTTCTTGCTTCCCATTGCTAAAATTAACATGTCTGTGTTCAAATAATAAGTGGCTGTAAGGACCTTTAGGAATTAGTAGCCTGTTTTCCAGCTCCTGATTACACAGTCCAATGATGCTATTAGGAGCTCGCGACTGCACTGGGACACCGTCAGCGCGGTGATGCTGTGCCCATTTTGCCCTTCTAGGGCAGTGAATGGATGGGCGGCCGGGCGGCCGGCCCTAATCTGCTGTGTTAAAAGTGTCCTCTCTGCCTGGACTGAAATGGTGGTAGAGCAGCTCTTTTCATCTTGGCCTCATTAGCGCAACACGCCAGGCTCACTGTGGGTTGTTTAACCCCTGATGAGCTGTGGTGTGTGCTGGGCACCATTTTGAATATGCAACCCCTGACTGGGGGGATCGAGGCGCTGCCGTGTCGTGCGAACCTGGCCACTGTGGGTTATTTGAGGGTTAAATAACCCTAGCATGACCCATGGTTTGTTGTAGGGTGATGCGAGGGTTGTTTAACTCTCAACCCGCTGTGGCTGCCCCAATCGGGGGTTGCATATTCAAAATGACGCCCCGCACACACCATGGCTCATCGGGAGCTAAACAACCCCCGGTGAACTCAACGTGCTGTGCAAACCGGGTCACTGTGGACCCTGAAGGCCCCACCACTCTCCTCTCAAAAAAACCACTTGCTGGTTTTCTTCATTAAATTTCCCTTCACATGCATCAAGGCCAAGCTACACATGAGAGAGGCAGACTGTAGGTGTGGGGCTGCCGCAGTCACATGTACATGGAGGGTGAGAGTGCAGCTCAATGTGCAAAAGGAGCATGCAAGAGGCGGTGGACTGCTGGACCGACTCCCTCCCTGCCACCAATTCCCCCTTCAGCCAGGCTGATACTGGGAGGGAGCCTACCTGAGAGAAAGGCACACAGAGGAAGAGCTGCGTGTGTGTGTGTGTGTGTGTGTTTTGGGGGAGGCAACATACAGGGAGCGGGTTTGGCACTTCCCACCATGCCCTTCTTTGGCACTCTACATGGCACCCCCCCACACACACACATTTTCGATGTGGCCCAGATGTTGAAGACATGGGTCATCTGCTGCCATTTTATGTAGCTTGGCCCCAAGAATATCCCTTTCTGGAGCAACATTTATTTATATAATTATTTGTGCCCCTCATCTTTCACCTCGAGGGTCTCCAGGGTGGCTTACAATCACACAAAATTCATTAAAAAAAAAAATCAGTCACTATATATCTAACCTACAAAAACAATTTTATCAAAACATAGGAAAGCCCCCCAAAAGAGGAAAAGACAGGCATACAGAATGACTCATGGAACCCTCAGATGTAAATATGTGAGGATGAGGGAGGGAAAGCACAAGGCAGCCATTGCGTGACGGGAGAACGGCTTTCCCTCCAGAGACATGTTGGAGGGGACCTCTTAGAGCCGCTGGGGAAGGACATCTCGCCCTGCAGCCAGCAAGCAGAGGGTGCTACCTGAGGAGTTTCCCTCTTCCCCTCGATCTCTGGCCTTTCCCCTCAAGTTACGGACTTTGCCTCTGAATTCTGCCCGCCAGTTCCCACCCGCACGGTTCTCCTCTTTATCAGAGGGCCTGGCAGGAATCAGCTTTCAACAGCTTGACAGCCCCAGAGGAGCTGAGGGTTGCCAACCACCAAGAGGGAGGAAAATGGCCTGACTGGATTTTTATTTCATTCTTTTTTTTTTTTGCTTTGGAGCCAGTTGCCAAGATAATGAGGAGCAAAGCTGGGCTGTTTCCCCCTTCTAAAAAACTTTTTAGAAGATGTACACCTTAAGTAAGATAATCCACAAGCCACAGTAGGGCAATGCCTTTAACACAAACTAAAACCTCAGGGTTCCATCTTATCCCCCTTTGCTATTTAACATACACATGAAACCACTGAGAGTGTCCGGAGCTTTGGGGGTTTGATGCCACCAGTATGCCGATGACACCCAACTCTACCTCTCATGACTGGATGAGGAAAAACAAATTGAAGCATAACCCAGACAAGACAGAGGCGCTCCTGGTCCACTGAAAGGCAGATCAGGAAATAGGGATTCAACCTGTGCTGGCCGGGGTTACACTCCCCCTGAGGACTCAAGCTGGCAGTTTGTGTGTACTCTTGTACTTGGCCCTGAATCTGGATGCCCAGGTTGTGGTGGTGACCAGGAGTGCATTTGCACAGCTGAGCCTAGTGTGTCAACTGCGCCCATTCCCAGAGACGTCTGATCTGGCCGTTACATGCATGTGTACATCCCGTTTGGACTACTGTAACGTGCTCTACGTGGGGCTGCCTTCAAAAACTATTCAGAGACCAGCTGGTCCAGAATGCTGCGGCCAGACTGTTGACCGGGGCCGGTTACAGGGATCACGCGACTCCCTTATTACAACAGCTTCACTGGCTACCTGTTTGTTTCCAGGCAGAATTCAAAGTGCTGGTTATGACCTCTAAAGCCCTATACAGCTTGGGACCAGGCTACCTGAAAGACCGCCTTCTCCTATACGAGCCTGCCCAGGTCTTAAGATCTTCTGGAGAGGCTCTTCTTTTGAGACTGCCACTTTCATAGGTGCGTTTGGTGGCGACCCAAGAGAGGGCCTTTTTGGTGGCTGCTCCCAGGCTATGGAACTCCCTCCCAAGGGAGGCTAGGTTTGCTCCCTTTTTGATGTTCTGCTGCTGGCAGGGAAATACTGCTTTATTTAAGAAGGCCATTAACCTGTAAGTGGGTCTGGTGGGTTTTGTTTTTAAGAATATTTTTTTTTGTAGTTGTTATGTTTTTATTGCATTTCACAAAATTATTTTAATCGATTTTAACTGGTTCTGTAAGCTGCCTTGAGTGCCATTTTTTGGTAGAAAGACGGGGTACAAATGAAAGAAAGAAAGGGTTGTGGGGAGTGGAAAGAAAATGTTGGACATAATGGAAAAGTCTGCATCTTTACCTGGTGCTAAAAGATCACAGTTGACAACAGGCAGCCGATAAGAGGAGGGTATTCCACAACTGACCACCACCACCACAAAGGCCCTTTTCCAGTTGGCCATCCACCTCATCTCAGTAGGTGGGCGTAGACAGGTTCAGCCTGTGACACAGATCTTGGTACCAGGGTTCCAAGCTATTTAGGGCTTTAAAGATTAAAACCAGAACTTTGAATTGGTATCCTTGGAAATGAACTGGTACCCAGCAAAGAATTGAATATATCTCACAAGTACTGAAAGATCTTCATTAGCTGTCAGTTTTATTCCATTTAATAGCATTGCAGCGGTATTCTGGAACAACGGAAGTTTCCGAATACTCTTCAAGGGCAGCTGCATGTAGAGCACATTACAGCAATCTAACCAGGATACTACCAAAGCGTGGATAACTGAGGTTGGGTCATACTTTTTTTTTTCTTTTCTTTTTTTTTACAAGAAATGAATTATGTACTGTCTCTGTTGCAGTTTACCAGCTGCTGAGGGGGCTGCCCTCCAGGCCCACCCTGAGTAACGGGATCATCCCACAGAGGAGAGGCTACTCCACCTCCCCATCGTCCCCCAAGAGAGAACTGCTTCCTGGGAAAAGGTGACGTGTCTGCTCACAAGAGTGGTTTGCACGAGGACCTCATATTCCTCTCTCCTGGTGGCGCTGCTTTTATTAGTAAATCTCTGCCAGCATCTTTATTTAATTTCTACTGAGAGTAACTGAGTAGGGGGAAATCACTCTAAAATGTTTTCTATTGGCTGCTGTAGTTTAAATTCACTTTAGTTTGTTGTATGATGCATGATAGGTAGTCACCTTCAGGGCCAGTTTGGGTCTTACCCCTGATAAGTCTTAAACTTTCTAAATCCTATAGCATCCGTCATTGTGAATATTGGTTAAAAAAAACATGATCGAAGGAAAATAATTGGTATTTTTGCAAAGGAATTCTGCCTCCCTCCAAGAGTTTCAGTCCTAAAACTTTCCCATAGGGATGAGCAGGAATAGAGAAAAGTACACCTTTTTTCCAGTTTGCAGAGTTTTAACAGCCCAGGAGAGATAACCACAGAAGACACAGATCAAAAAGCCAGAAACTTTTCCACAAGTCAGTTTGGCTTCTTATCAAAACGGGCTGTAACTTAGAAACAGCTTGATACAGTTCCTGGTCCCTCTCTCTCTCTCCAGATTTGTTCTCAGGGGGGACTTTGAGATAAACACAGTCATTTGCAAACAAACATTGCAGTCTAAATCCTTTTATTCAATATCAGTTTCTAAAGTCTTGTATTTTCATTTTTCCGTGAAAGACCTGTTTGTGATAGGAAAAAATGTTTTCATTTCTAAGTATCTGAATTTATTAAGATTAAGAACCAACGAAGAATGGCATTTGTGTAAACAAGAACAAAAGTTGAAGTACTGGCTTTAAGAATCTGCTTGAATGACAAACACCCCATGAATAACTACCGGCTTGTACTGAATCAGACCAAAGACCCATCTAGTTCAGCACTCTATTCCCAGCAGTGCCCAGCTCCCAAGCGGGGCAGGAAGGCCATAATAGCTCCCCCCCCCCCCGTTGTTTCTCCTTCACATCTGGTATTTAGAGCTAAGAGGTTCCATTCCAGGCTATTATATCAAATTGAGTTATTTTAATGAATTTATCTAATGCTTTCAAAAAGCTTCTTATGCGATACATCCTTAGGGTTACCATCCTTTTTACAGACGGAGCTTCTGTACTTTTAAGTAATGCATTACAGGTTTCCTAGGAATGGAAATGCTTTAATGGGGAATGCTTCACTGGCTGAATTTCTGCCTACCATGCAGTTATTTAAGGCACAGCATTTCTGTGAAGTGAAACAAAAAGTGGAAACACTGTGGCCCTCATAACATTTTATGGCAATGGATACACCAGGCATATTTCAGCGTGGCAGTGATCTCATGAATACCTGTTCACACCAAATGTGGTGCAATTCTAGATTGGGGGTGGGGGGCAACCAAATCATACACACGGGATGGGCATATGAATCGGATGGGAGGTGGGGGTGCTTAACCCTCCCCTGGAACTGTGGCATGGCTTTCAAGAAGCACCCTTCACCCCTACCCCTCCGCTTTCCATGCTGAACAACAACCCCCCCCACCCCCGCTTCTTGCTGTAATGCTAATCTCTCTAGGCTGGCAACAGAACTGGAGGGGGGGGGATTTATTTTTGGAACATACTGTGTTAAATAATGGTGGCAGAAGGGAAAGCTTGGACTTCTTGCTTGGCATAGATGGGGGGGTTCCCCTCTTCCTGCAGGACGGACGCAACTAGAAATAGAGATAGGATGTTGAGGGGTGTGCAACTCAGTCAAGTTTCCCTTCAGGAGGCTTGGCGGACTAGTTTTGCCCACACTCACATCTGATTGCAGGTGCTGGCTGAGGTGGGAAGGAAGGGGTTTGCTTCCAGTTAAATGAGCCAAGTGTACGGGAAGTGCACTGCCTTCCATGTAGGCTGTGCTCTGGCTGACTTGCTTGCTTGTTCCCTGCTTGTAGTAGTAGGCGATCACTCGTGACCGAGTAAGATTGTCTTCCAGGATAAAATTACAAAAAGAAAATTATATAAAGAGGAAATTCTAAAAAAATTGTGTAGACTCTAGCGATGGGTCCGTAAGTGACTGTGGAGGCCAATTCTAGATCCACACAGCTTCCCACAGTGAGGACACAGGTTACCAGATGGAAGATGGTCCTGTAAAGGATTTGCTTGACATGCTTTTCACTTAGCACGTTTCTCCCTTTCACCTTGCACTCGGGCTTCTTCAAAGTCCATAGAACCTTTGTGAAAGGCCAACCTCCAGTTAGATCATTCATGGGCCAGAGCTTCCCAGTTTTCGATGTTTATGTTGCATTTTTTTTAGATTAGCCTTATGAACATCTTTAAACCTCTTATACTGGCCACCGATATTCCGCTTTCCATCCTTGAGTTGGGAATAAAGTAACTGCTTTGGGAGACGGCAGTCAGCTGAATCAGGGAGCAGCTGACTGTGTGAAGGATCTCGCCTGGGAGCAGGGCTTAGGCAGCATAGCCTTCTGGTCCACTCCAGTGCAGAGATGTAAGAGGGGAGGGAGGTTCTGAACAGCCTACTGCTGGGACGGGATGGTAAGCCAAGCGGGTGATTTGGCAAGAAACTAGAAACATTGTTTTCCTACAGAATAGGAAGAGGTGAAGATGAACTCTCTCCTGTCCCAGCTCACAAAGTCAAGAAGAGCAGAAATGCCTCTGCAGTCTAATTCACTGGCACTTAGCAATTCTCTTTCTGCTTTTGCCCACTGCTGGTATCTGCCTCTGAATAGGGTTTGCAAGGAGCTCCTCTTTGGATCCAGCACCCCAGGTCTTGCAAGGAGATCTTCTTTGGCCAAGCGCCTCTAGTCTTACAAGGCTTTTCAATAGCCACCTTGCAGAGAAGCTGCCTTACGAAGTGCTTAGCTTTTCATCCAGCAAACTCACTTCTTGCTCGCTTATGCTTTTGCTTCCTGCACACGTGCTTTTCCCGCATTACCCACTTTCCTGGCTGGCTTACCCTTCTCCTCCTGCCCCTTTGCCCTTGTCTGGCTATATCGCTGAGGCTCTCTCTCCCACAGCGGGCGTAGCTGCCCCTCTCCGGAACGCCCAGCCTCACTCAAGCGCGAGTGTTTCAAGGACCAGAGGAGCCGCACCACTTCCTCGAGCAGCTCCTGCAGCGGGAAACGCGAAGGGTACGTGTGAAAGCGCCATTCCGGGGGCTCCAGCCAGGCTTGCAAATGCAGCTTTCCCGCCGCCGCCGCCGCCACACACACCCCGCTGTAAACTCCATGCCATCATCCATGAAGGCTGAACAATTTTTACAATTTAAATAACAGAATAGTATTCTGGGCTGGAAAATGAGCTCTGGTCTTGCAACTCCGGTTTAGCAGCGCTAATTTTAACTGGCAAAGCGGCTGAATACTTTGCTCGGGATGCTTCTTTGGTCTACCAGCCCAGGTTTTGCAAGGCCCATTTAATCCGCGTTGCAGAGCAGCTGAGGTCTTGCAAAGCGTCTCGTTTTGATTTACGTCAGCTCAAGGAAAACCTACCTCAAATCGCTAAAAGCTAGCATAAACCGGAAGCGAAACTGGCCAGGAGAAAGGCAGAGAGCGCGGAGATCGGATTTCAAAGCGAGAGGAGGGAGGGAGGAAGCGACGGTTCACTCGCATAACCGGATATCTCCTTCTCGAGGCACACAACTTCTTTCCGTTCCCGCCACCCCGGGTGGTTTTCCCTTCTTTGCAGCCCTTAAAGGCACAGGTGCCACCTCAGAACCCGGACCTACCCACGCAGCAACATTCGCACGTGCACGGCCATCACGCATCTTGGGCGTCCCTTGCAGGGAACTCCCAAGTTTTCTTCAGGAAGATCAATCCCGTGGAGCAGAACAGCCCTAGGCTAGCTGCCCCTGTGGTCAGAGTGGCGGCTTCGCGTGAGCACTCCGTGGGAAAATAATCCAGTTTTTTCCCAAGCGTTTCCACCATCCGTCGAAAAAGCGACTTCCTTCTCTCCCTGGCGCCGGTCTCCAGCATGGAGAGGGTTAACGAAAGGGCCCAGCCCCGGGGTGGGGAGCCGCGAGTCAGGAAGGGGGAGGCCTCTCAAGAGTTGGAAAGTTGCCCGCTTCGGCTCCATAGCTCCGGCGGGTCGCCCCACGGGGCGCTCTTTGCAAAAGTGCTGCATTTCCAGTTAGCGGAGGGTGGGGCAGAAGTCGCCCCGCGCGGGAATCGGCCCCATCACTGCTTGCAATAGCCGCCCCCCCTCGCCCCCCGCGCGGCTTCCCCGAATAAATAGAACCGCCTGCCAAGAGCGCAACCAGACCCAGATCAGAGCATCCGCCATGAAGAAGGGGAAGGGGAGCAGCAGCAGCAGCAGCCCCAGGTAAGGTGGTGGGTTGGGTTGGGTTGGGTTAGTACTTGGGTGGGAGACCGCCTTGGAATACCAGGCGCTGTCGGGAGGGGCCACAGCTCAGCGTGAGAGAGCACCTGCTTGGCATGCAGAAGGTCCCAGGTTCGATCCCCGACCTCTCCAGGTAGGGCTTGGAAGGAATCCTGCCTGAAACCCTGGAGAGCCGCTGCCGGTCAGTGTCGACAATACTGGTCTAGTCGGACCAAGGTTCTGACTCAGTGTAAGGCAGCTTCCTGTGTGGGTCGCCGCTGTGCCCCCATCCCGGGTCTCTCTCTTTCGTCCCTGGCAAGATCTAGCCCTGCACCTGTTTGCAGTGCCAGGGTTCAACCGAGGCATGCTGAAGAAGAGTTGCTCTGAGCATGTGTAGAGTGCCTTTAGCATTGAGAGACTATAACAGGTACTGCATTCAGCCCCAGAGCCTGTCATTTTGAGCGGGGGGGGGGGGAGCAGTACCTTTGTTACCCTCCCCCTTAGCAGGTACTGCTGAATTTGGATATGAGATCTGGGATGTTTGTGTGCATGGGGCCCTTCTGAGGAAAGGGGCCATATGGGGTGGCAGATCTGTGGGTTGGGGCACCATGCAGTAAGTGGCTTGGCTGGGCATTACATTGCGGTAGGAGAGGGTGGGGAGTTGCATACAGGCCTGTGGCTTACGCTGGCTCAGCTTGTCTTGAGTGTGGAAAGCTAAGCAGGGTCAGGTCTGGTGATTACTTGGATGGGAGACCCCTCCTCTAGTTTCCTGCATTGAGCAGGGGGTTGGACAGCCTTGTAGGCCCCTTCCAACTCTATGATGAAATCTAAGTCACTTTAGGGAGATTGGGCTAGGCCTGTGGATACCACTGTGTGGAAATGTGGAGCTCCAGGGGTGCCGTTGGCTTAGGGATTCCACATGCAAAGTGGGGGGGGGCGTTGGGGAGGGGGCAAACCAACGACAGGCTGGAGAAGGGCTGCGTGTTGCCTGCAAGTAGGTTGGTGCAAGCTGAGAATGGGGTGCAGCGGCCGATCTTGCCAGAGGCAGAGCGAAGCGGTGCCTTAAGCAGAAAGATTTTGATGCCCTTAAAAGTAGCAAATTGTCAGTCGTGTTACGTAGCATAGGGAGGGGAGTGTAATTTGGGTCTTCCACCTTCAGTGGCAACATGACGTGGGTTGGCCCTGGACGGTACAGGCAGGCGGTGGGCTGCTCTGGAACATCTTCTTACTATTTTGCACATTTGCATGCATTTTATTATTGAGAGCAGCTGCCCAGGTTAGCTAATGAGACGGAGCGCTCGCCCAGGGAAGCCGTCCTGTCTCACTGGGAGCAGGGGCGTGTCGAGCGAGCCTCGGGCTGCTGTGCCCGCTGCACCAGTCCCAAGAAGGGGTTGGTACCGTGGCAGAGGTGGACTGGGGCAGGAGTTCAAGATGGCTCATGGGAGGAGGCCCATCCTGGGGTGCCCCTAAGCCCTGTTTCCGGGTGAGCGGGTGCACAGAGGGGGCTGAGAGGAGAGGGGAGAGGAGGCCCATTTGCGTTGGCTGATGCAAGATCACAACAGGATCCCCGAGAGAAGGAAGAGAGAGGCTCTGCACCAACAGGGCGGGCGAGTCGAGTCCCCTGGGCACGCAGGAAGGTTGTGCATGGGGAGGGAGTTCGAGCCTTGAGCTGCCAACTGTGCCTTTGGAGGGGGGAAGATAAAAAGCCACAGCAGATGGGCAGGGAGGGTGCCCCGCCCTTCTCTGGGAGCTTAACTCCTTGGCTGCTGAGCGTAGCCCTGTAGAGGGGGAAGGGTTGGTTGTTATGAAATATTTTCAGAGACGAGTTTAAATTGAGCTTTACATTTTTAAAAAGGTCCCAAAGTGTTCATCCACCTGGGAATCTCTTGGGTAAAGATGCTGGGAAATGAACCTGGTATCTTCCACAGGAAGGCTGCCTTCCCCAACCTGGCACCCTCCAGATAGATGTGTTGGACTACAACTCCCATCACCCTCAGGGAACGATGGGAGTTGTGGTCCAACACATCTATCTGGATGGTGCCAGGTTAAGGAAGGCCGGTGCAAGGTACACGCTGCGCCACTGAGCTGTGCCCATCCTCTCTGATGGACGTGCCGAAGTGCTTCCCAGTTCTCCCAGTGCCGTCGCGCTCATTGGCCAGACCACCAGAAGGTGCGAGCAAGTTACTTCTTGCTGAGTAAATGGCTGCAGTGCTGCTTGCAGTTTTGCACTTGCATCTCTCCATGAGCAAACAGACTTGAAAAGGAAAGGAAAGAACGAAAGCTGAACATCGGAGGACGGGGCTGGAACCTCCCCGAGGAAGTCCAGCTCCCGCTTGCCCCACCAGAGCCCGCGGTGCTCGGTGGAACAGGCCGCGGCTTCCCTCCCCTTCCCGGAGGCATCCAGACCGGGCCCTATGCAGGAGGTGGCCGTGCTGGCCTCAATGGACCTTTGGGCCTGATCCAGCAAGACCGTTCCATCTTCTTCCCTTCTCTTGCATATCTGTTCATTCTTGTGGAATCCTGTCATACCTTATCAAAGCATTCTGGCAGCTGAAAGCATAACATGGCTAAGAATCGTGAATTTCTAAATGTGCAGGGCTGGTGGAGGCTTAAAACCATAGGGTTTGGGATATAACCTTACTACAAATAACCCCCCCCTCCCCATTTTGGACTCTAGGCACTTGCTTGGTGGGCAACACCTATTTCCCAGTCCCTGCTCCCTGCATTTGCAGTCCCATGAGTAGTGCTACCTTGGAGACTGTTCTCACATGCCTTGGCAATGCTTGTGCAGCTTGTCACACTGAGTTAGCAGTCTATAACGGGCTGCAAACTGGCTTCTGTGTGGTGCCTCTCCTGCCATTGGCTGTGTTGATGCCTCAGAATAGTCGCCCAGCATTCAATCCCTTTAAAGCAGTGTTCTCCAACCTTGGGTCCCCAGATGTTTTTGGCCTACAACGCCCAGCATGCCCCAGCCGGCGTAGCTGACTGGGGCATGCTGGGCGTTGTAGGCCAAAAACATCTGGAGACCCAAGGTTGGAGAACACTGCTTTAAACAGTCATAGATTGTTTAAAATCAGTACAGCGGCTGAGAGGGAAGTACAGTGATACCTTGGATTGCAAGTAACTTGGTTTGAGAGCGTTTTGCAAGACAAGCAAATTTTTAAATATTTATTTAATTTTTTTTTACTTGATATACAAGCGACGTCTTGCAATACAAGTACTGTAGCACGGCTTAAATTAAAAATCTCTGTACAAATTTTTTTTTGGGGGGGGTTTGTTTTGATATGAGTGTTTTGGATTACAAGCACGTTTCCGGAACGAATTATGCTCTCAATCCAAGGCATGACTGTAGAAGTTTGGCAGTGAGGGGGAAAGAGAGTGAACCATCCTCAGGACCTGAGGATAGGAGGGATTGTATTTTGTTGGAAAGGAGTGATGGGGTGGCAGCAAAAGGCGAAGAGAAATGCAGATCAACTGTGGTGCTCAGTATGGGTGATGAGAATCCCTTCAGCTAAAAGTCTTGTTTATCTTTAAACTGAAACACTTCCCTCCCGTTGGGAGGTTTTGTGCTGCAGGAAGATGGCCCCAGAGAGCAACAGACTCTTCAGTTAGATGAGTGTGGTGAGGCGGCATCTCTTTCCTCCCAATCTTTCCCTTCCATGGTAACAGTTTTTCTCTCTTTCCCTCACAGCAAACCTAAAGAATCCACCTTCAGTGCTGGTGAGTGAATCCTGCTTCTATTTGCATTTTATGGTGGGAAACAAGGTGCATAAATTCATTCAAGAATGGGAACTGGGCACACTTCTAGAGGACCGAAAGAAAGCCAAGGGTGGTAGGCTTATTGTGTGTGTGCGTGTGCATGTGTGTGCACATGCACTTGTACAAAGGGGCTTGAAAGCCATGTGTGTTTTTCTAATACAGCCAAGAGTTTTTTAAAACAGCAGGGGAGACTAGTCAAAGAGAAATGCCTTCATCAGGGCTAGAGATTGTAGAAGTGTCCTTTTGCAATGTTTCTCTATTTGGCCACCTCACCTGAAGGAGATTCTTGCTTGCCCTGGGTGACCAGGTGTTTACAGGTTTTGTGTAACAGGCAGACAGAGATGGGTAGGAGGAAAGGACACATCTTTGAAGAAAGTCGGGTGCTGTCCTGCTTGCGGGGGAGTCAGGTCTGGAGAAGGTTCCAAGGCAGAGACACTGTTCCAGCCACCCTCCCTGTCCAGGTCCGAGGCTTATAAACTAGAGCTTCCAGAGCCCCACCCAGGACAAATTGTGAGAAGTACTAGTTCCCCTCTACTTAGCACTGGTTAGGCCTCATCTTGAGTCCTGCGTCCAGTTCTGGGCACCACACTTTAAGAAGGATGCAGACAAACTGGAAAGGGTTCAGAGGAGGGCAACAAAGATGATAAGGGTACTGGAAACAAAGCCCTATGAGGAGAGACTGAAGGAACTCTTCAGAAGAGAAGAGTTTAGCCTTCAGAAGAGAAGACTGAGGGGAGATATGATAGTGCTCTTCAAGTACTTGAAAGGTTGTCACACAGAGGAGGGCCAGGATCTCTTCTTGACCATCCCAGAGTGCAGGACACGGAATAATGGGCTCAAGTTACAGGAACCCAGATTCCACCTGGACATCAGGAAAAACTTCCTGACTGTTAGAACAATTCGCCAATGGGACCAACTACCTAGGGAGGTTGTGGACTCTCCCACCCTGGAGGCATTCAAGGTGCAGCTGGACAACCATCTGTCAGGGATGCTTTGACTTGGATCCCTGCATTGAGCAGGGGGTTGGACGATGGCCTTACAGGCCTCTTCCAACTCTACGATTCTATGACTCAGCTGCAGTACATCAGAGGTTCTTGGAAGACCTCATTAGGAGGGCCCTGTTCACAAGAAGCCCTTCACTCATGAGGAACTTCCCTCTGCAACCACTCCTTACAGTGGTTGTTCTGGCCTGCCTCTGGAGACTCTGCTGCCCTCGGGGGCTAGGTGGTCACTAAGCCTCCATCTTAGAGGTGGAGCTCCCATCCCCTGGCGGGGATGGACCTGCGGCCATCTCCCCCGAGATCCCAGGCTCTTCCTGGTCTTCTGGCATAGGCTGCTCCTCTGTGTGGCTTGTCTCTGGGACTTCTGGCTCTTCCCCGGAAGAGGATTCCTCCAGTGGGGGCATGACAGGAGTTCTGTGGACTCCCGTTGGGATACTGGGCAGCTGGAAGTCTTGCAGGCTTGGTTATGGCCTTGACTTGCGTCTCTCATCTTCTCCCCACTCCCCGATGTGCATGCAGAGGATGGTTACGTGAAGATGTTCCTGCGGGGGCGCCCCATCCCCATGTTTGTCCCCGATGCTGTTGTTGCCACCTACAGCCTGGATGCGAAGCTGGATCTGCCTCATAAGAAGCTGAAGCTGGACTGGGTGTATCCTGCCTAAAGCAATCTCCCCTGGGGGAGAATAGGGGTCGGGGAGCACCCCCTGGGATCTGTCTTCCTTGGTCTCGAGAGCTTCATTGGGAGGGACCATAGCTCAGTGTGATAGAGCACGTGCTTGGCATGCAAAAGGTCCCGGGTTCGATCCCTGGCCTCCAGGTAGGGGCTTGGAAAGAATCCTGCCTGAAACCCTGGAGAGCCGTTGCTGCCCGTCAGTGTCGACAATACTGGGCTAGATGGACCAAGGGTCTGACTCAGTCTCAGGCAGCTTCCCGTGTTCCTGTTCTTTTCCCCTTGACTTACTTGCATCTGCTGCAGCTACGGGTATCGGGGCCGTGACTGCCGGGCAAACCTTTTCCTGCTGCCCACGGGGGAGATCGTGTATTTTGTGGCTGCAGTGGCTGTCCTCTACAATGTGGAGGAACAGCGGCAGCGCCACTACCTGGGCCACAATGACGACATCAAGTGGTGAGAGGGGCACGTGTAATGATGGCCGCGTTATTTCCTCTCCCTCCACCAGACAGGAGCAGACGGGGGGAGGGGGGGATGCACTGCCAATTTGCAGATGGCTCCACCCGTAATAGGGAGAGTGGACAGGCTTGTGCCCCATTCTCTGATGCCTGAAGAGACTTGTCTCCCCATCTTAAGGTTGTATTGGAGCATTTGGCCTTTAAAGGACAACCCTATCTCCAGAGGACTTTATGCTGCTACAGCTGATTAAATATAATGTATTGGTTTCTGTTTATTTTAATTTTATTTTTTTTTTATCATTCCCCTTTCTGGAAAACTCTGCCCAAGGGGATGTGGAACAAACTCAAACTTGAAGATAATGTCATTCAGTGAAAACAATAAATTGGTGCAGATGCCCTACCTCACAGGGTTGTTGTAAGGATAAAATGGAGAGGAGGAGGAGGATTATGTAAGCTGCCTTGGGTTCCTTTCAGGAAAAAAGGCGGGGTATTAATATAATAAATAAATAAACAAATGCCAAATGCAGGGGTGTAAGACAAAAAAACCCCTGGGCTTCAGCTTTGAATGCTGACATAAAAGAGGAGTTTTAATTGGAACTGAAAAAGAGACAAAGGAAGACTCGGGCGGGCTTCCTAAGGGAGGGAGTTCCAGCAGATACGGGCATCCCAGGAGAAGGCTGTAATTGAGCCAACATCCTGAACAGATGGGATGCAGAGCTGAGGCTCCCCTATAGATCTTAACAGACGCTGGGTTCGTGGGGATGCAGGTGCTCCCGAAGATGTGCTGGACCCAAGATGCCGTATCTCTTGGGAGGATCCACGTGGTCTGCTGTGGCCTGGTTCAAGCTGTGCTCGCAGCCTCAGTCATTTTTTTTAAAACGGGAACAACGGTGTCTTGTTCTCTTAGCAAATGGAATGTACCATAATTGGCACCTTGCAAACAAAAAGTGATGGGTGTATATGCGAGGTAAAACCGTCGTCCTAAGCTGGCATGGCCTTTTGGGACGCCCAGCACGCCATGTGTGACCCGTGCCCTCTCCTGTCTCACTTAGCCTGGCTGTGCATCCTGACATGGTAACCATAGCAACCGGACAGGTGGCCGGGACTTCTAAGGATGGCAAGGTGAGTGGTGTGGCTGTTGTGCTGAATTCAGGGCTAGAAGTGGAAGCTCCACAGAAAGTGTCGGCTATAAAATTAGGAGGTGGTGAGAACTGTGAGGGTGAACTTCCATGAGCTTAAAGCAAAAATTGTTTCGGGAGCTGAACATAAGAATATGAATGTAAGCTGGTACTGCCTTTTATGTTGCATCTGTATATTACTATTGCCTTGGGTGCCCCAGTTGCAGAAAGGCAGGATATACGTTTAAATAAATAGGGAATGCCCTGCTGAAGCAGACCAAAATAGGTCCATCTGGGCCAGCATTCTGTTCCCAACAGTGGCCAGCCAAATTCCTGCAGATGCTCACAGGCTGGGCATGAAGGTACTGAGCATCTCCTACTGTCCCTCCGTCCCCCCCCGGCCCCAGTAACTGGTAGCTGGAAGTATACTTGCCTCTTGGATATGGCGGTTCCATTTAGTTACCAGGGCTAATACTCGATTGATAGACCTCACCACCTCCTTCACAAATTTGTCTGTTCCTCTTTTCTTTTGTTGAACAGCGCTCTTAAGTGCGTGGCCAGTGCCACATCCAGTGGCAGCAGATCCCACGAGTTGGTTATGCATTGTGTGTAGAAGTAGGTGTTTCCTTTTGTTTATCCCAAACCCGCTCCCCACGTCTCTCCGCAGCCGCTGCCTCCCCATGTACGGGTCTGGGATTCCGTGAGCCTGAACACGCTTCACGTCCTAGGACCGGGGCCCTTTGACCGAGCTGTGACCTGTGTGGGATTCTCCAAGTCTGTAAGCGAGACCCTCTCCCTCTTGCCTCCCCGATTCCCATTCCTTTTGCCGTCAAGGCAAATTATTTTTAGAGGACACCTGCAGCCCGCTGCTCACCCTGCAAGCTGGGCTCAGGTGGAGAGTCTGGGCTGGTCTTCTTTTGGGGTATTGTAGCTGTGAAGGCTCTGCAAGGCAGGGCCAAGTGAGAGAATTCCCATTGCTGTCAGTCTGTTCTTGCTTGGTTAGATTGGATACCCCAGAGAAAGGAAAGTGCCGTCTGCATGGGAGGGGAGGGTATTTTTTAAGAGTATTTGGGAAGCGGGCGGGTAGACAACAGGCTGCAAGTTCAAAGAGTAGCAGAGCTCTACATGTTCTGCCAACACAAATTCTCCTCCCTCAAAGAGCCAAATCCTCTAGTGCGGAGATGTGATTCTGCAATCAAGTGTATTCATAAACATGCGTAGTTTTCACAGAGCGTGTTCACGCTGCTTCCACAGTTCAGTCTTTCACAGCACTTTGATTTTTAAGAAGCAGAAGAGGGGAATGCCCCGAGGTTCCCAATTACCTCTACCACCAAGGGGGCTGGAGACTTGCGTTGATCTTTAAAATGAAACTGAAGAAATCTCACACTCCGGCATATTCTAGAAATCACCCCTTTGTGGCAAATCCAATGCATTCCACTCTCCAACACCGACTCTCCTGCCTTCATCCATGTCCGTTTTCTCTCCCTAGAATGGGGGCGGACTCCTGTGTGCTGTGGATGACTCCAATGACCATGTTCTGTCTGTGTGGGATTGGCAAAAGGAGCAGAAGCTCGCTGATGTGAAGGTAACTGCGTGGCTGCCCTGGTTTCTTCCCGCCATCCGTCACACTCCATGCCTCCAGCTCTGGCGGTGCGCTGCTGCTGCACCGCCCACACTCTGACGCGCTCTCTTTCCCCTTCAAGTGTTCCAACGAGTCCGTGCTGGCTGCCACCTTCCACCCCACAGAGCCGGCGCTACTCATTACCTGCGGAAAATCCCACATCCACTTCTGGACGCTGGAGGGAGGCAGCCTCAGCAAGCGGCAGGGCATTTTTGAGGTGAGAGCGGGATCTGCAGAAGGGAGAGGGGGAGGGTGAAACTGAGGGGCAAGCTGCAGGGGATTATGGGTGGGCCACGGATGGGTTGGCTGGCTGGTTCATTTCCCTCCCCCCGCGCTTGTGTGTCTTCCATTTGTTTCAACAGATCTTGCGCAGGAGAGCTTCCTGGCGGGTTGTGTCCAGAAATCTTATGCAGACCCTTTTCCGTACTAGTCACATGTGGGTTACAAATTCCAGTGCGGTGCAGGGCCCTGGGAAGCGCCGGTGCTCGCCCCCCCCCCCCCGTGCCATGTGAACCTTTCTCCCTCTCACTTAGCCCCTGTCCCCAGATGGAGTAAAGTGTGGGTCATAGAACTGGCACAGGAACCAATGAGATCAAAATCGAAAAGCATCTTGCAACTGCACTAAATGACCTGGTTTGCATGACACGACAGCCCGCTGTGGGTTATTTTACCCGCCAGGAGCTGTGAGGCATGCCAGCTGCCATTATGAATATGCAACCCTGACCAGGGGTTATTGTGCCGTGCGAACCTGGCCAACGGGGGTTATTTGAGGGTTAAATAACCCTAGCATAATCCTAAAACAGACCATGGGTTATGCAAGGGTAAGAATTATACATAAATTTCAACAAAAACAGACCAAATTATCCAAGTAAAGGTGCAATCCTGTGCAAGTTTAGACAGAACAAAGCATAGCTGGCTGGGGCATACTGGGAGTTGTAGGCCTTTTTTCTGTCTAAACTTGCATAGGATTGCATGCTTAGTGTCCATTTGCAGGTGGTGTCTATATACCACCCCGCCAAACCAGTTGAAGTGTGCGCACAGGCCAGGAGAACCAGTTCTGCTGTGTTTGCTAAAAGGGTTGACTCTTAATCTTTTCTTGTGCAATGGGATTTTATACCCGGATTAAGATGCCGCTGTTTTATTCTCCAACTCTCCTTAGAAGTGTAAAGTGGTCTTGAGATGGGGGTGGGGTTTTTTTTTTTGCTCCCTATGTAGAGGCTCATTTGTTCTCTCCCACCCCATCTCTCCACAGAAACACGAGAAACCCAAGTATGTCCTGTGTATAGCTTTCACAGAGAATGGAGACACCGTGACCGGTGATTCTGGGGGGAACCTCTACATCTGGGGAAAAGGTCAGTTCCGTGGGTGGGTAAGGAGGAATGTAATTGGGCTGAGATACTTCTGACTGGCATTCTGGGTACCCAGTAGGCCAACACCTCCCTGTGATTTCGTAATGAAGGGCGGTGATTAAATATTTTAAATAAATATTGGATAACTGCTTGTGGAAGCCTGTCCATGTCTTTTCTTGGAAGTAAGCCACACTGATTTCAAAGGGACTTACTCCCAAGTAAGTGTGCATAAGATTGCAAGCTAATGCTGCAGCTCCATCACGGAAGCTGGTTTCTATCACGGGAGATAAATTCTTAAGAACGTAGGACGCTGCCTTGTATCAAGTCAGACCATTGGTCCATCGTGCCCAGTATTGTCAACACTGAGTGGGAGCAGCTCTTCCTCCAGGGGTCTCGGGCAGGATCCTTTCCCAGCCCTACCTGGAGATGCTGCCGGGGATTGAACCTGGGACCGTCTGCATGCAAAGCAGGGTCCCTACCTACTGAGCTGTGGCTTCCCAACTGGAGGAGCATCCCAGACATGAGCGGTGTCCATTCTGTTTAACAACAGGATATTTTGCCTGGCAGGGGGAAACCGGATTTGCCATGCTGTGCCGGGAGCCCATGAAGGTGGCATCTTTGGTTTGTGCGTGTTGCGGAATGGGACCATCGTCACGGGAGGTGGTAGAGACCGGAGAGTCGTTCTCTGGGGACGGGATTACCAGAAGCTGCAGGAGAACGAGGTACGGGGTGGGAAGGGAGGAGTCCTAAAGTAACAGCATTTCCTGTCCTCCTTTGACCCGGCTGTACATTTTGCAGTAAGCCTGCAAGGCCTGGGTTCTAATCCCAGCTCCAGGAGGATAACAAAGATGTAATAACTGCCTTGCTGGATCAGACTAAAGTGTTCCTCTATTCCAGCTTCTCTTCTGGCAGTAGCCAGCCAGGTATTTTGGGAGGTGTACAAGGGGTGTCTGATGGCATCGTCTGGTAACTGGCAATAAACTGAATGCAGAGGTGCTACAGTAGCCGAAACTGCCTGCTGCCACTTCTTACCTAATCCTTTAAAAATATATAATTCATTCATTCAATAAATTATTTTACTAGTGCTTAATCTCAGAGTTCAAGTGCAATCCTAGGCATGCTTTCCTGGAAGTGAGTCCCACTGAACTTGGTGGCCCATATTTCTAAGTAAAGGATTGGGTACAGGACAAAGCTACACGTCTCTGATACAAATGATTTGGTATTATACTCAGCTTCGTAAGGATGTGACCTTGTGCTCCCTCCTTGCACCCCAACTCTGCTTCAGTTACCACCACCCCCACATTGTAATTGACAGAGCTGTGTGACATCAGGTGTACTGATGGCACTTGGCTCCAAATCCCATAATGACCACTCCCTTGGGGACAAGATGGTACCCTGCAGAACCCCATAGCTCAGTTGCCAAAGGGCCGAGGAATAATCACCCAATGTTATTAAATGTGTGTTCTTCACACAGCACATAGCTAAACTATGGAATTCACTACCGCCAGTGTAGTGTAGTGGTGAGAGTGTTGGACTGGGACTCAGGAGATCTGGGTTCTAGTCCCCGCTCAGCCATGAAACTCACTGGGTGACTTTGGGCCAGTCACTGACTCTCAGCCTAACCTACCTCACAGGGTTGTTGTGAGGATAAAATGGAGAGGAGGAGGAGGATTATGTAAGCCGCCTTGGGTTCCTTGCAGGAAAAAAGGCGGGGTATAAATATAATAAATAAATAAATAAGTAGTAATGGCCAACAACTTGGATGGCTTTAAAAGGGGATTGGACAAATTAATGGAGAAGGCGATCAGTGGCTCCTAGTCCTAGGATCAGAGGCAGTATGCGGATGTGCACCAGTTGCTGGGGAACATGGGCAGCTGGTTGACCACTGTGTGAACAGAATGTTGGACTAGATGGACCCTTGGTCTGACCTAGCATGGTACTTTTCATGATCTTATGTTCTCTACAAGTTAATTCCTCTTTAGTGCAAACCCATAGTCTGCGCTTACATCCATCCAGACTGGCAAACAATGGTTTCTGTCTGCTCCCTAAACTAGGATTGCACACTACAGTTTGAAGCTGTTTTGCAGTCCTGCTTTCGGGGCAAGCATAGACCATAGGCTGCCCATTTGGATGTAGCTGCAGACTATGGGTTTGCACTAAACAGGAAGCAACTCGCTGAATCATGTGTAAGGCTGGCCTGTGAACTTTCTATCTGAGTGGGAGGGGGGAATGCGAGCACGGAATCCCGGAGTGGGACTGGGGTGGGACTTGGGACCTTCAATTGGGGAAGCTGACTGAGATTGGTGAAAAGAAAAAAGGGGGGGAGACTACAGGGGGGACCAGGAGTGCAGACTGGACATTTTGGGGGATGGAGCTGATGGATCTCAGTAATGTGTGGATTACAGTAACCTCCTGCAACCCCTCCTTTGTGGATTTATTGTTATGGATTTATTTTTCCCTCGGGGCACTTTAACCTTTTCCTTCTCTTTGAGGTTCTTCTATGTTAATTCTGTGTATGAGTTGTTTTTGTTTGCCTTTCATCTGTAAATATTTAACTCTGTTCATTTATATTTGCTAACCATAAAGTTATTCCAAACTTAATGTTGTGTTTTGTTGGTTTAAATGGGAAAGTATAACTGAATCCGTCCCAATCCTGAGAAACTGAGAGGATCACATCAATTGGGGGATGTGGGGGGGTCGGAGCAGGCGAGGCCATGGCGCCTTCATGTAATGCCAAATCCTTGTTCGACTTTCATGTCTAAACAAGTTGCAGGGTCAAACTAGCTTTGATGTTAACTGCCTCTTTGCATTTAACATGCAGGTTTTTTAAAATGGGAAGAGCATCAGCTGGGAGGGCCACAACAGACTTGGAGGGGGCAGTTTAACTCTTTCCTGCTGAGATTCCCGAGGAAAATCCTTCTTCTGACGCTGCTGTTTACATTGGGAGGAAAATCCCCTACTGGCAGTCCTGCTAATGATCAGGCCTCCCAGCATCTCTTTAAAGCAGTGTTCTCCAACCTTGGGCCCCCAGATGTTTTTGGCCTACAAAACATGTAGGCCAAAAACATCTGGGGACCCAAGGTTGGAGAACACTGGCTTGGAGGGTGGGAGGAGCAGAATCCCACCTTGCTCCCTCCCCAAAGCCAAGCTGGGGTGGGGGGCAATGGACACTCAACCTGGCTGGGGAACCTTGGAGTGGGGAAGGCCCAGTCCCCAGTTATTGGCACCCCCATGTCTGACCTTAGCCCTTCCATGAAATATATTTGTAAATCTCCTTTTTCTCACCATCCATAGAATAGATTGGGGGATTTTTTTTTCTTCAGGGGAGCCTTTCCACCCCCAATTACCCTCTGTTGTATGTTACCTATCACGTTCCCCCCACACACACACACACGCACAAGCTTCCTCTTTTTCAGGACAGCCTCTCGTGCCCTGAATCAGGACTAGATTTCCAGCTCATGGACCTGGGGGGGTGGGGGGAGATATATTGGGCCAAGCTGCCTTCCAGCATGCCCCAAAGCGTAGCTGGCTGGGGCATGCTGGGAGTTGTAGGCCAAAATCATTGTAGTCTTTAAAGCCTGCATGTTAAATGCAAAGAGGGATGACATGTGGTGAAGTTTGGCCCTTAGTTTTAAAGCAACAGAAATCACTTTATCCAAATACGAGGAATCTGCTGCACTTTGCATTTCGAAAGCCAAATCCTGTTGCATTTTTTGGTACATATTTGAAAAACGGAATATTATTTCAGATACTCGTGTATGAACTATTACTGTGTCTAGCGCTGGGCACCTTACATTCTCCCTGAGGGCGCTGTTTCTGTCTCTCCCTGCAGGTGCCGGAGGGCTTTGGGCCAGTGCGCACTGTTGCTGAAGGGAAGGGTGACTCCCTCTTTGTGGGCACGACCCGTAATTCGGTGCTTCACGGGTCCTTGGCTACTGGCTTCTCCCTGCTGGTGCAGGTAATGGCTTCATTCTAGGGGGCTACTGAAGAAACTGGGCGGCTCTAATTTGGGCCTGTATTCTAAGAGATGGGAAGTCGGGGATCAAATGACAAGCCTTGGTGGGTCCCCATGACGGCTCTCTCCCTACGGCTAGGGACACACAGAAGAACTCTGGGGCCTGGCCGCCCATCCTGCCTTGGACCAGTTCTTGACCTGTGGGCAAGACAAGCAGGTTCATCTGTGGAACGTGGCCGCCCACCAGCCCCTGTGGAGCAAGGGAATTGAGGTAAACAGGAGGCCTGCTGCAGGGGGCTGGGTTTGGGAGCTGGGCTGGATGCTCCGTGGAGTACCCAGGTTTGCATTACATGTCCTGCGTGGGTTTCCCTCTCTCCTCCAGGATGCTGCTCGCTCAGCTGGCTTCCATCCCAGTGGCTCGGTGCTGGTGGTGGGCACAGTGACTGGCAGGTAATGGCCAATCAATCCACAGCGGAGGGAAGAGGGCGGTCTGTAGAGCCCCTGGTAGAGATGCTGTGGCACTGCACTGTGTGTCTAGGTGGCCAGCTTGGAGCAGTGTTCTCCAACCTTGGGTCCCCAGATGTTTTTGGCCTACAACTCCAACTCTGGCTGGGGCATGCTGGGAGTTGTAGGCCAAAAACATCTGGGGACCCAAGGTTGGAGAACACTGGCTTGGAGGGTGGGAGGAGCAGAATCCCACCTTGCTCCCTCCCCAAAGCCAAGCTGGGGTGGGGGGCAATGGACACTCAACCTGGCTGGGGAACCTTGGAGTGGGGAAGGCCCAATCCCTAGTTATTGGCACCCCCATGTCTGACCTTAGCCCTTCCATGAAATATATTTGTAAATCTCCTTTTTCTCACCATCCATAGAATAGATTGGGGGATTTTTTTTCTTCAGGGGAGCCTTTCCACCCCTAATTACCCTCTGTTGTATGTTACCTATCACGTTCCCCACACACACGCGCGCACAAGCTTCCTCTTTTTCAGGACAGCCTCTCGTGCCCTGAATCAGGACTAGATTTCCAGATCATGGACCTGGGGGGGGGGGGGGGGGGGATATATTGGGCCAAGCTGCCTTCTTGTTCCCTGCCTTGCCCTCCCCGTCTGCATCTCACTCCGGGTGTCTCCAATTCCCTGGGGCGCTCTGGTCCCTCTCACAATGTTTCCTCCCCACTCTGCTTCTAACCAGGTGGCTGGTGCTGGACACAGAGACCCGAGATCTGGTGACCATCCACACGGATGGAGGGGAACCCATTTCTGTCGTCAGCTTTTCCCCAGGTAGGAAGCATGGGGCAAGGAGTCCAGAATGGGCAGAGTGGAGAGCTATGGGGAGGGACTGAAAGTTCTTGGTAGAATCCATGCTGTGACCTTTTTTTGGGGGGGGGGTAATTAGATGTTGTAACTTATTGTTGAATTATGCTTTTTGTAAGTTGCTTTTGGTTTGGAAAAGGAGAGCAGTGTGCGTGCGTGCGTGTGTGTGTGTGTGTGTGTGTATTTTAACGCATGACCAGGTTTATGGCACACCAGCTCCACTTCCTTGTGGCAAGAGAATACTGAAGAGTAAAGGCTCTTTACTCTTTAAAAAGAGTAAACAGTAAAAGCTTGTAAAATTCTGAGCAACAGCGGCTGCATCTGAGCATTTCCTTCCATGATCCCTGTTTTGTCTCCCATCCTGGTCCCTTGACTCTGCTTTTTTTGCTTTGCAGATGGCAAATATCTGGCCTTGGGCTCCCATGATAACTTTGTCTACATCTACCTGGTTTCTGAAGGTGGCAGAAAGTATGGGCGTGTCGGCAAGTGCTCGGTGAGTGGAGGCGCAACCGGTGGGATTTGTGATCTTTCCAGAGGGTGTTTCTGAATGGTATCTCTTAGGAGGGATCCGGAAGAAGGTGACAGCCATTTGAGCAGTTGTGTCTGTTCAGCTACATCGGCATTCATGACCGTGCCAGACAATGGGGCATCTTCTATTTCTGGCAACTCCCCGTGTCCCCATAAGGTAGTGAAGCAGTAGAAGTCTTTCTGTAAGACTATAGGACCTAGGTGGCCTGCAGGAGATGCTGCTAAATCAACCCTAGGCACCGCCACCCTTTCCCACGCAGGAATGGCCTGAGGTAGGAATTTAAATAGTTATTTGCAGGAACATGTGGTATCCTCACTCCATCTCTCGGCAGCTGTAGCCCTCCTCTACTCATCAATAGACTAATTTCCGGATTTGACTTGGCCTTAAAGATGCGAAAAAGTAAGTGTCTCAGTGCACAGAGCATATTTTTTCAGTGCCAAGTGAGTGCTGCCTCATCTGGGTTTAGTGGGGAGACTTCCAGGGTAGATTATGCCATTTCTTGGTGTCTGTGAGTTCCGGGGTCTCTCTCCTTGTAGGAAAAACATAGATATTTTTTAACATAAATATCTACCCTGCGTAGATATTTTTTTAAAACAACATTTTAATCCCTTTGTTCCAGGGTCACTCCAGTTTCATCACCCATCTGGACTGGGCCTTTGACAGTAGCTGTTTGGTCACCAATTCTGGTGATTATGAAATCCTCTACTGTGAGTAGAAGACCCTTGAGTTGAAGGGAAGGGGGCTTGTTAACACTACCTTGTCCAGGGATGGTGTTAGGAGTGGGTGTCCCCTTTTAGAGGCTGTCTCCACAATCTGCTTATCATTGGATAATGATCTCCAAGTTCATTTCAAGCTCAGTTTTATGATCGCACATGCTGCAGGAATGAATCGAAGGCTGAACTTGGTTATAAAGAGAGAGCCAACAATTGGTGGCGAGGAGACTTGACTTGCTTCTCTTTCATCCTAGTGCATCCTTAACATTATCATAGCCTTAACATTATCATATTAAACAATTGCTGGATTTACTGTCTGCGTAAAACAGTCTTTTGCTGTTTGTAGAAGGAAGGAAATGTCATCCCGTGCTGCTAGCCTTGAGGGGATAACATCCGACGTCCTTGCTTGTGCAAAGAGACCCTCCCTCACCTGCCCCTTCCCACTTCGAGCCCCCAAGCCAAGTGAGGGTCTGCGCTGTAGAATCTCGGAGCCTCTTAATGAGGCCACGCCAGGGTTTCTGGGCAAGTAGCCATGTGGCAAGCAGTTCTCCAGCTTGTCTACTGCCTACCCAGTCGGCACTTCTCCTTGGTGCTGCTCAACCCACGCTTGGGAGGTGCTCAGCTGCAGTTGGCCAGTGGCTTGGTTGCAGGCTCGGCATTCACCCCGCATGCCACATCTTGGCTCCCTGCAAAGGGACTGTCTGACTTTCTGTTTAGGCGCCATATCTGGGGAAAGGCCGCATGGATCCAGGCCAGCCCCCAAGCTCTGTTTCCCCCCCTATGTGGGACGGTGTCCTTCCTGCCAACGCTGGCTCAGCCCAAAGCCTGCTGTGTCTTGGTGTGGCGTGTTCTGCCCTTGCACGCTCATTTCTGTCTCCTCCCTCCTGTCTCCCCCCCCCTCCCCACAGGGGACCCAGCCACCTGCCGGCAGATCACCAGTGCTGAGGCTGTGCGCAACATGGATTGGGCCACTGCCACCTGCGTGTTGGGCTTTGGGGTCTTTGGTGAGTGTGCCCGGCTGGGAGGTTGGGTTTGGGGCTTTTCCCAGCTGGAGAACAGTAACGGCTGTACAGCCCTGCACCAGAAGGGGGCAGCACGGGGCAAGGATGACTTCTTGAGAGGCCGCAATTGCAGCTGCAGGAGTGGGAAACTCCGGAGTTCTGTAGGAGAGGAGCAGTGGGTTTGTTGCACACTGGCAGACCTCCCAGTGGCTGGAGCCTTTAGAAATGGAGCCCTCTCTGACCCTACGTCCAGGATGTCCTCATACTTCATTCATTGCTCCCGTGGATCACCACTTCCCCCAGAAGCATGACTGGAAAGGGTGATCAAAACCCCACTTCTGCTGCTAATTTGAACCACTCTGTTTAGTAAACCACTGGTGAGCAGGGACCCTGCATAGCAGTGAGGTTCTGCCTTGGCATTATGGGTATAGTTCACAAGGTGGAAATGGGTTGGGTGTTTGGTGGGTGGGACCCTACAGCTTCCTTCTGCTGCTGACCCTCCCCCACCTCTTTTCCCTTCCCTGGTAGGGATCTGGCCGGAGGGCGCAGATGGCACGGATATCAACGCTGTCTGCCGCTCCCACGATGGGAAGCTCCTGGCATCTGCCGACGACTTTGGCAAAGTGCACTTGTTCTCCTACCCCTGCTGCCAGCCACGGGTGAGCCTCGACCTCCCCCCTCCCCCCGCTGTCTTGTGTCTGGCTCTCTTCTCCCCAAGGTTTCACCTGCCCCTTGGAGCAGGAGCCGTGCTGGCGCTGTGGGCCTTCCCCTCCCACCCTGCCTAGATGCCTTCCCCCCCTCCCCTTTGAAGTAACCTGCAGGCAGGTGAGGCCCTCCGAGACTCATCCAGCAGCTCCCACAGCCTCTCTTATCCTGCCCCTCTTCCTGCCCCTCACAGCGGCTGCTGGCCCCTCTGGGTCTTCCAGGTTTCCTTATAGAGTGTCTGAATTGCCACGCTGACCTGCCTGACGCTGACCTTGGGTGAGGAGGGAGGCCTGGAGGAGCTCCCTGCTCTTGGTCACCCCGGTGCCTAAAAATTTTCTGCAAGTGTCCGGGGGGAATAGGACACGACTGACAAGAGGATAGTCTGTTGCAGCAAAAGGCGTGAAGACGCTTGTGGCACCTTAAAGATTTGTGTGTGTGACAGATTTTGTGGACTAGAGCCCACTTCGTCAGATGCATTGAAGTGGGCAGCAGTCCACAAAATCTGATGCAACAATAATCTGTTTAGTCTTTGCTACAAGTGTCTCTGTGTTTGCTGGGACTTGGACACACTTCCTCCCATCCGTGGACAGGGGTGCTCGGCCTTCGCGCGTGTCTTCTTTCCTTCTGTGACCAGTCCTTGAGCTTCCTTCTTTTTTTCTCCCCCCCCGCCCCCTCTGCAGGCCCCCAGCCACGCCTACAACGGCCACAGCAGCCACGTCACCAACATTGCCTTCCTCCACGATGACAGTTTGCTTCTCTCCACCGGTGGGACCGACACCAGCATCCTCCAGTGGCGCCTCATCTAGGAGTGGTGTGGGGGGGGGAGCAAGGGGCAGAGCCCCCCTGGGGGAAGGAAGTGGTGCAGAAGGGGGGAGAGGGTGGGGGGCGGGATTGGATCCTATTAAACACTTTTTGAGATGGGAGTGGCAGCAGCACGTTCCTCCCGGTTTGGGCAAGGGGAGGAGGGTGCTGGTTGCTGAAAGGTGGATATGGAAAAGAGGAAGATTAAAAGGATAAGGGGGAGCTTTATTTTACAGAAATCTCTATATGAATAATGATAATATATATCCAGATCTATCTCTATATATCTATATTTAAAGGCTGAAGGTTGCACAGGCTGAAAATGTAATGGCGTTGAGGAGTGGGTGAGAAGAGGCAGATGGGGTGAGGGGAAGAGGACGAATGCCCCCTCCCAAACCTAGAGAGGGCCCCTGTTTCTCTCCTTACACTAAGAGATCATGACAGGAAAAGCTGCACTCACAGAATTTTTTTCTCTCCACCCGATGCCTTTAGGCATGCTTGCACTACGAATGTAAATTGGTTTCAAACCTGATTTACAATCACGATTCTCAGTTTTGGGGTTTTTCCCCCCAGAGCCTTGCAAAGAGGGAATTTGCAAGGGTGCTGAGAATCTTGTCCTCGTATCCTTGACACCCGCCACACTTCTTACAGATCTGTAATTTCCAGGGTTCCTGGAGTGGAAGCTGGGGGACATCAGTTCAGGTTTGCAGTGCAGAGGTGCTAGGACATTTCTCATAATTTCTATACACTAGAGCACTAAGTCCTTAAGTGGGAGGGGGAGTGTGCTTCATTCTTAAGTTTTTTTAAAAAAAAATCTGTATGTTTTAATTTTTTGTTGTTGGACACCTTGAGTCTTTTCTAAGAAAGGCATCTGAGGAATTTAATAAATAATAATCCCCAGCACCAATCGGCTATCTGGGAAGAAAGTGGAATGGAGAGGTGAGGCCGACCACGACGACGTGTCAGAGCTGGAGTAGGACATTTTGCCCCCTAGCGTCGCTGAGCCTTGCTTGGCTCATATTTGACGTGGCTGCGGCATCCGTGGGCGGGTTTCTACACGTGAATGTCGGGATCACTTCTAAGGTGGTGAGGCTGAGTCTGCCTTCTACATCAAAAGAGGCGAGGGGAACTGGAGCCTGCCCTTCGGTACATCTCTGGGTTTCACTGCCTCGGGCACGTTCCTCCCAGGCTGCCCTCCAGTACTGGAAGCAAAAGCATAAGGAAAGCCCTGCCAGGTCAGACCAAAGGGAGCACTAGATGCCTCCGGGAAGCTCCCAAGCAGGACGGGAGGGTAGTAGCCTTTTTGCTTTTTGCCTTTTGCTTCCCCCATCACAACAGGAGTTGCCTCCGAACACGGAGATCCCATATAGCCATTGATAGACCTCTCCGCCTCTAACCATTTGTCTAAACCCCTTTGCAACCGTCTAAGCCAGTAGCCATTGGCATATCTCTGCTTTCCCCAACCTGGGGCCGTAGTAGCTGAGGATGATGGAAGTTGCAATCCAACACAGGCCGGAGAGCAGCAGGTTGAAGAAGGCTGCCTTATCTTGTGGCAGAGAATTCCACAAATTGCTGGAGATTCTTGCCTGCCCTGAATCACCTGCCAGGCAACTGAATTGGATGGTGCCAAGTTCTAGTATTATATGAAAGCAAGAGGTGATAAGTAAGGGTCGGAGAAAAGTACTTGGAGGGATGGAGGTAAACGGGGAGAGGGCAGAGTTCAGTTCCACTCAGTGGTGTGCTCCTTTAGCTGTCAAAGTGAGGCCTTGCCGCCCGCTTTTATGCAGGGGGCAGGTGTGAATAAGCATGGCTGCCTCTTCAGGTCTAAGGGGTCAAACAAATCTTGTTTGCATGGAAGGAGAAAGCTAGAGTACTTCTTGGGGTGTGGATGCGGGGAAGCTGTGGGCGTATACTGCCTTTTGAGTCCCAACAAAGTCACATTTTCAGCCCAGGTTGGCGGTATTTTGCACTGGACATACTGATGGTTTGGGGAGGGGGAATTTTGGAGCTGGTGTTTTCCTGCAGTTGGCAATGTTCAGGTCCCAGGGTGGGGGCAGAGAGGGAGGGGGCCAAAGCATGACTGCTGTATTTTCCAAAGAGAACATGGTGGAGCATAGAAAGTTGTTTAATAAGAATACAACCCAATAAAAGAGGCCTAACAATACACACCTCTTCCTGTGTATAAATGTCATTGTCTGGGGCAATGAGCCGTAAATAAACCTCCTAGCCTGAGTTTAAACAAGCAGCCTACTTTTGGGAGGCTGGGTGAGTGGAAGGAAGCATGCCGTGATACATTTTTACAGCTCCGTTGACTGAATGCTGTGCTCCACAGAGCAGCAGAAGCAAACAAACAAGTGACAGGCCCCTGTCCCAAGGAACAAACAGTTGACTTGGGTTTTAACACAAAGGTTGGGGCGGGGAGATGCTAAAGCCTGAGCAAGACTGTGGTCACGGTGGAGGCGTCACTGCTCCGCCTGCAGTTCCCACTGGCTAGCAGGAGCTGGATAAATGACCCCGTCACTTTGAGTCGCGGGATCCTGCTTGCTTCCTTGCTGAGTCTGGATTCCATGACCCCAGAAGACTAAATGCGAAGCCCCTGAGTGTCTGGGCCAAGGCCAGCATATTTTGGATTTCCACAAATTTCAAGCCCTTAATAGAAACACAAACATACATACGCCCCCTGTAGCCGGCTAATGAGTCCCTGGAGGGAAATGGAGACTGCCAACTCTTTCCTCATCTGCAGCCGCTGCTAGATTATTTTCCCCCCTTCTGCTGCTTCCTTTTCAAGACAGAGGAATTAAAGCGACCAAAGGCATAAAGGAGGCTGGCTGGCTGGCAGGGGGGGGGGGGGGGAGAGGGAGAGAACTCTGGGATTATGTAACACGACAGTCAGGTGACACTGCCTGATGTGTAGTCCTTTCTCGCAGGATTGTAGGAGAGAAGACCAACCAGAAATGGGAATTACAGCTCAAGTAGGCAGGGAATCAAAATGCCACCTCTCCTCGGAAACGGCTGCAAAGTGGTCCTTTATCTGGTTCTTCCTTCCAAGTGCACCTAAATCACCTGGCCAGAATTTTTTTGCTACCTGCTCTTAAAGGACTTCTGGGATGAGAATTCCACCACCATTGCAGGGAAAATTCTGCCACATTTCTACTTGCACAGGATTGCACCCTTACTGAACTTGATCATTGATGTGCAAAAGTATTTAGTGTTTGACAGTTGACGGCTTTTGGAGTTGAGGCTTGCCAGAATCAAGATGATCTATTCTAGAGATTCCCACAAGTCTGAAGTGCTTGATATGTTCAAGATTCAAACTTTGCTATCAGATTTGAAATGTCATATTTAGAATCTGAAAATTTGCCATTCTCTATCCCATCCTATCCACCAATGACATGGAGAGCTGTTTCCAGCCCTCCTTCAAACAAATCCTAGAAGGAGGAAAAAAGCTATTCTGAAACTTAAAACATGGATAAAAAAAGATAAACGATTATTTAAAGTCTCTCTAATCGGGGACATGAACTGTATGTAATGTGAAATTATTTAATGCTGCTGCCATGCTGAACAGGAAGCAATAAAAGGGGCAGAAGCTGTAACGAGGAAGCTGCTAATTTAAACTTGGAAAGGATGTTTGCTGGAACAGGAGTCGTTCTGCGTAAATGTTATAGGAAAATCTTGACAATGGCGATAGGCATTCCTGGATAATGTAGTGCTATGTTGTGTGAAGCCACCGTTTTAATTCCATTTCCATTTGGTTGCAAAAAAGCAATGCTTCAGCAACACTAATGGGCTCTAGTGAGGAAGCAACCACAGCTGGATATTTGGATCATCCTGGATCCTATCTCCTAGGCTCCACTCTATTTCCCTTCAACCACTAAAACACTAGCCTGGCAGAAATCACCAGGCAGCTGGTTTTGCACGCTGGCTTGTTTTGCTCTCTTGAGTGTTAGACCTTTAGAAAATGAAGGGGGGGGGGAACTCACCTTGCTGACAAAGGTCAGGCAATTTACACCAGCACTGCCACTGTTTGGTTCACTCAACTGCATCCACTGTGTGGGTGTTCATTAAAAGGAGAAACTATCCGTTGGGAAGGTGTAAAGCTCACTGCCAAGATGAAATGGCAAAGGGTTTTGTGGCACCTTGTGTCTAGATAAAAGAATTGTCCCTACTGTCATGGCAGGAATGCCCACTTTGCTCACAAGGAACCAAAGGGGAAAAGTGCAAGAACCTGCAATGGGAGGGGAGAGGAAGGATAAGCTTCCTAAGGGAGCCCTCAATCTCTCTCGCACACACACCTCTTGACTTTCAGGCTAAGGACACAAGACCTCAAGATTTTCCTTCTTTGACTTCTTAGGTTAATTTCCATAAACAGCAGATCTGAGGAAGTGGAGAAGGCCTTGCTGTCAGGGGCAGGGCATCCTTGACCAAGGGCTGTTTCTGTGGAGCTCCTTGCTTGGTTATTACTGGAGCTGAAAGGAGTTTAGGATGACCATTTTCTCAAGCAAGTTGCCCTTGAACTTTTTTGCCCAAATTTGCATGAATTGTCTCAATTCAAAATAAGCACCATTCCCAGTTACAGATGCTGGGGGACGGGGGACGGGACGGGACAGGTTGTTTTAAAATTAGCAAGGCATTATGGCCTTTAAAAAACGATCAACAAGGCTGAAGAACAAGGTTTGCTTTTTTAAGCACTTCACAAATCTGAATTTAAATAAGAATGTTGAATTTAGACAACATTTTGTTTCGGACGACTGAAATGCTGACTGTTTAGATTACTGCAATGCCTACTTCTGTGGGGCTCCCTTGAAACTGACAGGGTGGGAGCTCCAGTTCAATGCAGAAACTCAAGCTGTGGCCACCTCCTGGGAAGGACTGGCTCTGGAGACCAAGCGGGACGTCACAAGGCGCTTGTGGTTCTTTCCTCTCCGTGGTCTTGCCCCCAAAGCAGTCTGGAAGTCCAAGTAGAGGTAGGAAGGGCATGTGGAGAGAGGATGCATAACCCTTTACCAGCTCAAAAGCCCCCTCCCCAAGATCCTTTTTCACCCAGAGCTCTGTAGGTCTTCTGAAGCCCGCAGTGGGCTGGGCCTAGTTTAGGGAGAGCCTCTGCCTCCCCGGCCACTGAGTTCATCAAGGGAGGCCTTGCTCCCTGTTGGACACAGAACTTCATCCAGTTCCAGAAACCCGGCTTCCTGTAGAAGACCAGTGTGCACATGAGAGATTTCCCCGGATGCCTTCTACTAGCAGAGCCCCCTTTCTCTTCTCTCTTCACAACACTAGCCGGCGATCACACCCCTCCCCTGGGTTTCAGCCTGCTCCTTGACAGCAAATTGACTGGTGCTTCTAATCCTCTTCATGAACTTTTGTGCAAGAGCCCGAATTCCCAAGGGGGAGGGAGCAGCAGCATCTCCCCGGGTCAAATCCCATCTCATCTCTCTCCTGTCTTGGCAGTGGGGACCAGAGCGGTGGCTGTGTGCTTGGCTTTCCATTCCGTCACACATAATCTGGAATCTTGGGAGGCAAATGGCATGACGCAGGGTGGTCCCAGCCTGGGTCTAATGCTGCTTTCATACAGAATGGCCCATGGTCTGCACCAGCTTGACTGGAGGCTTCTGGTGTGGTGAAGGAGCTGCTTGCTGACATGCGTGATTGATAGGAAAGCCAGATCCTACTGCCTACTTCAAGCATTTGCAGAGGCAACCCGAAAGCTGGTCTAGGTTGAGCTCTGTGCATGCTCGTGGATGCTCTTGCCTGCCTTTTCATAGGCTGCCTGGAAAGGAAGTCAGCCTAGGCTGACTCCTCAAGATGAAGGCATGAGGTGAGTGGGAACATACGCTTTTCAGATGTGTTTTGGGGCAGTGATGTCAGAAAGTGGCCAACTCCGCCATCAAGCTTGTTGGGTGACCTTTAGTAAGTCCACATCCCTGGGAGGATAAAATACAGGGTGGAAGGAGGGGGAGGGATCGTGTGTGCTGCTCTGCATTTGTGCAAAGAAAAGCAGAATAATTTTTGTATACCGTATGTATAAAAAGGAAGGAGTGGAGATGACACACAACTGGCAGGAACGGCAATTATTTCAAGGGATGGGAATAAAGTTCAGAACGGCCTCAGTATAACAGCCATTCTGCTAATATCGCCAAAGAAAAATGTAAAGCATTAAGACATCTGGGGGAAAGCCTTCCAGAAATGGTAATTATTGGTCTGATTGAAATTGTTTTATGCTGCGGATTTTAGATACGTGTGAATATAGATGGATGGATGGATGGATGGATGGATGGATTTTAAATGTTTTATGATATTAACTGTAAGCCATATCAAGTGAACTTTTCTTTGGAAAGGCGGCATATGAATTCTTAAGTAAATAAATATGTATGCTTGTAAGAATTTTGAAAGTGCTTTTAGTATAGGTAACTACACAACAGTCAGGCTGTAACTTGTGCAAATCTGCCCCATGAGCATCACGACAGAGCAGCAAACTGAACACGGCTTCCCTGCATAAGGAACTTGTGTCTGTCCTGACACCAAAGAGCATGGAGGCAGGCCCCGCTTACAGAGAGCGGCCACTTGCTTCTGGATTGTGGCAACGCGAGTCCTGCTGTCTGCCTCACTTCTAACTGCTGGGTCAAGCCAAGGATGACACATAGCACAGCATGGTGTTTTTGCTGGGATTTGGAGCCTGAGCCCTGAGCTACTTGTGGTGACGGGTGCGGGACAGAGTTTGACTGGAAAGTGGCTGCTCAGATTCTCTGCACTGAGTGGAAGCAAGAACCAGCCGAGGCCTGCTTTCAAGGCTATTTTTATTTTGTTTGTCTTAACCTGCAGTGGTGTCATCATTCATGTGCCACAGACACGGGATATCTGTCAACTGGGCTACCTTTTTTAAACGCGTGCTCTGTTGAGCCAATTCCATGCAACCAAGTAAAGCAGGGGCTGGCGGAACTGGGGCACTGTTAAAGGTGGCAGAGTTGAGCAATGGGGCTGACCTATGGGGTACTATCCGGGGGAAGCTCTCCTGCACACGCCCCACTGAAACGAGCTGGCGCTGCTGCACAAGAGCACCATCCCGCTCACGCGGAGCTCCCTTTTGTTTTGACGAGGCGTGTGTGGGAGAAGCTTCCTGCAGGCGGTAAGCCATGTTGATTAGCAGAAAGAGGAGAAGTGTCCTTCGGCTTTCCTACCTTGGGTACCTGCCACAGTGTCTTGGGCTGACCCTGGGGCCTTCTTCTGATAGGCGACACCATCTACTCTTTCTCTCTCTTCCCCTTCCCTTCCCCAGAGTCTCCCGTTTTCTTTTGCAGCAATGGAAGGTTTTGTGCCGGGTGCCAAATTTGATCTTAAGAAGCTTTCGACTCTCTGCATTCGACTCCCTCCCTGCCTTCTCCCTTTTGTTTTGCACTTACTTATTAATGAGCAATTGCTGCGCGCAGCTTCCTTAAGTCGAGTTGGCTCTGGTCCTTGCGGCTGTGTTGATATCATGTTGTTCCTCTCCTGAAGAAGCTGCAGAAAGAAAACAGACAAAAGTCCTTAAGTCCAGGTTTAGCTCACCAAGGCTTCTTGTGAGCAACCAGGCCCCAGGCCTCTGCCCTGCCAGCACACTCCACAGCAATGCCCACCCTCTGACTGGAAGCCCAGTTTCCAATCCCAGCTAGGGTGTGATGCAAGCTGCAGTTGCTCAAGGGCTTGAGGAAGGCACTCTGTACATGGTCAAAGGCAGGTTCTTTACTATTCTTTCACACTGGGCTTTAATTTTTATTTATTATGTTTACATTCTGCCTTTGTTCAGTACAGCTCAAGGTGGTGTACATGGGCAGGTCTCCTGTACAGGCTCCCATCCAGGCACTGACCAAATCCAAATCTGTTAGCTTCAACACAGTTGCTGCACTGCATGCTTTTAGAGTCTAAAAGCCTCCACACGTCTACTCAGAAGTAAGCAGGACAAGCCTCTGGAGGACCAGGCTAAGAAGGCAGCAGGACTAAATCACTAGCAGCACTTTCAAATAACATGTCTACTCACAAGTAATCAGGGCAAGCCTCTGCATGACTACTCAGAAGAAAGCAGGGCAGGGCTCTGAAGGAAGCAGAACTGAATTGTTCAGAGGTTTCCTCCCTTGACCCCTCCTCCTGCTGCCCCCCCCCCCAGGGAAAAACTCTTATCTCCAATCAGCAGCTGATAGGAGATTAAGTGCTTTTTCCTGCTAAGCACTGAGAAACAGAGCCTTTTTCTATGCTGAGCAGGGAAAAGCAGTTCCCTTCAATCAGCCGCTGATTGGAGATAAGAGCTTTTCTCTGCAGGTCATATGGGGCAGAGCCAGGGGAAGAAGCTGCTGGGCCGGATGGGAAAACCTTGAGGTTCCCTATCCCCGTTTTAGACCGTAGCCCTGAATAGATTCATAGATCATAGAGTTGGAAGGGGCCTACAAGGCCATCGAGTCCAACCCCCTGCTCAGTGCAGGAAACTAGAGGAGGGGTCTCCCATCCAAGTAATAACCAGGCCTGACCCTGCTTAGCTTTCCACACTCAGACAAGCTGAGCCTGATGTGAGATTTAGTGACACCTCATTCAAATTAAGCTCTGGTTGGTAAGAACTGCTTTGCTGGTTAGACCAAGAGAGTATTGGAGTCTGTTTTTAATCCTGGGATCCTGCCCTTGTTCAGCTCTTTCTCTGCATCTAGTGTGACCAAGATCCAGGACCAGGGTGGGGGCTTTGCCAGTCAAGGGGGAAGGCCATACACAGGTAGGAGAGCAGATGTAATTCTCAATGAGCCAGGGACACGTCACTAGGAGAAGGAAGTGAGTTGAGCCTGCACTCCAACAGTGTCTCTGAGTGTACCCTTTCACTTTGGTTCCCATTCATGTCTATGGGGAAAAGCAAAGTGCTGCCCTTGGAGATGCTGTTGAGGGAAAGGCAAAAGCTACTCTCATGCCTGTGAGGTTGGGAGGGATTGAACCTGGTGGACCATCTTTGTGACAAGTTTCCCCCCACCCTCAAAAAAGAATTACGGTAGGCGGCCATCAGTCAGGTTATACCTCGTGTCATACCCCAGTCTGTCCAGCTGCTTGGAGAGTTTTAAGCCTTTATGCCAAGGACCCTTCCCTGCAGCCCACTCTAGCAAAAATAAATACAAAGGAATGTGCTTTGGATTTACTTGCCCAGAAGATACAGAGCTTAACAAAACCTTGTGGAATATCCCAAAAACACAAGGGGTAACTTAGCAAACATTCAGTCTTGCACGTGGGGAAGGTTTTAGTGAGAAGTTCCCTTTTAAAACAATGCAGCCAAATGTGCAGATATAAAAATGAATTTATTGCGGCGAGGGGAAAGGGGAAAAGTAAGGGAAGGCAATAATCTCTCTCTCACACACACACACACTTCTAAATAAAAATAAAGTCAATCTAACTTAGCTAGTACATTTTACCTACTTGAGTAGAATCAAAGCATGTGCCAAATTCCTTGCAGAGAAAAGGGTCTGAGACAGAGCATTTTTGGACTTCTGATTACGTGTTAGCAGGAAGACAAAGACTGAGGATGAAGTCTCATATTTACGGGAATCTGAAACTAGTAAAAGCACACACACCCCTTAGGGGAGACTGTTGCTTTGTCCAATGGTGCTTTTAGGCCCATTTCTGATGTCAGTAGTCTAGGAAGCCAATTATAAAATTATTTAGAGGCTAAGTCCACCTCCCTAATGATTCTGAACTTACATGTCAAAAGAGTTGGCTTGTCCCAAGTAGCTGTGGCATTGTGAAAAAGAGCTAAGGAATGATTATGCAGAAATACAGCCCAGGTTAAATGTGTATTCAGGCTTCACTGCAGGAGTGTGAACTCCCAGCACTCTAGGTGGCACTGTTGAGCTGCATCAGAATATACGGGTTCATCACAGTGTCAGACTAGGACTAGGAAGACCTGGGTTCAAATTCCCACTTACCGGTAGCTTTGAAACTCACGTTATGAGTTCGGGACAGTCTTTACCTCTCAGCCTAACCTACTTCACAAGTTTGTTGTGAAGAAAAAATGCGGGGGGGGACGGGACGACAACGACTATATATGCCACCTTCCGCTCCTTGAAGAAAGGGTAGAATAAAAATGTATAATCATATTCTAAGCAATGGAAGCAAGGAGAGATGTTGTGTGCTTGTTTTCTCATGTCTGTTTACTTATCTGGCTTTTTTATTCCACTGACCCGTAAGGGCTTAGCATGAATCATTACAACATCTTTAAATAGCACAGGTAAGAATTCCATGCCACTATACTATTAAAATATCAAGGTGCAGAAGCCACAGCACCCAAACAGGATTAGAATCTCAGCTCTCTAGGTCCTCTCCCATTCCCAGCTTAACCCCAAGCATGAAAGGAAGGGCCAAAGTGAGAGGGCTTTTGCCCCTCCAGGGCTCCCTACGCCATGACAGTGGCTACAAAGCAGACTGCCCTGGGTATGGCCTTTTCCACACTGGAGTTGCCCACCAGGGTGATGGGAAAGGGCTCCGGGGTTTGCTGGTAACTCTCTGAGTATACAGGCCTGTGGCTCACGCTGGCTCAGTTTGTCTGAGCGTGGAAAGCTAAGCAGGGTCAGGCCTGGTTATTGCTTGGATGGGAGACCCCTCCTCTAGTTTCCTGCACTGAGCAGGGGGTTGGACTCGATGGCCTTGTAGGCCCCTTCCAACTCTATGATCTATGAATCTATGAACTTAATAAACTCTGCCCCATGACAAACTTCACAAAAAGGTGGCAGGATGGACCTGAATTTGCCAGCAGCCAAGATGATTCAGCTGAAGAATGGTGGGAAAAGGATGGACTCAGAATGGGGAAGGAAACCCCAAGGAAGGGAGGCTGAGCGAGGCAGGAATTGGGGGAGGGTGCTGGGAACGGATGCTGCCTTATTTTGGGAAGTGGGTGAGGATGACAACGGTGAGCACTTCTAGGGAGCAGCGAGACTCTGGCCTCTCGCTGCCCAGCCCCGCTGCTCCCAGGGAGAGACAGCTCAGAGTGGAACGAACGACAATATAAAGGAAGCCAGCCTCTTCCTGACCGCTGCCGGGATGCGGCGACCAGGCAGGCCAAGGCTGCATCTGCAGCGGGACACATGATCTGCCGCCATCCCTTGATCTCGTAGCATGGTCATCCCTTGGGGGCTGCAGCGCCCGGCAGTGGCTTCTGCATGTGCGAAATGAGCCATGGCAGGCTCAACACTGCAGGCTGAACTCTCCAGTCATCTGCTGCCAACACAGGCATCACGCTCTTCAGTGGGAGGGTGTTCACACGTGCGGCCGAGAGTCATCACGTGCTGAGTGACCAGGTGGTGCAGTCGCACTGAAGCAATGGAAAAGTATCTCTAGGGCAGCTTCTCCCAACCTGGCACCCTCTGGATGTGTTGGACTACAACTCCCACAATCCTGCAGCAGGCTGCAGCAGGGTGCTGGCCCTGCGAGGCCAGATTTACACATCATTCATTTATGCGCTTCCCCACCAGAAGATGTGGCAACGGCCTAACAGCTTCGAAGGCTATAAAGGGGGATTCCCTGCATTCATGGAGCTGGTCGAGCAATGGCGATTTGCAACAATAGCAAAGTGGAGCCTCCGTTTTCAGAGGCGGTCTACCTGCCGAGGGAGCAAATGATGGGGGGAGGTCTGCTGCCTTTGCTTTCTGCTTGTGGGCACAGGTAACACCACGGGACTCGCTGCCACAAGACGTGGTGACGGCCACTGACTGAGGTAGCTGTAAAAGGGACTGGAGGAACGCATGGAGGAGGAGAAAGGCTATCAGTGGCCCCAAGACTTGGTGGCTCTTTACTACGTTCAGCTCGATGCTTCTGAATATACCAGTTGCTGGGGAACGACTTGTTTGGCCTCCCATCCTGCCCATGGGCTTCCAGAGGCATCTGGTCTCCCACAAACAGAATGCTGGACTAGACAGGCCTTGGGTCTGATCCTGTGTCAGGAATGCTCTCATCTTCTTATGCTCCGGGAGGCATCTGACTGTCCTTTGTTGGAAACGGGAGGTTGAACTAGATCAGGGGGGGGTCGAACCTCTTTCAACCCGAGGGCCAGATTCAATTTTGGAGAAGCTCTGGGGGGGACCACATTCCAGTGGTGGGCGGGGGCTGGTGGCAAATGGGGCGGAGCCAAAGGCAAAAGGATTGGGACCAAAAATACCAGCATATTCTAGCTGCCAGTAACTAAGCCTTAGGGGAGGCGTTTCAACCTTTTAGAAGGGGTGGGGACTCATGCAGATGCCACCATTTGATCTTTTTGGAAGCCACCAAGAGATCAGTGGTTGGGGGGAAGGGGCCGTGGCTGTCTGGGGTACCTCGGAAGGCTGGATTTGGCCTGCCAGCTGTGGTTTGACCCCCCCTCAACCTTGCTCTGGCCCGACCCCCCCTCAACCTTGCTCTGGCCCGACCCCCCCATAACCTTGCTCTGGCCCGACCCCCCCTCAACCTTGCTCTGGCCCATCAGGGCTCTCCTTATGCTATTAAGATGAGCTTACAGCCTACCCCACGTATACCGCTCACTTTTCCACAAAGCTGTTGAAAACGTCTTGAACAGCGAGATGCGAAAAACCGACCAAAGTGCATGTTTGGGCAAGCTGTTATCCAGGATATCTAAACAGAAAAACTGCATTTAGGAGCCGGGCACCCTTCAGGACAAGAGAGGGAGGGCTGTGGCTTTCATCCTCTGCTTCAAGCAGCCTTCCCCAACACAGTGCCCATTGGCTGCACTGGATGGGAATTATGGGAGTTGTAGTTCAAAACATCTGGAGGGCAGCAGGTTGGAGACAGCTGACTTGAGGGCTTCCCAGAGAAAACGGGCTGACCGCTGTTGGGAACAAGATGCTAGACTAGATGGCACCTTTCGCCAGGTTCAGCAAGACAAGACTTATATAGGTTCTTAAATGACACAATTAAGTGGCCGCAAGTTATGGCCAAGATATGCCTCCGGTCCGGAGGAGGCGGCGGCTGGCCAGGAGTCTCACCAGAGGCTTGGGAAGTATTCAGCCCTGTTGTCTGAAGGCTTCCGCCTCGGTCTCCCCCAGGGTGACAGACTCCCAGATTAAAGCAATTATTTGAGCATTTCAACATTTGTTTCTTGCTGTAAAAGTGTATCTTTTTAGAGCTAATGATTGCAGGAAGAGAAAAAGTGGATGGAGGAACAGATAAACTTAATGCCCCCCCCCCAACATATAGTAATGTTGTAGATTTCATAGATCATCGAGTTGGAAGGGGCCTACAAGGCCATCGAGTCCAACCCCCTGCTCAATGCAGGAAACTAGAGGAGGGGTCTCCCATCCAAGTAATAACCAGGCCTGACCCTGCTTAACTTGCCACGCCCAGACAAGCTGAGTCAGTGTGAGCCACAGGCATTCTTCAACACACCAACAGAACTCTAACAAAAGCAATGGTGGTTTAAAGACTGACACCTTAGCACCTGATTCATGGTATTACTTGAGGTCTTGAGATTAGTAATATCAGCTATTACACAGGTGAGGTGGGTAGAGGGCGATGGAAGGAGGCCTTCTTATCATGTGAGTAGACCAGCTTTGCACACATTGACTAACTGGGAAGCTCACCCAACAAAGCACTGCTATACAGGCCAGGGCTCAAACAAACATCGGAATAATTAAGGCGACAGGGCCCCTGAACACATACAGAGTGCCTTTGTCACAGAGACCACACACACTCCTGAGATTCCAAGGGTGTCCTACAAAATGCTAAGGAAATTCTAATTTCTTACTTTGTGTTACAGAATTGGTGGCCAATTAAGTTTCTGCACACTTTCAAGCACTCGTCGTCCACACAGCCAGCTCAGTTAAAGGGGGGGGGGCATCTCCTGTTCTTCTGAATGCCCCCAAAAGAGAGGTGATTCTAATCTATGTTGGAGACTGTGTGAACAATTCAGCAAAAACGGCCACATACGGCTGCAGAAATTAGAAATCAAAGTCCAAATATAATTTTTGCACACATCTGAGAAACATTTGGAATTCTAATTTAAGTTTTAGAATTTTGAAATTCTGGCTTTTTGAAGGTCACATTTGGTGGTGGTGGGAAGCTAAATTCTAACTCTTTGTTTGATAATTTATAATTTATTTATATTTATACCCCGCCTTTTTTCCTTCAAGGAGCCCAAGGCGGCTTACATAATAATCCTCCTCCTCCTCCTCCTCCTCCTCCTCCATTTTATCCTCACAACAACCCTGTGAGGTAGATTAGGCTGAGAGTCAGTGACTGGCCCAAAGTCACCCAGTTAGTTTCATGGCTGAGTGAGGACTAGAACCTGGATCTCCCGCATCCCAGTCCAACACTCTCACCACTACGCCACACTGGCTCTAAAAGAAACATTAAGGCAAATACTGTTTAGCATAAATTTGCCACGCATAATATTTGATACCCTTAAAAAAAAAAAAAAGCTTCTGAAATCAACAATGCCCATAATTGGCTGTCTTGTGAACACATCCCAGGTTATGGACTGGCGATTCAAGCTCATGTGAGGAGCTCGTGCAGTGGCTGAGGTGGGGCCACTGGATGTGGCTCCTTGTTTCCAGGAAACGGTATCCCTTTGCTCCTCTTTTAATCGTTTCCTGCCGAGAACGATCATTTATTGTTGTTGGAGCTTCATTTCTAGATTTCACAAGGCCAAGGAAACTAGGAAAGGCACTGCCCTCGACCATCCCTGTGGCTTCTGGCCCAGCAATATCACAACGCCTACTGCTCAGGCTCTTAAGGGAACTGGAGGAGGGAGTGACCACCTTTCTCTCTGGCAAGGTTCATGTGCCTTTCCCAGCTGGTACTGCGGACAGAAATTCAACAGGTTGTACCCCTTTGCTGTAAAGGTTGCAATGTTCTTGAACGACCCGTGTTCACTTCAAGGGGGGCTGTGCAAGAGAACTTCCAGGTGGCGTTTCCCCCCTCACTGCCAATAATGCATTTAACTTTAGCCCAGTGGTTCTCAACCTTTTTCTGCCCCATGCACCCTTTTCACCATATGTCAGAATGCCATTCCCCCCTTTCCAAGATTGTCTGACTTAATCTGTGCCATACAATAAGGTGTGATGTCCTGTAGATTATGTACAATCTGTAGAATTGTAATTTGTAGGAAGATCAGTATTCCAACAGTTTGAGTCTGTGGTCCCAATCCCCCCCCCAAACCCTAAAATCCCCCCCCCCCGAGAGCCTCTGCTTTAGCCTGATGGCAAGGCTCTGCCTCTCAGGGTTAACCTCCACGGAGCACGCGTTCTGCACCTTTGGGGTTCAGCCAAGTAGCTCGCTCGCCAACGGAATTGGGACTTAACCCCTGGTGCCTATTCAAAACCCAGTCCCTAAGCTCGGGCATGATGCGGCTAGTCCTCAAGGAGTTTCAGTTTTCTTCGCCTGCTGGCAACCATGCCGCCTCATCCCAACTGGAGAGATATCAACGACCATCGTTCCCTGTTTGGCTCCAAGTATCTCAGAGGTTGCCTGCTCTCCAATGGGGAGGCTGCCCGGCTGCCCCCCCCCCCTTGCCCAGCCGGCGCTGCCGCCGGGCTACCGCCGTTCCCCGACCACGGGCGCGCGCCCTCCCGGCAAATGGCACCGACTGGGTTAAGGCCACTCCCCTGCCCAGGGAGGCGCCCGCCCGCCCGCGCGGGAGAAAGTCCTTGGACAGCTCAGTCGGGGCTGAGCCGGCGACGGACGGGCGGACGGGGCGCGCTGCCTCTCTCCTGCCGCCGCCGCCGCCGCCGCCGCCACTCGCCGAGCCCTGCTCCCCGTCCTCCGCCAGAAGCCGCCTGCCTTCGCGGAGGAGCCGGGACGACTGCAGACCCCGATGGGAGCCGGGCAGGATGCCCCGACAACGGCGGCGTGAGTGGCCCCGGCAGCGCACCCGCTCCGTGCCAGCAGCAGCAGCAGCAGCAGCAGCAGCAGCGCGGGCGCCGGCAGCGGGAAGCCCCTCGAGCTCCGCCGCAGCGAAGACCCTCCCGCAGAAGCCCCAGCGGTGAGCGGCGCCTTCGGGGGCGGGCGGGCGGGGGCGGCAGAGGCGGGGCGGCGTAGCCGTCCAAGGCACGGGGTCTCGGCGGCGGGAGCTGGGCAAGGCTGGCGCCCCCGGGAAGCGGAGGCTGCCCAGTCCTTGAGCTGCCCGCCCGGTCCATCTCGACCTTCCCAGCCCTACCGGGGAATGGGATGATGGAGCCAGCAGCACCTCCTGCGCGCGAAGCAGGGCTCGCCGCTCAGCCGCGGCGCCTTCCCTTTGGCCAGTGTGGCCGGGTTGCGCTTCGAGGATAGCTCCCCCGCCCCGCGCTAGGTGGCTTGTCCACTGCCTTAGCACTGGCTGTGATGTGAGCGAGTAAAGTGGATCCTCTGAACATGTGCAGAGTGCCTTTCCTTCACCACTGAGTTGCTGTGACCTGAGACTGGGGTGAGGTCTGGGGTTTACCAGCGGTAAGGCACAAGCCTCAGTAACCCTCTTAAAGGTTAACCAACGCTGACGATATTTCCTCATCACTTTTGCATCCCAACCTTCCTCCGGATGGCCTCCGTGAGGGTTAGTCCCTTCTATCCGCACAGCAACCCTGTGAGGTAGGCAAGGCTGAGAGACAGCCACTGGCCCAACATAACCAGTGGCTATCATGGCTGAGTGAGGATTTGAACTCGGGTTTCTGCTGCTCTCAGGGCAGCAGATCATGGCAGTTTTCTTTCAATCTGTTGCACCGCTCCTAATGCAGGAAACCAGACACTTTCTAAAAAGTCTTTTAACCTGGAAACTTTAGTAATCTCTTCCCATCTGTGCCAGGATGACTCCAATGAATTGATAGTATAGTCTGTGGCCCAACGCGTGGCGCTCAGGCCTGCTTGGGCATTTGGCCCTCTGCCCCGGTAGCATCACGTGTGTGGCAGGCCGCTTGCTTAATGGGGAGGAAAAGACACTCTGCACATCGTCCAAGGCAGCCTTCCCCAACTTGGTGTCCTTCAGATATTCTGGACAACAACTCCCAGCATTCCTGACCATCGGCCATGCTGACTGGGGCTGATGGCACTTGAAGTCCAAAACTTCTGGAGGGCACCACGCTGGGGGAGGCTGCTCTGAGGCATTCCAGTGTTTCAGGTCAGAGTTCTGAAAACAGATTTTGGAATTGAGACATGGCCCAGATTAAGCGCTCTGCAGCTGCCCTTAAGAGATCATGACTCAGAAAGCAGCCGAGGGGGAAATGCAGGCTAGCCATGCTGGTCCAGTAGAAAAGAAAATCCAGAAGTAACTGTAACATTCATACCTCTTAATCAGAACTAACGAAAACCCTCACAAAGCAGTGAGCAAGCTTTCGAGTTCAGCAGAACTCTTCTTCAGGTGGCATGCTAAGCAAAAAGAAAAGCTGGGGGGGGGGGAGAGAGAGAGAGAGAGAGAGAGAGAGATATGTTCCAAGGCAGAGTGAAAAACTCCCACAGCTTGCAGTTTGTAAGATGTTGTGGAGGAGCCTTAAATTAGGTTAAGACTGTGGCAGGTACAAAAGAGATCTCGGGTTGCATCAGGAGTTCCTGGCAGAAAGGAGCCATGGCCGCTTCCCCTTTGAAAACATCAAAGTCAGCAGGGATTCAGATCTTTCTCATCCCAAATAGGGGTCTCCGCCCCACAGAATCAACATCAGCCCCTCAGATTAATAACTAGTATTGGAGGAGTTCAGATAAGCCTTCCTCAATGTGGCACCCTCCAGATGTGCTGGACTACAACTCCCACCATCCCCAGCCGGCATAGGATGATTATGGGAACAAACCACTAGGAGCATATTATGCCTGGGCTAAAGCAACTGGAGTGGCTCCCATCTCATTTCCAGGAGCATCAAAGCTGTTTTCTACCTTTAAAGGTGAACAGCTGATCAGTCTGGGCCCAGGTGGCCTAAAGGAACACCTTCTCCCTTCTCAGCCTCGCTCTACACTGGGCTCCTGGGTTCTGCTCCAAGTTCCACATTCTCTGAAGTTAGACCAGTCAGGACGAGCAGCAGGGCCTTCTTGACAGTAGTGCCCTTTCTTCTAATCCTTCCCTCATGTAGCCAGCCAGGCTAAAACCCTCCACATCTGCCAGAAACAAGTGGGAGTGTTTCTGTTCCTGCAAGCCTGTGGAGAGGGGTGGGGGGGAGGAGGTTGTTTTAACCAGGTTGGTAATTTCTGTTGCTGCTGCTGTTGCCAGGTGCTCTCTGGTTCTAAAACTGGATTTCTACTGATTTCATTGTTGTTTTAAACTGTTATTTGTTTTTTATGGTTACAATTTTGTTAGCCATGCGAAGGACCAGTAAAAGATGTAATCATACATATTTGGTAGGGCCTTCGGGTAGCTGATGCGGGGTCATCTTCATTATTTGCATGCTAGAAACTTAGCCCCCCAGAAGAGCTGCAAAGAGACTCCCCTTTAAAGCTGGGCTGTGTTAGGGGTTTTGGAATACTGCAGAGGAAGAATGTTCCATTCTCCCCCCTACACCCAGGAGATGCAGATACGGGGGATGCTGTGTTGCTAAAAGAAAGACACTTGGGAAATTGCTTGTAATGTGTCTGATCTCTTTGGCCCCGAACACCCACGGTTGCCTGTCTGCTCTTTACACACTTTTCCACAAGTGTGAGGAGGTTCAGGGAGGGCGGGTAACCCCTCCTGAACAGCGGCAGGTGTGTCGGCAACATAAGCAGGTTGTGGGTGCCACTAAGGGCAGCAGAGGTGGAGATGGACACATCCGACACATCCTGGGCACCATCCACCAGGAAGTTCTCCGCATGAGCCCACTGAAATGGAGGAGGGGGCTGCACACGTGCACGAGAGCCAGGGATGCTGGCTGTATCCAGAGACTGGACTGCCCTTGTGGTCCAGGTCTGACCTCGGTGGTTAAGAGAGCCGAAGGTCCCCCGCCGGCATGGGGATGATGGGAGATGTAGTCCAACACATCTGGAAGGTGCTACAGAAGCCTGGTTTAGATAGAGATATGGCATAATGTCTTTGGGAGGGGAAGGGGGTACATTGGCCACCCTTCTGGTTTGGTTTCTGTGACCTTTGGGTCTACCAAATGTATTTATGATTACAATTTCCTACCTTCCTAATCACCTGCTCCCATCAGTGGTTCATGCCTTGGTCTCCTCTCGCCTAGACTACTGTAATGCGCTCTACGTGGGGTTACCCTTGAAGACGGTCCGGAAGCTTCAGCTGGTACAGAACGCGGCGGCTCGCCTGATTAAGGGCAGCCGCCGGCGTGATCACATCACGCCAGTGCTTAAAGAGTTGCACTGGCTACCAGTTGCTTGCCGAGCCGAATTCAAGGTGTTGGTTTTGACCTTTAAAACCCTACACGGCTCCGGCCCAGCTTATCTCAAGGAGCGCCTCCAGCAACATCAAGTAGGCCGCTCAACAAGGTCTGCCACGGACGGCCTTCTCCTTATCCCATCAGCCAGAGCAGCCAGGCTGGTGGGGACTAGGAAGAGGGCCTTCTCTGTGGCGGCCCCCACATTATGGAACTCCCTCCCTAGTGACCTTCGCCATGCCCCCTCCGTGATGAGCTTCCGCCGTGCATTAAAAACATGGCTGTTCAGGCGGGAATATGGGGTGGGTTAGGTTTTTAATGAGAATTTTTTTTATATTGTTTTAATTATTATATTTTATTGTGTTTTATTGTATTTTAATTGTACATCGCCCAGGGTGGCCGGGTGACCGGCCAGATGGGCGATTGATAAATGTAATAAATAAATAAATAAAATAAATAAATAAAATTTTTACTGGTCCTTGGCATGGCTAACAAAACTGTAACCATAAAAAAAAAACACCAGAGTTTAGAACAACAATGAAATCAGTAGAAATCCAGTTTTAGAACCAGAGAGCATCTGGCAACAGCAGCAGCAACAGAAATTACCAACCTGGTTAAAACAACCTCCTCACCCCCACCCCTCTCCACAGGCTTTGCTGGAACAGAAACACTCCCACTTGTTTCTGGCAGATGTGGAGGGTTTTAGCCTGGTTGGCTACATGAGGGAGGGATTAGAAGAATGGGTACCACTGTCAAGAAGGCCCTGCTGCTCATCCTGACTGGTCTAACTTCAGAGAATGTGGAACTTGGAGCAGAACCCAGGAGCCCAGTGTACAGTGAGGCTGAGAAGGGAGAAGGTGTTCCTTTAGGTCACCTGGGCCCAGACTGATCAGCTGTTCACCTTTAAAGGTGGAAAACAGCTTTGATGCTCCTGGAAATGAGATGGGAGCCACTCCAGTTTTAGCACAGGCATAATATGCTCCAAGTGGTTTGTTCCTATAATCAAGTAGGCAGCTATATTTTGTGCTGATTTAATCTTCTGCACAATCTTCAAGGGCAGCCCCACATAGAGCATGTTGCAGTAGTCTAGCCTGGAGGTTACTAAAGAATGTGTCTCAATAGACAGGTCGTTATAATCCCAAAACAGTCATGGCTGACTTACCAACTGTGATTAAAGGCACTCTTGGCCACAGTAGCTACCTGGAATCCCAGGATAGTGCTGGCTCCAACGTTGTCCCCAAGCTGTGTGCTTGACCCTACAAAGGAGGGTATGACCCCATGTAGAATGGGAAGCCACCAACTCACAGGTCGACTGGCTGTCCCACCTTTAGCACCTCCATCTTATCGGGAATGTCTTCAGCTTACTCATGCCTGTCACTGCTCCCGCGCTCCTGCCTTAAGGGGATGTGTTGGAAAAGAGTAACGGGGCTGGGTGCCATCAGTGCAATGATGTCACTTCATCCCAGGTCTCCTGACAATTGCTCCCAGTGGTTTTCATGTGAATGTTAAAGGTGGAGGCGAGATGGAACCTCACCGAAGCCCACATGGCAAGCGTGTCGGCCTCCGCCAATTACATGTGTCGCCCCCCACCCGCTCCTGCTGGCATATGGTGCAGCACCAATCGAGGCTCGAGCGCTGGGGAGGAAGGGTAGCTGTAAGTTAAAAGGACTCTGTCTCTCTAGTCGGGTACCCTACCTGACAATCAGCCCATTTTGACTGTCTACACTTGATGATGGGTAAATAGAGACGGGACTGCGTTTCTGTTTGTGTACTGCCCTCTTTCCTGCCTGACCGTTTCCCTGCCGAGCTGGTCTCGGAGGTGCTGGTGAGGACACCCCAGGTTTTTGGTCTTGGGAGATCTCAACATTCGCACTGGGGCCACCTTGACTGGAGAAGTTCAGGATTTCATGGCCACCATGGCAACCATGGGCCCGCCTCAAATTTTATCTGGCCCAACACATGTGGCGGGACATACGCTGGATCCAGTTTTCTGTACTGGAGTCGGGGAAGGTGATCTGTGAGTGGGGGAGCCCAATACGGCTCCGCTGTGGCGCTGTCATGTACAGCTCACTCTGCCTGATCAGGTTTGGACTGCAGTCCGCTTCAGACCTCTGCAGGAGTTGGGGAGACCAGTTTTGATGGTCTGCCCCTCCTGGAGACTTATGGATTCAGGTGGTTTCCAGATCTGGGGGATTTCCCCAGAGATTTGGCCAGCAGCCCCCCTAGTCAGATCCGGGAATCGGGAGATGACTCGGGCTGTGGATATGATTGCTCCCACAGCCTCGGCCAAGCCGTTGAGTTATCTCAGCTCCTTGGTATTCCGAGGAGCTGAGAACGATGAAGCGGCAAGAGCAGCATCTAGAGTGCAGATGGCAGAAGACTCAGAAAGAACAGGACTGAACACAGGTTAGAGGCCTCATTCTGCGGTGCTGATGGCGATAAAAGTTTATTTCGCTGGCAACATTGCGTCTGCATAATGTCAGCTAAAGCTGCTGCATTGGGTGCCTAGAAACCTGCTTAATGCAGGTTCAATAGGTCAAGATGTTGAACTTTCGAAGGCCCATTGCGATCAATTTGCACTACACTTTGTGGGCAAAATCGCTCATTGCTGTTCCGAAACTGATGGCATAGCTCAGACAGAATCGGAAATGGATGTAGCCAGTGCACCACCTGGCCCTGTTTTGAACAGAGCCTGAGGATGTGGACAAGCTGCTTGGAGGGAGGAGACCAGCCACCTGCTCTCTGCTTGTGAATTCTACCAGGGCTGGGCTGACTGTGTGGGTATCAGAAATGGCAAACACCTCAGTAAGGGACGGGGTCATCCCAATGGTTTTAAGAGAGGCTTTGGTGAAACCACTTCTGAAGAAGCCAAATTTAGATTCCATGGCTTTAGAGGATTACCAGCCAGTCTCCAACGCGCCGCCCTTAAGCAAAGTCCTACAGCGGGCGGTGGCGCATCAGCTCCAGGCAGCCTTGGAGGACACATATTTCCTTCCATTCCATTCCCATCTGGCTTCCAGCCTGGCTGTGGGGAGTACAGCCCTATCAGTTCTCCCGGACCTCTCACCAGCTCCCAGTAAAACTGACCATGGTATACTTCTGGACCAGCTCCCCAGGTTGGGACTTATGGGCATGGTGGTACGATGGTCCTGATTTAGAAGGTGGTGCAGGGGAACTTCAGTACCATGCCATGGCCACGGGCCTTTCGGCTACCTCAAGGCTCCATCTTGTCCCTCACACTCTTTAACATGTCATGGAGGAGCCTTAAATTAGGTTAAGACTATGGCAGGTACAAAAGAGATCTCGGGTTGCATCAGGAGTTCCTGGCAGAAAGGAGCCATGGCCGCTTCCCCTTTGAAAACATCAAAGTCAGCAGGGATTCGGATCTTTCTCATCCCAAATAGGGGTCTCCCCACAGAATCAACATCAGCCCCTCAGATTAATAACTAGTATTGGAGGAGTTCAGATAAGCCTTCCCCAATGTGGCACCCTCCAGATGTGCTGGACTACAACTCCCACCATCCCCAGCCGGCATAGGATGATTATGGGAACAAACCACTAGGAGCATATTATGCCTGGGCTAAAGCAACTGGAGTGGCTCCCATCTCATTTCCAGGAGCATCAAAGCTGTTTTCCACCTTTAAAGGTGAACAGCTGATCAGTCTGGGCCCAGGTGGCCTAAAGGAACACCTTCTCCCTTCTCAGCCTCGCTCTACACTGGGCTCCTGGGTTCTGCTCCAAGTTCCACATTCTCTGAAGTTAGACCAGTCAGGACGAGCAGCAGGGCCTTGACAGTAGTGCCCTTTCTTCTAATCCTTCCCTCATGTAGCCAGCCAGGCTAAAACCCTCCACATCTGCCAGAAACAAGTGGGAGTGTTTCTGTTCCTGCAAGCCTGTGGAGAGGGGGAAGGAGGTTGTTTTAACCAGGTTGGTAATTTCTGTTGCTGCTGCTGTTGCCAGGTGCTCTCTGGTTCTAAAACTGGATTTCTACTGATTTCATTGTTGTTTTAAACTGTTCTGTTTTTTATAGTTACAATTTTGTTAGCTTTGATGCTCCTGGAAATGAGATGGGAGCCACTCCAGTTTTAGCACTGGAACACATGCTCTGGTTGCACCCACTGTTGCAAACTGCCCGGAGAGCTTCGGCTGTTGGGCAATATAGAAATGAAATGAAATGAAATAAATAAATAAATAATCAATCCAGGCTTGATTACCGCAATGCACTTTATGTGAGGGTTCCTTTCAAGACAGCCAGGGAATTACAAACTGGTGCAGAATGCAGCAGCTAGAATGCTATTAGGAGCTAGGCATTCGGGTCATGTTACACCTGTTCTGCACCCGTTACACTGGCTATCTATTCATTTCTGGGCCAAACTTAAGGTGCTGACATTAGCCTTTAAAGCCCTAATGCATTCAGACCAGGTTATCTGAAGGAGCACCTGCACCTGAACAAGCCTGCCCAAACTTTAAAATCAGTGTCTGAGGCACTGCTCTCTGCTCCACCAGTGAGAGCTATGAAATTAGGAATTACCAGAGACAGGGCCTTTTCTGTGGTGGCCCCTCATCTCTGGAATACCTTTCCCTGGGAGCTGAATATGGCCCCTTCTTTGCTGGCCTTTAGAAGGCTTTTAAAGACCTATTTTTCCAGTCTACATTTGATTACTTTTAAGGAACCAATTAATCCCACCACCCTGTAACAGTTTTCCAATAGCCTCCCTGAATGAAGCAGGACTATTCTCTCCCAAAGAGAGCCATTGATCAAACTCTGGACCAAAGACTAACCCAGCTGTGGCCAGCCAGGAAGAGTGAGAGTCAACGGCACATATATGATTGGCTGTACATCTCCAATCGGACCACATCTGTCCTCAGGTGAAATCAACTGAAACTCCACCAAACCATGGCAACTGCTGGAAGCCATGGATACCTCCTGCACAGGACCCGCACACTGTGTGTTTTATTTGGAGCAGATGTGCGCAATGTTATCTGCAAAATGACCAACTGATATGTCACAGGGCCACCCATTGGCTCAGTTTGCTGACAATTTTTACTGGAGTATTAGCAATATGGAAAGCAATGTTGGATGACACTACATGGTGGCAGGGGAGTCTATAAATGGGCTCATACCTGTACACTGTTGAATTCATCCTGAGTTTTCTTGCCTCTCTCTCTCTCTCTCTCTCTCTCTCTCACACACACACACACACACACACACACACAGCCTGCTAGGCAGAGCGGTTTTCAGCACACTAGCAGGGTCCCCTTTCTGCCTTCCGGCCCAATACCAGGTACAAGCACCTGATCAAGGTTATCTGCCTCATGACATACCTGGAGATGGAGACCGAATTCCTGTGGACCTCTGCGACATTCCCACTCCCTCCCTCCCTGGCTTGCTACGTCTGGGCCAAGGGAGGCTCCCCCAGCCTCTCCCAGACAAGCTTTGGCAAAACATGCCAGGTCAGCAGCATTCACATCAGGACCAAGTCCTAGATGATTGGTGTTTTCCCCCACTACTGACCTAGCATTACAAAGCAACAGGCACAGGCAGGGGGGGGGGAGAGAAGCACTTCACTCTACTCCCAGAAGGGGGGATAACTCTTAAAATGCTGCCGTCTAGCCTTCCCCAGCCTGTGTTGGCCCACAGCTCCCATAACCCCCAGCCGCCGGCACAGCCATGATGGGAGTTGCAGCCCCACACAGCTGGAGGGCAGCGGGCTGGGGGGGGGGCTGCTCTAGCCTAACCTCTCTTCCCTTCCCCACTAGGATCAGATCTTTTAGGCAAGTACGGTAGGTAGGTAGGCAGGCAGACTGAAGCGTATGGCAGAGCGGTGGCAGGGCCCATCACACCAGCCTCCTTGCAAAGGCGGGGGAGCCTTCAGGGGGAAAATACATTTCGGTTTTTAAATGTCCCCTTTGCGGGAATGAGTGGCACTGAATGTGAAGCGGGGCTTCAGGGCCTGTCCTGAGCCCCCAGTGCTGGAACAGCTGCAACGGTGACGGGGTGCCTCGAGCTCCGTGCGGCGGCAGCCGTGCACACCTCCGCAAACCTGGCTTTAGGTGTCTGTGCAGCGCTTCATGGGAGAGATGCCGGGGCTGATGGCTCTACCTGGGACCCTACTCGAGTAGACACGGCTGTGGCTCAGCGTTTCAGGCACAGCAACTTTTTAAGCCTTATGCTATCGGTGGCTCGTTTCTAGAGCGGTCCCTGCCCACACAAGCCTGGCTGGAAAGCTGCGGCCTCTCGACTTGGAAGCCCAGCACTTCATGTAGTCGGTCAGGGTCTCCCTCTGCTCTGTTATTTCTTCACACACTTCTGGGGCCTGACCACCAGCACCCAGAAAAGACTCTGCAGCTGGAATCCTGGTTCAGATTCAGCCCCCGTGGATGGTTATGGCTCCTATGCAGGCTTGACACTTGGGGAGGAGTGGTAACGGCAGCGGGCCGCTACCACACGTCGCCAGTCCACTACAAGGCCTTGGAAGGGGCAAATCAGGGCATCCTGTGAACCCACTAGGATCCAAAATGGTGGCCAGCCTTAGGTTGTTGTGTGGTTGGGTCAGCTGCAGAAATAGCGGTGGCGGCAGCAAAGAAGGGACCTGGGGAGGGGCTACAAGGGGAGAGTACAGGTTTTGCATGCAGAAGGAGGAGGATTATGTAAGCTGCCTTGGGTTCCTTGCAGGAAAAAAGGCAGGGTATAAATATAATAAATAAATTATAAATTATCAAACAAAGAGTTAGAATTTAGCTTTCCCCCTCCCCTACCAAATGTGACCTTCAAAAAGCCAGTTATTTGCATGGAGCAGGTTTGGGCAGGTTCAATCCCCGGCACTTCCAGTTAAATGGGATCTTGGGTAGCAGAGAGGCCACCCCTCTCTCTGCCTGAGTTTCTGCAGAGCTGCTGCTGGTCAGAATAGGCAATGCTAACACAGATGGACAAATACCCTGATGTGGCATAAGGCAGGTTCGTATTCCTGAGAGCTGGGAAACCAACGATGCCTGCAGCAAAATTCCCATCTGTCTAGCAAGGCTGAAATATCCGTACAAGCCAGCCTTGGTTGAAGCAGGAAGAGCACAGAGAGGAGAAACAGGTGCAGAGAGTAAGCGCCGTCAGGTGACTAGAACCTGTTCTGGTTTGTGGTCCAGAGAAGGAAAAAGGGTGGATCAGAACAGCGCCAGAGGTGGGGTCCACACCAGCCTGAGAACTGGAGGAGGAGATGATACAGCATGCCAAAGGTCAGGTGGGGTTGTGGACCAGGAACTGGGCTTTGATGCAGGCAAGAGGCGTGATGGAGCATTCAAAGGAAAGTTATTTGCATGGAGCAGGTTTGGGCAGGGCAGATGCTTGTCAAGGAAGGCATTTTGGGGGGAGGGGGGAAGAGGAAGTTATGCAGAAGCCTTTCCCTATGAGAAGAACAAGGTGACCAATCCAGAGTGGCACAGTGTGGCATAGTGGTTAGAGTGTTGGACTGGGACTCGGGAGATCCGGGTTCAAATCCCCGCTCAGCCATGAAACTCACTGGGTGACTTTGGGCCACTCACTGACTCTCAGCCTAACCTACCTCACAGGGTTGTTGTGAGGGTAAAATGGAGAGGAGGAGGAGGAGGATTATGTAAGCTGCCTTGGGTTCCTTGCAAGAAAAAAGGCGGGGTATAAATATAATAAATAAATTATAAATTATCAAACAAAGAGTTAGAATTTAGCTTTCCCCCTCCCCTACCAAATGTGACCTTCAAAAAGCCAGAATTTCAAAATTCTAAAACTTAAATTAGAATTCCAAATGTTTCTCAGATGTGTGCAAAAATTATATTTGGGCTTTGATTTCTAATTTCTGCAGCCGTATGTGGCCGTTTTTGCTGAATTGTTCAATGCTTGGCTAAGGGACCAGGGGCCTGATGCAGAATAAAGCATCACTGCATGTGTCTGCGTGTTTTTCCAGAAATCTGCCTGTGAGTTTGAATATAGTCAGTGCCTGGGAAGTATGCCAGTCTAGCCTCAGTTTCCCTTCTTACATGAACTGGAACCTCGAAAAGACTTTTAGTAACTCTATTCAGGCAGACTGTCAGGATCTCTACATTTAAGTATAATCAATTATTTTTATTCATTTATTTAAGTGTAATACCTTATTCAGCTGACAGATGTTCAACAACCCCACCCCCCTTTAATTGTGTTTTAATTGATTTATCTTAAATAAACATGCATATCTGCTTTTTATATAATTAAGGAAGTAAAGCATGGGGCAACTTACAATTTAATGCTGTCACCAATGAGAAGGAAGGGCTGTCTTTAATATCGTCTTCCTCATTCTGATGAGAACCAAAATTGCCTCCAGAAAAATGAGCATGGCGGCCTGCTAAACGGCAGCCTAACTCATCAATGCCCCCACCCCTGCAACATTAATCAGATGTGTTGATTAATCAATCTGCCAAGTAAACCATTAAAATTAGCCAACCAATTAATCAACACATTTAAACCAACTGAAGCTGGCAGCCCTCTCTGCAACGCATAAGAGCAGCCAGGTTGTCTAAGGTCTTGGCATTTGGGGAGAGTGGGAGCAAAAGGTCAGAATTTTGTAAATAAAAGAAACTCCATGGATGTGATATACTGGAAGGGAGCGGGTGGTTCTTCTAGATGAGGGGGGGGGGTCACTTTCCAGCCCTCACTTTAGAATGGAGGTAGGGAGCCAGAAAGTAAATTCAGTGGTTCATTTCTACCCAAAGAGATGCTGATGTTTCAGCTACAGTATCTATCTATGCATAGGTGCCACATCAGACTCCTTTTTATTTTTCCTGCAATAGACTACCGTGGGCTCCCCTCTGAGATTAATTCTGAAAGCTCATCCTGCAAATCCCACCATTGTACTTCTGTTGCAGTTATTCAGTGATGGGGGTGGGTGGGTGGCGCTCTGCACATGCTCAGAGGTACCCCTTCCTTTCTAATTATTTCACATTTCAGGGCGGTTGGGCACTGAAAGGCAGCTGGCCTGGGTTACAGTCAGGCCATGCCAGATTTCCCCTTGCACTGCACAGGACAAAGGAGGCAACAGAGAGAGGCCCTGGCACCTTGGTCACTTCTCAAGTCTAGGCTTGCACCAAAGCCTAGACATAGTTATTTACTCAGACCTTAGCTTGGCTGGGCAGGTGCTTGCCAGACGCACCCAAACACTCCCAGGAGATGAAAAACCCTGACACAGGGGGTTGGCGGGTGAGTGGCGGGCTGGGGATTTGTGTGGCTTCTTCCAACGACCCAAGCAGACATTCTCTGCCTTGGGAGGTAGACTGGCATCAATCAATACTATTGAAACCCATCTGCCTGTTTGCAAAACCTCACTGTTCTTGCCCGTTTGAGATATTTTTGTTTAATGCAACAACTCATGAAACAAAAAGCTGCTGCTCACTGTTAAACTGTGCCCTTAACTCACACTTCCGCCTCTCAAAAGTTTATCCTCACTAATCAACCAACTAAAACCTTTTAGTTTAATAATCTACCTATGGAACCAATGAGAGTTGGCAATTGCTGCCCTAATTTAAGATAATTTATGTCCTTCCCATCTTTGCATCTAATTTTGAAATTGAGGTCATCATTTTCCCTACTGGCAGAGCTTTTAAGAGCTACCCGACAGGCAGAAAACCAACAGGGGCAGCTTCAACAAAATTTTGCCTGTTGTGCTACTATTAAAGGCACAAGGGCCCTGTGCATTCCAGTGGAAACTTTTGGGTTCCTGTAACCCAATCTGTCTGTCCATATAACAGCTGGTTTGTGAAGCCTATGTCCAAGCTAGAGTGTGCGTTTCTGGGATATAAATAGGCCTGTGGCGGGATAATCAAATTGGGGTCTGAGCACAGGCTGTTACTGGGAGGCAGAGCACCTGGTAGAATAGGAAGAAGGAAAGGAGAGAACCCATCAGGTACTCAGTCTTTGTGACACACCAGCCATACACTCGGTGACCTTCTCCTACCTCTGTGCTCTCCACATATGCTGTTTCCAGAGGGGTAGCCACACTCGCCTGTTGCAGCAAAAAAACCCACCACCTTGACAAGTTAGGGATGCTTCCATATGAGTTTTTTATTATGCAATCGCCCTGACTCATTCACAGAATATTATGAGGGGTCCAGACAACACCGTCTTCCTTTTGTAACCCTCTTAAGTTTTCCTCTTAAGTTTTCCAGAGGAAAAGATGGAACAGCTGCACAATGTATTTTGACTGGTGGCACTAGGAGCCCTCTGTCTGGAAGTAGCCTAACACATTTATTATGGCAGGTGTGCGTGCACGCGTGCGTGCGTGCACACGCACACTTTACCTCAGGTGGCAGGTGTGTGTAAAATGTATGTACACACACAGAAATACAGAGAAAAAGTGTAAACCATGGAGAAAACACAAAAAGCAGTTTGTGACAATTCTATGTAAAGCTACCCTGTATACACAGGATGAGCCTGGTGCTCACTTCTCACAATTTAGCTACATACAGAATCATCACAAACTGCACTTTTGCATTTCCTGGCTGCTTGGCCCCGCTGCTTTCACTCCCCACGCCCCCCATACTTGCCAACTGAGGATAACTGATGCATCTGAGGAAGTGGCTTTGAGCCAACGAAAGCAGCTGCCATAATATATCTGTTAATCTTGAAGATGCCACGAGACTCTTTGTTTGCTGTTCACATCTGGATGTGGGAAGAGAGATGAGGAAGGTGCTGGGCTGCTGATCTTAGCCCACAGGGACCAGTTGGGACTCAGCTGGAAACGGAGGAGGGTTTTCTGCTGGGGCCTTGAAACAGCTAAGCTGCATCTTGGTGAGTCCAAAGACCAGCAGCCTGAGATTCCATACAAGGAAGAGCGGTTCTGTGATTTTAATGTTTATATACAGTATGTCATTCAAATATTATGGATTGATCCCCTTCTTCGTACTTCACCCTTCCTGCAAGGAGCAGCGGGAGGGGAGGAACTGTTCTAATTTAGCCTCCCAAAAAGGCATGAGAGAGAGAGGCGGTGACCTGCCCGAGGCCCACACACTGAATGGCATGGCCAAGCAGGGATTTGAACCCCGGCAGTAATAAAAGTGATAATAAGAACAATAAAGCACTTAGGTCTAGGAGCTGTACAAACAGAATAAAAGAGAGATGGGAAAGGAAAGAGGAGGACAGGGAAGCAGCTGAGATGGAAATACCAGGCAAAAAGGCAGGTTTTTTGATGCCATTCAAGCAGCACATTGGCTCTCAAGTTTAAACAATTCTGCAGAAGGGAGAAGTTTGACAAGTGTTGCTTCTCCTTACTCTCTTACATTCAGTCTTCAGTTCCCAAAAAGTGATGCTGGAGTTCAACTCGTGCATCACAGTACCATGCCTCCAAACCCCTCTTTCTCAGACCGGCTGTGCTTACTCGGTGGAGCGGGAAAGGCATTCTGTGAGCATGTGAAAAGCTCTCCTCCTCTTCATTCTTTGCCTCTTCCAGGACCAAGCCCTGGCGTTCAAACTCTTTTCCAGGACTGAAATGGCACCCTGCCTCTGCAAAGTGATTAGTGGGGGGAGCTGAGCTACTGGGGAGACAGCTTCCTAAGGGCCAGACTGGGGAGGGATGGGGCTGAATATTTGTGGGGCTGGCAGCTCTCCTTTCAGGTCGGCAGGGAACATGTGCCAGCCGCTGGCTCGCGGGCCAGTCTGTCTGAAAGCAGGTGGGCAGCGTAGTCCAGGCTGGCTTAATCTCATTTGGGCCGGTAATAGGAAAAGAAGAAGCCAATGTGCCTGGGGAGATGGAGAGTGTGTCGGGGAGGGGTACAGCTCCTGCTCCCCTTTCTATCTCTCCCCCCCCCCCGCATCCCAGGAGCTGTAGCGCAGCCTTTCTGCCAACGTCCACCAGTTTCTGACATGCACTCCATCTACCGGTGAACTTGGCACAAGCCCTCCTGGTGAGCTTGTCCTGGTGAAGTTAATCTATAGTTAAGAAACTGCTTAAATTTAGAGTTTCCAATAAAAAAGCAATGGAAACAGAATGATCCTAAAACCCCAGCCTCCCCCTGCTCCACCCTCCGAGTTCAGCTCTTCCTTCCCAAAGACACTCTGTGCAGACTGAGATGGCGAGCTGCGACTGTGTGGGGCACGGCAACCAGGTGTGTGGGTGCTTCAGAATCGGCACGACGCAGAGAAGATCTCACCACTTTTGTGTAGTGTGTCAAAGCACTCACACAGCCACTGTGCCACCATCGTTTTGCTCTGGCATCAGGACCGTCACTGTCTCAGTCACTCATCTCTGGCTTTGGCTAGTCTCCAAGAGGGGAGCTTGGCAACCAGGAGAGGACCTAACCCCCGAGAAACCTCTCCATGGCTACTTCCTGTTCCAACAAAGTATACAGATGGGGCTTTGTGTATTCCATGGCTACTCAGAGGTATGCATTTGGGTGCAAAATCTAGCACCTTGAGAATCTCAGAGCTTTTGTTTTTTTTAAAAAAAGTTTTGAGCCTTTACAGCTGACAAAATGGCCATAACCCACAAGCAGGACTTCCCTTGTGCCGGGTGTCTTTGGTCGACATTCACTCGCGCTGTCTGGTTACACAGTAACGACACTCTTCCTTTTGTTCAAGCCTCCCCCTCCCCCACCCCACCCCTAACAACTCCAGGACAATTATTAACACTGCCTGCACAGGCCGGCCAGGATGATTTATGCCCCCACCTTCTGCTTCGTTTCACTCTGGCTCCTCCACATCACAGGCTTGGAGAAGGAGATCAGGACTGGTGGGGCACAGGGAATCCGGGTCCTCAGCAGCCGCTCGAGCCTTACTCTTCAGAGGGATCAGTAAAGCACCCAGTCCAGCACCAGAGCTGCCAACTGTGCAACTGGCATCAGCTCCTGTGCCTTTAACAGTGGCATATTCCGCCTAAGAATATAAAAGGAGCTTTGCCGGGCCAGACCCAAGGTGGCCAGCATTCTGGTCCCACGGGGGGGGGGGGGGCAGCCAGGTGCCTCAGTGAGGAGCCCACCAGCAGGACAGGAGTGCAAGAGCCCCCCTCTCATCTCCCCCATAAAGTTAGCATGTGGCGATGTTTAGTTTCCAGATTGTGATCTGCTGTTTCCTGCAGATAAGGCTGGTATCCAGGGCATGAGGGCAGGGTGGGGCATTTTCTCTGGTCCGCTGGCAAACTCATTCAGCACCCCCTGTCCCAAGGCACTATCCCACCCAGACCACAGGCTGAGAGCAGGAGAGAGAGCAAGGGGCGCCACACCAAGGTGCCCAACTACAGAGGCGAGGGGCTGCCAAGTCGCAGCAGCCCAGAAAACGTCCCTCTCCCTTTCAAGGCCGCACAGCCACGACTTCAGAGCTGCGCACGATCTGAGGGTTGTACCCCCGGAGCCTTCTGAGACCTTGGCAGGGGGTTCTTGGATCACGCTCTCCGCCACTGACATCTCTAGAGAGGCTGCTGCTGCCCCAGCCAAGCCCTGTGGTTGCTTGCGCAGTCAGGCTGGCCTCGAAAATGGTCAGGGATGATGGGTGCCTGAGTCCAACGACGCCCCCCCACACCTGGCCTACGGTATACACGGGAATCCTCACTCGCTCGTGCTGTAGGTCAGGGGAGGGCAACTCGCGGCCCTCCAGGTGTTTCTACAACTCCCATCAGCCCTAGCCTGCGTAGCCAGCGGCGAGGGGAGCCGGGAGCCAAAAGCTCTGGAGCACCAACAGTTGCCCACCCTGCTGTAGCTGTGGCTTGGCTTACATGAAAATCCTCATGCTACACATCTGGAGCGAGCAAAACCTTGTCTTCAGCATTGCACTCAGTCCAAAAGAGAAACTATTTCATACGAGGAGAGCAGGGTGGTTGTTTTTTTGAACCCCCATTTTTCCACTTTTTCCGTTAGAAAAAATGGGGGGGGAAGCTTCTTGGGGGGGAAAAACTAGTTCCCCTGCCCCAAATTTTTCTGTCCCCCTCCTCCTGGGCCTTCAAATCTCTAGCCCAACCTGAACTAACCATCCACTACAACTGGTGCGTAACTTCTCAAAAGTGCCTCTCTGGAACCCTCTTGAAATCTAGATTTGTTGAATCTGGCAGGTCATTCAGAAAGCACCTTGCACATGTTCATCTGCATGTCGCACCAGGCTACTGAGCCCTGGTGTTGGGAACAGGTTGTGGAGCCCAGCCCTGATTCATACTGAACCCTCACCATATCCTGGCACCTCTTGAGGGCAGAGGGGGTCACAGCGTGAGACGAGGCAGAGGCCGCCGGCTGAAGCGGCAGGTTCTGGATGCCATTAAAGGCAGCCAAGTGAGAGACAGTCCAAGCTCACCCGCGGGGGCACAATCCACCAGGAGGTTCTCCTGCACACGCCTTGTTGAAATGAACGGCGCTGCAAGCCCATATTCATTTCAGTGGAGCAGTGTGGGGCGTGGGGCCCATTGCCATTTGGATCTTTCACCCACCGTGGGCACCAAAATGTCAAATGGCAGATCCTGCCTGGGGGGCTGTTAAGATGCCACGCTTCTTAAGAGCATATGGGGGGAGGGATGCAAAGGCAGGCAGCTGCTGCAGCTGCACTAAGCACTGTGGCAGCAAAGCTTTCCACTGATCCCCGCATCTGATTGATGATGCTATACAATAAGGTGTGTGTGTGTGTGTGTGTGTGTGTGTGAGAGGGAGGGAGGGAGGGGAGGGAGGGAGGTCTGAGGGCTGTTGCAGGGCTCCAGCTGCTGTTTTGCTCTCTGAAATATTCACCTTCAGTGGATCGGGTGCCCCGTGCCCAATAAAAGATTGCCTACCCTCCCACTGCATTAAATTTATTTATTGCTATTCTAAGGCTAATAGAGGAGAGGAACCATCATATTTATTTTATTTAATTATGACCCTTTTTATTTATCTCTGGACCCTTCCCATAAATGAGGGTAATACCAATGTTTAATTCTGAAGTTCAACTTAAGGTGAGCTCTTCATGCAGCTGACGAAGTGGACAGTGTCCACAGAAGCTTGTGCCACAATAAATGCGTTAGTCTTTAAGGTGCCACAAGGCTCTCTGCTGTTTTCGCTGCAAACGGATGAACATGGTGGCTACCCCGCTGGAAGTTCAAGTTGCTAGAGCTCAAGGCTCCCTCCCCACAAACCCAGAGATGTGTGGGCTAGCTGTGGTTATTTAGCAGTTAGGAAAAGGCACTCTGTACATGCTCAACAGTACTCTCTCATGTTTATTACATTATGTGTTGCAAGGCTAAGCCCTGGCTTAGTTCTGTCCAAAGGCAGGCTGAGGAGGATCAGCCTTCTCCAGCCTGGTGTTCTCCAGAAGTGTCGGACTGCAATTCCCATCATTCCCAGCCAGCATGGCCAACGCAATGAGAGTTGCACTCCAACACATCTGGAGGGTACCAGGTCGAGGAAGGCTGTTCTAAGTAAATCCAAGGATGGATCCAAGTAAATCATGACTTCACCTACCCCACTCACTCACCCCTCAGTGCACTAGTAACACTAGCAGTGTTCTCCCGCTGGCTGGGGCATGCTGGGAGTTGTAGGCCAAAAACATCTGGGGACCCAAGGTTGGAGAACGCTGGTCGGTACATCTGGAGTAAACAACTGCCCCTCTGGTTATATGCTCACAAACACTGGTGCACATTAAAACACGGACCATGGCCAAAAGCACACGCTGAAAAGCTTGGGGAAAGCTCTTCCTTCTGTCACTTTGATTCCCAGTCAAGAAAGAACGATTCCAGGGTGCGACGCAAGGGGTGACCTACCGTGTGGTTGGGTGATCTTGAGTATCTACCGTAACTGAAATCCCGGGAGCGGCTGCTTCCAGACAGAGGGCTCCTGTTGCTACCAGGCCTTGTGCAGCTATTCTATTTTCTTCTCTATAATGGATTTTCTGCGATAAGAAAAAAAGACAGAAGCGGTGAGCAAACACGAGGGGATTATGAGAGGGAGGCGATGATGTCGGGAGTCCCCCTAAAATGTTGTGAATGAGGCCAGGTGATGGTGATATAGAAGCTTCGTCCGGAAGCCCCCGCGGCTGCCATCGCCCTCAGCCAGCAACCGCCCCTGCTTTCGTCAACAGGACCCACATCCTTCCCGGTGCACAAGTGGTGCCCAGCATGGCATCCCGATCTCCAGTGTCCACGTCCTCCTCTGATCCCAATACCACCCCCTCCCCACACTTTTTCCAGAGTGGAAAACAGGAGCAGGCCGGCCTCTGACGCACCACCCCACTGGACACAGATTCTCTCGTAACACTACAATGGGCAGTCCTCCAACGAAATGGAAGGGCAGGAGATTCAGGACAGACAAAAGGACACCAGACACAATTCATTTCTGAAACTCACTGCCACAAGAGGTGGTGATGGCCACCATCCTGGATGGCTTTAAAAGGGGATTGGACACATTCATCATAGAGGAGGAGGAGGAGGAGGAGGCTATCAATGGCTACTAGTCTTTATGGCTATATGGATACCTATGTACACCAGTTGCCGGGAGGGCGCTGTTGTGCTCATGCCTTGCTTGTGGGCTTCCCACAGGCATCTGGTTGGCCCTGTGGGAACCAGGACGCTGTACTGGATGAGGCCCTTGGTCTGTTGTTTTTAACTACTGAAACTCGCTGCCTTCTGACAGATGGAAGCCAAAAAGTATCTCTGCCTTAAGTATTTTACTCCACCAGGCTATGCCTTGAACTCCTTCCCTCCTATCAAATTTCATACTGCAATCACATCTCATTTCTTGCTGCGGCCCACACATCTCAGAGTAATGAGGGCAATCAGTGCTTACAGCTTCTCTCCGAAGCTTCCCTTTCCTTCCCTGCTCCGCACTGGGGGTGGGGGGGTGCAGGGAGGGGAGTTGGCAGCTTCTGGGAATTCTGTTAGAGGTCCCTCTGCCCAACACCCTTCCCCAGGAACTACACCTTGCAGGGTGTCATGGAGAGGCCATAACTGATGAACCAGTTTAAAACTGGTTTAGGTTTACAGTGTAGACATTGCCTATTATTGATTTTCAAATTCTGGGAAACTTCCTAGAAGAGCTGCAATGAACTGTGTAGGTTTCAGTACCGTATTCTCTCTCTCCTCTCTCTAGCTTTAAAGTTCTTCCTGAGTGATCTGTCCTACTGTAGGTCGAAGAGCTTGGGGCTTGGGGTGGGTGAGATTCCTTCTCTTTCAAGAAGCCATTCCTCTTGTAGCACTTGGGTCTCAATTTTTCAGGCTCACTAATTACTCTGCCATGGTGCTTTCACAGTGCATTAAAGTGAAAGGGACCACACCAAAGTGAACTGGTATGCATGGTGCAGTTAGGGGTGTGTTGTTTTTTGCGATCAGTAATACCTTGGATTGCAAGTAACTTGGTCTGAGAGCGTTTTGCAAGACAAGCAAAACATTTTTTTAAAATTTTGACTTGATAAATGAGCAAGGTCTTGCAAGACAAGTAGTCGTAGGGATGTAACCGCTCGCCTCGAGCGGGTGTAGCGGGCCGAAATCGGCCCCGCTCCTGCCCGCCAGAGACTCGCTTTGATGTAAGAGTGTTTTGGATTACAAGCACGGTTCCAGAACGAATCCTGCTTGCAATCCAAGGTATTACTGTATTTTTAGTCATGGCCAGGAACGCTCTTGCTGAAAGGCTAGGTTGGGGGCAGCGTGGGAAGAAGGTAGAGAACTGGAGTGTGGGTGCCGAGGGTCCCAGGTTCGGGTGCATATTTATAGCCTGTACTTAACTGGGACTTTTCATGTGAGGAAGATGGTGCGTGGCTGCTCCTTGTAGCATCCTGTTTGGGGCTGTGGGAGCCCCTGCCCCACTGCTCTAGCATCAGCCTGTGTCTGCTTTGTTCGTTGCCCTTTAGAGCTTGGCGGGAGAGTTCCAGGGAATCATGTTAGTAGGGACAGGGGTCCCAGTGACCTTCAGTTCCAGCCAGAGGGATTAAGGGACCAGAAAGGTCAGCATTAATTTTTCAGGAGCCCTTTTGTACAGAAATCCAACGTGCAGCGCTTTGAGAAGGGAGTTAATTACAGAATTAACACTTGCAGAGGTGAACTGGTGGTCAGCGCCTAAAAAGAGAGGGTCTGGTCTGGGGCTCCAGTGTGTCCCGCTCACCTGGAAACCCAGATTTGGCCTTGGGGGTGCAGATTCTCAGGGGCGTGGCTCTGTGCATGCTCGAAAGGCTAAAAGGGAGAGTGTCTTGAAGGCTGCCTGGAAGTTTTTATTGATTTCAGAACGGGGCTGCCGACTGGAGCCGGCACATTCAGATCAGACCAATCCTTGGCCACCTCGCCTCCAGGCTCCTTTTTTTGATACGTAAAGCCCTAACCGGCCTGCAACCAGAGTCCCTCAAGAACCCCCCTTGCCACCCCTGGGAGCCAGAAAACTTCATTCTAGTTCTTTTGAGGCCCTTTGGTAGCTGGTTCACACGGCAGGAGGGTGGTTAAGAAGTCTTGGTGGCACACGGGCCAGCTGGTTTCCCCAATGACCCTCACCGGGCGCTGGTTGTCATGACATCGAACCCGGCAAGGGTGGGTGGCCGGGGTAGTTAGCAAACCACGCAGAACCCGCAGCCTGTCATAGGGTTGCTGGGTGGTTTGTGAGCCATCCCGGCCACGTGACGTCGGAACCTGGCAAGGTTAAAACAGCCTGTGCCCAGCTGGGGTAATCAGGGAAATCAGCCAGCGGCACACATGGGAGGGGGGGTGTTAACAAGCCACCAGTGGCCTATTAACTACTACCCTGTGGCATGCGAACTGGCTCTTTGAGTCCTTTGTCCTCTGTATGGTGGGTGGCTACTCAAGAGGGGGCCTTTTTGGTTGTGGCACCAAAGTTCCGGAATAGCCTTTCAAGAGAAATGCACCTGACTCTATTGCAGCTCACTCTTAGAGACAAGCAGCAAAGACCATTTTATGACAGCAGGGTTTCTAAGTTGCTTTGATGATCTTATTGAAAGGCAAGGTAGCTGTCCTCAAAATAATCATAAGATATAATTATTTACACAGGGGTAGTGTGTGCAACTACCTAAGGATCTGGCCCTCTATGGCGCCTGCCCATATGGCGGTGTGGTAGTGGTGGTGACCGTATCATTCCCACGTCACTGATCAGAAACGTAGGGGAACTGGTTATGAATATTTGAATCCTGGAGTAACAATAGAGTGATGCCTTTATGAGGACCAGCTAAAATGCTACCAAGTAATGATGGGCAAGCTTTTTTCAGTTCACTGGAACTCTTCCTCAGGATAAGTGTAAGCAAAAAGAAAAAAATGGGGGAGAGAGAATGGAGAAAACCTGTTCCTGTGCATAGCAAAAAATCCTATCGGTCTGCACTTTGTACGATGCGATGGAAATGTTTATGGAGACCTAATTAGGTTATACCATGCCGGGTGTAACACAGATCTCAGGTTGCAGCACAGGCTACTAGGAGCAGGAGCAAGCACCTTAAGGAGTTTAGCAGAATGAGACCTTTTCAGACGAGGCCCTCTAATCAGCTTGGCTGCAGCAGCAGTGGGAGCAAGCTAGCTAGAGCTATGTAAGGAGGCAGGCTTGCGAGGGAGGCCCAGCTCTCCGAGCACAAGGAGCCCCAGTGACGAAGCATCTCAGTCCCAGTGACGAAGCGCCAGCACACGAGCGAGATAAGCACTTGTGCGAATTTAGCAGCAGGGCAAGGAGGCCAGGGCAGTCGACTCTTCCCTCCCTTCTCATAGTAAGTAACTGTAAATAAATAACTATGAATAAATAACTATAAATTCCCCACCTTCTCCTAGTAAACAACTTAGTTTTCTAGGTAAACAAACCCAGTAACAACAATTTAAAGAAGTTATGAAGGTAGAAAGCCAGCAAGGGCGTGGGGGCTATCCAGGGTATTGCACTGAGTGCCACATGTGTGACTATCTGCCAACTGGACAGTCATGGGGGTGCTTGGTGTAATGAGCTCTTGGCTCTCAGGGAACAAGTTCGTTTTGAAGCCAAGGTTGCTGACCTGGAGAATCTGAGAGAGGCAGAGAGGTTGGTGGACGAGACCTTCGGGGACCTAATAGCGGTGGTGCAATCCCTGGGTGACAGCTCCTCTGCTGTCACAGAGAACGGGGGTCTCAGGGAAAGAGGGCGTCATCTCAAGGAAGAGGGAGATGATCAACAGGCCTGTGGCTCACGCTGGCTCAGCTTGTCTGAGCGTGGAAAGCTAAGCAGGGTCAGGCCTGGTTATTACTTGGATGGGAGACCCCATCTCTACTTTCCTGCATTGAGCAGGGGGTTGGACTCGATGGCCTTGCAGGCCCCTTCCAACTCTATGATCCTATGAAATCCCTTAGAAGGGACCCATTCCTCAGAAGATAGGCAAACTGTCCTCTTGCGCGGAAGATGTGTCTCTGGGGGTCGTGGGGCTTCTGGTAGTGGGAGATTTGATCATTAGACACAGAGACAGCTGGTCTTGTGATGCGTGTGCAGACCGCATGGTAAAGGGTTGAGCAGAACCCTTCTTCATGACATGCTAATTTATGTGCAGGGAGTTCAAAAATAAAAATAAGGAAGCGTTCAACTACGCAACTCCCCTGCACTGTGAAGTGGAACAGTTCAAAAAAGCTTACTACATGATTTTGCTGATTGTCTGACTCATGGGTGTGTGTGTGAGAGAGAGACACACACAGACAGACAGACAGACAGACAAAGAGAAAGCCTTCTTGTGTACAAATAGTCAGGATGGGGGAAAGTAGAGAGAGAAAGGACGGGCAACCTACACGATGAGGATGGGCAACCTACATGAATCAGAAACCCTGGAAATGGCTGCAGCAATGGGCCAGATCCCTCTCGTGGCCAATATGCCGCAGGCTCAAGGCACAGGTTGCATATTTATCAAAAGACTTGACACACTTGCATTTACACACTTGCTCCCTCCTTCAGAGTTTGCACCATTGCACATTTGCCTGTGAACTTGTTACCTGCTTGGATTTGCAATGCTCACTCTTTAAGTCCAAAGTTTTGGCTGCAGTTCTGTTTCTCACTCCAATCTCCCTGCATCTTCCCACACGGCCCCTCGGTGCATCCCATCCACTTTCAAGTGTTTTATTGACAAGTGGTGTCTGTGTGTGTGTGTGTGTGTCAACCTCTCCAGATGGTCTCTTCTTCCGAGAACTGTCAAGCGGAGGGGCAAGGTTTGGGGATGGTTTGGCTGCTCGCCTGGGTAAACATCAAGCTTTGGTTTAATTCCTGGCAGTGGCTTGGCTCTAGGCCACCAATCTTGATGCGAAAGAAGGTTCACTTTCAGGTATACATGTAGGTAGTGCCAAGTTGGTTTCTTGCAGGAAGAGTCTTGTGATACCTTAAAGGCTGGCATATTTCTTATGGCGTAACTGTGCATGGTTATGAAAGCTTATGGTATAATACATGTGTTAGTCTTTACAGTGCCAAAAGACTCTTTTTTGCGTTTACACTGCCAGATACAGTCATGCCTTGGATTGAGAGCATAATTCGTTCCGGAAACGTGCTTGTAATCCTAAACACTCTTATATCAAAACGAAATCCCCCCAAAAAAATTTGTACAGAGATTTTTCATTTAAGCCGGTACTACAGTACTTGTATTGCAAGATGTCACTTGTATATCAAGTAAAAAAAAATTAAATAAATATTTAAAAATTTGCTTGTCTTACAAAACGCTCTCAAACCAAGTTACTTGCAATCCAAGGTATTACTGTATTTTTGACACCAGCCCTGTCAAAACTCACCAGTCGGCCACCAACTACAATTCTCTCTCTTTCCCCTCCAGATGTTTTGGACTAGAACTCCCAACATTTCTGACCATTGGGCATGCTGGGAGTTGAAGTCCAAAACCTTTGGAAGGCACCAGGTTGGAGGAGGCTGTAAGAGGGGGAGTTCAGGAACCATGGCTCAATGTTGACTTCCCCTATAATGCACCTCTCAACACCTCAACATCTGTCTCATCCTCTCCTCCCAGGTCCAAAAGGGCAGGACGTATCTCTGAGAAAAAGCCCCAGCGCCAACCAAGCTGATTAGTACGGCTAGTGGCAAGGTGGAAGGCAACCACTAGGCGTGGCCTACGGAGACCTTGCTGCATGCCAGCTCCAGGAACGTCCTTGCAATGGCCTACGTGGTCCTGTGGACATACCATTTCCGGCCCCACAGACTCCTGCTCTGAGCTGGGATTTGCCACCCTTTTGGCTTCCACCACTTCCCAGCGAGACCCAGCCCGTTTCCGTCCCAAGGATGTGCAATACGACCCTCGTGAGCTGGAGCTGCCATGTGGACTCAAAGATCGACCACCTGTTCCCCCCAACACTGTACATCATCGTCATCACTGTGGGGCTGCCCACCAACTGCATGGCACTCTGGGCCGCCTACCTGCAGGTCAGGCAGAAGAACGAGCTGGGAGTCTACCTGATGAACCTCTCCATCGCGGATCTGCTCTACATCGCCACCCTGCCCCTCTGGGTCAACTACTTCCTTCACCACGACAACTGGACCCACGGCCAGGAGTCCTGCAAGGTCTTTGGGTTCATCTTCTACACCAACATCTACATCAGCATCGCCTTCCTCTGCTGCATCTCGGTGGACCGCTACCTGGCCGTGGCACACCCGCTACGCTTCGCCAGATTCCGGAGGGTCAAGACAGCCGTGGCTGTCAGCGCAGTGGTGTGGGCCATTGAGATCGGGGCCAATTCAGCGCCGCTCTTTCACAACGAGCTCTTCCACGACCGCTACAACCACACCTTCTGCTTCGAAAAGTACCCCATGGAAGATTGGGTGGCATGGATGAACCTCTACCGGGTGTTCATCGGCTTCCTCTTCCCATGGATGCTGATGCTCTTCTCCTACCAGGGGATCTTGCGGGCGGTGCGGGGAAACATCTCCACCGAGAAGCAGGAGAAGGCCAAGATCAAGCGCCTCTCGCTCAGCCTCATCGCCATCCTCCTCTTCTGCTTCGCCCCTTACCACGTCATCCTGCTTTCCCGCAGCGCCGTCTATCTGAGCAAGCCCTGCGACTGCAGCTTCGAGGAGAAGGTCTTTGTGGCCTACCACACTTCCCTGGCCTTCACCAGCTTGAACTGCGTGGCCGACCCCATCCTCTACTGCTTCGCCAATGAAGGGGCCCGGAGTGATGTGGCCAAGGCCCTGTCCACCTTGGTGCGCTTCCTCGCCAGCTCCAAGCCCCAGGAGATGGCCAGCGCCTCGCTCACCCTCGACACCCCGCTCTCCTCCAAGAAGAGCAGCTTCTGCCGGCAGCCCCTGGTGCTCCCACTGCCCCCCTCACAGGCTGGGGTGGGGATGAGAGATGAGGAGCTCCAGATGAAGATACTGACTTTGAACCAATGAACACTACCTGTTAAGCACCTGGTGCTACTCTAGGCAGCAGTCAGACGATGCAGCATTCCACTGGCAACCTGCCGAGGCACATGACCAATAAATATAGTGTTGAAAATAAAATAATAATATTATAACAACGTAAGAACTCCTGGGTGTTAGCACTTTCCTGCACAGGTTCCACACTGTAAGAACGTAAGAAAAGCTGTGCTGGATGAGACCCAAGGGGGCCTCTCCAGTCCAGTATTCTGTTCCCACAGTAGCCAAACAGATGCCCCAATGGGACACCCACAAGCAGGACAAGAGCAACTGGTCTTCAGACAGAGTCATACTGCCTCTGATCCTGGGGGCAAAATACAGCCACCAGGGCTAGTATCCATTGATAGCCTTTTCCTCCATTACTGTGTCCAGTCTCCTTTTAAAGCCATCCAAGTTGGTGGCCATCACGACATCTTGTGGCAGTGAATTCCACAGTTTAAATATGTGCTGTAAGATGATTAATAGCTAGCATTTCTATGACTCTTTTGTGTGTTGAAAACATGTCACATGCATTACCTTGGTGTTGACATTACAACAACCCTGTAAGGAGCATATTCTTATCGCCGCGTTGCAGACAGGGATGGGTGGGTGCGACCGCAAAGGAGTGTCCTTGCCTAGGGTGAGATTTGAACTGGGGGCTTCCTGCTTCATAGTTCAGCCTCTTGGCCACCGCGCTATGCCAGCTCCTTCACTGAGAAACATCCCCGCCAAAGGTCCACCTAGTCCAGCACTCTCACACCAGCAGTGGCCTGCCAAAAGTTCTTGGTGAACTCACAGGACATGCATGATGTAGGGAGCCACACCATGTTGGTCCATCAGAGGTGCACCGCCTTGGAATATGGTGGTTCCACTTTTAACCATCACAACCAGTAGCTGGCCTGTGGTCCCCCCATAAATTTGTCTAATCCTTTTTTCTTTGAAAAGCCACCTGTACACCATCACTGGGCAGCGTATCCTATCCCACAGGTTCATTATGTGCTGCATGAAGATATATTTCCCTTAGTCTGTCCTGAACATGCCAATCAGTTCCCCACACTCTTGCATTCTGAGAGAGTGAGAATACATTATTCTTTGTGCCTGAGCAAAGAGATGTCCATCCTGTCCTTGCAAACTTCTATCAGCTGTGCCTTGGAGGGGTACCTCACTGATCTGAACCTATTATTGCTATGGGCTCTTCCTGGCCCCTGCAAAAAGCCTTCTTCTTGTTCTATTACGTGGGCCCACAGCCACCTGTAAAGGTTTCTCAAATGACCTGAAAACTAAAAAGAAAAACTTCCTGACCAACGACCTAGGGAGGTGGTGGGCTCCCCCACACTGGAGGCATTCAAGGTGCAGCTGGACAGCCATCTGTCAGGGATGCTTTGACCTGGATTCCTGCATTGAGCAGGGGGTTGGACTCGATGGCCTTAGAGGCCCCTTCCAACTCTACTATTCTATGATTCTATGGCCTGTGGAGACACCTGGAAGATATCTAGAGAACATACAACTAGTTAGGGCTTAGAACAGGAAGCTGGAAAACTCCCAGTTCTTTTCCTCTTGCCCCATTTATCCTTTGCTTTCCACTTTAAACAAGGGTAGCCAAGACCATTTGTTGCCCCAAGCAGCTGCAAGAATGGAAAGGGGGGGGGGTAGCAGTTATTCACACAATACAAGAGGTTCCCCCACAGGGAACTGAGCCATCCCTGCCCTAGGCAGGGATTATGCAGGTGGTGTGTGTGTGTGTGTGTGTGTGTGTCTGGTCCGGCTTTCTCTCCACAATCCCTTACAATGTCAGAGATCCTAGAGAGAAAAAGTATTCATATCCTGTTTCCCCTCCCTCTCCCGCTCCCTCCCAGTTTCCCATCTCCTAGTTACAACAGGGAGCCTGGAGACTATGGGAGCTCAATTAACAGAGGAAACTCCTCAGAGGCCATGAAGGCCAGCAAAGAAATTTGGTACTGAGCCGCGCCTCAGCCTCCTCTGGGCTTCCTCCAAATTGCTACACCCCAGAGCTGGCCGCATTTCGGTGCCAGCTGAGCAACTGTTAATTTTAAAAAAACAAGGCACAAGCCCAGTTGGAGTACCATGCTCTCAGGCCCTAATCCAGATGTCTGGGAGTTGGCTCCAATTCTTCCTTGCGGAGGGAAGATGCACAACACATGCTCAGGAGCTCTTGTTTCATAAGGGCTGACAGACAGTATTCAAGTTTGCTTGACACAACTCAGCTGAGCCCCTTTAATGACTCCAATCGTACTCGCAATCCGAGTGTTTAAGTAATAGCAAAAGGGTGACTTTTCTCCTGCTTTCAATGCATACTTATAGATGAAATGCGGATGTTACCCCATGTCAGAGATTATAAATATGGAATGGGAACTAGCAGTTACTCTCTAAATAAATTCACTGCAGGTACAAAGTTATGATCTTCTGTATAAGCAGAGCTTCCAACATCACCCTTTCCATATATATATATATATATATATATAAAGATGGCACTTTCCCCATAAGTACCGTAACTGTTTTTCAGCAACAGGCAGAACAGAAATTCCTGCCATGCTTAACTCCAGAGGTAGCTGCATTTCCACACACGGCAAGTGATTCTGTTATAAACAGCTACTGTTGAACCACCCAAGCTGATGGCCTCTTGGCGTGGGATAAAATTAAACTTTCCAAAATCTCCTTGCCTCTGAGATCAAACTGGACCTTTGGCAATGGGCCTTGGAGCAATACCAGCCAGCAGATGACTCTCTATTCCAAGAATGCATGAGGCACAGAGAGATGATCATCAGTGACGTCCCAAGATGAGAGCAGCCTAATTGCAACGGTTAACAAGAGGCGAGAGCCACTGAGTTGAGATCCTTTCTGGGAATAAACAGGAAGAGGCCAAAGGCAAGACTGAATGGTAATGTTCCTCTAGGAGTCTAGGGGAGGAGATGTCCCATGAATCCCAGCAGTTTGAGCCTCTCTTACAACCCGATTGCCCAAAGAATACTAAAATCCCATGCATCCAGGGAGTGAGCATCTCCACCTCTGCCAAGGTAAGGTGGAACACATGGTTGGCCTATCACCTTCCAAGAGATTTTCAGCCCTGCAGCTCCCTAGATGGTTCTGGCCTTTTAAGGGTGGATTTCAGAGTGGGATTCTTTCTTTGCTTCTGTTTATTTAGTTCTTTCTCTTGGCTAAATCCTCTTGATCCCCTTCCCAGTCAAGCTGCTAGGATGTCTGCAGGATCGCCAAGGCCATAAAGGGACACAGTTCACTGGTTCAGAGGCAGGGCAGGGGAACACTGGGCCCTCTGACTCCCCTCAGAGCTTGGATTCCATACTCCCTCTTTCATGCCTTCCACTAAAAGGCCCGTGTGTGCCTATTGATTAATAGAGTGCTATGAATTCCCAGAACTTCTGAATTCTATGGATAGCACAGGGAAAGTGGGTAGTGCTTGGCAGCCCTGGAAGTTGCCTGGTATGAGTTTGATCTTCTTTGGGGAACCTACCACTTTGTTTCGTTCCTCAGCTGCTCCCTCTGTAAATCCCATCCAGCTTTTCTGAGGTTTTCTGGGAAGGCTGAGTGAAGAAGGTGGCATCCGAGAGAAAGAAGGCAAGAAGAAAGTCCTTTAATTCTCACTTTGACCCCTTTTCTTCCTGCAGCTCCCACCAGCCGCTTTTCATATTTGTGTTCACACGGTCTGGGTGACCCTGTGGAAAGGAATGAGCACGAGGTCAATCTCCTGGCCAGGCAAAACATAGCAAACAACTCGGAGCAACTGAGCAGCCCCTAAGGGAATGGGAACATTATCTGCTTATTAAGAAAAATCTTATACTTTATACTTCTTCGCAGATCTCTTTAAATATATAAAGCCCCAGAACTTACCTCATTAACACCTCATCAACACTTCATTGGTTTTCTAAACAGATTAGTTAAGGCAGCCAGAAGCTTAGAGGCACATACAATACAAGGTAATCAAAAGTACCAGAGAGCCTTTAATTAATAGAAGTCACACACAAAAATTGGTCTAGGTAGGGTTTGCTAATGAAATTAACTTAAAATGTACTAAAATTAAAAAGTGCAAAAGATAAAATAAAACCTATGGGGGAGGGGGAAATCATATGGAAATATGATGACAAAGAATGATTCATACATTCGTTAATTTTTTCCTTAAGTTTTAAGTGATGCAATACATATTCACATAGATCAAATGTCAAAATGCTTAGAAACAAGATTGCAAGTACTTTGAGTTAGCACATAGGTATCATTATATTCTCCAAAGACTGCCCAACATCATTTTGCTTTGCCTGAGCTGCTGCATTACACAATCCAGGAGGCGAGTGGTGAAACGGGATGCTAGATTAGACAGGCCCACCTTGGGCACACCTTTATTTCAACAAACCAGCCCTTGGGGTGGAGAGTTGTAGGACATGGGAGAAGGAGAGAAACCTTGGGACGGGCTGTTCCGATCATGTCCCTTCAGTAGGATTGCTGGGTCTGAGTTTGACCAGGAGGCTCAGAGTTGTAGCCTCCCTCTCAGGGTCTTTGGGGAAAGGAGTGTGAGGTGCAAGATCAAGGTGTCTGGGCGGGGAGACTATTTGTGGCTGAGCTCCACCATGAAGCCACCAAGCACAGGCCGGTTCTTCTCCTTATTCTGTGCCAACCTGGTGCGACCATGCTGTACCAGGCACCACCCCTTCATGAGATCCAGCAACCCTATTGCACACAGTAAAGCTGAAATGGAAGAAGCCAAGGGCCACAGAGAGGAGAGGCAACCAGTGGGATGTCCTAAGACGTCTGCGCTCCTGTGCCTTTAAGAGCAGCCTGAAACCCTACATGCGAAGTTTTCCCCATCCAGGCCGCTCCATGCCAGGAAAAGCCTCCCCTGTGGAAATGCCGTCAGTGTGCCAGGCTGCTGCTAAAGCCTACCTCACAGGGTTGTTGTGAGGATAAAATGGAGAGGAGGAGTTCCTTGTAGGAAAAAAGGCGGGGTATAAATGTAAGAAATAAACAAAATAAATAAATAAAGGCCCACGCCTTTAAGAACCTCCCACATGCAGAAATTCAGCAGGCGAAGCTCTTCCCCTCAGGGCATCTCCGTGCCAGGAAAAGCTTCCCCTGTGCAATGTCTGCTGCGGGAGGAGAAGCTGCCACGGCTAGGAAAGGGTGTGTGCGTGTGTGTGGAAGCCAAGCCCCGCCCCGCCCCGCCCTTGCTGGGGCCTGCCATACCTGCGCGATGAGGTAAATTAGCAGGGCGCCTGCCTACACGTGCGCCCGCGCCGGCACGCCGCGCATCACTTTCCCGCCAGAAGCCCAGGGGAGGGAGCTCTCTCATTGGCTCAGGAGAAAAAGAGGGCGGAGTCAGCCCTAGAGAGGGACACACCCGCCCTAAACTGGCGGGGGCGGAACTGAAAGCCGCCACTGGCTGTCTATGGGCGACATCACTAATTAGAAACACCTGGGTCAGAAAGGGCACGAACTCCTCTCTCTGCTGGTAGTTTTCGCTTCTGGGGGAGAGGGGGCGAAGACACGCTCTGGGGCTAAGATCCTGGGTTTCGCCCTTGATTTCTGTGGACGGCAGCGCGCTCTCTAGGCGGGGAGGGGACGAAACGCAAGATTGGGCTTTCCCAATACAAACCCCGAAGCTTCCTCTCCTGACAAGGAAGTGGGGCACTCTAATTCTTATCTCTGGGAGCCGCCGTCCCTTCTCCCCGGCACTTCCGGTACCAACCTGCCGCCACCGCTCTCTCCCTTGTCACCTCTATGGCAAACGCCTGTAGCGACGGAGGTGGCCGTTCCCATCCCGGAAGTGGCCATCAGGGTTGCCGCCTCTCACCTTAAAGTATTACTTTGAAGCCTGTCAGTATAACTCTGAGTAAAAATTGTGGTTTTTTGACCAAAATTATTTTTTGTATCAATTTTTTTAAAAAGAAAATCAAATAAAATTAAACCACTTTATCTGCCTCGAACCTTGTAAGGGGACATATTCATGAGAGGGAGATTAATTCATTCCTATTTGCCTCATTAGCATGCGCCCTCATTCAGAGGGATATTTGCATTATTCATAAGGAGTATTTCCATACAAGGATAATTCGCCGGGGCGGGCGGAGGCGTGCGTACTGACGCCATAGGCCTGCGCAGGGGAGTCGCTGCGCGTGCGTGTTGACGTCATCGGAGCCGGCGTCGGCCGTGCCGCTCCGCGCGGGGGCCGCTGGGTGGGAGCGCGAGGATGGTGGCCGGCGCCTTCCCGATTGCCAAGCTGCTCTACCTGGGCGTCCGGCAGATCTCGAAGCCCCTGGCCGCGCGCATCAAGGACGGGGCGCGCGCCAGCCCCTTCTTCCGCCAGTACATCTGCGGGCCCCCCGCCCAGAGTGAGTAAGACCCGTGAGGGGGAGCGCCGGCCGATAGGGGGAGCCACTCGTCAGGCTTGAGGGGAAAGCCAATGGGAGCGGCAGAGGGGCGGGGCCCGAGGCGGGAGGCGGCCAATAGGGCGGCGCGGGGGGCGGGCCTCGTGGGAGGGGCTTGGCCAAACGGGAGGCGCCGGGCTGCTAAGAGGTGACATTGCGAGGTGTCCGCCCCTCCCCCGGGGGCGCACGTGGGCTGAGCCCCCGAACCTACTGCCGAGTCCTGCAACCTTAGCAGGGAGAGAAGGGAGGCTCGTGCTCATGGTGGACCCTCAAGGGCAACCTCCCCTAACCGAGGGCCCTCCAGAAGTGTTGGACTACAACACCCAGCATCCCCCAGCCGGCTATGTTGGCTAGGGGGTGCTGGGAGTTGTAATTCAACCCCTCTGGAGGGGCCCGTTTGTGGGAGGCTGCTCAAAGGCGCCAGGGCAGCCTACCTCTGACAAGGACCAGGAACGCCTGGCCTGGCCTGTCTCCAGGATGCCCTTCCAAGAGGGGCTTCTGCCCGTCCGCTCTTGGAAATCGAATTCTAGGCTAGGTGGACCTTCGTTCTCATCAGTGTAGGCACTTGGGAAGTTTTTATGGGCAGCTCCCCTCCACAAGGGCACAGACACAAAATAAGAATGCGAGGGGGGGGGGGTGCTAGCCGTATTATTTCTAGGCCACCTCTAAAGGTGGAAATCCTGAAGGCAGCGTACAAAATTTTGAAAACCCACACAAAGGATACAATTTTAAAAATCCTTAAAAACATGTTTCAGTTAGATCCATAAAAACAGAGGTTGCCAATTAAAATAATTTTTTTTTTAAACTTACAAATAAAAACCAATGGCCCAGACTGAAGGGAAGGCCAGTGAAAACAGGTAGGGCTTTCCTGAAGACCCACAAAGAAGGGGCCTGATGAACCCCTGATTGGAAGTCGGTTCCAGAGGTGCAGGGCCCCCACTGAGAAGCTTCTCTCCCCTGTACTCCCTTGGTTTGGTGGCGGGCAGGTAAGAAGGGCCTCTGAGTTATCGCCCACTCTTTTTGCCTCTGGGGATGCACCGAGTTCATCTTGAGAGGCTGACTTCAGAGGCGGGATTCTTGTCTAAAAAATGTAAAATAATAACTGAGCATGTGCAGGACTGGCACAAACCAATCCTGCTGCCACATGCAGGGGATGAAAAGGAATATCAGAGGATGTGGCTCCAGGCAGGAATGAGCCCCAGCACCCGCCTTGAGAACATGTGATTCCTCTGATGAAGCAAACCACTTGCCTATGAAACTTTAGGCCAAAAAACAACTTTTTAAAAAGCCAGTGAGCATCCCGTAGCATCACTTTCAGTCTTGTGGTGCAGAGGGCATGGCCGTGTCAGCACTTTCTGCTTTAGCAGATGGCATAGCGTAGGGATGTGTGTGTGTTTACGTGTGAACACACATGAGGAAAGGGACATCCGGAACTCCTAGTGTCTCATCCTCCCAGGGATTTTATGGTGCTCCCCCCAACCTGACACACTCTCTGCTGGCCCTTACCTTACAGTATTTATAGTACAATTTAGAACCTGGAATGCAATGAATGGATGCTCAGGTGTGGCCTCAGGGGAGAGGAGTGTCCAGTTTCTTCTGGGGCTGGGCATTAAGCCGGCCATCTCCTGGCCTCCCTTGGGCATGAGCCGGCCCAATGGCTTCGGAGTGCCGGGCCTTACTTTGAGCGGCAGATGTGCCCCATGGGCCCCAGCTCATGCTTCCTTCCTTTCCTCCTGCAGTTTATCACTGGGTCGAGATGCGTGCCAAGATGCGCATCATGGGATTTCGGGGTGCTGCCATCAAGCCGCTGAATGAGGAGGCAGCGGCGGAGTTGGGTGCAGAACTGCTGGGGGAAGCCATCGTCTTTGTGGTGGGGGGGCTGTGCGTCTTCTTGGAGTACTCCCGCCAGACCACCAACAGCAAGAAGAAAGAGGAGGAGCTCAGCAGCACCCTCCTCAGCCTGCAGGAACAGGTGGCAGAGCTGAACTTGACTGTGGAAACCCTCGACGCGCAGCTGCGGGAGGTGAACCGGGTCCTAGTGGGGGTCTCGGCCTCTCCCAAGAAATAGCCTGGCTACAGGGGAGACGCAGCTGCCTGGAACGGCGCTCTGCTGCGAGCCGTGCGTGAGGTCCCATTGGTGGATATGCACCGGCAAGGAGAGCTGTGGGGAATCCCGTCCTATGCCATAGGATTTGGAGTGCAAAGTCCCGTGACGGACCCCATCGCTCGGCTGCTGAATTACTTGGGCTTTTCCTGGAATGTAAATATTGAATCCATTAAAAAAAAAAAAGAGTGAGCTCCTTTCCCTCGGTGATTACTGTGGAAGAGCTGTAACGGCAGTGCGTGTGTTTTGGCATTGCATTCTGGGTGTGTGTATGTGTCGGTGAACATTTCAGCAGTGGGATAGAACTCTACTGTGGAGCATGAAGCAATCACTTTTCTGGCATTTTTGTGAGGGCATTCAAGCCTTTCCCCGATTCTGGAGTGGAGGCGGCGGGGGGGGGGGGGGGAGATAAAACAGATGTTCTCAGCCAGTTTGAAAATGCTGTGTACCCAGGAATTTTAAAAAGTCAATTGGGGACTGTCTGGTTCTGTTGTTAGATGGACTGGATGGCCTTTGGAGTTCCTTTTAGGTCTGGGATTCACTCCTGATCTGTAGTGGTTTGAGGACTCCAGTCTGGCTCATATTTGATCTTCATATTAATGTCTAGGGCCAAAATGAAGAGATCAGGCAGAGCCTAGGGGAGTGATGGCAAACCTTTTTGAGCCCGAGTGCCCAAACTGCAACACAAAACCAACGTATTTATTTCAAAGTGCCTTAAATTTGGCAGGAAGGAGGAGGGGGCACTAGCTAATCGCGCCCTGCTCTGTCTCAGGGCATGGCTCTTCAAAGATTCGGGTGCATGCGCGCTGTGCTTCTGAGCTGTCTGTTCAGTTAGAAGGAGGGCTGGATGTCTGCCAGTCCACTTCTGGGGGTGGAGATGATGGAGTGTGCCTGCCTGTGGAGGCCAGCGAGGAATGAGTGGAGAGGAGTTACTATGGAAACCCGACGCTGAATGCAGAAGGGGACGGTCTTTTCACCATCTGGTAACCAATGGCTCGAGTGCCCACAGAGAGGTCCCTGCGTGCCAGCTGTGGCACGCGTGCCATAGGTTCGCCATCACTGGCCTAGGGCAGCCTTCCCAGACCTGATGCTCTCCAGACCCAGATGTATTGGATTGCACCTCCCATCATTCCCAGCTAGCTTGGTGATGCCCTGGAGCAGGGGTGGGCAGATAGTGGATCAGGGTCTATCAGTATATCGCTGGGTGATTTATAGTAGATCAGCAAGGGGGTTCTGACTCAGTTGTTTAACAATAGGAACAAAATGGCCTTTCCCACCTAAATTAGGCTTTGACATTAAGAAAGCAAAGGATAACCAGGAATGGATCTCCATGTGAAAGGACTGGGAGTTCAGTTCAGATCTGGTACTGAAAACAAATTCCCAGGCTCATAATGTGTTCAGCAACACCCTCTGCTTTAATGCTAAGCGTATTAATTTTATTTTTTAACTGTAAAGCCCAATATCCAGCAACCAGGGCCAAGTGCGCATTATTTGGCCATAACCAGCAGCCGCAACCAAACTTCACGCGTGCCTGTCCCTTTAAAATGAAGAGTTTTGTGCACTGTCCACATTTCCCGGTACACAGCGTTCCATAGCCTCTGGTGCTGTTCCGACTACCTACTTAAATTATTAACTTCTTTAAAAGCACTTGTATTGACTGCTCGTTGCCTCGACGGAAGGCAAAAAGAAACCCACACGGGCAAAATGCTGCCAAGGAAGACTGACATTGAAGTGGGTATTGGCTGGGGGAGGGAAACGAATCAATTAGATGGCCCTGTGCTCAAGAGGGCCTGATCTTCTCAAAACTGCCTCTTAATCCCTATTTTTAGATGTGGATTATCCATGCCAGTAAAGCTCAGGCAGGAGGAACGCACCGAGATGTAATGCAAGGTCCCGCCCGAGCTGAGCCTCGCCTGAGTTCTGAAGCCGGGCAGGAGAGCCTTTAACCCATTTCTGGAGACCCAGTACCAGCTTCCAGCAGTCCCCGTTTTGGCTGAGCGGTGACATGCCAGGAGGCTGCAGTGGCCCGTTTGCCTAAGGGAGCGGGGAGGGAAGCAAAGGCTACCAGGGCAAAAAGCTCCGGGTGGAAGCCACACCTGGCATGAAGAGCAGGAGGCGGCTCAGCGGTTTCCCAAGAAGCGTTCAGTGCCAAAACAGCCATTGGGGTTTCCAGCTTGCTGCAGCAGCACCTTGTCTCTTTTCCTGTTGTTGTCTCCAGTATAAACATCACATGTCCGTATTTACTTTTATTCCCTGCTAAGGAAGTCAGGCTGCAAGAGTCAAGTGTCCTCCCCACTTGGCCCACAAAACCGTAAACTCACTGTCACCCCCACCTCATTCTGGCAATCGGGTCCTAATATCATAGGTAGCAAAGTATATTAATATTCTATAACCGGTGTTTGAACATGCAAAGGCTTCCATTTTGGCATCAGTGCCTCCAAGATCTTCACGGCAGAGTCAGTGGCTTTCGAAATGTGTTCTTGGGGATCCTGAGATTCCTTGGGAGTAGGTTCCTCAAGGATGATGACCAGCGGGAGCTGCCAAGCTGCCCTACAGCTTTAAAAATGGTGGGATATAAATGTAATAAATAAGCCTCCCACGATCCCTCACCATTGGCTCTGCTGGCTAGAGCTGATGAGAGTTGTAGCCCTCCAGATGTTTTGGCCTACAAGTTGCCCATCCCAGGGGAAAAGGCTGGCCTCACAAACGCACCAGAATCCTCAGAATGGGGCAAGGTATTTGGACAGTGCTGGTCGGCCTGACATGAAGGACCAGCAGATGGTGCTATTGTTTTGGGATGCCAATTTTCTTCACTATCACTAGCACCCCTTCATCAAATCTCTCCTTTTTCTCTGTCCCAGCCTGGGCCAGGCCATCTGCTTCAGCGCTCTCTCCTCTCATCCTGAGGATATAATTCCACTGCTAAACCTTGGACCAAAAAAGAAAAGGGGGGGGAACATCCCTCCTTCTTCCTGCTCCTCAAGCAAAAAATGGAATTATAGCTGAAATTTGAGCCACGGCTTAATAAGGCGGAACCCTTAGAACGGCTACTCCCCGCAGCTGCAAACCTGAGCACACACTAAGCGAGCCCCAAATGACTGCACACAGTGGGACTTAAGAGACCAGTCTGCCTTCCCCCAAACTGGCACTTTCAGGATATATTGGACTACAACTCCCAGCATCCTGAGCCAGCACAGCCTTGGGGTACTGGACTTGTCATCTAACACATCTGGAGGATGCTGGATTGGAAAAGGATGATGTAAGTAAACATGCATAGGATTGCCATGCAAGAGTCAGTATGACAAGAGTGGTTAGAGTGGGACTTGGGAGATCCGGGTTCTAGTCCCCACTCAGCCATGAAGCTCACTGGGTGACTTTGGGTCATCTCTGACTCTCCACCTAGCCTACCTCACAGGGTTGTTGTGAGGATAAAATGGAGAGGACCACCACTATGTAAGCTGTCTTGGGTTCCTTGCAAAAGGGGGGAAAAGGTGGGGTATAAAATCTCTAGCTCAGCCTTCCCCAGCCTAGCACTCTCCAGATGTTTTAGATTGCACCTCGCTGCATTCTTGAGTATTGCCCATGCTGGCTGGGTCTGCTGGGAGCTGACATCCAAAACATCTGGAGGGTGCTAGGTTGCTCTAGTTTTTCCACAGATTGCCTTTTCTCCAGCTCTGAGCGCCTGCTTCTAATATTGGGATTAAGAACTTTCAATGACAACAACCAGATATCAAGCAGGATGTGTCATATTAACCCACCGCCTTCCAAACAGAGCCCCCCTTCTGCCCCTGTTCTTTGCAAACCCAAACAGGACAATTGGACCTTATGACCGTCACTCTGCATACAACCCTCTGTTCCCCAAAACCACCATGAAAGACACGCGTACACACGCCTGGGTTTTGCAATTTTACAAAAAAGGAAAAGATTTATTCCTAAAGAAGTTTGGTGCATGTGCCCGAGATCCTAGTGCCCATCAGCAGGTGAGCGGGTGCTGTGTGTTGGAAGGGTGGGTAGAAATCGGGCAGAAATACCCAGCAGATCAGTAATAATAATAATAATAATAAAAAAATCAAAATATAATATTCCATCCAGCTCAACAAAAACAAAACGAAGTCAAAAATTACAGCTCAGTAGAAAAGCCAAGAGCCTGCCCTGTTTCCCCTCCACAGCCTGAGGGAGGTAGAGGGGTGAAAACATTTTTAAAAATTACCCAGAGAGGTGGTGGCGGCAGGGACTGGGGGGGGGTATTAGATAAAATATTCTGAGAAGTACCCCATCTCCATGTGTAAAATCAAACATTACAAAACCAAGGGAAACCAGCAGTGTGTGTGAAAAGGTTCAAGGGTCCTGGGAAGTGCGTAGAGGGGGGAGGGGGCCCCCTTACTCAGGGAAGAGCTCCATCGTCTTGGGGTTGGGGGTGCATGCGTGACTACATGCGCTGCAGTAGCGATGCCCTTAAAAGGCAGTGGTTGGCAACTAGCAGGCCATGGGCAGAGTTTCTGCCCGAGTGAGATTTCTACTAGCAGCAACGTTGCCCCCCCCCCCCGCCCGGACCTCTGCAGCTGCCTCTTGTTTCTCTGCCTCTCCATCACCTCCCCCCGCCCCCTGCAGCCTTCTTTCTGCAAAAGGAAAAGCTTTTTGGGGGGGGGGGGTCTCTCCCCAAGGGAAACACCGCTGCTTGTGGAAAGACGGTGAGAGGACGGAAGCTTTGGACAGGACGTCTCCCAACAAGTCCCGGTCAAGGGGTGGCAGCGTCGGCCCTCGCAGCCGAACGAGTTGCCGACCACAGCCTTAAGGAAAGGAAACTCCTCCAGTCTTGATTTAAGCGAGTGCGATCCTCTCGGCCCAGGCCGGGGGGGGGGGTACCTCTTCAAGGAACAAGTGCTTCCCCCGCCCCCCAATCCTCAGAGGGATCGTGCTCTCTAGCTGGGGCTGCCGACGCACCCCCTCCAGGGGAAAGGAAGAAAACCGAACACGGAAGGCTGACAAGAGAAAGGGGCGGGGGAGGAGGGACTCGCCCTCCCTGGGAATGGCACAGTGTAGGGGGGGCTAGAAGCCAGTTCCGCCAGGGAAGTGGCCCCACGACCTCCCATGGGAACAGCCTCTCCTCGCAAGGGGACGGGGCGGGGGAAGGAAGATGGGGGGCTGCTATTGCTCTGGGTAAGGCACAGGTGGGGGGGTCCTGCCCTTCCTGGGGTGGGGGCCCCCACTGCAGACTGTCCCTCTCCCCCACCCAGAAATTGCACAGTGGGGGCCAGAGGCCTCGGGGGGCCCGACCGGGAAGTGTGTGTGGAGCTTGTCTGGTGCATGAGGAGGAGGGAAGGTGATTGGGGGGTTTTCTTCATTTTTTTTTTCCTCTTATTTTTTTATTCTTGTCTGCACATTTCGGAGAATTAAACTGCAGACTTGCAGGTGGCGCCGGCAGGTGGGTGGGGGGCTAAGGCGATCCCCGCTTCCGCAGCTCCGCTACAAATGCTGTAAGAGAGAGACAGGGGTCAGAGGGGGGGGGAGGCACTGGGGGTGGGTGGGTGGACCACAGACTTTTCAACCAAAGAGCTCTTTTCAGGTCCTGCTCATTTTACAAATGCAGAGAGCTTATCCAATATTTGCATTTTCTCCATGTCTCTTGCTTTGCGGTCATTCTGGCATCCCAAACAAGAAGAGAGGGACAATAGAACGGCAGTATTTCACCAGGTACAGCCAAAGCGGCCGTGCTTCACTCCTAACCTGGCATTAAAGGGAAACATGCACTCTTTAGACCAGCCTTCCCTCCAGATGTGTTGGACTACAACTACCACAGAATTCTGGGAGTTGTAGTCCAACACATCTGGAGGATCCCAGGTTGGGGAAAGGCTGCTTTAGACCGTGTTAGAAGGGCCTAAGTCAGGGATGGGAAACCTCAAGCCGGCAGGCCGAGCCTGGCCCGCGGAAGTCTCTCATGCAGGCCCGCAGAGCCTCCTTTGCCCCCTGGAGGAATCCCTGCTGTTACCTCTGATCTGAGATCAGCCGGGATTCCCCTGTGCACCACTCCCAACTGCTAAGGTGTAAAACAGGATTGGGCGGACGGTAGATCAGAATCCCCTGGTAGATCTCTGGGCCACTTGCAGTAGCCCAGCAAGCATCTCTTATCGTTTAACAGCAGCAATGCTTAGATCTAAATTAGGCTGCTGGAATCCAGACCGGTAACGAAGTAGATCCCCACGAGCCTGAGCAGACCGTTAACGAAGTACATCCCCACGAGCCTGAGAACTGCCCTCCCCTGGTGTAAAAGTGTGTTAAATTATCGTTGGGACAGGATGCAAAAGCCCTGCTGGGTCAGATCGTCTAGCGGCCAGCGGCCTGCTTCACGCCGTGGCCTCCCGAAGGCCACAAGCAGGGCACAAGGCCAAGAGCCAGTGGCCTCCTGCTGCTGCTGCTGCTGCTGCTGCTACAAAGGCTCCACTGACCAGACCCCGCCTGCCCCATGAACTGGGCTAATCCCCGGGCTCCTTGCCGCCCAGCCCCTGCTCCAACTCACCCTGTATGATCTCCTCCTTCACCTTCTGTAGTTCGCGCCGGACCTCCTGCAGCAGTTCCTGGGGTGGAGAGAGAAATGCTTTCAGGACCGGGGTGCAGAACCAGAATTGGGCAGGGGGGCAAAGTGCCCCCCCACCAGACCCTCCGTGGGCCAGGTGAGATGTTGGCATGGCCATTTTGCCCTTCTCCACTCTTCCTCGGCACATAGAGCAGTTTCCCCAACCAGATGGTAGTTCCCCGACTACGACGCCCATCACCCCCAGCCAACATGGCCTTTGGCTACAACTCCTATCCCCTCCAGCATCCCCGGGGATGCCAGGAGCTGGAGTCCGACACACCTGGAGGGCACCAGGTCGGGGCAGGCTAAGATGGAGAGCCCCACGCCTAATTCCATCCCCACAAACACACACATGGGACAAGCACGCCAAGAGCCCAGTGAATGTGCGTGCCTGTGTTTTTCAAAGCTCCCCCTAGGACAGGGCTGGGTGACCGTTTTAACCGAGCCATGGAGGTGGGCGAGGCCTGGGCCAGCGCACGCGCGCACACACACACACACACACACGCACACAGGAGGGGGAAGCTGAGCCCTTCCTTCCCGGCTCACTGCCCGCCCCTTCACAATCAGGCGGCTCCCGGGCCAAACAACGCCTTGCTGGGCTTTGGGGAGCGTAGCTTTTAAAGGGCGGGGTGGGCACACGGAGACGACCCCCTGCATCACCATCACACTCTGAGGAGAGCGCAACGGACACAGGGAGGGGGGATCACACGTGCGCAGCTCCTCCTAATTCCATGCCCCCCCTACCTCAGCCTACCAAGCAGCTGGGGGCAGGATTTGTCCGGGACGTGGACACCCACGGCCGGCCACCCTGATGGCCTCCAAGGGCGGCCGGCAGGTGGCCCACGTGTGCCCTAGGACGTGGGGGAAGCCTGAAAAGTCCGTGGAGCCAAGTGACTCAACACCCCTGAGAGCCAACACGCGCGGGCACCATTTCACGCAAGCAGTGGGCCACGCGGAGTACCGGCCGCACCGCCGGGGGAACATGTGAACTGGGCCGTCTTTGGGCCACGCAGCCGCCTCCAGCAGCTGTTAGACGCAGGCTAAGCCGGGATCCGGGTGGGTGGGGAAAGCCGAAAGCGTGCTGCAAGGAAAACGGGGAACCGTTCTGAGAGGATTGGGGCCTGCTTACCTGTTTCACCCGTTCCAGCTCTGACTCGTCCCCTGCTCCTCCCCCGGTAGGTTCCGAGGCAGTAATTGCTCCCGCGGATTTCATCCTGGTAAGCGAAACGAACGGGAGGAATGAAGCCACACAACAGGCTTGTGTTTACCTCCCAGGTCCCTTATCCATCAGAGGTGCCCCGTGAGCCGAGAGCACCGAGGGCGAAACGGGACCGCGAGACGTGCACGGAGGCCGTGGGAGCTTCCCTTGAAATGCAAGCGGCTGCTTCGGAGAGGTGGTTTTTGTCAGGACCGTGGCAGGGAGAGAGAAAGGGTTAGAACGCCCCCCCCCCCTCCGGCCCAGCCGCCTCCTTGGTCTTCCAGGCCGCTAGCTGCACGTCCGTTGCGGCCGTTCACGTCTCGCCCTGTTTGGCCCCGAGCAGCAGCTGCGTCCAAGCCCGTGGCACTCGCATCCTGCTGGCAGGGAAGGCCTTCGTGGTGGTGCTTTGGGCTAGCCCAGTGTCTTCCAACCTTGGGTCCCCAGATGTTTTTGGCCTACAACTCCCAGCATGCCCCAGCCAGCTACGCTGGCTGGGGCATGCTGGGAGTTGTAGGCCAAAAACATCTGGGGACCCAAGGTTGGAGAACACTGCTCTAGATGTTTTGGACTACAACTCCCATCAGCTCCAGCCAGCTTGGCCAATGGTCACGAATGCTGGGAGCTGTAGTCCAACATGGACCACCTGTTGGGACTACCTGTTGGCTGAAGTGCCACCAGGGAGAAGCAGACGGGACCCCACCCCCCACCTCGAGTGACTGTGCGGGAATGGGGGGGGGCAACCGGGCCTGGATTCGCCATTGAGCCATATAAGCACGTGCTCAGGAAGGCACCCAGGGAAGGAGGGGGGGCCGCCACAGAGTGCCACAGATTTTTGCATTTGCATTTCCCGCCCCCCCTTATAACAGTTTTATTAAATAATGCATAAAATTACAGTGATGAAAATTTGTATGGCTTTCTGTTGCCCTAGTTAGAAGTAATTGGCTTATATTGCTTGCTGCTATTCAGTGTTAAATAAATATAATTTTAAAAAAACAGTTTATATTTAATATAGTTGTGTGTGTTCTGGTGCAGGGGATGGATGGCCTTGAAGAAAACTGAGTCTTTAACGTCTTATTTCACCGTCAGCACTTATTGAGTCGTCGTGGTGTCTTGCCAGCTAAGCCCCTCGGAAGGGCCCAGGGGGCAACATGATTGGGCTGTGCTTAGGGCATCAGCTGGCCTTAATCCGGCCCTGGGGGCAGCGGGCAAGAGAGATACAGATTAGCTCTTACATACATACCCTTGCGCTAGCCAGCAATGACTTGGTCATGGCCGGCATTTCAACCAACCATTAGGTTCAAGGGTTAACAGCCTCACTGACTCAGGTGAGCAAGGAAGCGTACAACTCCGGTGGGGGAGGGGGGAAACGGGGCTTCTGTCCTTCACACCCCACATCAGACATCCTCCAGACTTCATAGGAGAGTTGGGGGGGGGGGTTTATAGGGCTGGGCCTTCTGGTTCATTCTCCCTTTCAGCGGAATTATTGGGGGGGGGGCAGGGAGGAGGGGCCTAGGAACCAGGATTCTGGACTCTGCCTGATTGGGGGGGGAAGAGGGCAAAGAGCAGCCCTAAATCCCACCAGTGCTTCCTCTTCCTCTCTAAAGCAAACAAGGCTCCAGGGGGGAGAAGGAGCAGTCTGATAAGCCAGTGTTCTCCAAGCTTGGGTCCCCGGATGTTTTTGGCCTACAGCTCCCAGCATGCCCCAGCCAGCTACGCTGGCTGGGGCATGCTGGGAGTTGTAGGCCAAAAACAGCCGGGGACCCAAGCTTGGAGAACACTGTGATAAGCGGAGCTGCCAACACTGGCCGGGGGCTGCCGCCAAGGTTTCCTCCTGTCCTTGCCCGATTTCCACCCTGTGCCCTCCGTAGCCTGGGACGGGCGGCTTGTTTGGGCAGATGAAAGAAAGGGGCCCTTCAGGCCAGCGGCCACGGCTGCGTCCGCCAGGCGGGGACGCGCACACCGTCCTCCCTCCACCCTGCAGGGCTGCTCAAACCGAGAGTCCCTCGCTTTCGGGCCATGCCCGGCCCCTGCTCCCCGCCCCTCCCGCAGCCGAGAGGGACGTCCCCGCCCCTCAGCCCGGCCAGGCTATCAACACTCGGCACGGATGCCCAGCCCGGAAGGAAGGAAGGAAGGAAGGAAGCCCGCCCTGCCGCCTTCTGCTCGCATTGTACGCTTCAGAGCCGCGGGGGCTTTTCGGAGATAACCCAGCAGAGGGAGTGAGGCGGACACACGAGGTCAGCCACTGGGGCAAACTCCAGGTCATTAAGCTACACTCTTATAAAGTACTTAGCATCATAGATTTATCCGGCCCCTCCTGCCTGATACCTAACGTGGCCGACTTGAGGCCGAGCTGTGGCGGGGGGCGTGGTGCTCCTCTGGGTCACAGTTTTCCTGATGGGGGGGAAGAGAGAGACCGAGACACGGCTTTTTAGGGGAAGAGACGCAGAGTAGTCCCGGCCCTCCACAGGACTACCCCTGCAGTGCATGCCGCAGACCCTCGTGGAGGCCGGGCGCCCTTCCTGGCCAGGAAAGGGGGAAGAAACACGGGGGGGGGGGCTGGTTCCAGAGCCATGGCTTTGCGGAAGGGCGGGGGGGTGGGTTAAGAGTCCAGTCCCCGCCCCCCACTTCAGGAAACCCAAGGCCGACGGGCGGCTGGCACTCACCTAGGTAGCGTCGTGCTGGTCTTCTCCCAAGGCCTCCGGAAGGAGTCTGGGAATGCGAGAGAGGAGAGGTTGAGAACGTGCTGCGGATCTCAAATCCAGGTTCTACACCAAATAACCCAAACACACAGAAGCCCTGGTACACAAATCTCTTCTCTCTCTCTCTCTCTGCCAGCCACAGGGAGGGTAGCAGATGCTGGGGCGGCCTCGATGCCCCGGGGCCACTGGCGCCCTGTTCAGCCCTTCCCCAGATCCTGACACTCTCATCTCCACCACGTGGCTTGCCGTTGCTGGTGCCGACTCTCCTCCAAGCAAGTGACGCAGGGAGACTGTGAGTTGGTCGTCGGTCCTTTGATGCTTCATTCTAGGATTCCCCAATGTTGAACTAGACTTCTAGGTTTTAAATTCCGAGCATAGTGCGAAATTCTGTGAGAGCACAGGGCTGGCGGGGTTGAAAATCTGTGTGTCCCAAGGTGTGCGGGTGAGGTCGAGTGTAAAATTTGGGTCCTGGGTGGAGCGGCAAACATGCCACGTTCCGCTGATTTAGATTGATTTTTAAAAACAGTTAATGTCCAATTCACGAACTTAAATTAATACTGGGTTTTAAAAATCCCCTCCTGATCCCCAATCCAAGCAGATCGCCACAAAAGAAGTCTGCCAACTACTGCTATTATTAATTAATTAGCTAAATACAGAGATCGGGCTCGGAGTCGGAAGTACAGAAACGGGAGTGAGTGGAACATTTAAGTCCCCACAGCCCTGGTGTGTCCCCCCTGCTTTAGAGAGGGGTGCCCAAATCTTTAAATGTGAGCAGGAGAGGAAGTGGGGGGGTCCGTTAGGGGCTGTGGTCTACACAAGTTCAAGGGGACGTATGCGTTGTGCCTCTCAGCCGTCTGCCCTGGAGCGGGGCCGTTGGGAATTTGCTCCACTGCTCAGTGGCAAGCGCACAACTGTGTAACTTTCCTGCCTGTGTCATTCCTGGCCCAAGACAAGCAGCTGCTCCCCCCCCCCCGCCCCCCGGTGACAGATTCACAAGACGAGGCTGCAGGCGGGAGCGCTGTGCCAGGTCCAGCCCGATGTCACCCTCGCCGCCCCTTTGGCTCACCTGTGGTCTTGGCACCAGCGGCTTCCGCGTCATCCTGCGAGGGGGGGGAGGGACGACAGAGCGGAAAGTCAGTGAGCGGAGAAGCCCCAAGCTCCATCCACCCGCCCCTTCCCCACTATTAAACGACATCCTGGAGTCCCCCTGCTTTTGTAGGAGCCGCGAAGCAGGAGAGAGCGCAGGTCTGCCTTTATAGGCCTCGTCACTGCTCTGCGTTTGCAGGGCTGCCACTTAGCTGCTTTTGAACAGATTCTGTGCAGCACCTGGCACTCTGCGGACACGAAGCAGACGTTGAACGGCACCGGCACAGCTATCCTCGCATTCATTGAAAGCCAGGCAAGCTGCCCCGAGGGGCCTCCTGTGCAAAGCCAGCCCAGCACAGCCACGAGGCAAAGGGGGGCAGCGGAGAGGCCCCGGGCAGCAAAGTCCGGACGCCACAGGTCTGACCACCCCCACCCCCCAAGGGGCACAAGCGAGTGGTGGGGAGGGCTCCCGCACAAGCCCCGATGGAACGCGCAGGAGCAGCACACGGCGGATCTGAATGAACCCATTTTGCAGGCGGGAAATATGAGCCCCGGCCAAGACTGGCGATGGGGGAGGCAGGGAGGGGCACGGGGGCAACCCTGGGAGGTGGCGGGCACAGGGCTCCCCTTTGCCCACCTCGGTCGCCACTTGTGCCCAGAGCAGCAATGGCGGGCGGACATCCCCAACCCACCAAACAGAGGCAGTTGTCTCGTCATCCTCCGCCGGGGGCCACTGGATCTGAGTTTCAAAACACAGGCCACCTGGGGGAGGCTGGGGAGGGCAGCGGGGAGGCGCTCACCTGCGCGGGGCCGTCCTCTTTCTTTGGAATGGGCTTCTCGCACTGCTCCGTAACTTTCCTCCTGGGGGGGGGGAGACAGAAAGGGGTTACGCCTGCAGCACCGTGTTCCGAGCACCCCGAGGGGGAAGTCAGGCCTTTGGCCTGCTTCTAACACATCCCCCGGGCTAGCAGGACCAAGGGCTATAGAGCCCAGCGCGTGTGTGTGTGTGTGTGTTTGGTTTACAGTTATTTGGATATCTTGAACTTGTTTTAAGAAGTGGAGGAGAGCAAAAAATTGCCCCCAAAGGAAAGCTGGCAGGAGGGGAATTTCCAGCGTGTACCCAAAGCACGTTTTTGAGGCAACCGCTGCAGTTTAGCCCAGGCTTCCCTCCAGGTGTGCTGGACTGTCTGCAACTCCCAGCAAGCATGATATTTAATATATAAAGTAACAATAATAAAACGAGCTTCTGGAACCCATGTACGTGGCCAGCCAGCTGTTCCTGAACTATAAAATCTGTTGGGGGGGTTTGGTTAATAAGGGAGGGAGGATGCTGTGGCGGGCAGAATCAGCCCCAGGGGCCACGAGACTGCCCCGGCCAGCCCTGGTGCTGTTGCCGGCCTCACTGGCTGCGCCTGCTCTCTGGTGGCTGGGATGTGGGGCTCTGGATTTCAGCCCCAAAGGTCCAGCCCCAGTGGCACCACTGAATGCTGACTGCTGGGAACAGGAGGCCGGCCCGGGGAGATCCACCCTGTGCCACTTTGAACAGAGAAATTGCAGCCTTATTCCAGGGGAGTCTCTTTGCCCCCCCCCCCCCCGAGTCCAGCACTGCCTCCTCCCACGGCTCTCCAGAGCCTCGGCCAGGTGAAGTCCCTCCCGCCGCCTGCCCCTTCTATCCGGAGATGCCGCGGACCGAACCTGGGGCCTCCGGCACACAAAGCAGGGGCTGCGTCACGGCGCTCCGGAGCCTGTCCCTTTTGACTCTTGCCTCGGGCCGGGCCGGGCCGGGATAGGAAGAACACTCAACGTGGGGGGGGGGGAAGCCCTGCACCCCCTGCCCGCCCACGGGCCGCAACACTCCCCGCTCGCGCTTCCGCCCCACTCACCGCCGTGCCAACATGGCGCTCATTTCCTCCATGAGCCCGCCCCCACTTGGTCCGCTGGAAGGGGCTGCCGCTCCAGGTGTAGCCTTTGGTCCCTCATCCTGCGCAGAGGAGGAGAACGATGGGGTGTGGGGGGGTGTTAAAGCAAGCAGGCCATGCTGGTCTCCTCCTATGCTTAACCTCGGGGGGGGGGGAGCACTCAGGAATCCACCACCCTCGTTTCCAGCTTTTCCCCTCCTGCCCCCCCCCATCCGCTGCACCCTGCGCCTGTTGTCCTGGCCCCCCGACGGAACAGGGGCTGCGAGAGCCCCGGCACTCAGACTCCGGCTAGGCCTCCCTCCAGCCGACGAGGCCAAGTGCATCCTTGTGGGACAAACGGGGAGACGTGACGGACGCCGGGAGGTGGAAGCCAGCTCATCCGTGGGTCCCGTGTACACTTTCCCCGCTGCTGCTCACCCACTGGAGTCCTGCCCACGTAGGGGGCGAGGGAGAGAACGACCCGCACCCTTCTCCCCTTCGGGCTGCCTTCCCATGGGGAGACAGGGCTCGGAGGGGGCCAATGGGGCAGAGCCGACAGCGGCACAACTGTGGGTGAGCTAGTTCCGTCTTCTGTCAAGTGGAACTGTTCATATCCCGAGGGAGCTACCCCCCCTCCCTCTCCCCCAACCCCTCCCCCTGAAGCTTGCTGGATGCTGCGCTGAAGATAGAAAACAGGGGTGCAGAACCTCCTTCAGCCCGAGGGCCGAATTGCATTTTGGAGAAGCTCTCGGGGGCCACATGCCAGTGCCTGGGCGGGGCCAAGGGCAAAAGGGGGCAGGGCCAAAATAGAAAAAAATATCAGCCTATTTTCGCTCAAAGCCATTCCTACCAGTAACTGAGCCTCAGGAGAGGCATTTGAACAGGGGGAAACGGCACAGAAGCCGGGAAACACACAAAAACACAACACGCCAGTTGGGGGGGAAAGGGGAGCATTCTGGGTAGCACTGGAGGTCCAGGTTCCCTCCCCGCCCGGTCCTGAGGGTCTGCCCCCCTGCTGTAAAAGGCCTCGTTGCCTCTCTGCCTGTGGGCCCCTGCACATGATCCCCCTCCCCCCCCACTTTCCACAGCTCACCTTGCCAGTTTTCTTGAGCTTGGCCTGTGCGAGCGCGGCAGCCAAGCCGGTGGGCGGCCCGGCACCTCCAAGCGGGGCCCTGGGGAGGCGGGAGGGGCGGTGCTGGGGGCGGCCCCCCTCCTGCGGGTGAAGGGCCTGGGGGCGGCCCGGGGGGAGGGGGTCGGCCCCGGAGGGGGCGGCGGCCCTGTCGGCGCTCCTGGGGGCTGCCCTGGAAGTCCTGGTGGAGGGCCCGGGGGTGGGCACTGCGGTGCCGGCGGTGGTCCCGGGGGTGGTGGAGGACCCCCCCCTGAAGGGGTGAGTGGAGGTGCTGCAACAAGAGAGGGGAGAACGGGCATCTAATCCAACACCCACACCCAGAGGTGCGCTGAGAGGCACTTCGCCCGGCCTGGCCTCCAGAGCGCCACTCGGTGTTTTGCAGAACACCCCTCCGGCCCAACGGTGCTAATTAATCCCCACTAAACCAATTGCGTCTTCTTCACGCACTCCCAGGCGGGCCGGCCTCATTCTGCCTATCGCCCCCTCCGCTTCTGGACGCCAGGGTGACCCGGCAAACCCCCAGGGAGCACCTTGCCACTCGCTAGGACCCCGGGCCCCTTGGGTTGAGATCATAGAATCATAGAATCATAGAAAAGTAGAGTTGGAAGGGGCCTACAAGGCCATCGAGTCCAACCCCTGCTCACTGCAGGAATCCAGGTCCAAGCATCCCGACAGATGTTGTCAGCTGCACCTTGAATGCCTCCAGAGTGGAGAGCCCTCCATCCTCCTAGGTAGTTGTCCATTGTCTTATTGCTTCTGACAGTCTCAAATTTTCCTGATGTTTAGGTGGAATCTAGGTTCCTGTAACTTGAGCCCATTATTCCGTGTCCTGCAAACTCGGATGATCGAGAAGAGATCTTTGCCCTCCTCTGTGTGACATCCCTTCAAATTCTCAAGGCTCCCCCAAAGCCCCAGCTGGAGAGCTGAAGCAGAAGGGGGGGCTGCACCTGGGAGGGAAGGACCTGAGGCCGCTGGCTGGGTGCCGCCCCCCTCCCCCCCGGAACTCACCTGAGACGGGCACCCGCCGCTCCCGCTCTGCCTGCTCCTGCTGCTGCCTGAATTTGGAGGGGGGGGAGAAGAGAGAGAGGGAGAGAGAGAGGGGAAAGGGGGTGTCATTCTGCCTCGGGGAGGGGCCAGGTGGCCCCCGTGCCCGCCCCGGGGTCCACCCCCATCCTTGCTGTGCTGCAGGTGCTCAGTCGTACCACGCCACTCACTTGGGCGGCGGTGGCTCTGGCAGAATGGGGCCCAGGATCCCAGAAACCGCAAAGCCACACATGGCACGAGGGGCGAAGCGGGGTGCGGCGGCCCCCGAGCAAATGGAGCGACGTGGACGCCGAGGACGACAGAAGCCCTGGGAACCCGGGATGAAGGCAGCTGGCGGGGCGGGCCGCCACCGCCGACCCCATGAGCTCACAAGCCGATTAGCTCCTAAGCTGACAGGGCCCGCCCTCGGCTGCTTGAGGAGGCCCGTGGGGGGGGGGGGCACTGAAACCACACACACCCCTTTCCTTCTGCTCCGCTCTAGGTACTCTTAAGAACAAACGGCAGCCAACAGCCAGCCGTGATTTGCACTGGGGACTGGAGGAAGGATGGAAGGAAATGCTGCGTGACCCCGTGGGATAGCCACGGTTTGAACCAGGCGCCTTGAGCAAGTCAACTCTTTGACTGGCTCGGTTTGCCCTGTCTGTTAAATGGGAAGAGCAGCAACCTACCTCACAGGGGGGGGGGGTTGTGAGAAGGCAAAGCCCACTAAATCTGCAGAGTGTTTTAACAAAGTGCCCAATAAGATGGGAATGAAGCTCCTTTGTCCCCCTGTCCCTGTCTCTCATATCTCAAAAGTATCTGCTGACAGAGAGTGTAATGCCAGCAAGAGGAGGAGAAAAATAAACTCCTTCCGTCCTCCCAGCTGCACCCTTAGAGAGAGTGGCCGTGTCCCCTCCCTCTTCTTGCTGAGTTATTCCCGAGTGTGTGCAACACCTCACACCAGTGTTCTCCAACCTGGGGTCCCCAGATGTTTTTGGCCTACAACTCCCAGCATGCCCCAGCCAGCTACGCTGGCTGGGGCATGCTGGGAGTTGTAGGCCAAAAACATCTGGGACAGAAACAGGAGGAGATAAGCATCCAAATGCAACGGAAAAAAGGAGAGAACCAGGTTCTCAGGATGCAAAAATCTTTATTAAAGAAAGTATTTTTATTATGTGTTGTCCCAACCATGTTAAGTTAATTTAATGTATGTATTTTGAATATTCACAGCCCCTTGAGGAAGGCCTTGAAAAATACACAAGCCGAAACGCGTCGGGCTCCTTTAATAAAGATTTTTGCATCCTGAGAACCTGGTTCTCTCCTTTTTTCCAAAAACATCTGGGGACCCCAGGTTGGAGAACACTGCCTCACACGCTCTTGGCACTAAAGGGGAGCAGCAGAAGCCCCGGGAAACGCTATTCAAAGGCAGCGAACCAAGCAGGAGCAGGATCAGAGCCCGCGGGGGACGTGTCCCACGGAGAGACCCTGCTGGGGAGGCCCATGGAGCGTCGGGTACCTTTTCTGCTGCTCTGCCATCTCGTCTGCAGAGGGGCCATTCTGGATGGGCCGCGGTGGCGCAGAGTTCCCTTGGGGGACAAAACAGAGCCGGGTTTGCTGCGCGGGTTCGGGACAGATCAGAAGACCAGATCGGAGGCCCTGCCCTCCCTCCCGCTCCAGCTCAAAGCAGCCGAAGCCTCCTCGTCCAGGGCAGGATGTCCGTTTCCCAGCTCTGGGAGCCACCCAGCTGGCCTCACCGGAAGCACCCTCATACCCCCCCCCAAGGAATTTATATAACATCTGCTGTTTCGGTCTTACTCCAAAGATATCAAACCTAGGCAAGGGATTTCAAAGGAGGCCGTGATGGTTGCAAGAGGCAAAATTACCGGCTCCCAAATGAGGATGCCCGTTGTCTCTCTGCACGCCGCAGAACAGCAACTCATGCAGAGATGCATGGGATGGGTTCTACTGAGGGTGGATAATTCTAACAACACAGAGAGAACAAATATGCTCCCCCTCAGCTCCTGCCCACGCCCCGGATCCCGATTCCAGGGCTGGAGGTGACTGGGATTGTGGTCCAACACCTCCGGAGGGCACGAGGCTGAGGAAGGCCGAACAGCGCAGCCGCCCCTCCCGCCCAACTGGGTCTCCCTCAACCGCAGGATCCGTCCGGCGCTCCGGCACTGAAGCCAGAGGCTCAGCTCCCGCCGCACCCCTTCCGCTTCCCCCAAGCCCAGCGTGAGGAGGCGGCGTCCTCACCAGACTCGAGCACCTCCAGGGCATGCATCATCCCGCCGGCAAACTGGCTGGCGTCCTCTTTGGTGCCGAAGTTGAGCCCCCAGACCTGGCGGGCATCGCGCCACTGGTGGAAGTTGGGCGTGGCCTGGTTGTATTTCAGCCCTTTCACTATCGGACTGTTGATGACCACCTGGGGGGGGCGGCGGGGGAGAAAGAGAAGCAGAAGTCAAGACTCCGCAGACGAGGCCCAGGAGCGCATGGAGGCCGCCCGGGGAAGACGGGCAGAGTGTTGGGAGTCCCTCCCGGCAGGGGAAAACTGGAGCAAGGGCTTCTCCCGTGAGGCCGACCCCTTCTGTAGAACCCCACCCCCACCCCCAGAAAGCCTCACCGGGCACCAAATCCAATCTCTTTCCAGTTCCACGCCACCTTTTCTCTGCTTGAGCCTCTTAATGACATTTTAGATCCGAGCGACACTGCTCTTGTTTCCGGGCTGTTTTGCCGTTATAGGCTTTTTCATTTTGTTCATTTGGGGTATTTTAAATTCTGATAACGATTCTATGAATTATAAGGTGTAATAGTAAGAGGACGCGCCTGGTCTTTCAAAAACTGAAGGGCAGTATAGCAAATATGTTTGAGTAAGAGAGGCAGTGTGGTGTAGCGGTTACAGGGCTGGACTGGGACCGGGGAGACCCCACCACTCGGCTGTGGAGCTCAGCGGGTGACTTTGGGCCAGTCGCTTGACTCTCAGCCTAACCTACCCCACAGGGTTGTTGTGAGGATAAAATGGAGAGGAGGCTCATGCATGCCACCTTGGGCTCCTTGGATGAAAGGCAGGATAGAAATGTGATAAATGAATGACCGAATGGATGAATAAACAAAGAGGGTGAGGAAGAAGAACGTAAACAGGATGCCGGTCTCCATCTGGGAGACCATCCCACAGTAATCCTTTATCAGCCTTCCCCAAGCCGGCGCCCCTCCGGATGCGTCGGACTACAACTCCCAGCATCCCCCAGCCAACATAGCTGGCTGGGGGATGCTGGGAGTTGTAGTCCGACGCATCCGGAGGGGCGCCGGCTTGGGGAAGGCTGCCCCTGTACGAAGAAGCCCAAGCCACAGGGGAGAGCCACGGACATAGAACTCTGCACCCCCGTGTTCCCAGAAAAGTGGGCGCTACTTTGGTTACCCTGCCTCCGGAGGGTTGCTGTGGCGACAGTAGAGGCGCCTCCGCCTCCAGACGGGGAAAAGAGGTGCGTGGGCCCCCTTCCCCCCCAAAGCCCCTTCCTTCGCTGCTCCTTGGCCCTGTGTATGCCTGTCGGGGAGCGGGGTGTGTGTGTGTGTGAGAGCCAGCGTGGCGTAGTGGTGAGAGTGTTGGACCTGGGACTCGGGAGATCCGGGTTCTAGTCCCCGCTCGGCCATGAAACTCACTGGGTGACTTTGGGCCAGTCACTGCCTCTCAGCCTAACCTACCTCACAGGGTTGTTGTGAGGATAAAATGGAGAGGAGGATGAGGATTATGGAAGCCGCCTTGGGTTATTTATTTATTTATTTCATTTTTATACCGCCCAATAGCCGAAGCTCTCTGGGCGGTTTACAACAATTAACAATACAGTCCCTGCCCGCAGGCTTACAATCTAAAAAGACACGACACACAAGGAAAAAGGAATGGGGAGGGAAGAAGGGGGAATATTTTTCCTTGCAGGAAAAAAGGCGGGGTATAAATATAATAAATAAATAAATAAAATAAATACCTGCTGGTCCGCCTGCATCTTGCGGCCCACCACCCGGAAGGTGTTGTTGACGGGGCTGTGGTAGATCTGGATCCGGCTGAAGGCCTGGGGGCCGCTCCCCGCCGGCATCCACTTCTTATTGGCATCGTCATAGAGCATCACCGTCGCTCGAGTGGTGCAGACCACCGACTCGCTGGGGTGGGGAAGCAGGGAGGAGACACAGAGGGGAGAGAGTGAGGCAGAGCACGGACGGCGGCACGGACGGGCGCCCCAAACGGAAAGGAGTGGCAGGTCGGGAGCCCTCCCCCAAAAAGGCACGCATGCCACAACTGCCCTTCAGTACCAAAAGATTAAGCCGCAGAGTTGCCACACGGTAGCCGAGGCCGTGTAGGAATTCCCGCCCCCAGGAAGAGGAAGTCCGTAGACAAAATGTTACATTGGCATCACGCAATTTGCACAGAACTCTGTATCTGTATGTCATATTTTGCCACGGAATCTGCAGGGTGTGTGTGTCTTTTTTACACAAGAGAAGCTGGAACTCTCAGAACTGGACCGGAGGTGGCAGAGGAGAGAGTACTGCATCAGAACCGGCCCGATATTTCTGGCTCGTGGCCTCTGAACATCTAACATCTTTTTTACTGGCCCTGCTCCTCCTCTGCCACCTGTTGTGCAGAAATGGCGTCGGCGGAGCTTCTCCCGTCTCCTTGCCAGGGCGGGTGGGCGAAGCTCAATTGCCGCATGTCAAACTGCGGTTAAAGGCAGAGGAGCGGGGCCGGAAAAAAAGATGGCTGCTCCAACAGAGTTCAGACCAAAACCTTGCGAGTCCCGTCGCACATGCCGCGTGACCGCTCATACCCCTGACGCATCGGCTACATCTGGATGGAATGTTCTGCAAAGCATCAAGTCACAGAAGCCCCAAACAACACGCAAGAGAAATGCGCTTTGGCAGAGGGGAGCCGTTTTCCAGACCCCTCCGCTTGGATTCCCCAGAGGCCAAGCCTTTTATGGGTCCTCAGGGGCCAGGTAGGGGGGGGTGTATGCCACGTGCCCGTCTCTAGAGAACCTGGGAATTGCTTCCTTGCCTGCCCCCCCCAGCATTTCCCGCCCCGCAAGCTCTGTGTCTTTAATAGCAGCAAACCAGGCAGGAATTCAACAGGTGCAGCTCATCCTGCCATTGATATAAAGTGGCTGGAATAGCTGCCCCGGGCGAACATCTGCCTGTTCAAGTCACAGAGATACACTCCTGCCCTGCAAAAAAAAAAGCCCTCCCAGCCCCCTCAAACTTCCCCAAGGTAGGAGCAAGACTTCGAGGAGCAAACGAAAGCTAGACATTTGTGCACAAACCACCACAACAACGGGAGTCACTGAACTTCTGAACACAAATAAGATTCGAAATTCAGATCCAGATTTGCGGCATTATCCCTCGCACTGCTTAACTCTTAAGTTGCGTTAGACAGAGCTTAAATCCATAGGTGCACACACAGACTATGTCTGCACTAGATTTTAACCCAGTGTTCTCCAACCTTGGGTCCCCAGATGTTTTTGGCCTACAACTCCCAGCATGCCCCAGCCAGCATAGCTGGCTGGGGCATGCTGAGAGTTGTAGGCCAAAAAACATCTGGGGACCCAAGGTTGGAGAACACCGTTTTAACCAGTTTCATCGTCCTTCCTTTCAGTATGGAACTGTAGCTTGGGGGGGGGGGGGGAGGCTCAGGGTCTCTATCTGATCATTCTCAACACCCTTGCTAAACTACAACTCCCAGGATTCTTTGGGAGTTAACACCAGGATAGTTAAACTTATATATTAAAAAGCCCAGAGTGTGAGTGTGTTGTGGTGTAGCGGTTACAGTCCTGGACTCTGACCAAGGAGCTCTAAGGTTGAACCCCCCCCACTCGCCAACCTTAAGCCAGTCTCAATCAATCAATCAATCTCTGTTGTGCACGCGTGCGCGCCGCGCACACGCGCACGCACGCAAATACGTTTGTACTTCAGAACTGCACAGAAAGTGGCTTCAGTTTAACACTATTCAGTCCCCACCCTAAACTCTGGAACAGGCCTGGGGTTTGCCGTCTGTCCGGGCCTGGACTGTGCCTTAGGGCGCACTCACGTGAAACAAGACACAACGGCATTGGCATTACGCAATTCTCCGGAGCGGACTGCCTTCCGCCTCCACTGTCCTTTTATGCCCGGGGAGTGAAGGCTGCATTTTCGCCCACAACACAAGCGGGATCATGTTCCGCATCGGTCAGAAGAGGATGTCCCAGAATCCCCCTTTTTTCTCCCCCACCCCTCTTGGGGCGGGCAGCGGATACCCTGGGAAGGGGTGCAGACGGAGCTTCTGGGGGAGCATTCCCACAGACAGGGATGCCTCTGGCGCCTTCCACCACCCGTTGCGAGCGCCAGTTGCAAACCTCAACAGCAACCGCAGGGGCTGTCGCTCAGGCTGGGGATTTCCGCAAGAGGAAGCTGAACATACATGGAAATTGCCGCATACAGGAACCCAGCCAAGCTGACGCTCAGCACCAGTGGGTCCACTTTGCCTGCACCTCCAGAGAGAAGCACGGACAGTAGATCGAGAGTTGGATCTGGGCGACCGGGTGGCCCCCACCAAGCCCCATCTCAGCGAGGGTTCCACTGATATGGCCACGGGCAGGCCGCTCTCTCGCTCTCTCTCACACACTCAGCCTCGGTTCCCCCATCTGTAAAATAGCTTATTGCAACAGGAAAAAGTAGCCGCACCCGATAAAACACTTTGCAGATAAAACATGCTACAAAATGGTTTGTCATAAGATACTGCTAAACCCAAATTGGGAGAGGGGAGGAGACCTAGGAACACTAACTTGCACACATGCAGGACACTGTGTAATCTATGCAAAATGCAGTTTTATCTACTGAAGACCTGCAACCAGGGAACACAAATTATCCAGCCAGGCCAATTTATGCAAATTTAAAAAAAGGTGTTTGCATATCCTCACACAATTTAATCTCCTGTGGTGGCTCACAGCTACCAGTCCATTTGAAATTTGGAGAAAGGAAAGGGGTTATCGCTGGGGGAAATGGTGGGCCATCTTTTTCCCCCAAACTTCACACACACACACACACACACACACACACTGCTGAGGACTAGAAGCTTGTTGGGACAGGGGCAGGAAGAGAATGAACACTAAAGATTTATCAGGAGGCCAAACTCAAGGCCAGGCGGCAGATTTAGCACTAATACAGGGCCACATCACAGAGCCCAGCTACTCCCACGTCTGCCCCCCGCCCCCGCCCCCAGAAAAGCAGCCCGGTGAGTTCTTCTAAACTTCTCCACTGTTCTCTGCTCAGTACAAGGGTGCTAGAACAAGTGCGGCACCTGGCAAAACAGCAAAGGTAACAAGGTTGGTGAGGAGAGAGAGGCACTCCCAGGCGGGGGTACGCACAGGCAAGCCCCCCCCCCCGGGGAATAAGCATCGCCCACAGAATGGGATGGCGGCGGCAGGGCGGGTGCAAAGTCATGGAGCGGAGCAACGCCAGCAAAGCTGCCCCTATGCGCAGATGGGGGGGGGCAGATGTCGTGATGGCTTTAAAAGGGGATTGGACAAATTCCTGGAGAAGGCTATCAGTGGCTCCTAGTCCTGATCAGCTATATGCTACCTCCAGTATCGGGGGGGGGGGGGGGAAGCATGCCTATGTACTCCAGTTGCTGGGGAACATGGGTGGGAGGGTACTGCTGCACTCCTGTCCTGCTTGTGGGTTTCTCCTGGGCAGCTGGTTGGCCACTGTGTGAACAGGATGCTGGCAGAGATGGAACCCCAGGTCTGATCCAGTATCAGGGCTCTCCGCATGTGTGTGTGTGAAGAGCTCATGGAAGGACCCATCATAGCCACCCCTTAAGGCCCCCGGATGGAGAAGATGGACCCTGGTTGCCACCCAACCGCCTCCCTGCCTGCAGTTCCAGATTGGACCGGCCAAGGCTACACCAGCTCAGGGGGGAAGGAGCCCCCTGCCTGTCTTTCACCAGCTGGACCACCAAGCAGCCGGGATGCAGCCCCTCTTCCCAGGGGCTTTCAAACCCACTCCTCAAAGCAGCAGACACACACACACACACACACACACACCTTGTGCCACTGCAGCTCGGCTGCTCTCCGGGCACCAAAGGGTGAAGTGGAAACGGCAGCCGCTCCCTCAGTCTAAACAGGGAGTGCCAGGCCCACAATTCCTGCCTCTGCTGCAGGCAGGTTGTGGCAAGAGCCCTGCCCAGCTGCAAACAGCAGCTTTACAGGAGAGTTGGGGGAAGGAGAGTGCACGCGCTGTGCACACACACACACGCAGCCCCCCCCCCAAAGGCAATGTCAGGACAACTGCACAAACAAATCAGCAACAGGACAAGCCAGCCTCAGGCAATTGAGGAAGACCCCTTCTTAAGACATTTGACCCAAAGAAAAGGAAGAAACAGGCAGACAAGATCCGAGCAGGGCTGAGCGAGTATGTTGCAATTCCACAGGAGCAAAAGAAAAATGCAGCATGCAGCACCGGGTACAACAGGCCAGATCCCGGAGAGTCTACGCCAGCCACACCAATCTAGTGCCCTCCTGCTGCATTGGACTACACCACCCAGCATCCCCCAGGCAGCATGCACTGCCTGAGGGATGCTGGGAGCTGTAGTCCAACACAGCAGGGAGGCCACCAGGATGGAGGCGGCTGATCTAAGCTTTCATTTAAAGCAGAGGCGTGGAACCTCTGGCCCAGCTTCCCAATTGGCACCCCCCCTGGGATTCCCTTCTCTTGGCTCCCCCCCCACTTCACACACAATCATTCGGGGGGGTTCCCAGCTTTGTGGAGTTTTTCTCCCCATTCTAAAAGGTTGAAATATCTCTCCTAGGACTTAGTTACTGGCACAAGAACTTTAAGCTACGATAGGCTGGTATCTGTGATATTTTGGCCGGCCGCCACTGGAACGTGGCTCCCGAGAAATCCCCCAAAATGGAATCCAGCCATCGGGCTGAGAGAAGTTCAACACTCCTGATGTAAAGAGTGAGCAAGTTTCTAGCCCTCTGCGGCTGCAAGATCTGCTTGGTCGTGCGTGAGCGACGCCTGCTGACATCTCTGAAGCCAGAATGCGCAGGGGGTGTGCGTGTGCATGATTTTCACTGGCCAGCCTCCTTGCGCTTCCCCATGCCTGGCAAGACTAGAATGAATTTTGCACAGCCACAGTAAGGAAGTCGTCGTACAAATGTTGCTTGCTTTGCATGAGCGATGCGCAGGCCACGGAATTCAGGTGGCTGTGGCAGAGAATTTGAATTTTAAAAGTTGGCACCAGCTCCGCACAGCCCCAAGTATGATGCATGCGATGCTCTTGGCCCTCCTTTGCCACCGCCTCACTGTCTGCCCTGGGGGGCAAGGGTCCGTCCCTCTTGTCTCAATCAATCCCATTTGTAACATGAGCGCAACAACCACCGATTGCACTGGAATTTTGCAATGGGAACTGCAAGGATTTTTGCACATTCCCACTCATTAATTTATCACCCATAAATATGCAGTGATGCCTGGCCCTCTCTCCACCAAGTTGCTGCCTTCTCCTTGCTCACTGACTCACATTCATCCCTTGGTGAGGACCCCCCCCCCTTCCACAGTGCTTTCCTTCCTCCCTACTTCTCCATTGCCTCTCCCAACTGTAGAACTTTAAATTGTAAGCTCCTGGGTTTTGTCTGTTCTCACTTAGGCTACCCTATAAAGTGCCATGCACACGAATAAAAATAGAACAGCAACACCCCAGTATCACACAAAGAGCCAGCGTGGCGTAGTGGTGAGAGTGCTGGGCTGGGACTCGGGAGATCCAGGTTCTAGTCCCCGCTCGGCCATGAAACTCACTGGGTGACTTTGGGCCAGTCACTGACTCTCAGCCTAACCTACCTCACAGAGTTGTTGTGAGAATAAAATGGAGAGGAGGAGGAGGATTATGTAAGCCGCCTTGGGTTCCTTGCAGGAAAAAAGGCGGGGTATAAATATAATAAATAAATAAAATATAATGTGGAGAAAAAGCATTAGCAGTCCTTCACATATAATAAATAAATAAATAAAATTGGGTGGGGGGAGGGATCCACCTCTGCACACCCCTCCCAGTTATATGGAGCAACAATTGCAGCCAATCATGAGTTTGCAGGTCATGCCCAATTCTTGCACATCCTGGGTCACTTCACAATCCAACCAACGCTGCAGTGATGCAAGGTAGGAACCTACTACTACCTCATTTTTTAAAAGAAAAAACAAGAACATTGCACAAGAATAAAGGCCAGAGCTCTGGCTTCACAGCTGCTGCCACTCCGAGACACAATCCGCCAAGGAGAAAGCATGCAACTCTTTAACGGCCACCAACGGTCCATGCAAAGCCATTCTCTAGCATTACAGGGCAGGTCTATGGGTCCGGTTCCAGAGGACGGTGGTACACTGGCCATGGTTCTGGGGCAGAGCTCCCGTGAGCCCTGCATAGCTATCTAATCTATGTAAAATTATTTCTAGGCCGCCTTAATGTATATTGCCAACACTAGATCGCTCAGAAACCACTTCAGAAACCTTGGGTAAGCATTACCCAAGAGTGCCATAGGTGGGCCAGAGTTCCCAGAATCCTTTGAGATGCATCCAACCCAGAATGACATGTGAAAATGCCTGAGCGATCTCCAGTGCTTTCGTCTTTGCAAGCATCCCTGGCTTTGCAACCATCTCCCTTCCTGGCAAAAGTTTGTTTGCATTTTGGGGACAAAGGAGAAACACTGCAGGCCACAGATCAAAGTTCAGCTGGTTGTGCTCCAGACAGCTCTCTCTTTCTCTCTCTCTCTCTCACACACACACACACACCTACAAATGGAGGAAACACTTGACAAAGGATCCCGGGGGCCAAAATTATAGCATAAACCACCCTCACTGTCATAACTCCATGGGCGGGGGAAGAAAGAGGAAGGCCCGCGGCCGCAGCAGCAAGACTCCTGTGTCAGTTTGGGCAAACCCCTCTGCCGCTTGGGCCTTAGTTCCCCTCTGTGTTGCACGGGAACCGGTCAAGGTGGGGGGACGGGATGGGAGCTGCTGCTTATTATTATTGAAGCCTTGAGGACAAAAATGGAGAAGAGGGTCTCAGCAGCAGCATAGGCAGGCGTTTCAAAGGGCGGGCATTATGCCCAGGATTGGGGGGGCGGGGCGGGGGGCTGCACACCACTCTGAACTCCCAAGATTGCTGCCAAGCGGTGCCCAGATCTAGCAAGGGAGTGTGTGGGGCAGTGGGGCGGTGGGGGGGGGGGGCTCACCAACGGCTGGTACCGCCAACGCCAGGCCAGAGGCCAAGGCCAAGCGATAGCAGCACGGTCTGGCCCCATGCCAAACCTACCCCACCCCACCCCAGGAGCCACATATAACCCGGGGACTCAGCTACAGGGGGCAGCCCCAGAGAGGAACCTTCTCCGAGTGTGGGGGGGGGAAATATGTGGAGAATAAGGGGGCAAGCGCACACACACACACAGAGCTTTCCTCTCTCCGCGAAGCACAAGGGGCTGCACCTTCTGTCCCCTGACAAATACTAGAAGGGGGGGATCAGACGGCTGAGCGGGGAGAAAAAAGAAGCACCTGGAAGGGCTGAGGAGAGCGTTAAAAAGCCGGAAGGAGCAGGAAGGGAGGAGAGCGGGGGGGGGGGGGGAGAAAGAAAAATAGCAGCCTTTGCCCATATAAGGGTAGGTTTGAAGGACGGGACGGATCTGTGCCGAATGTGGGAATGCGAGACGGTTGCTGGGGAAGGGCCGGGAGGCATCCTGCCGCTGCCCCCGCCCCAGCAAGGGCAAGGCCCCCCCACCCCCAAAAGCGCCCCGCATTCCTGGTCCCCCTTTCCTCTCCCCGCCCCAACCCAACCAATCCCTCGGGAAGTAGTCACAAAGGGATGTGCAGGACGAGAGATTCCCCGTCCGCTCCGCAGAGCTCCCGAAATGCCAGATGAATGAGCTGGAAACATGGCGGGGGGGGGGAGAGAGAAGGGGGGGCTGCAAGAAAGAGCAGCGGACAATCAGGTGCGGCCGTGAGTCAGGGCTGTTGCCATGTTACTCTTTCCTGTTCACATTTCTTTTTCTTTTTTTAAAGTTGTGCATGGGGTGGGGAGGGAAAAATTGGCCGCGCTGTACGCCTTTTGTTTTCTGCAAACAGACAAGAAAGCCGCGGGGCTGGAAAGATATCCCAGGTTCCTGGGCTCTGCTATCCTGCTTGGGAGTCATACAAGGGTGCGCGGGGGGGGGGGGGAGAGATAACACACACATACACAGAAGTGACCACCACACTTTGAGAGTAGCAGGCTAGCTTAAAGAGGCTGCGGAATAGGGGCATGGTCTGGGCCATTGGACTGGGTCATGGACTGTGGCCATTGACTGACACACACACACACACACACACACACACACACACACACAGGCATCTGCTCCTCCCTGGGGCAGCCGCTTCAAATTCAAGATGCCTCCGCCTCCCCCACCATGCACAAGGAAGAGAGTAGGAAGGCCTGGCGGTGGCCTCCAGTTCATCCAGCATGGAGGGCCCCCTCCCCTTAGGTAAAAACTGGAGGAACGAGGAACATTGGCCCCCGGGGCCCCAGCAAGATCTGAGCAGCCAAGCCCCTCACAAGAGCGGAGCGGAGCACCATTGCCCCCTGCCCACTCTCCAAATTCACCCGCCGGCCGCACCTGGACTTCTCCACCTGCTTGGCCTCGGGTCTCTTAGGCGGGTCAGGAACAGCGGCCTTTGGCTTCCCGAGCGAGATTCTGCCAAAGGGAAGCAAATGCAAGTGTGGGGAGCGGAAGAAGGTGTCCAGCAGCAGCGGGGTGGGGGTGTGTGTGTCTCCATCCTGACCACTGGCAGCAGCAGGAGACTTCGGAAGGGGTTCAGGTGGAGCGGGGACCCGACTGCTTGCCCCTCCCCGTCCCAAAACTTTCAGGGCCAGAGGAAAAAAAAATACCAGTTTTGCCTCCCCCATCTCCCAGAATGCAAATCATGCTGGGGGGAGAGAAAGAGAGGCCAGAACCTCAAAGATCTGCTCCCGGCCCGCCCGCCGGGGCCCCCAAACACCCATCTGCACCTGAACTTGGTTGAATGTCTCCCCTCGCTGCTCTTCGGAGGACCGGGCGACGGAGTGGGCCTGCTGGAAAGGACAGAACTTTGGCCTCCCAACACGGGGCAGTCGGGCGGGGGTGGGGGCCCTTCAGGGTCACAACCTGCGGCTTGCACATCGTGGATCCGCACCCCTTGGGGGTGATTTTTGCCCGTGCCGAAGTACTTTCCTGAAAGGGCAAAAGGCCCTACAGCGCCAGGAAGTAGCCCCTCCCGGCCCCCTCCCCAGGGGAGGTGTGTGTGTGTGTGTGTGTGTGTGGAAGAATCCAAATGGTTCTATGGAGCGGTACAGAGTGAAGCTCTAAAAACCCAAGCCCCAGTATGTCACGTGGGGGGGGGCACGTCTCCCAGGCAGGCCCCAATCCACACCGGTCTCCCATGGGGTAAAAACTAGGAACATAAGGGGGGCCCAAACGTTGGCTGGAGCTTTGGCGGTGATGGTGGTGAGGAGATGCTCCTTGATCCTGACTCTCACTCACTCCTGGAGTCAAGGAAGGGATTCACAGTGGGGGTGGGGGGGAGAGGTAAGTCAGTGTCCCATGTCCCTGAGTCGTAGTCCGTCCGTCCCCTGCTCCTCCTCCAGGCTCACCCCCCTGGGCCAGGCCGCATTTGAGACGCTGAGTCACTTCCTGAGCGGTGCTTTTCCTGCTTCTCCAGCGCAGCAGGACATTTTAGGAAAAGGGGGGGTGGGGAGGACGAAGGAGGGCTGCTGCCGCCACTCCTCCCCGGGGACTGAAAGCAAGCCCGTGGAGGTTCAGGGCATTAAGGCCGCCCATAAAGGCAGGGGGTGGGGTGGGGGAGACACACACTAGGAGGCAAATTCAAGGGGACGGGGGCTGGTGGAACTCTGGCCAGGCACCGGAGAAGCAGTCACAGGAGGAGAGGGGAGCGCCACTGCGGGGGGGGGGGGGGGCTGCTGGGATCCAGGGCAGGAGCAGGCCTCAGCCGCAGCCAGCTCTCCCGTGAGGGACCCGCCCAATCCCCCCTGCGTGGATCCAGGAAGCCCCCCTCTCCATTTCAGCAGGAAGAGGGGCCCCCCACCACAAAGCGGCACACGGGTGGGTGGGTGGGGGGAGAGGCGAGCAGAGCGCCAAGCCCCCCTGCCGCTCCAGTTCCCTGCCACAGCCAAGCCCTACTGGTGGGGCAAGCCCTCCCCCAGCACAACCTTCCGGAGCGGCCCATTTTGACAGTAGCCACGATGCAGGTGGCCTGGCCAGGCCCGGCCCGGCCGCAGTCTCCCCCCCACCCTGCGTGCCACCCACCCCCTGCAGGCAGAACCCAGAGCCAGGTCACAATGCAGCCGGCCCAGAACCTCCCAGCTGAACTCCGTTTCCAAGCATCACAGGAAGCTGCCTCATAACCGTGGGCCTTCTAGCCCAGTGCTGTCGACACCCACCGGCAGTGGCGGCCCTCCCTCCCTCCGGGGCTTCAGGCAGGGCTCCTTCCTAGCCCTGGCTGGAGACACTGCCGGGACTGAACTGGGCCTTCTGCGTTGCATGCACAGCAGGTCCCTCACCATCGCTGGCAGGAAAACCCCAGACTCCTGGGGGGGAGCACCTTGTAGCCAGGCCAGGGCAAAGCCCCCACGCTTGATTGATCAAACAAGGTGGGCCAGGGCTTGCTGTGACCGCTTCAAGGCCGTACTCCAGCCCCTCTTCTCAGCTATGCTGTGGCTGGCTGTGGCTATTCAGCAGTGAGGAGAAAGGGTCCCTGCCTCCTGTTACTGGGAGCTGGCTCCAGAGCAGATGAGGTTACCATTTCCCAGCCAGCCCATGGGGGGGCAGGGGGAGGGAGGTGTCTTAGCATCCCTCGGGCATCTCACAGGAGCCGCCCTGCTGGATCCATCTTGCCCAGCATCCTGTTTCCAGCAGTAGCCAGCCAAGATGCCACCCAGAGAAGCCCACAAGCACAGCTGTCTGTCCTCAGCCCCTGCTACTTGGCCGTAGACCTGCCTCTGATTATGGAGGCTCCATTAAACTCTCAAGAGTGTATTAGTTGTTGACAGACCAGCCTTCCCAGACCTAGTGCTTCCCAGATGTGTTGGGACTACAATACCCAACATCCCCCAGCCAGTGGGAGTTGTAGTCCAACACATCTGGAGGAATGGGGAAGGCTGTGACAGACCTAACCTCCTCCATGAATATCATCTCCCTCTGTTTTAAAACCACATCTCATTGGATGTATTTAGTACTGGTTCACAGCCACCTTTCTTCCCTTCATGGAACTCGAGGCGGCCTTCGCAGGGCAACCTGCTGGCCCCCTGTCCAAGCACTGACCAGACCCAGGCTGGCTTAGCCTCAGCAAGGTGGGCCACGTTGAGTGCCCTTGGATCACAGTCCGTATCTTGCGGTGGCGAGTTCCCCACGTTCATGCTGAGAGCTGCCCCACAGCTACGGGCCGCTGGAGAAAAACAGCTGCTTGTTCCAAAGGGTTTCAAGGTATTTCTATTTGTGCGCAGCAAATATTGTGCCACATTGGCTGGCTGGGGGATGCTGGGCATTGTAGTCCAACACATCTGGAGGGCACCACGTTGAGAAAAGCTGGGCTGAGAGTAAGGAAGAGGAATTAGCATTTTCCTTTATTTTAAAAAAAAAAAAGCTTGATTTTAATTGACATCAGGCACATGTCGTTCTTTTAAAAATATTGTAACCTGCCCTAAGATTTGCCTGGACTAGATCCTTTGCTCCCCTTTGAAGGCTCCTAGTATGGGCTGTGACTCCCTGGGAGCCCAAGAGTTAAGCTGCACACCCACTCCCCCCCACACACACACCATGTACTCTGTGGAAAAGGGAAGCTGGGGGGATTTGCAGGGCTGTTTCCTGCTATTTGGGCAATCAGTCGGCTCTGTGTGGTTTCAGCCCCACAGCCAATAAGGAGCTCCACTGAGCAGACTGCAAAGCCCAGCAGCCATCAGCTCTCTCTGGTCCCCAGCCTGGGCTGCCCATTTTTACAGACCGGAAAACTAGGGCATGGGGGGAATCGCTGGTTCTCAAACAAGACTTTTGCACCTCAAAAAAAAAAAGGAAAAAAAAAAAAGCCAAAACAGTTTGCTAGTCGAAAGTAAAATTGCTACTGCCTTTTGGGTAAGAAATCCTGCAGGGTCAGGCACTCACTTTCGAAATCACCACCAATGGTTCTAGGTTTAGGTCGGTCAAGCACTTGGAATAACCCACACCTGCACCTCCTAGCTAGGCTTCTGTCTGTCAGCCCCTGAGAACCAGGGCCGGTGCTACCATTAGGCCAACTAGGCAGCTGCCTAGGGCGCAGGGCTAAAAGGGGCGCCAGAAACACCTTGAAAAAAATACAGCGCTCTCAAGTGGGATGGGGGGGCGCTAAATATCTGATCTTGCCTAGGGCCCCAAACTGCCTTGCACCGGTCCTGCTGAGAACTTTGCATTTAAGAGCTGGTGGGAAGCCGTCTGAGTAAACTGCTTGCTTCCCCAGCCCCCCCCCCCCCCACAACTGACATGAATGACATCCACAGGAGCTGGGGAGCGAGTGTGCGGGAGTGCAAAACCACCCTGCTCCCCACCCCCAACACAATCCCAGACAGCTGGAGCACCCACAGCTGTTGAGAAGCACCAGAGAGACCCCAAGTGGCAGACACGGGGGGGGGATCCCCCACTGCAGCTGCTAAAGCCTCTCCTGCCTTCTTCCCCCTGAGCTCTGACCACCAGGTATTGCTGCAAGACACTGTGATCCAAAAGCTGGCCATCTACAACACTGCTCATAACCACAACTTCCGTTGCTGATGCGGACACAAAACGGAGGTATACATGTTGCAGAAGGCATGCCTCCCCCCATCCCGGGACCTATTGGAAAATGTGACCGTGTGTGTGTGTGTGTGTGTGTGAGAGAGAGAGAGAGGGGGGGGCAGGAATCGGAATTCCGGGGGTCTATTATTCATCACTCAGTAACACTTTTCGGAGGCTTTACAATCTGCCCCTATGGTTAGTCGCTATTCTCAGCCCAGAGAGAGGAGCAAGAGTCTGCAAGGGATTGAGCGAAGGAGATGAATTGGATGATAAGGCGCCTCTGATTCCACAGTTTGGTCTAGCAGGGGAGGGAGTTTAGTGGCTCAAGCGTCAGGAAATGTGGGTGAGTGCAGATAAGCCAGGTGTCAGAACTCCTGGGTGTGAAGGCAAAACATGATTCACTCTGTGGCCTCAAGTCTTCTAAGCCAGGGAGGTCCACCAGCGGGTGTGCAGCCCCCACAACCTCAGTCATCCCATCTGCAGAAAGGGGATACAAACAAACCTCTTTCCCTCCCAGTGCTACTGCAAGGATGAAGGTAATATCCAGGACGAAATTCCAGAAGTCAGAACTGGCGCCTCCCCGCAGGATCCAGTGCCAAAGCCCCTTTCTGATATAGCCCCCCCCCCCGACCCGTAGAATAATTCTGCTCACCCAACCAGTCACAGCATCACCATCATCGCAGGACTCAAGGAGTACTAGTCAAATGTGATGATGGGAGCAGCAAAATTATGCAAGCCACACTCCTCAGAGGCAAGTCTCTTGCCTTCCCTGCAGCTCCTTCCACAGCCTATCCATATTCCCACATCCAGGTATATGGTGGGTGGGGTGGGGACTTGAACAAAGTTTTTGCAAGAGCACCTGAGAGTCGATGAACTCAGTTGTGAAACTGCAGAACCTTTAACACAGTGTCCTCCAACCTTGGGGTGCCCAGATGTTTTTGGCCTACAACTCCCAGCATGCCCCAGCCAGCATAGCTAGCTGGGGCATGCTGGGAGTTGTAGGCCAAAAACATCTGGGCACCCCAAGGTTGGAGGACACTGCTTTAACAAAAATATGCATGGGAGGCGGGAACCAAAGTAACACCTGTTTTAAACAGGGGGTGAAGGGGGAGGAAATTAGAGGCCCGTTAACTCAAGACCTGTTTCAGGTAAATTGGTAGGAAGCATTATTTAAGGTAGAATTATTTAGCATTTGGAACAGGTGGCCCTCCACGTTGGTGGACTACAGCTTCCATCAGCCCTAGCTGGCATAGCCAATGGCAAGGGATGATGGGAGTTGCGGTCCAACATCTGGAGGGCCACACATTCCCCATCTAGAAGAACGAGACTTGCCCGATTAAAATCAGCATGGCTTCTACAAAGGGCAGTCCTGCCTCACCAACCTTTTGGAGTTCTCTGAGGGCGTCAAGAAGCATAGAGACAGGAACATTTCCAGCAGACGTTGTATACCTGGACTTCCAAAAAGTTTGGGACAAAGTCTCTCACCAAAGGCTCTGAGTAAGCGTAACAATCATGGAATGAGAGGACAAGTCCGCCTTATGACTTGTGACTTGTTCTCATAAAACTAGGAGTCACCCAATGGAATTAATGAGCTGTTGTTACAGGACATATAAAATAAGTCCTTCACAGAATGCATAATTAACTTATAAAATGTACCACCACAAGACGTGGCTCTAAAAGGGGATTAGACAAATGCATGCAGTGTTCTCCAAGCTTGGGTCCCCAGATGTTTTTGGCCTACAACTCCCAGCATGGGAGACCCCTCCTCTAGTTTCCTGCATTGAGCAGGGGGTTGGACTCGATAGCCTTGTAGGCCCCTTCCAACTATGAAATCTATGAAAAGAATGATGCATGAACCTATGGGGTCCTTTCAGAGCCCGACTGGGGGCCTCTCTTCCCCTGGATTCCAATTTCCACACATACAGCGTTATGTAGCACAAGCAAGAGATCCCTGCCCCATGGAGCTTACAATCTCAAAAAGGTGTGTTGAGTAAGTTAAAACTTTCCCTCCCGAGCTGCTTGCTCATGTTCCCCACTTACACAGGCACTGAGTGTGTCCCCCATTTCCATTCAGGGACAAAGTTACACAGAATCAGATGGGAGCCCACCTGTCCTCTCATAGCCCGAGCAAGGCATCCCCTCGCTAAACACACACATGTGCACGCACGCGCAACCTGAACAACCCCTTTTTCTTCAAATCTCTTGAAGGAAAATGCCATTCTACCGCTTCCTTTCCTTCTCCTACATTTTTTCCTAACAAGACAAAGAACCCCGTGGCATCATGAAGACTGACTAATTAATCACCACATGAGCCAAAAGACCCCCACCCCCCATCAACAATCATGTGGTGGGAGGAGGCTACCGCTTATGAACGCTCAGGCGGCAATAAATTTGTCAGCCTCTAAGGCGTCACAGCACTCCGTGTCTCTTGCAGCAGAGATGACAAACACGGTGACTCTTCCTGGTGCTGAGCACAGAACACACCCTGCTGCTCCCCACACCCAACCGCCCCCCCCCTCTGTTCGGATTGTCAGCCCCCAGGCAGGGATTGTTCTTTTAAACTTAATTACAACACCGCGCCTGGTGCTGGTTTTATAGATAATAAAATATTGTTATTACTGTTCATTTAGATTCAGGGCTGAATTTCTCCCCATTTTGCTCTCTCCCGTTCACTTCTTTTGCTTTTGGGGGGCGGGGTGTGTGTGTGTCAGGCCAGCTCAGAAGCCTGAGCTTTCAGGGAAACTCAGAAGATAATATCTAGATCGAGACGGGGAACAACAGAAAATATAAAATACCTACGGTAAACTAAAACAACACAATATATACTATTAAACATCTTAAAACATCCTAAAAACATCTTAAAACATCTTTAAAACATCTTAAAAACATCTTAAAAACATCTTTAAAACATCCTAAAATGTTTTAGGATGTTTAAGATCCTAAGATGCGGGGGAACTGCTTCAGCCCCAGGTAGTTTGGAACCACTGAATTTGAGGAGGGTGAGAGAGACACTGGACAGAGCGGGAAGAGGAGGATAACCGGGCAGTGTGGCCACTGGGGGGGGGGGGACGGGGAGGCGGTGCCTCAGATGACTAAGGGATTGGGAGCCAAGGAGGAATCCCAGGGACCTGCCTCAGGCTGAGCTGCTCCTGACCCGCTGACTGCCGGCTTCATTTCTGGACAGAGGGAGGGGGATGCCGGAGGCCTTTCTAAAGTCACACCCTCTGCCCTCAGAGCCCTTCCTGCTACCCCTCAAAACGGCGAAGGACTCATCATTCTTGCAGTAAGCCAACGAAGTAGCAAAAGCACTCCGCACATGCTCAAGTGCACATTCCCCTACTACGTCATTGGCCATGCTGGCTGCAGAAGATGGGGAGTTTTACCCCCAACACGTCTGGAGGGCACCAAGTTGGGGCTGGCTGCATGGGACGAGCCGTCCCATGCAGAGACCGACACCGGCACGCGGCACCCCAGACTTAGGGGTGTTCCGTGTGCAGAGGATAGAGGAGTTGGCAGGCACCACAGCTGTGGGGTATTGGGCACTGAGCGTGCGCTAAAGCCATGCCTTCCTTCCTCGGTATTTGAGAATCCCCTCCACTTACAGCAGCCTATCACAGGGGTTCCCCCCCCCTCGAGTGATGCCCCGGAGTCCCAGCCCCACACGCCAGCTCTGAGGTTTAACCAGCTTCCCATCTTGCAAAACCAGAGAAGGCTACTACGCTCCAAACGCCCAAAGTCCAACAGGAAATGCATTCACAAACCCCCTTGAGAGTGAAAAAAAAAAGATCCTGTTCTCATCCCCCCCTCCCATATGTGCGTATGGGGCAGCTTGGGGGTGACCCCCCTCCTTATTTCTCTGTGCCTCCTTCCCTGTGGGTTATTCCTCCCCCCCGCAACGTCCTTTTGAGAAGCTATTTTCTTTCCATTGTGCAACTCCAATAAACCCTGTTGCCATCTTGAAAGACTTCCCCTCCCCAATCTCAAGTTGCGGGGGGGGGGGGGAGGAGGAATGCAGCCACATTGAAGGGCATGTACTTCGGAGATCAACGGGGGGGGGCAATCCAGTCCCCTTGCTCCAGTTCAAGAAAGAAAGGGGCGTCATTCGCTGCTCTTCAAGGGTGCAGTTGCAACGCGACAGTTCTTTCCCACGTTCTACATTGCGGGGTAGGGGGTGCTTAAACAACTTCCCAGTTCCGGGGGGGGGGCCCGCACACACCATAAACGCTTCTTCAAAAAGTGGGGAGGAATTTCCGCAAGTTTTCTTTTCTTTTCTTTTTTTTAGAGTGGTGGGGGGAGAGAAACCAAGAGAACAAGTTGCTTCCACTCCCGGTCTCCGGGGGGGGGGCAGGGAGACACCTAGCCTTTGCCACGTGAAGCCTCCTCCTTCACAGGGGCAGAAAAATCGCCCCACTTCCTGCGCATGGCGGTGGGGGGGGAGGAGGGTAGCAAGAAATGCGGCAATTATTTTTTAACTTTCGGCGGGGTGGGGGTGGGGAGACACATCTCTGCCATTTGCAGACTTATTTGAGGGGCAGGAAGGGTCACTTTCCGCAACTTCGGGAGACCAGGCTCCCCCTTCCCTTTTTAAAAGACCCCCCTTTTTAAAAAAAAGAAAGAAAAGAAAGAACGCCTCCACAGAGGCCCTTCCACCACGTGCGGCTTGCAGCTTCCTCGGGGCGAAGACCCGTTCGGAGCTGCTCGTGCCTGCCCGCTGCCCCCCCCCGTCCCATCCCGGCGCGGCGGCCCGGCCCGTGCGCAGACAACAAAGGCGCAGGTACTGACCTCATGTCTGCTGGCTTTTGTGCGCGGCGCTGCAGCCGCCGCCGCCGCCGCCGCTACTGCTGGCGCTGCCGCGGCTTCCGCTGCCCAGACCTGGCTGGGTGGGGACGTGGGTGGGGCCGGGAGGCCGGGCCGGCGATCGGGGGCCGCTGCGGCTCCAGCACCTCGGCTCGGGCGGACTCAGCGCCGCCGCCCCACTCCACGCTTAGGCAGCGGCGGCAGCAACAGCAGCCACCGCCGCGGGCCCCATCATCAGCCGTCCCCGCTCGCTCGCTCGCCCGCTCGCCCGCTCGCGCCCGGCTGGCTGGCTGGCTGGCTTCCTTCCGCTGCTCCACCCGCGGCTACCTTCCCGGCCCTGCTCCGGCCCGGCGCCGCCGGGGGCTCATGGTCCCGATCCCGCGCCAAAGACACACTCCCCGAGGGGCGGCGGCGGCGGCGCGCCCTCCCGCAGCGCTGCCCGGCCCGGCTCTTCCTCCCCTCCCCCGCGCCCGCTTTGATCCGGCGACAATGTTGCCGCTTCGCGCTCCCCCCCGCCCCCCTCGGCTCTTTTTTTTTTTTTTTTTTTTTTGCTACAGTTCATTCCAAAATTCCACTCCCTCATTCCACAATGCACCGCTCCGGCGCCTCTTAAAAGGGGCGCGGCCAGGGCGCCTTAAAAGGGCGACGGGGTTTGGAGGGAGGAAGGGTGCACCCGGTGGGCCCCACCCACCCACCCACGCCGAAAGAGAACAAATCGCGACATGGCAATCCAGCAGCAGCAGGAATTCAAGCAAGGCGGAATTTTCCCCCTGCCTAGCCAGATAGAGGGACGGACGAAATAGGTTTCAATTGAATTATTATTAATAATAATTTAATAATTATTATTATGAATTAATAATTCAATAATAATAATAATGATAATAATAATAATAGGGCATGTCTGATAGAACTGTACAGAACTGTTACTGCATTTTAAATGTTTGCATTGCTGCTAGGTTTTATTTATTTTGGGTTTTGTTTTGTTTTATCCTGTAAAATAAACCACAACTACAACTTTTATATTGTATTTTACTATGTTGTATTTCGTGGTTTTAATTATTGTGAACTGCCGAGAGGGCTTCAGCTATTGGGCGGCATGGAAATGTAATAAATACTTTGGCTGAGCAAATGTGTAAACTTACTTTTGCACGTTGCACATCTTGGGCTCTCAAGAAACACGTTTGTTTGTTCCCTTGAGGCTGAAGGTGTAGTCCTATGCAGGTTTAGACAGAAAAAAAAGTCCTACAATTTCCAGCATGCCCCAGCCAGCTATTCTGGCTGGGGCATGCTGGAAATTGTAGGACTTTTTTTCTGTCTAAACCTGCATAGGATTGCTCCCTAAATTGCTGGGCTGAAGAAGCTGAGAGAGGTTGGTGAACAGGACCCCCCTGGGGACCTGATAGCAGCTTCACACTCCCACTGTGAGGGCTTCTCTGCTGTCACGGAGAATGAGGGCTCTCAGGGAAGGAGAATATCACTCCAAAGAAAACATCAAGCCATCCCCGCGCTTATCTTCAGCACAAGAGGAGATCTGATCATCATCCCCCAAGAAAAAGGGATCACTGAAAAGGGAAATGATCCCTTTTTCTTGGGGGATGATGATCAGATCTCCTCTTGTGCTGAAGTTATAAGCCTCCAGGAGGCAGGGATGGCGATTCGACTGTTGGGAGACGGAGGGAGCTCAGTTTGTCATGCGGACTGCCTGGTGTCTGGCTGCCTTGATGTTAGCAGATGTCACATGTTGTCTAGATAGCCTGGGATTTAGGGCTGGGGTGGAGTCAAGGGTCATGGTGCAGGTCAGCACCAGTGACCGGAAATGTAGTCTTCGGATGCCGAGAGCCAGGACTTCCTCCTAAATGCTACCTGTTCCGTGTGCAGAGCCAGGTAGACAGGCAAACCTGAGGAGTCTCAAAGCGTGGATGAGACAGGAGTGTCGGGGAAGAGGGTTTTAGATTTGTTAGGCACTGGGGAACATTTTGGGACAAGCCAGGCTGTATAAGAGGGATGAGCTCCACTTGAATCCAAATGGAACCAGCCTGCTGGCATAAGAACCCTGCTTGGGGGGAAAAGCCGACAGCAGCCTGGGAAGCATCTGGTTCAACTTGAAACATCCCTACAGGATGAAGGTGAAAATGTTTCTGATCGCCCAAATGAGGATGGAAATAAGCCGTGGGCTTATGGTGAAATGTGACAGCCAGTCAAAGAGGCCTAAGGGCCATAGCGGAAGATGTGCATGCCAGAGACATCAGGGGAGAGACACTGTATAGGTGTTTCTGTGCAAATGCTAGACGCCTCCGAGCCAAGCTGGGAGAGTTGGAGTGTCTGGTTTTAAAGAAGAACCTAGATATAGCGGGCATTCCGGAAACTTGGTGGAATGGAGAGAACCAGTGGGATACAATCCTCTCTGGATACAAACTCTATAGCAGGGGTGGCCAGCTTCTGCGGGTTGGGGGGGGGTCCACACTTCTCCCCTGCTTCAGCCAAAATTGCCACTACAATGGCACCCCACCCCCCAGCAATTTTGGAAGGAAACAAGACAGTCGAGGAGCCCATGCCTTGTTTACAAGCAGAATTGTGGTCCTGTGAGGCTTTTTAAATTCCAGTATGCAGAGGCAATATCTTCTTGATACCAGTTGCTGGGAAAGTTGGGCAGGAGGGGCTCTTGCACTCATTTCCTGCTTGTGGGCATCTCTTTGGCCCCTGCACAGCTCTTCTTGTGTTCTTAATAGTCCTGCCCTGCTGTTTGCCTCCCAGCACCCGGTGTAAAAGAGACCACCAAACATGTAGAGAAAAGAGCTTCCAATGGCTGTAAGCCTTTATAGCGGAATGGAGCCTCCATGGACAGGCGCAGATACTGCACCACTGGTGCAGTACCAGATGCTGCAGATAAACAAACAGGAAAAGGCTGTGGCCTTCATGTCCTGCTTGCAGGCTTCCCATTTATTTATTTATTATTATATTTATACGCCGCCTTTTTTCCTTACAAGGAACTCAAGGCGGCTTACATAATAATCCTCCTCTCCATTTTATCCTCACAACAACCCTGTGAGGTAGGTTAGGCTGAGAGTCAGTGACTGGCCCAAAGTCACCCAGTGAGTTTCATGGCCAAGTGGGGACTTGAACCTGGATCTCCCGAGTCCCAGTCCCAACACTCTAACCACTAGACCACACTGGCCATTCCCATTGGGGCATCTGGCCGGCCCCTGTGGGATCCGAATGCTGGACTAGATGGACTCCCTTTGGTCCGGTCCAGCTTCAGGGCTGATGTCGTCTTCTCGAGCTGTCTAAGCTAGTGGCTGTGACCTCCTCCTCTGGGAGGTTGCCCTGCAAGTTGAGTGAGTGGCATGTTGCCTGGAGAAGCAATGCTTTGCTCTTGTACAACTGCGGTTCATTTCTATGGGACTTCTGCAGGAACACGTCTTGCTGGATTGAGCCCCATGTTAGTGTGTGTGGTGTTTGTAGGGGGAGAATTTCCATATGGGCTTCTGCCATCCATACCAAAACTATGGGCCATGTCTGGTCGAGCGTAGCATGGTCAGAGGCAAGAGCCAGCATCCTTCGCCCAAACACTTTGCCTGAGGTGGGCTCCTCGTGGTCTTGATCCTTCTTTCAGAGGACCACAACCACCCTGCATCCTCAAAATTCTGGAATGCCAGAAAGTGGCTCCTCAACTTGTCCCACGAAATAACAAAATATTGTTGCAAAGCAGGATTTGGTTTCTTTTTTTAAAAAAATCTTCTTTTTGCTGAATCCCATCACCAAAGAGATAACTATGAATTGCTTCCACAAACATCCCTGCTCCTTTTGCTGCAGTGACATCACCACTCCCTGGGGGGGGGGAACTGGAGTAGATGTTGCCAAAATCCCACCCACCCTACGTCCATGTATACATTGCATCTCCTGTGGGGTTATCTGGTATATCTTCTACAATTGAGGCTGGCATAGAGGGCCTATGCCAGCCTCCCCCAACTTGGTACCCTCCAGGTGTGTTGGACTATAACTCCCAGCATCCCCAACCAGCTATGCTGCCAGTGAATCCTGGCTTTCATTTAAAAGAAAACGCATGCTTCTGGGATGACACACAGAGGGAAAGGGCTATGCAATCCGGCAATGCTCCAGACTCCGCTCACTGTAGCTCTGCCTCTGCCCACCATCAAATCTTGCTCTGCCCACCATTGGCTGCGGCCCCCAATGGACTTTCCCCGTGGGTCAAGAGCTCTTCCTAGGAAAAAGGTTCCTCACTCCCACTAGCCTTCTCTAACTGGTAAGAGAACTGGCTCCCTGGAATCTTTCACATCACCTGCTTTTTCACCTGCAGATCTTTTTCACTGGAGAGGTGGGGGGATTGAACCCGGGACCTTAAGCACACAAAGCAGGTGCTCTATTGCTAGTTATCGATGGCCCCCGGATTTATGAGAATGAAACATTAAAAGCGGGGGGCAGGGGGCCTTCCGGCTCTACCCAACTCCTTGTTCTTCTCCATGGGTAGCAGAAGTTATAATAAATGATGCACGTTAAACAAATCTGTGCAAATTCATTGGAGTCACAGAATCCATCCCTTCTTGGGCTACCCTGTTCCAGAAGAGAAATGGGGGGGGGGGGTTTGCAGATGAGGCTACACAGCCCAGAGAAAAGAGTGCTTGTATTGATCCAGAGACAATTGCTTAATGAAAGACCCCAACGCTCAACAGCCCTAGAGGAACCATTTTCTGATCCGTCTCCTCCTAGGAATGGAAGCTGGCTGTGGCTACTCTGTGTATGCTCAGACGCAAGCCTTCTCCAGCTGGCCCTCGCAAAACGCAAGCTATGGGACCAGTAGGAGCAGGCAGAGAGAGTAAGACTCAGCACAAGATAATGTTGTGATATGTATCACTTCACCAGCTGCAGAACATTGTTTACACATGGAAGAGACAGAATGGCTGTAAACAGGTTTGTTGAGTCTTTCTGGGATCTCGTGTTTTTGCATGGGAAACTAGACTGTGAGAACAATATGAGCTGGTCACATGGTTTGTATGTTCTGATGACGTGATAACTTGTTTTCTGTCTGAAGCCATCTTAGAGAGAAGCTGGACTGCTTTCTCTCTTCTTCTTGTTCTTCTTGCTGGACTTTGTTACTGCAACAATGTAACGTCTTTGCTGAGGTGGAGTGAAGCTCAACTTACTCCACTGGATGTAATGCTTGCTATGCATTTATACTCTGCACATGGACTGTAATTAGGAAATGTATACTCTGTAGAACTTTACTTGCTAAGTGAATAAATAGGTAGAATTAGACCTATGGTGTTACAGAGTGTTTCCTGACTCCATGGATTAATCTGCAACGGGGAAGCTGGAAGCAGTCTGACAACAGGGCAGACTGGGCTGGTCAAACTGGCACAACACGCTGCACGCTGCGCGGAGGGAGGTGAGATCTGGAATATCTGTGTGTGGAATTTCAGGCGTCTGCTAGCACTACAGACAGGAGCATAAATCTCCCACACTCTGCATACTCTCAAACACCAACAGGGTTATGGGCCCAGACCGGACCAGTCCAGATCCCAGTCCAGAACCAGAACCAGACTGGACCGGACCAGAACCGGGTCGGTACCAGCACCAGAACCAGCACCGGGACCTGTTTGGCAACAGCTTTGACTCCAGTGATTGCAGTGATTAATGGCAGAGGAAGAAGACATCAAGGAAGAAAAAATATCTCCTGGTCCTTCAACCGGTAAGGGGGAAGAAAGGGGGAGAAAACTGTTAGCTGGCATAGACAGCTTACAGGCAAGTTCCAAGGCTGAGAGCTTGGAGGGAGAGAGCGAGGCATTCCCAGTGGTGTCGTGGAGCCAGGGCTTGCACGGCCCAAACGCCGGGACTTTTTGATTAGCAGGGAAGATGACATCATCTGCCACCCCGCTCAGACTTCCCTGTTCCCTCTGAGCTAAGCTGCAATGCTCACAGTAAGTTCGGGGGAAATTGATTTTCCCAACACAGGATGGCTGGGTTTAGACAATACGATAACCCACACTCAAGGGCTGCGCATGGGTTATCATTGAACCATACGTTGTTGTTGAAATGTGGGTTATTGTGCTGTCTGAACCCAGCTGTGCTAACAAACCATGGCTCGATAACCATGAACAACCCATGAAGAGAACCCATGGTTTGTTGCTGAGCTGTGAGTTGTTCACCATGGTTTATCATCTTGGCTGGGTTCAGACAGCATGATAAGCCATGTTTCAACAACAACCCACAGTTCAACGATAATGACCCACACTCTACCCATACTCAACCCTTGAGTGTGGGTTGTTGTCTGAACTGAGGCAATATCCCTGTGAGCTCTCCCTGTTGTAATGCAAAGCATTTTGGGCTGGCTTGGCCTTGAATGGGCAATTAAGACCCATTTAGGTTTACCAAAGACCTGCTCCTGGTGGAGATGCAAACTGCTAGGCCTAGTCTGTTGACTCAGAGATAAAAAGTTTCACCCTGATGCTGGGAGCTCACTATTCTGTGACTGACTGTCAGTTGGTCCTAATGAATTAGATATTGTGCTATGTACGGCTGGTTTTTGGGGAGTGGGGGTGTATATGCGTGGGGGTGTATATGCGTGCACACACACACACACACACACACACAGATCAACACCTCTGCCTGCATTTTTGGACTCTCCTTGGGGGTGGGCCCTATGGAGGCTGTCATGATGAGCGACTGCACTTCAGAACTGACCATGATGAGTTTCCGCCGTGCATTAAAAACATGGCTGTTCAGGCGGGAATATGGGGTGGGTTAGGATTTTAAAAGAAATGTTAATACTGTTTTAATTATTATATTTTATTGTATTGTTTTACTGTGTTATTTTGGTTGTACAGTCATGCCTTGGATTGAGAGCATAATTCGTTCCGGAAACGTGCTTGTAATCCAAAACACTCTTATATCAAAACGAAATCCCCCAAAAAAAATTTGTACAGAGATTTTTAATTTAAGCCGTACTACAGTACTTGTATTGCAAGACATCGCTTGTATATCAAGTAAAAAATTTTTTAATAAATATTTTAAAATTTGCTTGTCTTGCAAAATGCTCCCAAACCAAGTTACTTGCAATCCAAGGTATTACTGTACATTGCCCAGGGTGGCCAGGTGACCGGCCAGATGGGCGATTAATAAATATAATAAATAATAAATAAATAAATACCATTACACCACTGAATTCATTCCGCTTATTCTTACTGGTTCCAAAAACCCCAATGGGAGGCCCATATTCTCACTCCCTTGCTCTGGCAGATTCCTTTCAGGCCAGGTCTGTTGTAATCCCTTAAATTAGTCAGGTCAAGCAACCTTATAACTGTATTGATGTGTAGGAAGAATGACTGTCTACCAATAGGACAGGAATGCCTCTTCCATTGGCCCAAAACAGGACAACAGAGAGGCCAATGAGAGTTCCTTTCTCATCCCATTGGCTGCCGGTCCAGTGCCACCCACGAAGCTGGATTTTGTGGCATCCAATCACGGTCCGTGTTCTCTGGGCACTTGGAGAAGGACAGCTTGGTGTGGTGCCAGCCTTAGGACCTCCAGACTGATTTCTTTCTGGGGCTCAGGGTGGGTGCTGAACAGCACCTTGCCATGGGCTGGGAAGCTGAGCTGGTTCAGGTTGAGCTGGCAGGGTTGTGATCCCAGGTTCAGGACCACCAGGACGTCATAGCAGGAGCCAGGGCGGCGAAAAGCAAAGATGTCCTCAGGCTGGTCAGCGAGTCGACGCCGTGTAAGGGAAAAGGAGTTTGCATGCAGGGCCAGGAGAGCGCGGTACAGATGAAATGGCTCTTCTTCAGCAGGAAAGGTTGCTTCTACACTAACAATTTAGTCTGGAATGATCACCCTTTGTTCAACCACTTTTTATGGATCATCCAGACCAGTGTTCTCCAACCTTGGGTCCCCAGATGTTTTTGGCCTACAACTCCCAGCATGCCCCAGTCAGCTGGGCTGGGGACCCAAGGTTGGAGAACATCTGGGGACCCAAGGTTGGAGAACACTAATCCAGACAACATTATTGCCGTCCCATTAACACTCCACTGTTTTCTGCATTGTCTTCGAGCCTTTTTAAAAATTATTTCTTATGGGCCTCAAAACACAAATGCTGCAGCAGCCTGTTTAGGATGGACTGGTAAAGCAGTATTGAGGCTTTTAAGGTCTAGCCTAGCAAAGGATGGATTTGTATACACACTTACATAGGAGTAAGTGGCAGAAGACTCAGTGGGACTTGCTTCTGAGTAGACTTGCATTGAATTGCACTGCTCGTCCCCTATCTGAGCCCAACTGACACAAATGGGAGTTGCACAGGTTGCATAACTGCCTGGGGAATGCTGGGAGTTGTGGGACTTTTTTTTCTGTCTAAACATGCATAGCATTGCACCGTTAGTTATAAATTCTCCAGTCTCCATCCCAGGACATGCTCGCATTGCCCAATGCTACCACGAGGGGTCCTCGCAGCCCTTGGGCTACGGAGGGGCTGGGAAATTTGGGAAGATCAGAAACTCCGATAGCACCCCCCCCCCCTGCCCAAGCTGACCCCACACTTACCTCTCCTCACCGCGATCTGTCTGTGTCTGACTGTCCAGCTCACTCTAGGTCTTCAGGACCTGTAATCATATTCCACATACACAAGCTGACACCCACATATTCTGGGTTAATTACACCGGAATAATAACTCATCATACGCTCCCCCCCCCCCGCCAGCCACGTTTATTTTAGTGTGAAGTTGCCATGCCTTGTGGGCTCACATTTTACTGGGGTTCCACACACCGTCGCCATCCATTTGCATTCCTCCCGTGTTTTCCCGGCGCTTAAGCTGTCGTTTTTCTTGCCACAAGGAAGAGTGGAAGAATAGTGCAATCTCCACAAGCGGGAAGGCCTTTATTGCGCTACCCTTCCGTCGTTTTTAGGAGACGTGCTTCTGGTGTGGACGGTGACTGTATCCGGCAGGTGAACCTGTCACAGGTCACTAACGGGGGTGGGGAGCCAAAGGGCCAGCGGCCAGATTCGGCCCTCCTGGGATCACAGTCCAGACGTCCCCAAAACAGACTTCCCTGGCCCCGCCCCCTTTCCCCCAACTGCCAATCATTCGGTGGTTTCATGGGTTTTTTGGTGGCATTTCTCCTCATTCTCAAAGGATTGAAATGCCTCCCCTGAGGCTTGGTCACTTTCAGTGAGAGCATTAAACTAAAACAGTGTTCTCCAACCTTGGGTCCCCAGCTGTTTTTGGCCTACAACTCCCAGCATGCCCCAGCCAGCTTTTGGTACTTTGGCTCCACCCACCACTGGAATGCTCCCCCCCCCCCCCAGCTTCTCTGAAATCAAAGTTGGCCCTTGGGCTGAAAGAAGTTCCCTGCCCCTCCACTATAACCTTTGCAGTAGCCATCCTTTTATAAACCTGTTAATTTTTTTTCCAAATCTACCTTTTAATTAGCACCAGCAACTTTCTGGTTGCTGCCCCTTGAGCAATCAGACCTGTGGCTCAGGCTGGCTCAGCTTGTCTGAGCATGGAAAGCTTAGCAGGGTCAAGCCTGGTTATTACTTGGATGGGAGACCCTTCCTCTAGTTTCCTGCACTGAGCAGGGGGTTGGCTCCTTCCAACTCTATGATCTATGAAAACTGTTTGATTTCATAGACCTGTTTAATTACACCGTTTGACCTGTAGATCTATGATCTATGAAACCCTGTCCTCATACCTCTCTGGTGTCCATCATTCACCAGCATGTGCAGCTCTTCCAGAGAGCCATGGGCAGGGAGAATCCTGCTCAGGTTGGCAGTGTCCCCCTCCAGGATGGGGGCCAGCACCAGGGCCTGGATGGATAATCCCAGGAGCTGGCCTAGCGGACGCCTCACACCTGGCGGGAGGGAAGCGGGGAGAACTTTTGGGATAACCTCACACCAGGCATGATTGCAGCGCACCCCACCAGCTCACCAACATCCTCCTGAGCTCAGCCCTCATTTCAGAGAACTACAATTCCCAAGATTCCAGGGCAGAGGGAGGGGCTGTTAAGCCAGCATAGGTCTGCTGTGTGTAGGTCAGTGTTCTCCAACCTTGGGTCCCCAGATGTTTTTGGCCTACAACTCCCAGCATGCCCCAGCCAGCATAGCTGGCTGGGGCATGCTGGGAGTTGTAGGCCAAAAAAACATCTGGGGACCCAAGGTTGGAGAACACTGGTGTAGGTCATGCGGCTGTTTCCGACTCCTAGTGTCTGGGGGGGATTTGTTCCTCCTCTTCCCCACTGCAACCTGCTTGCTCACTTGCCCAGTCAGTGGTGGTGACGAGAAGCAGGAGGAGCAGATATGCTGGCTCCCTGGCACTCTCTGCCTGCCTAGCAAGCAAGCAAGCAAGCAAGCAAGCGGTGGCCCTGATGAGAAAGAGGATTCATAGATCCTAGAGTGGGAAGGGGCCTGCGAGGCCATCGAGTCCAACCCCCCCCCCCCCGCTCAATGCAGGAAACTAGAGGAGGGGGGGTCTCCCATCCGAGTCATCCCCAGGCCTGACCCTGCTTCGCTTTCCAGCCATGGCATTGAGAAGGCAGACTCCCTGAGACAGGGGGCATTGAGGCTGGCTTGCCCAAGGAAGGGCCCTCCAAAACAAGGGAGAGGGGGCTTAGCTAAAACCCTGCCTATTCTCTAATATCCTTCAAGTGTCCACAGGACTCACTTTATGCCGGGGCTCACCCAGCTGGGCCCCACAACCTGGGGTGCTTCCAGACAAGGCTTTAATCCTGCAATCGCCCTGCCTCAAACACAGAATTTTACAGGAGGTCCAGATGATGACATTTTCTATTTGTAAGCCTCCCATCGCTTCTTCCAGGGGGGGGGGGGACATTAAGGAGGAAAAGGCGGAATAGCTGCACAAGACCTTTGGATTGGGGGCACTAGGAGAGCGCCCCCCCATCTGGAAGCACCCCCAGTATGAATGCCGGGGCCCTGCCTGGGAAAATGGCATTGGTGACAGACACGCTGTCTGTGCGTACGTGCGTTTTCCCTTAGAGAGCGGATGGCGGTTTGAAAGAGAACGCTCTGTGTGTGGTGCATGCATACACTCATCTTTCTGGCTAAACAGGTCTGGCAGGTTTTCCTGTCTTTTCTAAAACCTGTTTTTCCAGCAGGACAAATGAGAGGTGTGTATCTGCGTCTTGAAATACTTTTCACTCTGGAAAACTAGGGCCCATCTGAGTGTCCTGTGCCCAGAGTGTCTTGACCATGCTGGCTCGGGGATGCTGGGAGTTGTAGTCCAACATATCTGGAGGGCACCAGGTTGGGGAAGGCTGGGCTAGGTTGAGGGAACAGCTTTTGACTGGTACACACGACGGGCACATGCAAAGGTCACGCCCATCCCCCCCCCCCCCGCGGTCCAAGCTTACCTGCAAGGTCTCCGTACCCATCACCGTCAGAGTCAGAGAAGGAGGTGGGCGGCAGGCGGTAGAAAGAAGACTTTTGCCACCAGGCCAAGGGTGGCCGTGGCCGTGGCCGTGGCCTTCTCACCAGGAGAAGGATGGCCATGGCGAGCAAGCAGGCCAAAAGTGCCCTCAGGAGGTAGAGGAAGGCCTTTCATATTTTTGCAGCTCTGTTTTTTTGCTCATCTAACTGTATTTTGAACAGGTTGTTTTCCATTTTAACATTGTACACGGACTACTTTGAGAGGCTTGGACTGAAAAGCAGTACGTATACGAAATAACCTGAATACATAAATCCATTCAAGGACATATTCTGAACACAGTCCGGTGGGAAGTTCTCCTGCACGAGCCCCGTTAAGTTGAACGGGAGCAGCTGCACCAGCCTCACTGTTCTACTGCAAAGCTGGGTGTCTGGAAATGGAGGCTTTCGAAATACTGTGTGTGTGTGTGTGTGTGTGTGTGCTACGTGGCAATCCTTCCCACCCCAGGCTGGGGAAAGAGGAAGGGAGCAGGATTCAGCTGTTTATCTTGGTTATAACAGCAGGGCAAGGTATCACCCCCTGCCCCCACCCACCTTTTTGCTCCACATCTCCCAGTGTGAAGAAATACCACATTTCAGAAAGCAATGGGGCAGGTTTTCAAGGCCCCCAACCTCACCTTCACCCTTGATCCAATATCTGCACCAGCTATCTCTGCTCACAGTCCTGCACAAGGGGCGGTGATAACCTTTAGGCCTTTTGGTGCAGATACGAGCCGTAGAGCTACATGCAATACTTCAGCAGGGTTTGGGGACAGACAGTTCAGGTGTTAATATGCACAGGGGCTCCAGGTCTGAACCTGTTTTCAAGGGGCAGCAGCAAGGCTTCTTTGCAATGTGGCTTGCATAAGAAAGCAGGAGTCAGCCAAATTCTGGCTTGCATGGCACTCTGGAGACTCTGCGGTCTTCTAAATATGCAGCACCAGGAAAGACTGCCACCAAGTTGAGACATTCCTTGGGCATTTGCAGAGGCTGGGACAGGAGAATCCTCTGCCTTTCGTGCTGAATGACCTGATCCTGTGTGCTGTTACTCAGAAGCAAGTTGGATTATATTCACTGGGCCTGAATTCCAAGTATGTTTGCATAGGTTCTGGGGCTTACTCCTGCCTGGATGTCACCTACTCTGAGCTGGAATTGATTGTGCCGTTACATGGAATATTACAACTAATATATTGTTAATTTTACAAGTGCTAGGATTGTACGGTGTTTTGTAATAAAAAAAATGCTGCACAGCTTAGTGTAGCTGTGGGCCCATTTCCTGAAGCAGCCTTCCCCAAGCTGGTGCTTTCCAGGTGTGTTGGACTACAACTCCCATAACAGAGGACTGTCCAGTGTAAAGTAGGATGCCTGGCCACACTTGGTTTGGATCATCTTTTCAGGCCATGGGTGCTATAGGGCAGCCTTCCCCAAGCTGGTGCCTTCCAGGTGTGTTGGACTACAAATCCCATAACTATGCTGGCTGGGGGGTTATGGGAGTTGTAGTCCAACACACCTGGAAGGCACCAGCTTGGGGAAGGCTGCCCTATAGCACCCATGGCCTGAAAAGATGATCCAAACCAAGTGTGGCCAGGCATCCTACTTTACACTGGACAGTCCTCTGTTTGTAGGTGTCCTCGTATTTGATGGGCTGCCCAGTCCAAGCCTCCGTTTAAAGACAGTTGACCCTAAGAATAACAGACACAGAGGTCACCTGGTCAGTCTTCCTCTTCATGCTGAGATATATGGTGTTCCTATTTAAGTTACAGTTATTATTTCTAAATTTGTACATAGAAATGGGCATATGCAAATGTTATGCAAATTGGCACCCCCTTTCCCCCCCCCTTTTTGGGTGATGCATCTCCTCTTTTTTGGCGATGTGTAAGTGCTTGCCCTGCCCAAACCTGTTACTCCAGCCCTAAGGAAACACAAGAAAATGGTTCACAAAATGGCAAGGCTTTGAGACGGCTGTGGCAGAGGCACCTTTGCTATTGCTAAAAGTCGTTTTCAAAAGGCGACTCAGTGGCACCACGGGGGCATACTCAGACTCTGAACTTGAGGGACTGAGCCTAAAGCAGGGGTGTAAACCCAATTCCATGCATGCTTGCTGAGAAGTGGGTCCCCCTGAATTCAATGGGGCTTACTTCCAAGCAAGGGTGCATTGGATTGCAACCAATGCACTCTCCCCCCCCACACCTTTTAGGTTAGAGAATTACTCATCTGCATGGGCCAGGGGTAAGTAAAAATGCTTGTGGACTAGCCACTTTTGTGAATTTAAAATGCACAGGCTGGTTGGCTTGCCGCTTCTTCCTCATTTCAAGGGATGGCTTATTATTTATGAACCTTATTTTTTTTCAGTGAGATGCACCATAACTGCAAAACGCAGCTCTAATGGAATACAATGACGGTATATTCTTATAAAGCTGTTGATGTTCTAACACCCGTAAAACGCTGTTTCCTTACGGTCTCATGATGCATTATTTATTTTGGAGCTCTTCAGGAGGCAGTCCCTAACCGGTGTTCTGAAAAGCACTTGCATCACCATGAATGCACTAGCAGGGTGGGTGGCGGGAGCTGCATTTATTGCAAGAGAACGCGATGGTGCGGACAGCCTTCCCCAACCTGGTTCTTTCCATATATGTTGGACTACGTGGCTGGCTGGGGGATGCTGGGAGTTGTGGTCCAACACATTTGGAAGGCGCCAGGTTGGGGAAGGCTGCTATGGAAGGAGACTGGCTGTAGTTCAGTGGCGCGGAGCATGGGCCGGTGAAATCTCACCTCTGGCCGCATGAATCCATGTGGTGGCCTTCGGTCAGCTGCTCCCTCTGTCTCTCAGCCTCAGTTCCCCCCCCCCCCCAGTCTCTAATAGGGGCTGAACATGCTGACCTACCTTACAGGGGCGATGCTAGGATTACGGAGGTATCAGGCTTGCGAAGCACTCAGCCCTGTATCCATGCTGAACATTGCTGTAATAAGTTGGCTCTCCCAAACTGGCACAGCTCTTCCCTTGCTTTCGGTTGGGTCCTCCACCTGCAAAGGTCTGTGGAAAGCAGGAAGAGATGCTGGCCTGGGGGGGGGGGGAGGCTTCTTTTCCCCCCACCCCCAGTGGGCTGATAGGAGGGTGGCGGGTGAGGCCTCTCCCTGCCTCCCACCCTCTGCACCAAACAGGGGCAGCCGTGCGGGGGGGGGGCGAAGGGGGGGGGACTCCCAGGTCCTTGTGAAACATTAGCAGCCTTGTGACAATATTTGATCAGCAAAGCGAGGAGGAGATGTGAGGCTGTAACATCTCAGCCGTGTGAGGCTGTAACCTCTGGACACATGCAGAGTGCTTTCCTCTTAATCACCTGTGTGATGCCACCTCCGTTGCTTCCTTCAGATCCATGCCCCTGTAAAAACCCACCTTTTCTGTGAAGACTTTCTGGCTCGGTCCCCTGTGAAGACTTTCTGGCTCGGTCCCCTGGCATTCCCAGGTCCTACCACAACTAAGCCTGCAGGGAAGGCCTAGCGCTTGGCGTAACTGAAACAGACATATTCCTTCCTTGATTACCCCTGGGTCCTCCACTTCCTCTGTTTCCCCATGTTGAATTTTTAGATTGTAAGCTCCTCAGGGCAGGGACCTGCCCTCTTGGATTCTGTAAATTCAGAAGAGGGCCTTTTCTGCGGCGGCCCCCCGTACTGTGGAACTCTCTCCCGAGTGACCTCCGCCATGCCCCCTCTCTGCTGAGCTTCCGCCGCTCACTAAAAACTTGGCTGTTCAGGCAGGAATATGGGGTGGGCTAAGATTTTAAAATTTTATACTGTTTTAAATGTATTTTATCCTGTTTTTATCTTGTGTACATCGCCCAGGGTGGCCGGTTTGCCAGCCAGATGGGAGATAAATAAATGTAAATAATAAATAAATAAATAAATTGCCAGGTACGCTGGCAGTGCTAGATGGATCTATAAGAACGAGGGGTTGGATCCAGGATCTGCCTGCCACAGGAGGAACGGACCTCCACCATTAGGCCAACCATTAGGCCAACTAGGCAGCCGCCTAGGCTAGAGTGCAAGGCTAAAAGGGGTGCCAGAAACGCCTTGGGGGGGGGGAAATACAGCGCTCTCAAGTGGGAAGGGGGGGGCGCTAAATATCTGATCTTGCCTAGGGCACCAAACTTCCTTGCACCGGTCCTGCTTCTGCCCAAGCAGTTGATCCAGCGTAAATCTGGATCCAACCCAAGAACAGTAACCACTGAGTAACCCCAGCTCCAGCTCCAGGCATCTCAGGTCAGGGGGCGGAGGGGGCTTCCAGGCCCAAAGGGTGGAGTGGGCTTCCAGGCTCACTTGAGAAACTAACATCTTAATCCTAATTATAACGGTTGAAGCCAAGCTTTATTTAAAAAACAACAACTTGAAAACGGGTCTAGGAAAGGACAAGACGGGCCGGATCTGGGATCTGCCTTCCGCGAGGAAGGGACCTTCGCCCTCTCCCACAGCTCACCCCGTTCTGCAGGGGCTCCTGACTCTCCGCGTGGCACTTCCAGGGGCTGCCGTGGGAAGGAGGAGACAGGGAAGTTCACTTCCACCAGCCCAGCCCAGCCGATCCAGCTTAAATCTGGATCCAGCCCAAAATGTTTACTTTCAAACCTATTTGTCTCAGTTCTTGCAGCCTTTCCCAGCCTGGTGCCCTGCAGATGTGTTGGGACTACAACTATCATCATCCCCAGCCAGCACGGCCCTTGGCTCTCACCAGGTTGAGAGAATCATTCCGAGCCATTGGTAGCTGGTAACTAAGGCCATGCGGGCCTAAAGATGTGTTTTTTTCAGAAGGGTTCGGACAGGACAGAGTTGGAAAGGTTGCAGGCAAAACAGTGGTAATGCTCATTTGTGGTGGATCTGTGGAAAAAACCACTGTCCTCTTGCCATCGACTTTCGAAAAGAACTGAGACTGAGACTGTGGATTATCCTTTTCCGCAGGACCCAGCAGGGCTTTTGCTCAGTAAATGTGAAAACGTTCTCTTTTCTGCAGATACACAAAAGCTCTTGGTATTATTGTGGCCTATTGTGAGAGGAGGCCTGATCAGGCAGTGGCATGCCGCGTTGACCGCTTCTGAGCCGCACTGGTTAGCCAAGATTTGGGAGATATTTCATTGCAACCCATCTAAAGTTAGTGAATTCCGGCAACTCTTAAGGCAGAGGCATTTATGGGAGTTGGTTCCGGTTCGTAACTCACGTAAATAATCCAAATTCACATGTTGCATAGTCATCCAAATATTGTTTGTTTTGTGTCTGTTGACAGCAGACAATTTACTATTATTAGGCCGATTCTGTCTCTTTCAATTTCCCTCTATATGAAAATGTTAATTATGATGATCAGATCAATCTGTTTGGTAAATGATGGCCCAGGAGTTCACGATTGTTCTTTCTTTTTCTTTCTTTCTTTCTTTCTTTCCTTCCTTCCTTCCTTCCTTCCTTCTTCTTATTGTTCTTTTTGTGAAACATGTCACCTTCTGTTTTGTATTGATCTGCTGGTTACGAGATGCTGGGATTTATTTTTAATATTCCTTGCTAACAGTATAATCAGCAACAAGGGGGGAAAGGTCATGCTACTTATTTCCAGTCCTTGTATAGAACACACATAACCCAAAACAAACATAGAAACAGCAAGCAGGGCGGCGGGGGGGGGAATTGTGTGCAGTTGTGTTATCCTGGACGACACCACAAAATGACGCCATTGTGATTATCCGTCCACCACAAACAGCGTTTGCCAACAACAGCAGCATAACAATGCATGAAGGGCAATGCAAACGAGCTACTCACAATCACGCAGAACTGACGTTGGAAAAGCAAACATGTTATTACAAGAATGGGGGGTGGGGTGTTTCCCCACATATTGTGGACAATCTGTAAAATTGCATTCGGCTGAGGCATTCTATGCGGGGAATTTAGAAGTTTGCAAGTCAGCCATCAGCCCAGAAACTGTTTTTTATGCCAAAAATCAGCCGTTTAATTAAGAGACAATATAGAAGACAGTGCCTTAGCGGATGTGCAGAGTGTTTTGCAGAGGTCCAGGGCTCCGAACTAAATTTGTTTCCTTAAAATAAAGACAATTTCTTAAAATAAGATCAAACCCAGTAACCTCTTCTGTACGCTTCAACCGCAGGCCCTCTTATGTGATCCCCACCACGTCCACCATCATTTCCTCCCCATTTTGGGCTAGTGTTGTAATATTTGTAAATAAATGTTGATTAAGGGAGCAAACAGAAAGCAATATTTAATTGTGCCCAGGGGTATGTCCAAGGACACTGTAGGTACTATGTACACAATCATTTAGTTAGAGGCAATATACAAATGGCTGGGATGAACAAATCAAAGGAGAAGATGGGGTTATCGACACAGCACTATGCAATTTAAATGCAACTACGCCGTAATAAAATGTGCAGAACTAAGACAGACTCTCACCAATTATGCCATCAGCATGGCTATCGAGCCCTGCAGGCACAGGCATATTTTCAGGAGAGAGACTTGGTGTAATAAGGAGAAATGGGACACTTAATAGAGATGACGGTATTCCAAAATCTTAAATATGAGGGTATTCATGAAAACAACTGTGCAAAAGATAACATGAGAAAACCACAAGGTAATCCTGAACTAATTTCTGGACCCATTTTCAGTGCCTCTGTCCAGGAACATAAGCTGTACTAATAAGGAAAGTGTCTCTGAACATGTGCAGAGTACCTTCATGCCACCTCGGAGGAGCCACAACCAGCTTCCACACATTTGGGATGAAGAAGGCCATCTGCTTTAGAGAGCAGAGCCCCTAATCAGATAGGAGTCCCAGCACCCATCACTTTAGAGATGACGCCCCACGGAACAGTGTTAAGGAAGCCTCTCTTCTTTGGTTGTAAGGTTCCTTGGTCCCCAGCGGTGAAGGGGGGAAAACGGCAGCCTAACTCATAAGGCCTGTTGTCAAGGTGAGCAGATCTAAAGGGTCGTATCTCATGGAGCCAAAATATTAACCAACCAACCAATCAACCAAGGACTACATAGGTGAGCACAGTGGTTGGCAATGGCTTGACATGGCTTCAATGGGCTGCACTGTCCCCTATATTAAATTCTAGTGTGTGTGTGTGTGTGTGTGAGAGAGAGAGAGAGAGAGAGAGAGAGAGAGCTGCATTTCTTTATTACCTGAATAAAATATTCAAGAAATAAACTGGTGTGCAGATAAGAAAGTAAAATAATCTGTTCAAAGTCCGGTAGCCCAGCAGCAGCATCACAACACGGTCCGGGTGTCTGCTGCCCGTCCCACTCTATGGCAGTGTTCTCCAATCTTGGGTCCCCAGATGTTCTTGGCCTCATCATCATCATCATCAGGCGATCACTCGTGACCGAGTAAGATTGTCTTCCGGGATAAAAGGAGGGAATTCTAAAGAAGATTGTGTAGACTCTAGCGATGGGTCCGTAAGTGACTGTGGAGGCCAATTCTAGATCCACACAGCTTCCCACAGTGAGGACACAGGTTACCAGATGGAAGATGGTCCTGTAAAGGGTTCGTTTGACGTGCTTTTCGCTTAGCATGTTTCTCCCTTTCGCCTTGCACTCGGGCTTCTTCAAAGTCCATGGAACCTTTGTGAAAGGCCAACCTCCATTTAGATCGTTCATGGGCCAGAGCTTCCCAGTTTTCGATGTTTATATTGCATTTTTTTAGATTAGCCTTATGAACATCTTTAAACCTCTTATATTGACCACCGATATTCCGCTTTCCATCCTTGAGTTGGGAGTAAAGTAACTGCTTTGGGAGACGGCAGTCAGGCATTCGAACAACATGACCGGTCCACTGAAGTTGGCGTTGAAGGATCATTTTTTCAATGCTAGTAGTCTTTGCTTCTTCCAGTACACTGACATTTGTTCGCCTATCTTCCCAAGTGATTTGCAGGATTTTCCGGAGGCAACGTTGATGAAACCTTTCAAGGAGATGGAAGTGACGTTTATAGCTACTGCTGGCTGGGGCATGCTGGGAGTTGTAGGCCAAGAACATCTGGGGACCCAAGGTTGGAGAACACTGCTCTATGGTGTTTTGCACCTGGGGGGGGCGCGGCCCTGGTGCCCCCCTCCCCCCCACTGCCTTCCACCTTGCTGTCTGAGCAGACGGACTCCGGCAGCCTGAGCCCTTCCAGGAGAGGATGCCCGAGCATCTGTGGTCCGAGGGGCGTGCCACGTTCAGCCGGAGTCAGCGTTGTTCGCGCTGGGGTCCTGAAACAAAAACAGGAATAAGGACACGGCTGGCGCACCCAGAACAGGACAGGTTTGCGAGATCGGGGGGAGGACGCCGGGAATGCCAGCGGCAAGCCTGCCAAAGTGGGCGCGGAGTTCGGCAGCAGTGAACGCACTGCACCCTTGACAACTGACCAAGTCCCACGGTTCCAGGTTAGGGCCGCTAACAGACAATGGAACTGGTTTGAAACCAGTTTGAAACAGATGGTCGAACCGCTTTGGAACCATGTTTGCAGTGTAGACATCTGGGGCCTAAACGAGCATCAGGACCGCATGCACGCCGGGCGAGCTCCAAAACCAGCAGCCCGGTACGGGGCCAGGCGAGGGGAACAGATGACCCCAGGGGTCTCTTACCGGCAGCTAGCTGCCCTTTCGTGCCTCTGCTTCACGCGCTCGTAGGCAGCCATGATCACAGCTCTCCTGTGGAGGGAGCAAGAAAGTCTGTAGGCTGGCATACATCAGCACCCCACCGAGACCCTTTCCCCCTTGTTTTCTAGCCTTTTTTTTTTTTTTTTAAAGGTGGAAACCCAAGGATAAAGCTGGAAGAGAGTGCCTTGAGCATAAGCAGAGTGCCGTTCACACAACCGCCGAGTAAGGTTGTGCCGGGTGACCAGCCAGATGGGCGATTTAGAAATTAAATAAATAAAATAATAATAATACAGTAATACTTTGGATTGCAAGTAACTTGGTTTGAGAGCGTTTTGCAAGACAAGCAAATTTTAAAAAAATTATTTAAATTTTTTTGACTTGATTTATTTATTTATTATATTTATACCCCGCCTTTTTTCTTTCAAGGAACCCAAGGCGGCTTACATAATCCTCCTCCTCCTCCTCCTCTCCATTTTATCCTCACAACAACCCTGTGAGGTAGGTTAGGCTGAGAGTCAGTGACTGGCCCAAAGTCACCCAGTGAGTTTCATGGCTGAGCGGGGACTAGAACCCGGATCTCCCGAGTCCCAGTCCGACACTCTCACCACTATGCCACACACACAAGCGACGTCTTGCAATACAAGTACTGTAGTACGGCTTAAATTAAAAATCTCTGTACAATCTTTTTTTGGGGGGGGATTTCATTTTGATATAAGAGTGTTTTGGATTACAAGCACGTTTCCGGAACGAATTATGCTCTCAATCCAAGGCATGACTGTAAATAAATAAGTACAGGCACAGATCTGGGATTAGGGGGGTGTCCAAGGTCAGGCCAGAAGGTGTGACCTTCAGATAAGCTGGAGCCCCCGCACCTATCATTTTTTGGAAACAACTACACTTTAGCCCTTACATTGCAGCATAGAATTGCCAACCGACCAGAAAGAAAATGGCCCAGTGTTGCCTTCTCCAACTTGTAGTCCAGCATATCTGGAGGGCACCACATGGGGGAAGGCTGGTTTCGCTGACAGTGGCTGTTTTTGCTTTAGGAAAACACAAAACACCACACTGGTCCACCGCATTGGTCCAGTCCATCAAGTCCAGCATCCTCTGCTTCCCACTTTAGCCAATCAGATGCCACCGGGAAGCCCATAAGGAGGGCATGAAGGCTATGCCCCTGGTCTATTGTTTGCCTCTCAAGCAACCAGTGTTCAGGGATACACTGCCTCTAAACATGGAGGTTCCATATATCAGTCATGACTAATTGCCGTGGATATGGTGTTTGTTTCCACAAGATGTAGTGATGGCCACCAATTTGGAGGGCTTTAAAAGGGGATTGGACAAATTCAAGGAGGAGGAGAGAAGGCTATGCATGGCTACTAGTCTGATGGCTCTATGCCACCTCCAGTACCAGAGGCAGTATCCCTATGCACACCAGTTGCCAGGGAACATGGGCGGGAGGTTGCTGTTGCACTCATGCCCTGCTTGCGGGATCCCGTGGGCAGCTGGTTGGCAGCTGTGTGAGCAGAATGCTGGACTAGAGGGACCCTTGGCCTGATCCAGCAGGGCACTTCTTATGTTCTAGACCTTTCCTGCTTCCCCTCCATGAAGGAATCTTTTTTAAAGCCATCTAAGTTAGCGGTTGTCACCACATCTTGTGGCAGGAAATGCCATCAATTAATTCTGCATTAAAGCCAGTTTCCAGAAAGGCAAAATATGTTTTTCTCCCCAGCTGCTTTTAAAAATTAAACTGTAACCCTAGGGAAATAAACTGCTCTTCTTGTGGGGCTGGCCCCGTCCCCAGCTCCACCCTCTACTAAGAAGCCCCACCCAGGGGCCAAAATAATTTTTGTTTCAGAAGTTGGCCGTCCTCCCCTATGCAGCAGCCCAGGACTACTTTTGCAGAATCAAAAGGAGGCCGACACATAGATTCCTGTGCATGCAGGGATGGGGACTCGGACTCGAGGACTCGACTCGTGAGTTGGACTGAGTCCCCCCTCTGACTTGACTCGGACTCGAGTCCCAATATTTTTAATGGGACTCGAGACTCGACTCGGGACCAAGGACTCGTCAACATCCCTGGGCTGTTGACGAGTCTTCTGGCTGTGTCAGAAGGAGCGCGATCACCGGTGAAGAGCGCATGGAAGCGAGGCGCGCCGCTGCTCGGCCACTATGGACAGCTACCAGGAGCGCAGCCCCAACAATGTGTTGAGATTTATTTTGATCGATGTGTTGTTGTGGGGGGGTTTGGGTTAGGGTCAGACATTTTGGGTTTGGCTGCCTCTGCCTGCCTGTTTGGGGTTCCCTGCCTCCTCTGCCTGCCTGGTCTCTTCTTAACCAGTTCCACAGTTTGAATTGTCCAAGACAAAGGCCTCTGCCTGCCTGCTTTGGGGTTCCCTGCCTCCTCTGCCTGCCTGGTTATTTTGGGTTTGTCTGCCTGGTCTGTTCTTGCCAAAATCAGTTGCAGAGTTGTTTGAAAAAAGGCACACTTGTGCCTAGAATTTATTTAAGCCACACATCTGAAGTAGCCTTATTTTGTTGGGGGGAAACCCCATTGATTTTAATAGGGACTCGTGGAGTCAGTTTTGGGAGTGACTCAGGACTCGTGACTCACCGTTTTGGACCAAGGACTCTTCAACATCCCTGCATGTGTGTGACACTCCTGGAGAAGGAAGGCCGCATACTTACTTGCTAGCCAGGCCTCCACCAGGGGGAAGGCTTGGGTTCACCTCCATGGCCAGGCACTGGAACACGCTGACAAGGTTGGGACCCTCTTCCTTCTGCAGCAGTTCATCATAAAGCTCTGGCATGACGGGCACAGGGGAGGGAAAGCAGATCGTTACTTGCTGGCCTTGACCCCTCTTGTCACGTCTGCTAATTCCGCTGCGGCTAACTCCCACTCGGGGGAAAAAAAAGAGCCCCCCATTTTACCCAGTGGTCTCATTTCTGTGGAGATCTGCAGCACACTCCTAGGGGTGCGGAAGGATATGCTGCCCAAGAGCCGAGTTTGAGTGATGAGAACTTTGTACGAGAGCTCAGCTCCTCTGCTTGCTAACTGACATCAGCCTTGCAGAACCTGAGCTGCAACAGGCAGTCCTCTGCAACTTGGCAAGTGAACCCAGATAAGTTTTGCTAAAGTCCAGGTTTTCAGGCAGCTCAGACACCAAGCCAAACCATAAAGACGTCAACCGACGTCTGGCTTAAAGCCTAAACCTGCCTCGGCCAGCCCCCTCCCCCGCTCATGTATTCTCCTTCTCCCGCCCTCAAGATCTCCTTGGCTGCCCCGCTGGCCCAGAAGGCCTCCCAGCCTGGCCCCGTGAAGCACCAACGCCGCAGGTACGGACCTGGCACCCTCTTCTCCAAGTAGGCATCCAGCTCACACTCCTTCTGCAAGGCCTCCTGGGAGACACCCGGGGCGGCTGGGAAGCAAACCACGATGCAAGTCATGTTGTCGCGGCTTCCCTGCAGGAAGAACAGAGGGTCAGCCATCCAGCCTCCCGGCCAGCATCTTCTTCCATCTGGAGCAGTGTTCTCCAACCTTGGGTCCCCAGATGTTTTTGGCCTACAACTCCCAGCATGCCCCAGCCAGCTACGCTGGCTGGGGCATGCTGGGAGTTGTAGGCCAAAAACATCTGGGGACCCAAGGTTGGAGAACACTGATTTGGAGAACCTCTCTGGACAAGGTGATCGGTGGGCAGACCTCCACCCAGACATCATAGAATCATAGAATCATAGAAAAGTAGAGTTGGAAGGGGTCCACAAGGCCATCGAGTCCAACCCCCTGCTCAATGCAGGAATCCAGGTCAAAGCATCCCTGACAGATGGCTGTCCAGCTGCACCTTGAATGCCTCCAGAGTGGGAGAGCCCACCACCTCCCTAGGTAGTTGATTCCATTGTCTTATTGCTCTGACAGTCAGGAAAATTTTCCTGATGTTTAGGTGGAATCTAGGTTCCTGTAACTTGAGCCCATTATTCCGTGTCCTGCAAACTGGGATGAACGAGAAGAGATCCTGGCCCTCCTCTGTGTGACATCCCTTCAAATACTGGAAGAGTGCGATCATATCTCCCCTCAGTCTCCTCTTCTGAAGGCTAAACATGCCCAGTTCTTTCAGTCTCTCCTCATCACCATTCTTTCTTCCTTATCGACCAAGGTGTTCAACCTCTTCCAGCCCGAGGGCCAAATTCCATTTTGGAGAAGCTTGGAGGGCCCCCCCCTGCATTCCAGTGGCGGGTGTGGCCAACTGGAAAAGGGGTGGAGCCAAAGGCAAAGGGGCGGGGTCCAAAATCCCAGCATATTTTAGCTTAAAGCTCCTCCTGCCAGTGACTCAGCCTTAGGAGAGGCATTTCCACCTTTAGGAGTGGGGGAAGACTGCACAAAAGCTGGGAGACCACCAAGCCATCGGGTGCTCCAGAGAAAGAGGGTGGAGCCAGAGGGAGGAGGCGTGGTCACTGAGGGAACCCTGGGTGGCCGGCTTTGGCCCCCCCCGGGCTTGAGGTTCTGCGCCCCTGCTGTATACGTTGGTCAGGGAAGGCCGCCTCCCCAGCTCTGAAGGAGAAGCAAAAGACACTTACGGAAAAGAGTTCTGCACTGAAGGACGGGGTGTGCAGTTCCAAAACAAATAAATATACCTGCCTCCAGAGCACCCTCTCACTTCACACACTGAAGGGTAGGCACTGCTGGATGAGGCCAAGCAAAGTTCTATCTAGTCCAGCATCCTGCTTCCAACAGAGGTCACCCAGATGTCTCCAGGAGGTCCAAAAGCTGGGCAGGAAGGCAAGGGCCCTCGGCCTCTGCTCTCTGTCCCCTGCATCTGGTGTTCAGGGGCAGATGGCCCCTCTGAGCCCCCCCCCCCCCCGGATTCCACTGAGCCACTGACGGGCAGCAGTTAAACTGCGTATTATCATGTAGTTCAAAGGAAATGACAACTACGGTACTTTATGAAAAGCAGCTTGAACTATGTAGTCAAGGTGCAATCCTATACATGTTTAGACAGAGAAAAGTCCGAAGACTCCCAGCATGCCCCAGCCCACTGGGAGTTGCAGGCCACTTTTCTTTCCAAACATACACAGGATTGCGCCTTAAACTACTTTTGTCGGGAGCTTCATTAAACATCATCACCATCTTCCATCCATTTGGGAAGGAACCCTATTTAAATAATTCTCTATTTATACTCATACTGAAACTGTATAAATACCAAGTCAGTCACTCAAGGCTACAATGCTATTCACACTTACCTGGGAGTAAGTCTCATTGAACTCAGTGGAGGACTTACTTCTGAGTAGACGTGCACAGCAGCAGTACACCGCAAGAATAATACAGGCATGCTTGCCGTTTCCAGCGGAGCTTGTGCAACAGCCCTCCTTCCTGCCTTCTTCCATCCCTACGTACTAGTTGCAAGGAGGGCCCTGTTCAGTGTGTAGCATTTCTAGGCCTGGCCCAGCCTGGCCCGGGAAGAAAGCAGTTGCGCCGTGGGGCTGGGAAGGCGCACTGGAGTTTGCTGTTTCCAGGTCAGCTTTGGTGTCCAGGAAAGATTCTGCAACTTTCAGAATTAAGGGCATCTTGTCCATTTCCTTGAACCCACTTGGGGTTTCTTTTCCATCAAGTCCCTCCATGCAGCCCACCTCTTTAATTCAGGCTTCCTTTCTTGCCCCTCCTAAATTACTTCTTGATGCTCCAAAGTTCCTCTTCACTAACCCCCAATGTCTTTGCCCCCCAGTTGCCAGCTTCTTCCATAAACCCCAGGACTGGGACTGTTTCACTCATGTGTGTTAATCGCACTATTGGTGACCATTTTTTAGTACTAGTAGTAGAAGAAAAGGCTGGGCAGAAAATGGAATGGGGAAGTGCTACACATGCTGGCAAGGGCTTCCGGGAGTAGAAGTCTAAAACATCTGGACCTTCTGCCCAGACCTGTCCAAAGCTAATCAAGTCCATGTAGCACTTCCCCAATCCATTTTCTGTCCAGCAACAGCCTCCTCCTCCTCCTCCTCCTCCTCCTCCTCCTCCTCCTCCTCCGGCCTTTGGTTTACCTCCTTGGGCTTGTCTGCCAACCAAACCAAAATCCAAGGACCCGTAACTGCATCAGCACATAGTCAGGTCTGGTTGCTACGGCCTTGGCCACTTTCTCCCTCTGTTGTCTTTTCCATTCTCAAAACTGGGACTGTAAAATGTTACATTTGGGAAAGCTATTATTTATAGTTCTTCATCACCATCACCACCAGCAGCACTGGTAGTTAGTGTGCTCAACTGGGACTGGGGAGAGCTGGGGTTTAGCCCCCCCCCCCTCGGCCATGATGCTCCACATGCTGCCTTGGTCTGCCGGCTGCCGAAATAGCTGGCTGGGCCACGCCTCTGGAGAGCCAGGGGGAAGGGGGCTACTCCAACAGGTAAGGCGGGGTAGTTCTCTCACCCTTTGCTCCACTGCTTCCTGGGTGACTTTGGGCCAGTCACAAACTCTCAACCTAACCTACCTCACAGGATGGTTGTGTGGATAAAATGGAAAGGAAGAGGATTATGTAAGCTGCGGGGGGGTTCCTTGCGGGGGGGGGGAAGGCAAAGGCGGATATAAATATAATAAGGGCGCAATCCTCTGCAAGTTTAGACAGAAAAAAGGCCTACAACATGCTGGGGCTCGTATAGGCCTTTTTTCTGTCTAAACTTGCAGAGGATTGCGCCTTAAATAAATAAATAAAATATGTGACGTCCAGAAATCTGGACAGCCATCCTCTGCGCAATGCTGGATCTCGCTGGAAAGGGGGCACAGTCCCTCTCCGCTCCCCGCAGCAGCGGAGCGCCCCACCTTGTAGAGGCAGGCATCCAGCACTCGCTCACACACGTCCCGGGGGTCGCCAGAGAGGCACAGGCGCGAACGCACGAAGGCGCACAGCCCCGCGTTGTCGAAGGTGTCCCAGACGCCATCGCAAGCCAGCACCACGAACTCATCTTCATCCGGGCGGCGCGCCAGCTCGTGGACCTCCGGCTCGGGCGACACCGGCTGCTCAGTGGGGCCGCACCAGGCCACGGCCTTGTAGTCGAAGTCGCCCAGGGCGCGCGAGACGGCCAGCGAGCCGTTGACGCGCTGCAGGGTGACGGTGCCGCCGGCGTTCTCGATGCGCTCCCGCTCGCGGGGCTTGCTGGGCTTGTGGTCTTCGGTGCAGAAGGTGACGGCGGCCGAGCGGCACAGCAAGGCCCGCGAGTCGCCCAGGTTGGCGAAGTAGAGCCGGCGTGGCGACACCAGCACGGCCACGGCGGTGGAGCCGGCGTGCTCCCAGGCTTCAGCCCGCGACAGGGCCTGCATGCGCTGGTCGAGGGCCAGGAAGGCCTCCCGCAGGGCCGCCTTCACCGCCTCGGGGTCCTCCTCCTCGGGGCCCGACAAGGCCTCGGCCGCCAGCACGTGCTCCAGCAAGTGCTGGGCGCAGAAGTGCGCCACAGTGCTGCCCGCGTGGCCGTCGTACACCGCGAAGAAGGCCCAGCCGGCCAGGCGGTCGGGCAGCTGCAGCCTGGCGGTGTGGGCGTCTTCCATATGGGCCCGCCAGCCCTGCATGCAGCCCAGGCCGTAGCTCAGGCCCGCTGCCTCGCCTCGCTCCAGCAGCTTCTCCGTCCGCGGCGCCTCCAAGAAGAAACTGGGCGCCTCGTCCACCTGCTCGCTCTTGAAGAGGCGCGACACCACCCGCTCAGCTTCCGACACCAGCAGGCGCACAAAGCTGGCCATGCTCAGAGAGGCCCGGAGCAGCCCCTTGGACCTCTGCAGGAAGGATGTGCCGCGCTCGTCTCCCGGGGCGGGGGGCTCAGCTGCTGCCGCCGCCACCTGCCATCTTGGGGTTTGCCGGCAGCCAGTATCCCCAGCCAGGGGGCTGCCCGGGTGTGGTTGCCCAGGGCCCAGAGCTTTTGAGGCTAGCTGGGCACTGGGTGCTGCTCCCCAGAGGGAGGCCGCTCCTGCCCGGCCAAGGAGAGCGCCTTAGGACTGCAGCGTGGCTGCCTGACGGGTTGCCCAGTGGCCCAGGCTACTTGTCCGGGGGTGCCCAGCCCCAGCCGGTGTGCTTTGGGTAGCCCGCACATTCTCTCTTCCAAGCAGGCATCACCCTTGCAGCCTTCCCAGCCGCCGGCATCTTCTGTAGGCCATTGCTGGAGTCCTCTCCCCCCCCATCTGCCCCCCAGCCTCCAGTAAGCCACTTCTGATTGGCTCTTCCCCCTCTTCGCTTGGGCATTAGCCAGCTGCTGTAATCTCTTCATCCCACAGCTAAATATGGGATTTTAAGCCTCCTAATCCCCGCTGGCACTCGTGTACGTGGCCCACCCCTGCTCGTGGCCCAGCACCTGGCCCATTTTTGAGCAGCCGGACGGGGTAGGCCAGCCCCCTCTGATGCCTTAAGGCCAAGACGTAAAAAGGCAGAATGGCGTAACCCTCGTCTTGTGTTGTGTTCCAGAATGTGGTGATTTTACTGCTCAGTCACGGAATCCAGCCTGGCTGCAGGATCCGCCTCCTCAGATCCCTGCTGCTTTCACTGGTGTTTCAGGTTTATTTAAAAGCAAGTTTCTAGCCCTTATGACTGTGAAGATGATGCTCGAAACGAAGCGAGGGCCAGGCTGCCTGGTGTGATCTCCGCAAGCAGAACTGTGGGTGAGAAAAAGAGTTCATTTACGCGGGTCGCAGAATCCCGCTTTTCTTGGCGCAGAATCCTCCAAGGCGCCGGAGACCCGCCTTGGCGCCGCGCTGCCCGTTGCGCCAAGCGCGTCTCCTAGGCGGGGAGGGGGGGGAGTGTGCGTGCGTGCGTGCGTGCGTGCGCACAGCGTGCTAACCGGTGGTGCTCAGCCCCGCCGGTGCGCGCGGTACCTTCTGCGATGCAGGCGAAGGAGGAGGGGCCGCAGTGGCTCTGAGTGGCAGGCAGCACCTCTCCGGCGAGGGCGGGCCTTCCCCCCCCCTCCGAAGGGAAGGAAGACCCGGGTACCGCCTCGCCACCCCCATCCGCGGCCCCCTCCTCTTCCCAGCCACACCCTGCGCTCCCGGAGCCCCCCCCCAGCTGGGCGCAGCCCCCTCACGCGCCTCCCCGCCCCTGCCTCCTAGGTGCGCTCTCTCCATCCTCAGCCGCCGCTGCATCCCTCGCGCTCTTTGTCTGCTGCTGCTGCTTCCCTGCTGCCCGCCTCCCCTCTTTGTCTGCTTCCTCGCTCTCGCTCCCCCCACTTCTGGGACCAGCGGCTGCCGCAGCCCTCCGCGGCCTCACCCAGCCCCCCCCCCCCCCGCAGGCCGGCAGGGCTGGGAAGCGGGCAGGAGCCGCTCGGGCAGCTGCCCTCGCCGTGCCCGCCGCCGGGTGGGCCGCAGGGGCGCGATGGGGCCGGGGAGATGAGCAGGCGGCGGCGGCGGCCGGGGGCAGCGCGGCCACAGCGCACCGCGCGGGCATCATCACGCATGGACCTCGAGGCGGCCGGCGGCCGGGGCGATGGGTCAAGTCCTGGGATTTGCCCACTGCAGTAGGTATCTGTGGGGCAGGGACTCGGGGTGGGTGGGTGAGGCGGGGGGAAGACGAAGAACCTTATTTCTACCCCCCCCCCAACACAGCCCTTTTTAATACCCCCCCCCCATTCTCCACGGATTCATTTTCTTAAAAGCAAAGCCCATTTTAGGGTGGGCAGGCGGGAATCCAAGGAGAACAGCAGATCTGAAATCCCTTCGCCATCCAGTTTTCAGGAGGGGCTTTTTATGGCCTTCCAGGGCCCGGGAGGTGGGGGTTCCAGTTCCACTCTACACTTGCAGGACTGGATGCAAAAGGTTACAAATGGATTGCATGCTGCTTCCCCAAAAACTTTAGATGCCCCCCCCCCCACTCCATCGCTGGTACCAAATGTTGAGCTGGGCCTCCAGAACTTTGTTTATTACATCTGATAGTACGACACCCCCACCGCACCCCCACCACTCGCCCCTGGGACCTCCCCCCCCCATGTTCAGATGTGTAAGTTACTTGTGTTTGCTGAGTGCTGAAGGACAGACCCACACTTGCAATATGCACTCTGTACATGCTCAGGGAGTAGTGCTTTATTAATATTGGCTTGTGGCTCATGCTGGCTCAGCTTGTCTGAGTGTGGAAAGCTAAGCAGGGTCAGGCCTGGTTGTTACTTGGATGGGAGACCCCTCCTCTAGTTTCCTGCATTGAGCAGGGGGTTGGACTGGATGGCCTTGCAGGCCTCTTCCAACTCTGTGATCTATGAATCTATGTATATCTCACATGTTCCAAGGTAGAGCCTCTGCTGCTGGGGGAAAAAAGAGTTTTCTGGGCTAAGCACATAGTAAGTTCAGGTCTACTCCACCCCTAGAATGTTTTTAGGGCCTTTCCCAAAAAGGCAGTAGGACATGTCTTGTGATTCAAAGGTGCATAGAAGCAAATTGTTGGTGTATGTATAGAGGTCATCTCTTGCATTTTGCTGGATGTCTAAAAGACATCCACGGGATGGAGTCTGTCTGCATAGAGCTGTAATCCGAAACACGCTTACTAGGGAGCAAGTCCTGTTGAGACTTACTTTTCAAGTAAACATGCATAGGATTGTACTGTAAGGCAGCCTTCCCCAACCTGGTACCCTCTAGATGGGTTGGACTACAACTCCCAGCACCCCCCAGCCAGCATGGAAGGCTGGAATGAGGTAGGCTTTTCTGCCCAGAACTGGCCTTGCTGCTGTTTGCTTGTAACTGGCAGCTGCTTAGGCCGCTGATACCCCCAACTCAAAGGAGATGGCTGCACGTAGTACTTGAGCTGAAATTTCAAGCCCAGTCAAAAAAATGTGCTGAAATGTGACTCGTACAGCTTTCACTTTTGAAATGCATTTTGGGCTTGGGGGAAGAAGAGAGATGCCTGCTTCCAATGGATAACCAGCAAATATTCCTCCTGTTTCCACAGCCACCAACAGCATCATCCATGTCAGGGGGTGTGGGGAGATACCCCGTTCCTTCCAGGAACCTTTTCTAGGGAGGGAGGTTTATAAACAGTATATGGAATTAAGGGGGAGAGGAGAGGGCTGCAGCTCAGCTTGCTGGTTGCTGGCAGCTCCGAGATCCTTAAAAAAGAAAAAAAAAAAAAGGATGATTAAACATAACTGCCCCAGCACTTGGCGCTGCCTCTGTTAAGGGCCTGTCGCCTGTGGAAGTCCTGTTAAATGGACTCCCAAGCATGCCCCTGGAATTTTGCAACAGCAGCAAGGCGTCTGTTCTTTGGTGTTGTGCACACCTTTGTGGGGCTTCTGCTTTGTTCAGGTGTTTTCTTTGCCATGATGCCAACTGAAGGTTCTCTGAAGTTGTGGGGTGCCCCATCTAGAAACTGGGTCCTCGCGGGGAGCTGTGTGGAATTCCTGCAAAGGTCTTAATGGGAAGCCTTTGGATTGTGTTTTCACGTGGTGAAAGAAGCGAGGGGGAGGCACAGAAGCAGCTACCCAACTGGTTGCAAAGTGCACTTTCATGAAACCGCACACAGGACGCTTCTCGTTGGAACAGGGCTTCATGTCTGCCTGCCTCCAGGGCATTCTGAGATTGGTTGGCCCTCCAGGGGTTGCCCATTTAACACATTTTAGCCATCCACACTACCTTTAGATGAAAACACACATTATGCCTGTATGAGGAAGGGCTGTAACTCAGTGGTAGAGACCCTGCCCTGCATGCAGAAGGTCCCAGGTTCAGTCTAAGGCACCCCCAGGTAGGGTTGGGCAAGAAAGACCCTGGCCTGAAACCCTGGAGAGCCACTGCCAGTCAATGGACCTGGGGTCTGATTCATAGGATAGTTCCGATAGAATATCCAGGGCCGGTGCTACCATTAGGCCAACTAGGCAGCTGCCTAGGGCGCAGGGCTAAAGGGTGCGCCAGAAATGCCTTGGGGGAAAAAATACAGCGTTCTCAAGTGGAAAGGGGGGGCGCTAAATATCTGATCTTGCCTAGGGCACCAAACTGCCTTGCACCGGTCCTGAGAATATCATAGGATCATTGAGTTGGAAGGGGCCTGCAAGGCCATCGAGTCCAACCCCCTGCTCAGCGCAGGAAACTAGAGGAGGGGTCTCCCATCCAAGTAACAACCAGGCTTGACCCTGCTTAGCTTTCCACACTCGGACAAGCTGAGCCAGCGTGAGCCACAGGCCGGTATTCAATACAAGACAGCTTCCTATGTTCCTAGATTCTTACACTGTGTGTGTGTGTGTGTAATATAACACGTGTGTGTGTGTGTGTGTGTGTAATACAACACAAATGGATGTTTCTGATGGATTTGTCCATGCAGACTTGATCATTCATTCATTCGTTCTATTTCTATGCCACCCAATAGCCAAAACTCTCTGGGCAGTTCACAGCATGAATATTCAAACATGTGACCCTTGTGTACAGTGCAGATCAGATCTGCCACTGTAAAAGAACAGAGCAGTGCAAGGTGCAGTAGCTTTCCCAAGGGCTCAGCTCAAAATCTGCAGGCTGGCCCTATTCTTTGGGGGAGCTTAGACCACTGAAACAACCCCGAGCAAAGTCTTCCGGCAAAGGAGATGGGGGAAGGGCCGTAGGTCAGCTGCGGGGGGGGGCCCCTGCTTTGCACGCAGGATCACAGGCCCAGTGCCCAGCATCTCGGGTATGGCCGGGGAGACCCCTGCCCGAGACCCTGGAGAACTGCCGATGGTCGGCTCGCCGGCGTAGCACGCAATGCTCAGCGGAATGGACCAATGGTCTGACTTGTAAAAGGCAACTTCCTATTGACCAGTAATGGAGACGCATTAATTCACAAGTGTGATGACTATACATCCTTGTAGGCTTCGCTTGGTTCTAGCGATGGTCAAGCATGCAAAGTATTAAGAGCGGTTGGCTACAGTATGACAATCTGCGATGCGATAAAGTAGCTGCAGTGCCAAATACATCCCGTAACGTTTGCCGTCAGGATATAGGCTCTTCTAGTAGAGGGGGACAAAAGGGAGATCTGCCTTCGCTGGCACCTTGTGGGCGTCTTTCTTGACACGCATGTGCACGATGTAGCATCCACCTACACTCAAAAGATATTTAACTTTTGGAGATCTTGGGTAGGGACGCGGGGAGAAGAAGCATGAAGTCTAACGCACCGCTGATGCATACTAGCAGAATGTTCAGAATGAATCTTCCACCATCTCTCAGAAAGGCAAATGTGGGGAGGGTTTTTACCAGTGACCAGTGCTAGAACAGAGGGACTGTTCCCTCGCTTGGAACATGTGCACTCTGGGGCCAGGTAGCATTATTCGGGACAAGAATTCAGCCTTGATCTTGGGGAGGATTCCCCCCAAAAGTATATGGCACACTGCCCCCATACCCTTGGGCCAGTCACTGACTCACAGCCCAACCTACCTCACAGGGTTGTTGTGAGGATAAAATGGAGAGGAGGAGGAGGATTATGTAAGCTGCCTTAGGTTCCTTGCAGTTAAAGAGGCGGGATATAAATATAATAAATAATAAGCCTAACTATGTGTAACTGAAAGAAATGCATCTTCCCCCCCTGTATACCCTCCCGCCTTCCTTTCCCTCCCGTTCCGCTTTTGTCTCCCCTGTAAGCAAGCTCTTCAGCACAGCAACCTGTCCTATCCCACTTTGTAATGAAAAGCACCTTGTTCTCTCTCTCTCTCTCTCTCTCTCTCTCTCTCTCTCTCTCTGTAGTACCATATCCCTTAACATGGATAATTAAACAATGCAAAATATAAAAGGTAGAATTGGGAGGTCGGTATAAGCCCCAAGGCTGCACTCCTCTAGTTTGAGGATTTTAAATTTAATTTGGATTCTAAAGCAGCGAAAAGTAATTGGCAATCAGAATCCCACTTCCGAACCAGGAATCAAGGGGGGGGGGGGAGATGGTGGCGGTGGAGGAAGCAGAGGCCTGGTGGCAAAGTGCCCCCTAGTGGCCGACTCTGGGCACGCTAACCCTCTGGCAGGCCCTCAGTTGCTCCCTGAAATTGCTGCTGCTGGGGTTCGGGGCTGGGAGGCAGGATGCCTGTGGGATGAGTTTTATCTACCTGCACTGGCGGTGGCCCAGCTCCAGAAGGTGCATTAAATGCTCCCGTGCTTCCGCACTCCAGGCCCACAGTGGGGTGAGCTGAGGTCATTTCCTGGCCGATATGCTGATGGGAGCGTGCGGGAGTGAGGTGGGAGGCATCAGCTCTCCATGCGCCAAGGTAGGGCAAGTGGATACGGCGAGTCCAAACTGACCTGCCAGTAGCCAACTGCTGGATCATTATACTATTATTAATAATAGCAGCAGCAACAACAACAGGAACAATAATAATACAAAGCATTATTCAGTGTGTGTGTTTTAACAGCAGCAATATCCAATCTTTTCAGAGGCAAGGCTCTCCTTGAATGTCAACCTGCAACATGGGACACACTTTTATTAGTTTTGTACGTTCCCCTTTCTGCTTCGTGTCTCGGGTGAGCAGATACAAAGGCAGAGAGGGCTTCTGTCCAGCCCCACAAGTGTTGCAGGAGAGAGACCACGGGCAGGTGCAGCGTGTCCTGTAGGCGTAAGAAAAGCGGGGGGCCCTGAAAGTCTCTTTTTCACATACCTGTTCAAAGTGAAGGAGCTGTTTGTTCTTTGGCGCTTGGTCACGCTCACTGGGGCATGCATGTGGGTGTTTAAAGATGCTGGCTCAGCTTGCCTGAGCGTAGAAAGCTAAGCAGGGTCAGGCCTGGTGATTACTTGGATGGGAGACCCCTCCTCTAGTTTCCTGCATTGAGCAGGGGGTTGGACTCGATAGCCTTGTAGGCTCCTTCCAACTCTATGATCTATGAAATCTATGAAAAGCTATGATGCCCATGCGGTGTGTTTCCTGCAGCAGTTCATGTACCTCTGCATTTGCTCACGTCTATCCCTGGTTCAATTTTGCCACTCTCTCCCAGTTAAGAGATCTCTGAGAAAGATCTTCGTATGCCCTCTGCCAATCAGAGTAAATGGATTGTTGATTTGACTCTGTATTTATTTTCTATCCACTCACCCCCTCCTTTCAAGGATCTTGGCACAACTCACATGGTTCTCTCAATTTTACCCCCACAACAACCCTGTGAGGTAGGGTAGGGTGGGAGACAGTCACCAAGTAAGCCTCATATCTGAGTGGGGATTTGAAGCTGGTGCTAACAGCAGTTTGCCTAAGGAGGCCACCTGGTCACGTTTTGAGCCAAGGACACATTTCAATCCCGTTTTGGATTTCCAAATGTTAGTGCAGCAGCCTTCAGAAGCGTTGGAGAGCAACTCCCAGCATCCCCCAGCCAACATGGCTGACTCTAGGGCATGCTGGGAGTTGTCGTTCAGCACTTCTGGAGGGCCCCAGGTCGGGGAAGGCGGTGTGTCTGTGTGTGGTCACAGCTCCTAAGAGTCCCTCTCCGTTTCTTGCAGAAGAGTCTCCTTCCACCGCCTCCACTACGCCTGACTCCACAGATGGTGAGTACGTGGGGCTAGTGGGAGCAGCTGGCAAAGGCCGCGGGCTCACAGGAGTCCAAACCTGGCTTAGGGGCGCAGAGCTGCGTCACCATTTTGGGGTGTGTGTGTGTGTCTCTGGGGCACATCCTCAGTTCCGGAAGGGCAGACCCCAGTCGTATCTCGGAGGCCTTGTGCAGAGTGAGATGGGGCCACTGCCTTTCCTCCGGGTTCCTCCACAGCCGTGCCTCCGCATATCCACCCTTCCCCAAAGACACTTCCGGGGACTCCTGGGGTGGGTTAGGCAGGTTCATGGGGGAGGCGCGTCGGGGAAGGCCTGCTCACGGCTCTCTGCCTTTGAATACCAGCTGCGTCGGGAGCCAGGGCGGGGGAGGGGGCTTCCCAGGAGGCATCTGCTTGATGGACCCAGTTTGGGCTCTTCTTATGTTCTGACGTTCCCTTCTCTCCAGCTGTCCTTAGTCACCAAAGTGGGCTCCTCTTTCCTGGCTTTAAATGAGAATTGCATTCATGGAGGAAGAGGGGCCTTCCCATGGCTATTAGCCATGAGAAGTGGGATCTGCAACAGAATGTTGCAGCGTGGAGAGTTCCAGTCAGGTTTCCAGCCAGCCAGCCGGCAGGGCACTCCATTCCAGCCCCTCCGCCTGTTTTTCCAATCCCCACACCCCATATTCAGCCAGCATTCCGTGACCACTGCGTCTACTCATTAGGCTGTTCTAGTTTCAAGTCCCCTTACGGTCCCCCCCACTAAGGGTTTTTTTTTTTTTTTTTTGGTACCTCTACAAACCTTGGGCTTCCCCCGAGACTGCCGCTACGTCCCTCTTGCGCACGGAGGCTGCTGTTTTGGCTACCTAAGAATCCACACTCAAGAGAACTGAGTCTGCACTCGGTATATAGCAGCCTTCCCCAACCTGGCGCCCTCTGGATGTCTTGGACTACAACTCTCATCATCCCCAACCAGCGTGGCCAATGGCAACGTCATCTGCATGCCAGATGCTGAGGAACAACACTCTGTGTGTGTGTGTGTGTGTGTGTGTGCTGTTTCCTTCATGCGCTGCAAAGGGCAGAGCCCCTTGCAACGTGTGCGGAAGAGCCCAGGTTCGATCCGCGGCATCTCCAAGTAGGGCAGGAAAAACTCCTACCTGGAACCATGGAGAACGTCGACGATTCCGGCCTGGATGGACTCGGAATTAGGCAGCTTCCTGTGCAGGTTTCCCAGCCGTGTCTAGGTGGCCACGCTGGGGAACAGGATGCTGGATGAGACGTGCCCCCTTTGGCCTGATCCGGCAGCCAGACCCTTACGTTGTTGTGCTCCTGGCCTTGCTCCCGATAAAAACCGGAGCCGGAGTCAGAGCCAGGCATGCCGACCTCCACACGTATCGGAAGTACCCGCTTGGAAGTATGCCTGGGCCCGTCCATATACATTATGACCTCCAGCACAGAGAGACGGGGTGGGTGTGCACGATTTCCAGGCAGAGCTGACCTTGCCCCCCAAGGCGTGACCTTTGTCCTTTCCCGCCCCAGGTGGCAACGATGAATCCGACTTCCCCGAGCTGCAGACGGCGCGGGAGTTCTCCGAGGACGAGGAGGAGGCCTCTGCGGAATGGGGGACGCCGCGGGAGTTGACTTTTTCCTACATCACCATCGCGGCGCCCCCCAACAGCAGCCCAACCCTGGGGGAGCACGGCCCACGGGGCAGGCGCGACTCCCAGACCCGCCGGACACGGGCCCCGCTGCCCCGCACCGAGACCTGCGAGACCTTTGTGCCGGCCCTGGGGGACAGCTTGGAGAACATTCCCAGCCTCTGCCCGTCTCCCGAGGGGGAGGGGGCACCACCGCCGGGCGACTGCCAAGGACTGGACCCCTTCTCAGGCTGGGACGTCCACACGGGCATCGTGGAAGGAGAGGGGGCGCGAGCATCTCGGCATCACAGCCCCGTCGAGCAGGCACTGGAAGGGGGACGAAGCAGGAGTAGCGGCAGCGGCAGCAGCAGCAGCGAGTCTTACTCAGGTACAGAGAGAGGAGAAGCCCTGAGAACTTTGGCTATAGGGCAGCTCATAAACCGAATAAGTGAAAATAAAATGAGATTCTGAAATAGCAGCAGCGGGAGATATGAGAGGGAGTGAAGCTGCTTGGAACCATGGCTCTGAAACAGGATTATTGCCTTTTGTTTCATTGGGCACCTTGCTAGGCTCGTAAAAATCCAACCGGCTTCAAAATAGGGGAACTGGTCAAAGGTGGGATCCTGCCAGGCTTTCAGAACTGAAATGCATGAGAAGCTGGGGCTCGGGGTTTCAGAATCATATATCTGTCCCTGGAAGGTTTCGACAGGCCTGAACACCAAGTGTTGGTTGCTATTTTTAAGGGGAAAGATATCAAGAATGGTCAACATGCAGGAGGTTGGAATGCTCTTGCCATGGTGCTTTTTCCAAATGGGGAAGTTTAAAATTCAGTGTGTGTGTCATATTTTCAACATGAAAAGCAAAATGTGGTTTTTACCTGCTTTTCCCCTTTGGAGAACAAGAGAGTGGAGATTCACTGGGCCTGGTTCGCGTGATCAAACAGCCCGTTGTGGCTTCTTTAAGCCAACGGTGCATAACCCACAGCCTCTTATTGGGTTATGTGAGGGTTGTGGGTTAATTAACCTGGAATTACGACCACCCCTAATCGTAGGTTGTTTAACCCTCGCATAACCCAGCGGTCCCTGGGTTCTCGCGACATGACGAGCTGCAGCCAGGCGCTGAAGATGCAAATCCCGCCCGGCAAGTGCCCCAGCCCACTGTGGCTTAATCAGCCCACGGTGGACTGTTGTGATTGTGCGAACCAGGTCACTGTAAAAGGGTGGGAGTGCCACGCCCCTTGTCCTCCTCTCCCAGTCACGGTTGGGGGTGAAATGTAACGCGGATTAGTTAGAACAGTTTAAACACAATAATCTGGCTGGGCAAGGCATGGCCAGCTGTGGGTCTTCCCCACTCTTTCAGGGTTTATGGATGAAGTGGGGATACTAGCCCACATGAAGGAACCATTCCTTGTGCATATAAATGTACCGCTGTATGGTGAACCTCCAAATCTCAGATGTTGAAGATGTAGGAGAGCTAAAAGTGAACATCTGAACCCCTCTTATGCCTTATACAAACGTTAACAGGAGAAATGTTACATAGATTTCTGACTTTTAAGAAATTGTGTAAGGGCGCAATCCTATGCATGTTTTGGGGCATGCTGGGAGCTGTAGGACTTTTTTCTGTCTAAACATGCCTAGGATTGCGCCCTTGATCTGTGAAAATTGCGAGTAAGGAACTGGGGGTGGTCATAATTCCAGATTAATTAACCCACAACAAAAAAAGTTGTGACCCTTGTGTGTGTGGGCTTGTGAACTCTGCTCCAGATTCTCCCCCGGAGGACCTCCTGCCACCTGACGCCTTAGCGCCCCGACCCGAAGAGGGGGGCCCCTTGTGGTGCTGTCACCGTCCAATCCCAAGCACTGACCTCACCGGAGTTCTGCCAACTCCCCCTGCGGGATGAAGAGATGGAGGAGGACCACGAGGAAGAGGGGGCAGACCAGGAGCCAATCACAGAGCAGCATCAAGTTGAACCAGACCAATCAGGGAACACTCTGGGAATGTACATCCTAGGTGAGCGGACAACAGAGGTCAGGGGAGTGGGTGTCCTTTTGGGAGGTTCCCAAATAAATGCATTAAATGCCCCGGTGGGTCCCAGAAAAAAGCAGGATGTTTTTAGTGCTACCTGTTATGAAACCAAATAGTGCAGTGGCAGTGCACACGCTTTGCACGCAGGGGGTCCCAGGGTGCATCTCCAGTTTATTTATTTATTTAATATATTTAATATATTTATTTACCGCCCAAAGGCTCCCTGGGCGGTTTACAAGAAAAACAGGATAAAAACAATCTTAAAACCCAAAAATATCATTAAAATAGAAATACAAATACAGTTTAATACAAAACAACAGGGATGTTGAAGAGTCCTTGGTCTCGAGTCACGAGTCGAGTCACGAGTCTTTGGACCCGAGTCTCGAGTCCGAGTCCAAGTCCTTGGTCCAAAATGGTGACTCACGAGTCCCATGTCCCAAGTCCCTCCCAAAGCTGACTCCACGAGTCCCTATTAAAATCAATGGGGGGGTTTCCCAACAAAATAAGGTTACTTCAGATGTGTGGCTTAAATAAATTCTAGGCACAAGTGTGCCTTTTTATCTCAAAACTCTGCAACTGATTTTGGCAAGAACAGACCAGGCAGACAAACCCAAAATAACCAGGCAGGCAGAGGAGGCAGGGAACCCCAAAGCAGGCAGGCAGAGGCCTTTGTCTTGGACAATTCAAACTGTGGAACTGGTTAAGAAGAGACCAGGCATGCAGAGGAGGTTGGGAACCCCAAACAGGCAGGCAGAGGTAGCCAAACCCAAAATGACTGAAAGGTTGCATTTTAGGAAAATGATTTTAAAAAATAAACTTGGGTTGTTACTGCAACTAGGTCCTGACAGCACCTGCAGGTGGCATCAAGCAGGGATGTTGACGAGTCCTTGGTCTCGAGTCCCGAGTCGAGTCTCGAGTCCCATTAAAAATATGGGGACTCGAGTGCGACTCGAGTCAGAGGGGGGACTCAGTCCGACTCACGAGTCGAGTCCTCGAGTCCGAGTCCCCATCCCTGCAAAACAATAAAACAAAGCAGCCAGATGAATCAGACTGGAGGTACAGCAGTGATAATAAAAATGGGAATAAAAATCAGTTAACAGAATCTCAAGTAGCAGAGCTGGGATAAACCTCTACCTGAGATGGGAACACCAGAAGCTTCTTTGTCCCGACTCAGACCCTGAGTTCTGCAACCTCCAGCAAGCGGAACATGGCTTCTGCCATTGAACCGCGGTCCCTTCTTGGAGTGTGGATCCCCGTGAGTACGCAGTGCTGGGACAGATGACCCCACAGTCCTGATTCCATACAAGGCAGCCGCCTCCTTGTCAGTTCAGTTATGCTGGCATTCTGTACAGCTCAACCTAATTAAGAGGAATTGTGCCTTCTTCCTCACTGTGTATATTAGTCGCTGATCTGCCGTTTTGATTTTGTAATTGCAGTTTTCTTATCGGGCTAGGCTGCAGAGAAATGTGGAGGGCACTGACAACGCGGGTGCTCCATTCCTTAATATCTCATCCAGCCCACCCGCCCACCCACCCCCCTTCTGCTTTGTATGCCTTTTGCAGACCCTGGGAACGCGTTTTCATGATTACTGTTTCGCCACATTCGTGAGGACTAGACACCTCCCGTGGCGCATTGAAAAGAAAGGAATGAAATGTTCCCGTTCTCTGCTTGGAGGCCGCCTTCTGCAGCTCACAAACACATATATTCTTTGACTGCTTTCCAGGGATTCCTGGACAATGGTGTCTGTGAGTTTCCAGTATGCTGCCACCCGCCCCTTCCCCGCGCTGCTGAACTGCAGAATGCCTGCCCTTCTCTGTTTGCTTGGTTTCATAGCGCTGGCCTCAAAGTAGGGCCTGCTTCGCCCAGGAAGCCTCCCCACTCACGGCCCCTGGCAACGCGCCTGGAGTAGAATTGCGGCTGAGTCGAGTCAGCGGGTATATTTAGCGGCTGTGCTGAGTGCAGCACAAATTGCAGGCGGGAGGGGCCTCCCCCTGTGCACCTCCCAAAGACTCCCCCATGGCCAGCTGGCTCTGGGGCACAAGGCACCTGCAAAGGGGCTCTTTTTGTCTCACACACACCCTGTTCTACGTACGGGGCTGAAGTTGTTTCCCAGCTCCTCATTCTCTCCTGGTCCCTTTTTTCATACAGACCGGCGTGAGCAGCGGAAGCGTTTTGTAGAAGATGTTCTCCCAGTGATATGGGTGTACTATTTGCGGTGGCCCAACGTTTATTCTGGGGTTGAAAAACCACAGTTTCTTATTCCTACGTGTTCTTCCTTTAACCTCTTGTGTTAAAGTGTGTTGCTCTCCCCCCCCCCCCTTTTTTAAAGTTTCAAGTTGTCAAGGTTGCAAAAATACGAATGTATTTACTTTAAAATGTTATAAATGCGCCTTTATCCCAAAAAAGATTTCAGGGCGGTATACATAAAATGACCTAAAAACAATGCAATACAGCACCATAAAAACAACCAAAAGTCTAAACATAAAAAACTACAACCAAGAGGCATAAAACTATATGAACCAGCTAAAAAGATACAAACTTGAATCTAAAAATGTAAACAGTTTTAACATTTGTTTTAAAATGCCGGTGCAGATAAAAAGGTTTTCACCTGGTGCAGAAAAGAGTACGAGGCTGGTGCCAGGGATTTCTTCCAGAGTCGGGGTGCCACCATAGAGAAGGCCCTTCTCTTCTGTAAAGCTTAAATGTACTTCTCTTATGGAAGGAGTACAGAGAAGGGCCTCCTCTGATGATCTTAATGCATGGGCAGGTTGATAGTAAATATTCTGAAAGCGTTGAGGCAAAGGAAGCAGATGCCCAGTTTCATTTTCATACAAGCCAAGTGTTTGTTTAGGGTGGCAGTGTTTAGAAGGGTGTCCACGAAGCAGCCACGGACAGGTGGAAAGGTGCTCACGCAGTGTTCCTTCCAGCATTGCAGGGGGTGCCAAGAGGCAGCTCTCTAATCACACACAGGCCACTTTCGGTGTGGCTCCCAGCACTAAAGTGGTTGCTGGGACTTTTGCCTGCCTGACAACCTCTGACTATGCTCCAAGAGCCCTACTCCCAATGGTACATGCAGCATCTGTGAGCGTTCAGCAGCAGTGAAGGAAAGGCACTCTGCACATGCTCAGAGGCATTCTCTTTATTATTTGGTTGCAAAATTGGCAATACCAAGGTGTCAAACCCATGTCGGTTGACATAGGAGAGTATGCAAAGTTTGTGAGTTACATGGCACTCTGCATCTGTCAAAGACTTCTGTGAAACTCCCCAAAGCTGCAAAGTCCTTAATATATTTTGGTCCTTCAGAAGAGGTACATTGACCTACTGGGCCTCTCTAGTTATTATTTCAAGTTGTTGCAATGGTGGCGTTGAAAATAGGTTCTGAGGCTGAGCCGTGGCTCAAATTAAACCCCGTTCCCACCCTTCTAGGGCTAAAACCAAGCCCTTTTGGCTCTCGGCTTCCACCAAACTAGGAGGATCAATTCTACACACACACACACACACACTCACACCCCTCACTGCTTCGCTGCAGGAGTGCCTGCTCCATAAACTGCCAGCTCACGGCCCTCATCGGCTGCCTGCCTGGTGCTGCCCCTCCCTGCGAGGGCCCCTGGATTGGCAAAGCCTTCTCTGGACGCCGGAACAAGGCAAGACGGGGGATTCTGTGACGGGAGACGGCAGCTGGGATTCGTCAGCTATAAATAGCCCCCCTCCTCCGCCCGGACACGCGCTCCCAAGCCCCCCTCCCGTGACCGGGCATCCCTCCTCCGGCCAGGCACCCGTGGTGTGTGGTGAGGTTCCCGCAGAGCCGCAAGGAGCGTCGGAGCTGCGAGCAAAGGGGGTCGCCATGGCTAACAGAGGTGGGACCCTCCCCTCCTTTAAGAAATAACCTCAGCGGGCACAGCCGGGCGGGGGCTGGAGGGTGACAGATGGGCGAGAGGAACCTTGCGGCGGAGATGTCTGGGCCGGGGGTGGCGGGGAAGGATCAGTGCCCGGCACGGGGGCCGGGGGCAACCAAGCAGCTTGAATTTGGCTGCCCGGGTGGGATGGGGGGCAACCGGCGGAACACGGGGCCAAACCGTAGGGCCTGCGTACAGCTGTGTGATTGTGTGGGGGGGGAATACGAGATCGGGGGAGCCAATGTCCGGGTGTGGAGGAATGACGTGGCTGCTGCAGCAGACGGAGGGCTTCCTGGGAACCCCCAAATCCCTGTGCCGGGGGCATACGCGTCTGCCCCCGCCCCGCCCGGATCTCTCGTGCCTGCACAGGCTTGTTGAACGGCCGGCCTGGCATTTGGGCCTGTCAGTCACAGGGGAGGGGACGGGACGAGAGGCGTCCGACAGCTGCAGGCGTTCTGCTCCCTCGCCCCTCTTTTTCCATCCCCGCCTCCACCCCAGGGCCCGTCTAGAGGGCGCAAGCCAAGGGGCGAGATGTTAGCCCGGCACGGGCTCCCTGATTTAGCCCTCTAGAAGGGCGCGGGCTTTCTCTTGCATTGGCAGGGAGGGAAGCGGCCGGTGGGAAGCCGTGCTGCTGGTGCCGGTTTGGCCTTCAAGCCCCAGGCTGTGGGCTCCTTGGCCGGGCTGGGGCGTGTCTCCAAGCAGCCATGACCCAATGCCAAACAGTAGCCATGGCACCTGGGAAGTAGCTCATCAAGAGTGCCACTGAGGATGTGCAGAGTGCTTTCTCATCACCCGCAAGTTACACACCTGGGATAAAGAGGCCGCAGCCGCTGGGTACGATGGGCTGACTTCCAGACTGGCTGCTTCCACCTTGGGCACAAAGTGGTGGATCGGGCCGGCTTCGTGCTGGGGGAAGGGAAAGGATTGTCTTGTGCTCCTAGAGCAGCCTTCCCCAACCTGGTGCCCTCCAGATGTGTTGGACTACAGCTGGCTGGGGGGATTCTGGGAACTGTCGTCCAACACATCTGGAGAGCTCTTGGCTGGTGGATCTTTGCAGGTTCTCTCTCAGCCAGTGTGGCCAAGCATAACCCCAAGGCACGGCGAGTGTCCTGGGTAGATCGGAGGTCGCCAGCCTCAGTTTCTCATTTGTTCACGGGGCCTGCTGCCACCGCCATCCCAGGTTGGAGAAACCTGGACAGAGGCCGGCGTGTTCACTCGGCAGCAGCAGCAGCCCCACTGGGAAATGGGGATGAGATTCTCCTTCGTCGCCGTGCTCGGAAAGCGGGAAGCTCCCTTGTGCGCCGGGCCAATCGCCAAGGAGGCTCCCCCCCCCCCGTCACAGAGGGGTATAAGTCAACCTTGGGCTTGGGCGGGCTGTTCGGAGTCCTTCCTCTAGCTGTGGAGTCGGCTTATTCCAACAGGGCCTTGCTCCTGCGAGGGGAAAAGAAACATCACGGCCCTTGGCTTAGCAATCTTAGGTTTGTCCTTAACAAACATCCAACATGTCGAGATTAGAATCACAGATGCTTGGATTACCAGGGCCCTCGCCCACCTTAGGTTTTGTGATGGCCCCTTAGCCACTGTTTTTGGAAGACTATGGAAGCGGGGCATGATTTGGCTAAACCCCCGGGGGGGGGGGGGCACACGTCAGGGGCGGGGCTTAATTTCATTAAGCGCCTCCCTACATCCCCCCACCACCACCACAGTACTAGTTGGAATACATTTGGCCAAACTGCATATCTTACATAGAGTAGGGTTAAAGGCGACTCTTACATCTTGCCTACTTGTAAAAGCAAGCCCCGCCCTCTGGCTGCTGTGATATCACAGAAAGTTCAGCAATATTTTTAGCAGTTGCAGGGGAATGGATCTGGCACAGAGAAATCAGTGTAACTATTGTGAGGGAAGTAAAAAATGTGGCTGGGTATGGGAAACCCTCCTGCAGGGCTGAAAGGACAGAACAAACAGGAGAACTTCAAAATAATTTTGTAACGAGTCAGCCAAATCAATGCACGCAGGTCCTAGATCTGGCCGAACCGCGTTGCTTTGTGGGGGGGCGGGCGGCTGTGGGGAGCGTCTGGAATCATGTGAGGGAACAAAGAATCCACGTGGCAAGTGCTTTTATGTGCTGGGAGTTAGGTCACAGATCATGGAGCGGCACAAGTTTCTCACGCACCTGTGCAGTCGTCATAAGGACTAGAGACGTAGATGGCCCTCTTTCTTTCTTTCTTTCTTTCTTTCTTTCTTTCAAAGGCTAGATTCCATACCACCTCAGAACTGACAGGTTCTGACTTTGAAGACCAGCGTAATGCAGCGGTGTTTGTTTGTTTTCTGCTTTAATGTTCTCCCTTCAGTGGCAGACTTGGTGTACTGGCGGGACACCCGCAAATCGGCGTTCGTCTTCACGGCCCTGATGGTGGCGTTGCTCTGCCTGCTGCATTTCAGCATCATCAGCGTGGCCTCCTACGTCTCCCTGGCTGCCCTCGGCGTCACCATCTCTCTCAGGGTTTACAGCAAAGTGCTACAGGCCATTCACCGGGGAGAGGGGAAGAACCCCTTCCAGTGAGTAAGCCTGGGCTAGCCCCAGACAGCTTGGCGCCCGGGGGTGGGGGGGAGGAACCCAAGGGCACCCCCTGCGACATACATGCATCAACGAGGGGCACAATCCACCACTGGGAAGTTCTCACGCGCAAGCCTCATTGAAATGGACGGGAGCCGTACGAGAGCGGCGGGGCGTGCGCAGGAGAAGCTTTCCACTGGCGTACGCTCCCTGGATGGGCCAGATCCATTTGCGTTGCCGCCGTGCATGCTTTACTGCGGGGCTGCAGAACCAGGACACCAACAAATGTTCGGGGCGGGGGGGTGGAGGGGGCGTGGCCATCTGGGGAACCACACGGGGCTGGATTTGGCCCCCAGGGCTTGAGCTTCTGCACCCCTGTTTTAACGGTACCCCAGTTCACTCCTCCCCACCCCCCGCACCTTGCTTGATGGTTAGACCACCTGCCCATAAGAACGGCTGGAGCGCTTCTGTCCCCAGCGCTCCGGACCGTGAGGGGCGCCCCTAATTAGAGCTGCATGGAAGGGGTGCCAGAGGGTTGCTCTGTTCGCACGACTCCCGGCCGTTTCCTCTCCCTGCTCCCCTCGCCAGGGCCCAGCTCGATGCTGACTTGGGGCTGTCAAAGGAGCAGCTGGAGCACCTGACGGAGCGGGTCGTGTTCTACGTCACGTCGGGCACAAAGTCCCTGCAGCGCCTCTTCCTGGTGGATGACATGGTGGAGTCCATTAAGGTGACCGCTCTGCTCGCCTCGCCGTATCCCCGGAGCTTAATTTGGGGAAGGGCTGAGGCGAAACTGCCTCTGAACGGAGAGGCTCCATTTTTAGCTCTGGTGACCAATATAGTCATCCGTGCACCTCTCCTCTTCATGAATTTGTTTTCAGTGCCCTGAAGAATCTTAAGAATTAGGCCTTGTTGGATCAGACCAGACCAAGCAGTCTCATCTTAGCCCAGCATCCAGTTTCCAACAGTGGACAGCTGGATGACCCCAGGAAGCTCATGGGCAGGGCATGAATGCACCCATATTAAGTTGCCCCCTTTAGAGCTCACGGGGGAACTACTTTTGCACCTCCCCCCCAAGCCTCTAGGGGCTGGGGAAAGGCTAAAAGTGCCCCCCTTTTATTTGGACTGGCGCATACTCGGAGATAGGTCCCAGTACAAATCCGCCCCAATTCTTGCCAAGACTTTGTCACCATATTGCTTTCTCGCCACCCATCTTATCTTCCCCTGTGGCAGACACTGGGGGACTGAGGGTGGGGGAACCAAAGGCTGAGTTCCAGTCTTGCTAGGGACCTGGCAGGATGGAACCTCTCCTCCAGGTCTCTGAAGAGAAGACATCTCTGTACTCTATTTGGTCTCGGAAACTTTCTGAATCTAGTTTACACAACAAGGACAGACCCAAAGCAAGACAAGCCTCCTTACATCTCTCTTCTTTCTCTGTCCACTTTCAGTTCACTTTCTTGTTCTACATCCTCACATACGTGGGAGCCGTCTTCAACGGGCTGACCTTGCTTATACTGGGTAAGATGGTTGGGCTGGGAAGAGAGAAAGCAGATCATGTCTGGAGCAGTGCCTGTCGGCAGTGCCTGTTGGGCTGCACTAGACGTGTGTGTGCATGTGTGTGTAAGTCTTCTGTGCCTTTAGGAGCCAGATTGTAAGCAGAAATTCAGCCGGTGAAGCTTTTCTCTGGGCTACTGCTCTATCCCACAAAAAGCTGTACCTGTTGAATTTCTGCTGTGAAAGGCACAGGTGCCCTGAAAGATTTATTTAACAGTATACCCTGACATTTTGCAACAGAACTCTTCCTTGAACTGCTTCCTTACTACTGTAAAAATGGCGCTTTTGACCAGAAGCAGTGGGTTTCGAAGATCCATGATAGTTGCTTCTGTTCCCCCGCAACTGCTTGAAAGAGACCATGGCCGAGTCTGCACATGCCGTAACCCTAGTATGGGTTGTTGAATTCTGGGTAGCCGTGATGTGCAAGCACAGCCGCACTAACAACCCATGGTTTGGTTTGCTCACCACAAACAACCCAGAAAGAGAATCCATGTTTGTTGTTGGCTTGTGAACTCTGGGCTGTTAAACCACGGGTTGTCATTACGTGTGAACCTGGAACTGTGGGTTGCTTCACCAGGCTACCGAGGCGGTAGGCAAGAGCACTTGAATACCCCACTCAGCCACTCTACATGCCCGTACTACAGTGCTGCGAACGCGAGCAGGCGGAGGAGGGAAACAAACAAGCGAGGGACTGACAAAACAAACCACAGTTTGTTCAGTCATTTGCCAGACAAACCCAGATAGGGCAACAAACCAGGAGTTAAATAAACTAGTGATTAGCATTATGTGCAGACCAGGTCCGTGTGATGGGGGCTTGGGGTGGAGCGATTGGTGGGGAGTATTGGTTCTGTAAGAACATGTTGTTGCTTTTTTCTTAAAACATGTATTTCACCTCAAAACCTGAATCCGATGACATTTCGGAAAGACTCTCCGCTCCAGCACTGGAGGGGCGGTTGAGACCTCCAGTTTCCCCAACTGCAGTTTCTCCCAGTGGGTGCTGGGAAGGGGAGCTGAGGGAGGCTGCAGAAGATGGTCACCTCTCTCTCTTTTGCCTTCTCCAGGTGTGATAAGTGCATTTACCTTCCCTCTGCTGTACAGGCAACATCAGGTGGGTGTCTTGAAAGTAACTGGAATTGGTAGACTTTCTTAACGGGAGTTCCCCCTCCCCCATCCCCAAGAGAAGATTCTGGGGATTCAAGCCATTTCTGCTGGCTTGGAAGGGCCCCTCGTCCCACATGTCTGGCTCGTGGTTACTCAAGGGAAAGGGTGGGCTGCAGATGAAAGGTGACCTTTCTAGAGCGATGGTGACGAGCTAGAAGCTGTTTTGCTGCATTCAGTCCAAAGGGCCCCTTTTCTCTCCTGTGTGAACGCTAGGAAAAAATAACACTGGTTCTGTCCTGTTGATGCAGGAGCTGGCTGCACATGACCCTGTACATCAGTGTTCTCCGACCTTGGGTCCCCAGATGTCTTTGGCCTACAACTCCCAGCATGCCCCAGCCAGGGATGCTTTGACCTGGATTCCTGCACTGAGCCGGGGGTTGGACTCGATGGCCTTGTAGGCCCCTTCCAACTCTACTTTTCTATGATTCTATGAACATTTGGGGACCTAAGGTTGGAGAACACTGGTGTACATGATTGGCTACCCCCCTGCCCCCCCATGATATCATACGTACACAGCCTGCTGAACCATGGGAAGAAGGCCCAAGACTTACGGCTGAGCCCAGGATGCAGTTTGCTGGTGTGCATGTCTGCCATTTCTTTTGTGAAGCTATGAGGAAGGACCAGGGGTGTTGAACTTCCTTCAGCCCAAGGGCCAAAGTCCGTTTCGGAGAAGCTCTCGGGGGTCTGCATTCCCGTGGTGGGCCGGGCCAAAGGCAAAAGGGGGAGGCCAAAAATGCCAGCACATTTTGGCTCAAAGCTGTTCCTGCCAGTAACTAAGCCGGGGAGGCATTTCAGCCTTTTAGAAGGGGGGAAAAACAAAACGCAAAAGCTGAGAAGCCACCAAGCGTTCCGTGCTTGGGGGAACGGCAGTGTGACCGCCAGGGGAAGCGGCAGGCTTGGCCTGCGGGCCCTGAGGCTCGGCACCCACCCAAATCCATTCTCTCCACGGATTAGGAGAAAAGCGGAAACTTCACCGGCATTTCAGATGCAAACCTTCAGACTGCCCGAGTTTTAAAGTGGAACGTCCTTAAAAACCACTCCGTTCTTTAAAATGTTACGGCGATAATCACCGATTGTAATTGACTTGTGGCAGCAAAGTCTCCCCGCAAGCAGTGTGTGGGGTGGGGGAGAGACGGCTGGCTGGAGAGAAGGGGGGAGGGGGAGGGCACACCTGGAATGGACTTTTATTGTTTTTGGAGGGACTGGCTTGGAAACAGGTTCCCGGCACAACGTGGCCCTTTGTGGGGGGCAGGCAGGCAGGCTGCCTTTTCGTTTCCCAAAATGTCGGATGGAAGAAGGCTCTTCCAGTGTTTTGGGGTCAGAGTAGTTTGTGGCTGAATTTCCTCTAGCTGAAACCCTTCGATGAACACTCCTTTCCTCTTTTCAGGCACAGATTGACCAGTACGTAGGGCTGGTGAGGAATCAGCTGAGTAACCTCAGAGCAAAGTAAGTTCTGCGTCTTACTCCACCACACATGCCCTTCCCTGTTCCTTCCTCGGGCGGAGAGCGAGGGAGCACTGAGCGTCTTCATCGCCCACTCAGCTGGAGGAAGGAGCTGGATTTACCTCCAGGGCAAACTTTCTCTGTAGGGCCCATGTGTTACATGTGGGGTCATAGATTTGGTAAAGTCCGTCGGTCAAAAAATGTTCACAGCTCTGCTGTGTTCCTTGTAGTATTAGCTATTTGTTGAAGGGGGGGAAATGCTGTATCTTTTCACACATGGATGCTGTGATGTTTCACAAACCAGAAACTGGAAGGTAATTGGCGAACAAGGCTGTGAAAGGGCGCTCCCAAAAATGACGTAGGTACATACACACATCATGCACGACACACACACACACACACACACACACACACACACACAAAGCCTGGCTAGGGGGTTGTCAGAACTGTAATCTTAACGCACCTGGAGGACGCCGCCAAACCTGAGCTCGCTGAAGTTCTCCAAATTCCATCTCGAGGCTTGTTCTGACTCAAGTCCAGCTCAGATTGTGAGCTTTGTTTCTTTCTTTTTACATGAAAATCCATGCATAATTTTCCAAATGTACACGTCAATTGTGTGCATTTTCTAAATGTATGCTGTTTTGAAACCTATACATGCTGTTGAACACTTTTTTTTTTGTTCGTGAATCTCATTGCAAACTCAGAAATGTACAGACTTCCACCCAGGGCTTTTTTTCTGGTGGAACTCACCGGAACTGAGTTCCAGCACCTTTTCTTCTATTAATTGCATTACAATTTAATCGCCATCTACTCCCAAGGAAATGTAATCCAAGAGTTCCGGTACCCTTTTCTCCAGAAAAAAAGCACTGCTTCCACCGCATATTGTGTCCAAGTTTGTGTTCTGTCCGGAAGGTGCAAACTGGGTAAAATCCTGATCCATCCCTAGCTCAGGGCTGTCCTAGCAGCACAGTGCCCCCTAGTGCCCCACCAGGGAATGGCATCAGTGCTTGCTCAGGGACCATCTTGACAACGGCTGGGTACACACGCAACACAACAAGTCAGGGTCTGGGTCGAGTGTGGGTTGCCGTTGAATTGTGGGGTTGTTGTGTTGTATGAACCCAGCCGTTAGCCACAAATAACCCACGGAGAGGACCCGTGGGTGGTTGTTGGGTTGTGAACTGGTGTGGGTTGTTCGTGGTTAACCAACCATGGTTTGTTATCTCGGCTGGGTTCACACAACACAGCAACCCATGGTTCAGCGACAGCCCACAATCAAGCCATCCTCAACCTAGGCTCTGGTTTGTCGTGTTGTGTGAAGCAGGTAAATATTTGGGAAAAAAAGATGTTTTATGACTCGTGCGTGTGTGTGTGTAGAGAGCGGTTGGTAGTGTTCATGCATTTACGTTCACAGCCGACTGGATTCCAATTTCTTGTGGTATACAAAGACAGCCTACAGTTGGGGGGGGGGGACCTCAGCTCAGGGGTACGCAGCACATGCTCTTGTGTGCAGGAGGTCCCAGGCTCAGTCCTTGGCGTCTCCAGTTTCTGTTTAAAAAAGAATCATGCTCTCTTGCCGCACCTCGCTGCCACCGCCCAGCATCTGCCATCTGTGGCAAGTGCTTCACTGTGCCTAATGGTAGGTCTGGCTCTGCCTGGAGAATAAAGCATTCTACAGCACCAAATACCACCTGGCACTTAAGATCTCCCAAGGCCTTGCTTTGAACGCCATCTCACAGGGAAAGCTTGTCCGCACGAAGCTCTTAATCGGCTATACTTTCACTACATAACCTCTAGGTGGTGCTGTGGTGTAGCGGAATAGCACAACTACACAAGAGGAAATCCCATTTTCTGCCATTAGAACTAAATAATGCCCCATTTGCCCTGCTCTAAAAAATTCACTGAAAGTGCCAGTGAGACACAGAAGCAAAACTGGAAGGTGCTGGGAAAGACCTTTAGTCCGAGACCCTGGGGAGACCCTGCCCGAGACCCTGGGGAACTTCTGACAAGATGCAGCTGCTATGCATGCAGGAGGCCCCAGGCCCGATCCCCACATGCATCTCTCGCTAAACATCGGGGAGCAGGGGAGGGGGGGCTGCCTCTCTGCCTGAAACACTGCAGAGCCGCAGCCAGTCAGAGCAGGCTGTCCTCAGCCAGAGGGGCAAAGAACCTGCTTGCAACGGCGGCCAGCTGTGCGTCTCTGGGCAGCTCGCCGTAAGAGGCTACCAGTGATGGCCCCTCAACCTCTGGCTTGTACACCCAGCGCTTTGCATCCAGATGCATGCGCACGGAGCGTCCAGATAGGTTGGACTACAACTCCCAACATCCCCACAGCCAGCCATGCTGGAGGTTCTAGTTCAAGGATATCCGGAGGGCACCCGCTTACGGCCACACTCCTATGCATTTTTAGACAGAGAAAAGCCCTACAACTCCCAGCATTCCTGACCCAGCATGGCTGGCTGCTGGGGCATGCTGGGAATTGTAGGACTTTTCTCTGTCTAAACATGCATAGGAGTGTGGACGTAAGCTTTGGGCTGTCACCTGTTGGTAAAACCCTTAGCCCAGTGTTCTCCAACCTTGGGTCCCCCAGATGTTTTTGGCCTACAACTCCCAGCATGCCCCAGCCAGCGTAGCTGGCTGGGGCATGCTGGGAGTTGTAGGCCAAAAACATCTGGGGGCCCAAGGTTGGAGAACACTGCCTTAGCCAATCGTATGAGTTTTAGTCAACTGATTACTTAGCTGATGAAGGGGGCTTCCATGTATCCAGTGCCCTGCTGGGCGGGCAGAGTGGCAGAGGCGCTCTTCATCTCCCCGGCCTTCGCTCGCTGCATTTTCCTTGGTGCTTCAGAAGAGAAGGGAAGGAGACTGGAAGAGGCTCAGGGTGGCCCATATCCTGGCTTCTCCAGTCTCCCCCCCCTCCCCGCCCACCGGAACACCCCTTTCCCCCCCCTCTCCGAGGTTGATTTTCTGACCTCCGCGGCCGGCTGGCGTGGCTCTTTCCAAGAGGGGGCTTGGATCTCCGGCTCCCCCTTCCGAGATCGGAGCCCTGTCTCCGGCCTCGGAGTGGGGGGGAATCCCCACTATCCTTTGGCCCCTCGGACAATGTCTCGGGGGGGCCACAGGATTGCTTCCTAAATCTGCGTACGTTTGTATGTGTGGGAAACAGTCCCAAAAGGGGAAAAGCTTCTTGGGAGAATGTGCGTGCGTCTTGTAGCAGGTCATCTGAGGAGACGCATTCCCCCTTCTCCTACGAGAGGGGACACTTGTTCAGAGACGGTTCACCATTTAAAAAATAAAGCCTGATTAATTGGGAGACTCCGTTTTTGGTCAACCAATTAAAAAAAATAAATAAAAATCAGTTCATCACACCGATTAGTCGACTAAATCATGCAGCCCTAAAACAAAATAAAGGCTCAACTGGCAGGCAGGCTTGGTGATCCGGGGCCTTGTAGGCAGGGGGAAACGGTCGCCTGCCACTCCCCGCTTAATTTCGCTCCCTTTTCTCTCTCTCCCTAGGATGCTGTCGAAGCTGCCAACAGCCAAAGCGAAAGCAGAATGAATGACATCCCCTTCCCTCTTCCCCACCCTACACACACACACACACACACACACACACTCATACCCTATCCCCTCCATCCGCTCTCCCAAGCATCCCCAAAGAAACTCTTCCTCTCCAGAAAGAGGGCCCAAGCTTCCTGCCCCCCCCCCGCCCCAAGCAGGTGGACGCCCCCCCCCCCCATCGCCAACAGCCTACACGGGGCAGGCAGCTGCTTGCTTCGGTCCAGAACTCCTCTGGCCCAGAAGTCTGAGAAGACAGGATAGGGGAGGCCCCTCGCAAGGAGGGCAAAGCAAAAATCCCTTTGGCATCCCAGCATATTCTCCTCTGCTAACTGCACGTGGAGAGGCTAGTTCTCCCAGCATGCTCTGCTCCACCTGAGCAGCCTGCATGGCATGCTGGGTGTTGGCGTCTCTGCGTGGGCCCCCCACCCCACCCCGCCAAGCTGCCAGTGTAGTCCTGTGGGCGGTGGCGGTCCGATTTGGTGGCGGGCGGGGAGGGCCCCAACTCCAAGGACTTGCGCTCCTCTTCCCCACATATCCCCTCCCTTGCCGCCTGCTGAGTTTAGTTCTGAGTTCAAAGTTGACACCCACCAACCTGGAAGTTGACACCCTCTTTCTTTACGAGCCGGGTTTCCTCTTAAATAGGCGCCGTGTCGGGGTTGGATAGGACCAGACAATCCACGTCCCCTTTCCACACCCTTTCCTTGGGATGCCGCCGCTGCTGTCGCCCTCCTTCACGGGCCTGGCTGCGACTTGGCTAAGGAGGCGATGGAGTCGGTGCGCCCGGCTGCTCCTTCACTCTGCCTGGATTTACACTTTAATAAAAACGGTTGCGGAAAAAAGAAGAGGGTGTGAACGTCGCTTGGCCTCCTGCCTCCTTCACTCTCGTGTGTGGACTGCGAGGGGCGCATGGCGTGTTGTGCGCGGGTGAGAGAAGCGACATTTGCCAAAATCTCCCGCCCCCGCTGCACAACTATTTCATTTCACTTATTTACAGGATTTATGTACCACTCTATATCTGACAGGGCTCCCAAGAGGTGGACAATAAAAAGAAAGAAAAGAATCAAAATACAGGATTGAAATATTTGAAATCGGATTATGCCAATAAAACCGCAAAAAAGCTTGTTTAAATTAAAAGGTCTCCAGTGGGCATTTCAGAGACGCTGGGGGGGGGGGATGCATTCCAGTGGTGGGCGGGGTCAAGGCACAAGGGGCGGGACCAAAATACTAGCATCTCCCCGCTTAAAGCTCTTGCTGTCAGGAGCCAATCCTTGGGAGAGGCATTTCAGCCATTTGGAATGGGAAGGGGGCGGGACCAGGGAAAGGGGCGTGGCCATCTGGGGAACGAGGGCCGTATAGAGACCTCGGGAGGTCCTGTGGTTCTGCACCCCGGACTAATATGAGTTGCCGTATGAAATCCATGGAACGCTGCTTCTGAAACCGATGAAAAGAGAGGAGCTGGTGCACATATCGGAGAGCCTCAGGAGGGCATGCTGGAGAAGAGGCCCAGCCCCAAGATATTTTTGCCGCCTGAGGCGAAGGACAAGATGGTACCCCCTCCCCAAAGTGGAATGGACTGGTAGTTGAACCTTTCTTCAGCACTGGCAATGGGGCAGCATCCTCCGCCACACCTGGAGGCAGCAGGCCCGCCCGCTTGGGCGCAGGGCAGGCCGTAGGCAACAGGCTCTCTTGCCGCACCTCGCTGCCACCGCCCAGCATCTGCCATCTGTGGCGAGTGCTTCACTGTGCCTAATGGTAGGGCTGGCTCTGCCTGGAGAATAAAGCATTCTACAGCACCAAATACCACCTGGCACTTAAGATCTCCCAAGGCCTTGCTTTGAACGCCATCTCACAGGGAAAGCTTGTCTGCACGAAGCTGTTAATCGGCTATACTTTCACTACATAACCTCTAGGTGGTGCTGTGGTGTAGCGGAATAACACAACTACACAAGAGGAAATCCCGTTTTCTGCCATTAGAACTAAATAATGCCCCATTTGCCCTGCTCTAAAAAATCCACTGAAAGTGCCAGTTAGACACAGAAGCAAAACTGGAAGGTCACAATGTCATCTAAAGAACCCGTAAACTATCGTGAGTGGAGAATGATGAGTGCACGATAAATGCCTCATGTTGGAAAATCCTAACTTGAGAAGCAGAGCCTTCTCCATTGTGGCCCCAATGTTTTGGAATGCCCCATCCACGAAGTTCCTGTATCCCACTCACAGCTTTATTTTTGGAAGCAGGTCAAAGACTGCCCTTTTCCAAGGAGCATTTGAGTTGACCAATTGATTATTTTCCCCTGTTGTTTCTTTTCTCTTTTAGTGACTTTTATTGGGTGCGATTGGTCTGATTTGTTTTAAAACTTTTAAATCTTTTGTTTTCCACTCTGCAATTTAAGGGAAAGCAGTCTAGACATGTTTCCAATAAAAGGTGCTCAGCAGCCATGGGAACTGTAGTCCAACACCACCAGGTTGGGGAAGGCTACTGGAAGACTGGAAGTAGGAAGACCTACTGGAAAAGATCCCCCCCGCCCCCTGCTCACTGCTCTGAAGCATAACTAGCCAAATAAACACAAAACCCCGGTGGGAACCCATGTGTTGAAATGGTCCCGACCGACGGCTCACATCCCCAGCAGGGGGAGCCCAAAGACTGGCACAGAAGAATATTTGCTCAGAATAAGCTTGTCTTGCTAACAACGTGGGAACTTCTGCTCCGATATTAACAGTTCATTGGTTTATTTTATCCATAACGTAGTTCAGAGGTATGTTTGGCCTATGGCAGCCTTCCCCAACCTGGTGCCATGCTGGCTGGGAATGATGGGAGTTGTAGTCCAACACATCCGGCGGGGAAGGGTGAAATAATGCTACATGTGGATTGATCCTTTAGTTAGTTTTGAAATAGAATTTAAACGAAGGATCAGACACATCCATGAAGTGGGGGAAAGGTCTTTCCTCATCTCTGAAGACGGCGGAGTGCTTATGAGCTTGGAATCGGAGCCAGGACACCCAAAAACAAGACAGTCGTTTCTGCACCTAGGCTCTGCAGATGCTGTCGGACTCCCATCATGCCTCACCATTGGCCTCATGGGAGTTGCAGCCCAACATCTGTGGAAGGCCACAAGTTGGACACCCCATTCCACACAGCTGGGCGACTCCCTGGACATGCAGATGTTTATAAATTAAGAGGGGGAAGAGCTCCTAAACAGCTCAATGAGAACTGAGCACACTCAACTCTCCCCAGGAATCACACAGACTTCCCCCATCTGGCAGCCTCCAGTTGTGTGCTGGACTTCAGCTCCCATCAGTGCCAGCCAGGCAGGGCTTTCTGACAGGGCCGGTGCTACCATTAGGCCAACTAGGCAGCTGCCTGGGGCGCAGGGCTAAAGAGGGCGCCAGAAACGCCTTGGAAAAAAATACAGCGCTCTCAAGTGGGAAGGGGGGCGCTAAATATCTGATCTTGCCTAGGGCACCAAACTGCCTTGCACCGGTCCTGCTTTCTGAATGCCAATTGGGAAAGAAACATGGGAAAACGGGAGAGGCAATTGGTCTGTTTGCGCCCATCCATAGAATCGAGTTGGAAGGGGCCTACAAGGCCATCGAGTCCAACCCCCTGCTCAATGCAGGAATCTAGGTCAAAGCATCTCTGACAGATGTCTGTCCAGCTGCACCTTGAATGCCTCCAGACTGGGAGAGCCCACCACCTCCCTAGGTAGTTGATTCCATTGTCTTATTGCTCTGACACTCAGGAAATTCTGTTGCTTCTGTTCCTTTTGAACAATATCCTTCAATTGCTGTATTCCAGCCGTGGGAGTCATCCCATCAAGTTTCAGTTATACCTATCAAGTCGTATTTGCCCTCATGCGTTAAGAGTTCATTCTGTTTGTTGCCCAAAGTCTGGGCATTAGTATAGAGACATCGAAGACTATGTGCTTTATATAGTCCAACTTTCTTCCTCCATTTTGTGGTAGACGATCATTGGGCACCGCTGGAGCTGTTCTCTCCGCTGTGTCACACAGAGGCCCCTTCTTCCATGGTTACTCCCGAGTTTATGTCTCCTTGGAGGAGGGCAGGCCGTCCCGCAGCTACTGTGGAAGGGTGAGCGCGTGCCCCAGCATTTTGCCAGAAGTCCCACTTGCCGCCGCCCCCCCCGCCCCCCATAGCCGGCTCAGGTGGTTGCATGCCTATCGCCTGGGAAGCGAAGGGGGGCTGTTAAAAACAAGGCGACCAGTTGTACATAGGCGAGGACTCCCTCCCTGCACAGAAGTATGTACGTGTGTAAAATGTTTGCAAACCCACATGGCCCAGACGGTGCCTGCGAAGCCCCAGCCAGGACTTACAAAATGACAATTGATGACAATTGGGAGAGGCGGGTGGAAGGTGGCCGGGGTGGGCAGAAGCCTGAGGTCGGGCAGACTCCGCGAGTCCGTCAGGTCTGGCCAAGAGCAGTTGAGATACTCGATGTCAGTGATGGCGAACCTATGGCACGGGTGCCACAGCTGGCACGCAGGGACCTCTCTGTGGGCACTCGAGCCATTGGTCACCAGATCGCGAAAAGACCGTCCCCTTCTGCAAAACACTAATGATCTTGTTCTTTCTCACAGTGTGGATCAGAATGATTTTATTCTAGAATTCCTGTTACAGAATTCTTTTCTACATTGTTATCACATTTAAAAGATTTTGAAGAATGATGCACAGAGCATGGCTTGAATATAAAGCCCTAACAGTTGACCTGAGTGCTGCATGTGTTGCTCTCAAACTAACGGAGTATGAGCCAAGGTTTGACAAATGCATGCAATAGCAAAAATCACATTAATTGTGCAAAAGCATGCCCAATGCAAACTTTTACCTAATGCAGTGTTTGCAGTCCAAGACATAAAGTGTTTAAAATGTGTTAAGCACGTTTAGTTTTCTTGTTTATCTTGCTCATCCTAGTACCGGTTGACTCTTACTAATCCAACATCTGTAGAAGCAGGGAAAGGACCCGGGGTAAAGCTTGCCCCATACAATTTCAGTCTGGCATATAATCATATTACAAGCTGAGAATCCCTTATGCAAAAATACATGTGCCTAATTATTTAAAAAGTTTGTATAAATTCCTTTCAGGCTATGGGTACTATAATAACTTTTTGAGTTGATTTTTTTTTCAACAAAAAACTGTTTGTATCATTGAAAGCTCTGTTATTGTGTTTTTCTTTTAAGACAAAAGATGTTAATTAGTTTGGACAACTGTATGAGTTGTTTTTCTAAAACTAAAACCTTGGTATTCAGGTTTAATTGCAGTGTTGGCACTTTGAAATAAATAAGTTGGATTTGTGTTGCAGTTTGGGCACTCGGGCTCAAAAAGGTTCGCCATCACTGCTCTATGTCAAGGAGTCAGTTGGGCTGGTGGCAAAGGCAGGCAAGAAGGCGGGTCCCTGCCCAGGCCCCACCCCCAGCAGGGACCCACTGACAGGAGCCCCCCGGACTGGCACCTGCCTCTCGGGTAGGGGGGGGGAGCAGCGGCAGACGCCCGGCCTCTTCTTCACTCCCCGGCGCTCCGCCTGCCAAGCAAGCGAGGAGCAGCCATAGCAGCGGGTGCCAATGGCGCTGAGAAGGTAGCCTCCCCTGGGCAGTGGGCCCATTGAGGGTGTCTTGCTCGGGGGCCCTCCGAAACCTGGAGGTGGCACTGGCTCAACCCCCCCCCCCAGGAAAACGGAGGGCAGTACAAGTGGGGGGGGGATTGACCTGCTCAAGTCCCCCCCCCCAGCTTCTAGAAAGTATCACAAAGGGGATCGCGGATGCGCGCTGCGAGGGTAAGACTCCCACGGGCCGCCCATGGTGCCGGGATGTTTCAGCAGGAGAGGAGAGGAGGATCGCCATTTCCCAGTCCCCAGAATTGCATCTGCCAAGAGAGTGCATATCAATGGTTCCTTCTCAAACTGGGGAGAGGTAACGAGCGGGGTACCGCAGGGCTCGGTCCTGGGCCCAGTGCTCTTCAACATTTTTATTAATGACTTGGATGAGGAGGTACAGGGAATGCTTATCAAATTTGCAGATGACACAAAGTTGGGTGGAACAGCTAATACTCTGGAAGACAGAAACAAAATTCAAAGCGATCTCGATAGGCTGGAGCGCTGGTCCGAAAACAACAGAATGAAATTTAATAGGGATAAATTGCAAGTGCTGCACTTAGGAAAAAGAAACCAAATGCAGAGTTACAGAATGGGGGACACTTGGCTCAACAATACTAGAAGTGAGAAGGATCTTGGAATTGTGGTAGATCACAAACTGAATATGAGCCAGCAATGTGATGTGGCTGCAAAGAAAGCAAATGCTATTTTGGGCTGCATTAATAGAAGTATAGCTTCCAAATCGCGTGAAGTGATCATTCCCCTTTACTCAGCATTGGTTAGGCCTCATCTTGAGTACTGCGTCCAGTTCTGGGCACCACACTTTAAGAAGGATGTAGACAAACTGGAGAGGGTTCAGTGGAGGGCAACAAAGATGATAAAGGGCCTGGAAACAAGGCCCTATGAGGAGAGACCGAAAGAACTGGGCATGTTTAGCCTTCAGAAGAGGAGACTGAGGGGAGATACTTAATCCAGCACTCTTCCAGTACTTGAAGGGTTGTCAACTTGTCACACAGAGGAGGGCCAGGATCTCTTCTCGATCATGGGCTCAAGTTACAGGAACCCAGATTCCACCTAAACATCAGGAAAAATTTCCTGACTGGCAGAGTAATAAGACAATGGAACCAACTACCTAGGGAGACGGTGGGCTCTCCCACTCTGGAGGCATTCAAGGTGAAGCTGGACGGCCATCTGTCAGGGATGCTTTGACCTGGATTCCTGCATTGAGCAGGGGGTTGGACTCGATGGCCTTGTAGGCCCCTTCCAACTCTACTTTTCTATGATTCTATGATCTCTCCCCCCACCTTCCCTGATCTGAAATGCTCAGATCTGGGCAAGCAGCTCTCCTGCGCTCAAGCAGAGCACGGCGGGGGCGCAGGAGAGAAATAAAGGTGTTCTTGAGCACTTTCCCCTTCCTGATGCTGACCACTAAAATCCGTGCGCCCCCCTCCCGGCAGGCCTAATCAGGAGCTCCTACAAGGCTCCTTATTCCAGGCTGGCTGGAGCCCCGACTGCAGCATGCGTGCTGCAAACGGTCCCACTGGGCTATGGCTATCACCCATGAATCGATATACAGTAATACCTTGGATTGCAAGTAACTTGGTTTGAGAGCGTTTTGCAAGACAAGCACATTTTAAAATATTTAAATTTTTTTAACTTGATATAGAAGCAACGTCATGCAATACAAGTACTGTAGTACGGCTTAAATTAAAAATCTCTGTACAAATTTTTTTGGGGGGGATTTCGTTTGGATATAAGAGTGTTTTGGATTACAAGCACGTTTTCGGAACGAATTATGCTCTCAGTCCAAGGCATGACTGTAAATAAATGGAGCCTCCATATGTAGCGGCACTACATCTCTGTGTCTCAGACGCTGGGGGCGACTTTTTTGTGATGGGGGGGAACTGCTGCCTCCCTGTCTTGCTTCCCCCCCCCCCCATTTGGCGGAGTTGAAGACTTCCTGTTGGGGAAAGAGAGCTGCTGGAGCAGATGCCTCCAAGCGGGGGCTCCCCCCCCCACCTGTGATATGTTGGAGCACAGGGGGCAGCTCCTTCAAACACGTCACTACATATTTTTGGTCGACGCTGCAGCACCAGGACCCAGAACTCACCCCCATCCCAGAGTCAGCACCAATGAACCAGAGCCCGCCCGCCTCCCGGGCCTCTACAGCCCCCAGCCCTGCCCCACCCTGAGCGCGAAGGGTGAAGGCAAGAGGCGATCAGGTCTCGGTGCTGAGAAAGCCAGGCAGATCCACGGCTCGAGATCTTTTATTGCACCTTTTAAATGGTTCTTTTTTTTCTTTCTTTTTTACATGAGTTTGAAAAAATAGATCTTATATTCATCATTTTAAAAAGTGCATTTTTTTCAAAGCTGACTTTATTTGCTATTTCGCTAACCAGTTAAGTGCAGGACAGGAGGGCCTCGGCAGGGTCCAAAATCTCACCTTCCCTTCCCTCTGCTGGCCCCCCATTGCTTAATAAAACACATCACACAAAAAAAATATTACAGCACAAGGGGGCAAATTAATAATAATAATAATAATAATAATAATAATAATAATTAAAAAAATAAAAATATTCCCCCATCCCCAGCAAGTGCATAATAAACATTTTTTTTTTTAAAAAAAGCTGGTTAAAGTAAAAGTCCATAGATTAAAAATAATATTTTAAAAAACAACATCAAAAGCTTGTTGGCCACAATAAAATTTTTGGAAACATTCTGTATAGCGTCATGGCGTGCTCTAGAGATCCAAAAAAGCAAGATGGCAGCTTCCCCAATCCATAAACACACTTGTGCGGTGGGTTAATACGAGGCAGCGCAGTGTAGAAGCGGGCAGCGCCCTTGCACAAGCACACACACGAGATACACAGCAGCTGCAGTTGGGAACCAAAGCAGAGATGGAGAGACCCTGATGGAAAAATCCCGGGCCTGTGGAGAGAACAGCTAAAGACCTGTGTGCCAGCCAGTCTCAGAGGTGGGGTGGGGTCTGCCCTTGACACTTTTCAAAGAGCAAATACTTAGCATCTCAGGACTGATGGGGAGGGGGCACCAAAGTGGCATCTAGTGGGCGGGAAAGGAAAGGAAAAGCTAGAGGGGAGAGGCAAAAAATAGGCCAGAGGCTTAGAAATAGTGTGGAGCTGAGAAGGGTAGAAGGCAGCTAAGCAGGGCTGAGTCTCACCACTAGCATTACCAGCCTGAAAGAGCAGTGGGGAAAAAGCCCTCCCAAGTTTGGGTCGCTCCCAGGCTGCTATATTAACAGAACAACCACAAGGAATGGTTTAAGGCCAAAAGAAAAAAAGGAAAGAGGAGTTCAGGCCAGGAGGTGGCTTTAACTCACATCAGCCAGAAGGTTGGTCTGGCAAAGGGCAGAAAGACACAGTCTCGCAATATCAAAAAAAGCATCTATAGAGGAAAGCGGTCCATTCACAGTATTGTCACCAAGCCCCCCCACCCTTATTCATCAAGGCAAACCTCACAGAGTTACCTCCTCGCCCACAGATGAAACCGAGCAAGGGAGATGATCCAGCGGGGAGAGGATTCATTCTGGGGAACCTGGCAGAGTTGGAAAGGCGATTGGTAGACCCGGCATTGAGTTGACTGGCCAGTCAAAGAACAAAGGAATGCAGCCATGCCTGGGCAACCATGTCACACCCCTGTGCAATTTCATAGCAAAAAGCCCCCTGCTTTGTCCCCAATACGTTTGTTAGCCTCTAAAAGGCACCGGTGTTTTCTGCTAGATTAAGTATTTTATACCCTTTTCCCTGCTAGTTTACTATAAGTATTTTTAAACTGCCCTTCAATAACATTTCCAGAGCAGTCCCTACAAAATGTGACAATGGAACCTTGTGAACTAGGAGAGTATTTTATTTGCAAGCCAATAAAGGTAGATTTTCCTTCCACTATAAATTATGGGTGCAATCCCACTGAACCCTGCGGTACTTACTTCTGAGCAAACACACATAGGATTAGGCTGTAAGTACTGTATACATCCCATTGATTTCAGTGGGTTTTAAGCACCCTGTGCACAATATTCCAGACTTGTTCTAGTTGTGGCACAAGCATTCCGTCGGCACCTGCCAAAATAATCTGCACAAGCTGCTGCCACAATCAGACATTTAGTTCCTGTGGTACTTTCCATACTCCAGAATGGAGATAACTGGCAAAATGCAGCTTCTTCTAAGGAGATCCAAAATTCAGTTTATGCTACGTTGACTGACCAATAACAGGAAAAGCACTGAAGTGCCCATTTTTAGCAATGCAACTGGCACAGAATTCACAAAGCAAGTTAAAGCAGAATAAGCTAGAATGCAGCTTTGGGGTGGGGGGCACAGGTAGGACCCTGTTCATCCTCATTGTCCCTACTGACAGGTCAGCCCCTTTGCTCGGCTTCTTACAACAATGCTGGCAACAGTGGCAAGGATTAGGGAAGTATCACAGTCCAGGTCAACCAGGGCTTCCGTTCAGATGAGGCTCCCGTTCCAAGAAAGCAAGCTAGGCTCAGAACTCTCCAAGGGGGTGGGATCCATACTTGCAGCCCAAAAGCATCCTGGTGCCTCCCGGTTTGAAAATTGCAAAGCCCAAAATATGGAAACATTAAAACGGACGACCATCAGTAAAGACTCTCCATCGCGGGTGGCGCCCCCGAAAGTTTGACGACGACAACATGTTGCGCAGCCAGAGACGCGGTGGTGGCATAGCAGGCGCCGGCAGCGGATTTGTGGTTTTTTTTTTGGGGGGGGGGCGTTTTATAGGTCTGATGCTCCCAGATGGTTGGGCGGGGTGTGTGTGCGTGCGTGCATTTCCATCTCTGGCCCCCCCTCCACTCACACCGAAATTTGCGCATGTGGGTTTTTATCGGTTTAGACACAAAATCTGAGTTTGGGTTTTGGGTTTCACAAGGCAAGGAGCGAGGGGGAGTTCAGGGAGTCCGAGGAGTGGTCGCTGCTGCTGTTCCGCTGGTGGGTGGCTCCGCAACTGGCTCCCTCTGGGTAGGTGAACACAAACGAAGACGTATATGAAGGGTTAACCGGGTACGGCTCGGTCAGCTGTTCACCATGTGTAAAGTAAGAACTAGAAAACGCTACCTCCGCCGGGCCCAAGGCTTGGACTCCGCCAAGGGTCTGCTGGTAGTGGAGGGGCACCGATGACGAGTAGGCCGTCGGCCCAAAGGGGTCCTCTTTGACAGGCATCGCTAAAGAGCCCACCTCGGTCGAGGTGCTGGGCTGGCCAGCCAGCTCTGGCACGTCCTCGTAAGGGATTTTGCAGCTGGGCTTGTGAGCCACGAGGACAAACTCCAGGCGCTCTCTCTCCTTCTGCAGTTCGGCTATCTCCGACTCCAGTTCGGCTTTCTCTTCCTCCAGTTGGTCCGTCTCCTGGGGAAGAGGTGAGGTGGAGCACTGGAGTCAGTATGGGGGGGGGGGGGGGCAGAGCAGCAAGGGGACCGCGAGAGTTAGTGAGGCATGATGGGACTCTGTTTGGCTGACTGGAGCCAGACAAGCTGTGGGCCTGAAGCGAGAGAGGCACCAGCTGCCACATCTCCATCAACTTGTCTCCTTCTTGCACCAATCCAAGAGAAGCATTAACGGTTGCGAAACCCGCTAGGCTTGGCGCAGCCTGTCCCGGCTTCCTCAGCATCCTGAGGCTAGACTTCCTCCTAAAACAGAATCCCTTCAAGTCCCATCTTTCCTTTTCTGATCAGGGTGCTCGCTCCATAATTCATCAACATCAGGGGATGAACTCATTTAACAGCCTGCTAAGGCCAAGCCAATAAACTGGGAGCAGGGTGGGGGTGGGGGGCTGCCCACAAATTCCCTAACCAATTTTGGGGACTGGGGTGGGGATTCTTAATTTCTTTCTCCCCCTTCAAAATGGCAGCTGCAGGACCAGGAGGGATAAGAGCCACCCTGGCCTACGAGATTCTGTGGCACTCATTCCTCCACTAACAACAAGTTGGAGGGTTAGAATAGCAACTGCCTTGCCGGGAAGAGGAGAAAGCAGGAAATGGGCAGCAAAGGAAGAGTTAGGGAGGGGAGAAGAAAATAAACTCTGAACTGGACGCTTAAAAGGGGAACAACACAGGAGGAACTGGGATTTTGTTCAAGTGCAGCAAATTAGCCAAACTGGCAAAGGAGTCTTGCCAGAGAATCCCATGTAAAAATAGAATCTGTCCACAAAAATTGTTCCAAAAAATCCAAATTACGGTACTGTGCCATAACTAAACGAACAAAGTTTTATCAGGACCATATAAGGCACTTTATCCATAATCTTGCTGGGAAAACATGGTCTTCACCTTTGCCCTTAAAGTCTGGTAGGGAACTCAAGTGGGCTCTTGGGAGACAGAAAAAAAGTCCTACAACTCCCAGCATCCCCCAGCCAGCATAGCTGGCTGGGGAATGCTAGGAATTGTAGGACGTTTTTCTGTCTCAACATGCATAGGATTGCATCCTAAATGATTGACAGTTTGCTGTCCTTTAAAATCCGAAAAACAAGCTACCCGAAGCAGGCTGCATCATCACGCATAACGGCAGGGCTGGCCACCCCTCCTGAGCTTAAAGCTTGTGGGGGTTTCCTAATAGTAACGAAGCTGCATCATGAGCTCACATCCTGAAGTAGCCAAGGAGTCACAGCTTACACAAGGACACACTCACCGCTTGAAGTCGGTCGGTCAGTTCCCGGCGGCGATTCCGGCATTTGGCCGCCGCTAGCTTGTTCCTCTCCCTACGGACCCGGCGTTTTTCCTCTTCCTCGGGTGTCAGCTGCTAGGACAAGAAAGACATGGTTTAGTCAAAGGACGAAGGCTCAAGAGTTTCCCTTCCTAGACATGGCAGGATCCCAGAGTGCTTTGCTGTTGCTGGAGAACGATGGGGCAGACCATGTGCACCCATCTCTAATTGGGACTGGGAGAGGCTGTTCCATCTTTAGCCTTAAGACATTAAGACAGGGATAATGGAAAGGGAGATACGGCCAGGGTGAGATAAAGGTCCTCAGATCTACAGAGGACATTTCTGCTGCTAGCACCATAATGTTCTTACTTGTGGTGAGGTGGATTCATGGACTGGATTTTCCACAGTCTCACTAGAAACCCAAGGTTCCACATGCCATCCATTAACACACACCCCTTCCCAAAGGCAGCAGTAAGCCGCCGCTAGCCAGAAGAATACACCCCAGAAGAAGTAAGCCAGAAGAATACACCCCAACTTCAGGGGGGAGCAACATGCAACTAAGTTGAACTCGAACCACCAAATATTGGAGCTTCAAGCAGCCAACACTGGCTGGCTATTTTCAAGGCTATTTTCAGTTTGCTTCAGGTGAAAGATGCAGAATGGCAGATTCCTTGTTGCACTTCTGGCTGCGTTCTCCATACTTTCCTTGCACCCCACACCCGATGTCAACTGTCCCCATGGGGGTGGGGGCAAGAAAGCGGGCAGCAAGCCAGGAAAGCATGCAGAATGCAATTGGGCTGATCTATTCCCACCCCACCTCCAAATGCAGCCAATTAAGGGATTTTAGGAATCTCTTTTAAGTTCCAGCATGCTGGGGGACCCCCAACTAGCAGGACTGGATTTAGGGCGCAAAATGATTTGAACTAGTAACCTCATTTCCGATGCCCCAGAGGAAGTTCCACAGCAGAAGCAAGGCCCTACAGTCCTCCCTGCTCACCGTTTCTTCCCGCGTCCTTCGGGGCCGAGCCCTGGTGGGGTGGGGTGGGGCAGCAGCCACGGGGGCAGTCGAGGGACCGGCCGCATAGGCACCCAGTCCCGGGGCGGAGTAGCTGGTGCCGGGCAGGTCGTAGGGGTCCACCGTGGGCGGCTGCTGCTGCTGCTGCTGCTGTGGCGGCATTTGCTGGCCTGGCGGCGGCTGAGACTGCGCCATGGATGAGATTAAGGTAGGCTGCACCAACCACTGGAGGTCTTGGCTAGTTGATATCGCAGTCACTGTTGGCACAAAAGATCCAGGCATCTCCCCAAGGCCACTGCACTCCTAGAGAGAGACAAAGACACCACAGGCGTCAGAGACTGTAACAGAGAATGAGACCAGAAATCATCTGCCGCGGTTCATGGACTATATCAGCCTCCCCCCCCCTCCCCCAGTGCCTTCGAGACATGCTGGACTACGAAGCCCCATCATCCCCAGCCAGCGTTGGCCATGATGGGAGTTGTGGTCCGGCACGCCTGGAAGGTGCCAGGTGGGGGAAGGCTGGGCTATGCGATACAGGCCATGAAAATGCACTCCAGCGGAAGGGGGGGGGGCTCATGTACATGGTGTCCCGCTTCACTGCCAAGGGCTGCCCCCCCCCCCCGGGGTTCTTTTTCAGGCTCTTTCCTCATTCAAAAGAGAGAAGTCCACATTCAGCATCCAGGGGCCAAACGGAGAAGATTGCAAGACAGGGTTTTTGGGACCTCCGACACAGCAGGGCACGACAGGAGTGTTTCCGTACAGCTAAAAACCCCACCTCAAATGTGAACTCTTCGTTAAGGAACCAAAACCAAACCACCCCCCTTTATTTTGTTCATTGTACTTCTGTCCCACTCTTCCATTAGAGAAGGTTCCGTGGGGCTCTCCACGATCACTCATCCTGAGGTGCTCCAACTCAAGATATCATTTTTTATTTAAATTACTGTCTACTCACAGAACTCAAGTCACGTACGTGCACAAAAGCCTTCTATATTTTTGCCTTAGAGACTTGACAAGGAATCAACAGGGAGCAGAAGCGTCAGTGACCGATAGGTTCACGTGTCCCAGACAGCAGCAGCTCGTGCCAATGCATCTGCCTAACCTTAATTCTAGGATCTGGAGCCTTCCAGATTATCTCTTTGAAGCCCCTGGCAGCCCCTTCACTACCCAGAGTTGGAACCAAAAGGGTCAACCAGCTAAGTCAATCGCAATCAGAGAACCCCCCAGTTGGGTCTCCAGTTTAGACTGCCACCTAAGACAGAAGTCGCCAAGTGGCCCAGAGATGCAATACAGATGATATTTTATTAAACCAGCTTTGATTTCTGTTCAATCGTTCGTGCAAGCTTTAGTCAGCTCATCATCACATGTTTTGTCCACATACCAGGGGAGAACTATCCAGGTTAGAACTGCAGGCTAAGATTCCTCAAGCACTCTGTCAATGGCTACAACCACCATGGCCATTTTTAGGACAAAAAATGCTCTCTCATTGACTTTCAAGGGCTTTATATAACATGGGTTCTACACCGATGCTGGGGAAAGCTCTTGTTCGAAACCTTGGCCTCCCCCCCCCCCCTTTGGTGTTTTTCAGGCTCCAGCCTCAAAGCCCACAGGTCTGTGGAAGGTGAGATACAATGGCCTGACCCCAATAAGATCAGGAGAGAAAACTCCCCAGGGTTTCCCCCACAGCAACATTGCTCAGAAATAGCCTGCAGGCAGGGAGATCTTGGCAGCTAAGTGCATGGTTGCTACCCCCCCCCCCCCAGCCCCGCTTGCTTCTTATGGGCAGAGAGAGAGAGAGAGAATGCATTTGAGAGAATAGGTTGAATTGCAAAAATAAGCCTCACCTCAAGATTTGCCAGCCCTTCCTGCCCAAGAGCAAGGAAAGGGGCTCATGCAAATGGGGTGGTGCACAGCACAGCACAGTTTAAAGGAGAGGCTCTTCCGAAAGCCGTGCCTGCCTCAAGAAACTTCACCTGCCCTAAAGGCCTTTGCCCCTGCTCCCACATGGGTGGCGAGTGGCCACTGGGGTGAGGCAAAGGCACCTGGATTATGCTCAAGAACACCACTGCCAAGCCCTGGAATTTCAACACATCTATCCTTGCCCGCACCTCACACAGGGGCCATCAGCTGGCTGTACCCTCCCACACCCCCTTTATTCCACCCTTTCCTGGCATCCTTCCTTTGGAGCTCTAAATTGCTTTCCTGTGACCAAGGCTGGTTCTCCTGGAGCCTTCCTACGTGCATGGCCATACCCGCCCCCCAAGGAAGAGGGGACACCATGAGGGCCGCCTCCCCCACCTCCAGTTGCAAGGAGGAGGCGGCCGACGGACGCTTGAGAACGTGGGAAGACCCTGAGGCTGGACCAGACCAAGGTCCACCTGGTCCAGCATTCTGTTCACACAGGGCCGGCCGGCCAGCGACCCGCATCTCCCCATTCGCTTCTTCCACACCGGGCATAATTTGGTGCACCTGCTTATTTTGGGCTGCAGCAAACCCCATTATTCCCCCAGCTATTATGGGATGGAGTGCTGATTATACTGTGCAGCCCCATGAAACGGAATGCACAGCACTCTCCCCCCCCCCCCCACCGCCAGGCGGCTTATTTTTAGCCCTCCTTTTCTCCGCATCTTTTGACCCAGGCGGCGGCGGCGGCGGCAAGCAGAAGAGGCGGGGGGCGTGGCCTCCGCTTCCCGCCCGACCAATCCGCGCGGCGCTCGTGCCTGCCCCTCCCCTTAGCAACGGGGGTGGACCAGCGTTCCAAAATAACCCGCGCGCCTCGGGGAAGAGGAGGAGGAGGAGGTGGAGGAAAACGCGCCGTACGTGCTTCACGTCAGCACGGAGGGTTCCAGCACGTCATGCGTTACGCACAACCCCGCCCCCCTTCCCCCCCCCCCGTCGCTCGCGCTCTCCTCCTCTTCCTCCACCCGGCGCAGGGCAAGCCCGCGCGCGCGCGCGCGCGCATGCGCGCCCCCGACCCCGGAGGGAAGCGGGTGGAAGAGTTTAGGAATGCGGACCTCGGTGGGGACTGGCGCTGGCCGAGCCTCCGCCGGGAGCTGCCCGGAGGCCGCATCGCGGGAGCTGCTTCTGCGTGCACGGGGCGGCTGCACCGCGCTTTGGGGCAAGGAGATCCAGGGGCAAGGGGAGAGCCAGTGGATCGCCCGAAAGTGGGCAGGCAGGCAGGAAAAGAGGAGGCGCGGGAGGGAAAGGGAGACACGCCGCGCGTTGTGCAAGGAAGGAAGGGGCCCGAGGGGGCGGGCAAGCAGGGTGTTCGGGGCAGCGGCGGCGGCAGTGGGGGGATCCCCCAGCCGCCGCCGCCCCCCAACACACGGACTTTGCAAAAGGACGCGTGCAGGGAGCCGGGTGAAGGGGGCCCTCCGAAAGCGCGGCCGCAGCCGCTCTTGGCAGCCCCCGGGAGCCGCGCTCTCATCGAGCCGTGGCTCCGGTGGAGCAGAGCCCCGAGCGCGTCCCGTGCAAACAAGCAAGCGCCGCGAGCAAAGCGCAGCGACCGCGGCCGGCAAGAGGCGGCAGCAGTGCCCGCCCGCCCGCCCTCGCCCACGACCCTTACCTGCGAGGAGGCGGCAGCGGCGGCCGTGGGGCTCCCGAAAGAATCCACCGAGGAGAGGTACTGGGACTCGCCCGAAGGGGACGAGCTGCACCGGGAGGTGGTGTCGTAGTCTCCGGGGAAGCCCTGATACATCTCCCTCGGGGGCGCAGGGGGAAGGCCGCGGCCGCGCGGGGGGCGCCTGGAAGCCAAGGTGAGGGGCGAGCGGGGCTAGCCGGCCGAGACTTCCCTCGGTGCCGCCGCCGCCGCGAGGCCCGACTGCCGGCTGCGAGGCAGGAGAGCCGCGTCCGGGCGCCGCGCGTCCCGCTCTTCCTCCCCCTTCGGCGGCCGGTGCCTGGGGGGAGACGGCGCCCCTCGCTCGCGCTGTCCTGGCGGGCGCCTCGGCGGCTGCCTCTCAAAGGCGCATGTTGCAAAGGCGAGGGAGCGGCAGGCCGAAGTTCCCCCGGTCAGGTCAACCCGAAGCCCCTCCAGTCGGCGTCCAAGAGTCCCAAATCCAGCAATCCGCAGCGATGCCCGGCAAAAGAAAAGCCGGCGCGGGGAGAAGTAAAACAAGAAGTGGCGTCCCCGCCTCCTGCGGTCCGTGCCCGGCTGGCTCGCGCTCCGCTGCCTTCCTTGCTTCCCGGGCCCAAATCTTATGAATGAACCCCCTCGGCAGCGCAGCTTATTTATACAGAGGGGGCTTCTGACGTCACCAGAAAGATCCCCAGCAGCTCCCCGAAACGTCGGGCCCTCCCCGCGCCCCAAACTCGGCCGGAGTGTGCCTCGTGCCCCGGCGCCTTCGCTGCCCGAAAAGTGTCTCCGTGCAGCCCCTGCAAGCGGGTCTTTTTCAACCGAGGAGGCAGGGGATCCCTCGCTCCGCCCCGCTGGAGTTTCCTGTGACGCAATTAGCCATATATGGTCTGGTCTGCTGTGTTTGTTTGGTATCCTAGCAATGACGTCAGAGGGAATCCCTTTCTCACAGCCTAGCGGCTGCTGCTGCTACGGCGGCGGCGGTGGCTTTTGTTGGGGTATTAATAGAAACTTTTACTACCATTCTAGAAATGGCTCGAAATCTCGGGCGACGAAAGAGTTGCCCCCGCTCCTCGCACGCCCCAGCTGCCTAGCTGAGGGTTCAAACCAACCCCCCCCGCCCGGCGCCAGATGCAAATCTCTTTAATCCTGTCAGCGGAGTCGCGTTGTTGTTGCTTTCATGGACTGGCCGTTGGGTCGAAGCCCCCCTAAAAATACTTCGCACAACACATAACCGTTAATTTATGGAACTCACTCCCGCAAGATGTGATGAGGGTCCTAGAAGGGGTTTTTACCAATGCTTCTCATAAGCCATATTCACTCAGTGCTTGCAATATACGATTGCATATTCTGGACTGGGATTATGATTGACAGGTGGAACAAAAACTATAATAAATACATTATTTGTCTTGCTTTACACTCCCCCCCGCAAACACACACACACACACACGTGTTTATGATATATTGGCAAATTGATCCAGACTTGTTAACCCTTTGATGCCTCACTTGGTAACCCAAGGGGAAGGGCTGTAGCTGATGCTTTGCGTACAAAAGGGTCCCTCAGCAACTCCAGGTAGGACTGGGAAAGAAAGATCCCTCCTGAAAACCCAGAGAGCGGCTGCCAGTCAGTGTTGACAATACTGCACTAGACCAGTGTTTCTCAACCTTGGGTCCCCAGATGTTTTTGGCCTACAACTCCCAGCATGCCCCAGCCAGCATAGCTGGCTGGGGCATGCTGGGAGTTGTAGGCCAAAAACATCTGGGGACCCAAGGTTGAGAAACACTGCACTAGACTAACCCATGATCTGACTTGGTGCAAGGCAACTTCCAGCAACCCTAATTCAAAAAAGGAGTTAATTTCTGAGCAGAGAGGTGTTGGGCTTCAAGCTACCCTGGAAACACTGCCCCCCTCCCCAATTGTAGGTGTGTGGAGAGTCTGCTGGGGATTCCACAGGGATAACTATAGAATAGCGAGGGGAAAAGAGGAAGCAGAAATATTCTGTGGTTGAATCCGCACACAGCCCTTCCCGCCGTATCTGACCTTTCTATAGCTTATGTAAGAGCAAGTTCTCACAGGCAGATGCCCCTAACCAGGGTTGCAAAAAATCATGATTATTTTGTGTGTGTGCAAAAAATCGATTTTTTATTGATGATTTCATAGACTTAGGGCTCTTGAGTCCAACCCCCTGCTCAATGCAGGAAACTGGATGGAACAACTATCAGGTGGATCCACAATTGGCTACAGAATCGGACTCAAGGAGTGCTTATCAATGGTACCTTCTCAAGCTGGGGAGAGGTAACGAGTGAGGTACCACAAGGCTCAGTCCTGGGCCCAGTGCTCTTCAACATTTTTATTAATGACTTGGAAGAGGAGGTGCAGGGAATGCTTATCAAATTTGCAGACGACACAAAGTTGGGTGGAACAGCTAATACTCTGGAAGACAAACAAAATTCAAAGCGGTCTCGATAGGCTGGAGCGCTGGGCCAAAAACAACAGAATGAAATTTAATAGGGATAAATGCCAAGTGCTGCACCTAGGGAGAGGAAACCAAATGCAGAGTTACAGAATGGGGGACACTTGGCTCAGAAATACTACAAGTGAGAAGGATCTTGGAATTGTTGTAGATCACAAACTGAATATGAGCCAGCAATGCGATGTGGCTGCAAAGAAGGCAAATGCTATTTTGGGCTGCATTAATAGAAGTATACGGTAGCTTCCAAATCGTGGGAAGTGATAATTCCCCTTTACTCGGCACTGGTTAGGCCTCATCTTGAGTACTGTGTCCAGTTCTGGGCACCACACTTTCAGAAGGATGTAGACAAACTGGAGAGGGTTCAGAGGAGGGCAACAAAGATAAGGGCCTGGAAACAAGGCCCTATGAGGAGAGACTGAAAGAACTGGGCATGTTTAGCCTTCAGAAGAGGAGACTGAGGGGAGATATGATAGCACTCTTCCAGTATGTTGGGACTTGAAAAATATACTAGGAGAGGATATATTGTGGAGTAATATCCTTCCTATCTCACGTTAGTGAGATCAGCAGAGTACAGTCCCTTTCCAGCTTAAAAGAAGCTTAGGTTTGGCTAGTGTTAGCCAGTTAGCATTTGGTAATCCAGGATGCTTTAAGGAAGACTGGATTTCCCTGGTTTTGCCCCCTTTTCTCTCCCTCAGAACAATAATCAGAGACACAGTCTTGTAAAAGTTAAAAGTAACATTTACTCACTCAGATTATGCAGTTTCATTCAGGCAGGCTTAAAAGACATTTCTTACAGTTCGTTACAGTACATTTGTAGTTACTTGGGATCTGAACTTGTGGAGTTCAGACCAGCAACTCTGGTTACATGCTGCTGCTAGAAGAACGTGGGGCCAACAACTACTGCAACCACACACTCTCAGAGTCCCAGCAGAAAGAGGAAGAAGCTGATAGCTACGCCCACTTCCTGTTGGGGCTCTGTTAATTATTCAATGAGTACCTTTTAGGGAATCCACCCTAGAAGGTATCAGTGATCTTAACCATTTCACCCAACTACCTGGTGAAACATGAGCCATAGGTTTTGACTGCAATTTAATTATCCAACACAGTACTTGAAGGGTTGTCACACAGAGGAGGGCCAGGATCTCTTCTCGATCATCCCAGTTTGCAGGACATGGAATAATGGGCTCAAGTTACAGGAACCCAGATTCCACCTAAACATCAGGGGAAAATTCCTGACTGTTAGAGCAATAAGACAATGGAACCAATTACCTAGGGAGGTGGTGGGCTCTCCCACTCTGGAGGCATTCAAGGTGAAGCTGGACAGCCATCTGTCCCGGATGCTTTGACCTGGATTCCTGCAATGAGCAGTGGGTTGGACTCGATGGCCTGGTAGGCCCCTTCCAACTCTACTTTTCTATGATTCTAGAGGAGGGGTCTCCCATCCAAGTAATAACCAGGCTTGACCCTGCTTAGCTTTCCACGCTCAGACAAGCTGAGCCAGCGTAAGCCACAGGCCTGTATATTTAAATCTTGGCAACCCTGCCCCTAACCCAATGCTTTTCATTGCAGTCCATGTGCTCGTTAAAAATCCACACTAGTTAAGCCAGCCTTCCCCTACCTGGTGCCCTCCAGATGTTTTGACTACAAAGCATGGCCAGTGGTCAGGCATGATGGGAGTTGTAGTCAAAAAATCTGGAGGGCACCAAGTTGGGGAAGGGTGTTTTAGACTCCGGTTGGGAGTTCCCTAGGAGACATTGCAATATTTGGAATAAAGTGTTTGAAAACTGCAGCTTCTTCAACATGTTGATTGCATGACAGAATAACAGGTCTCCCCTCCCCCACTTCTTCAGGGTGCTGTAAGAAGGGGTTTCGCCTTTAGAATCTAAGCAAGGAAAGCTATGAACCAGGATTCTGGTTCCATTCCTACCCATCGATCAGCTGATAGATATGGGTAGGGAAGAAAAATGTTAAATTTCTAAAACTGGTGGAACAACTTTCTGGGTGGGGGGGACTCTCCTACATGTTGATTTTACCTGAAGAGGAATGTAAAAAGAGCCATGCTGGATCAGACCAAGGTCCATCTAGTCTAGCATTCTGTTTACACAGTGGCCAACCAGCTGTGTACGGGAGTTCTGTATAGCCCAACAACTTGCATCAATATCAGATCTTAATATAACTCGTTTGCATCCTGCATCCTTTGCAACCAAACCCACCACCATTCAGCAACCTGGCAAGAGCCACCATCTAGTGACCTGGCAAGAGCTTAATCCAGGCCAGAACTTATTTTTCAGTGTGTGGGTTCAGTCCTGGAATGTGTGAAGTGATTATTATTTAAAAACAACAAAAATGAGGTGTTAATGGATTTGAGCATATGCAGAAATACAGCGCATAAGAACATAGGAAACTACTTTCAGAATGTGCCACATGTCTGCGTCCTCAGCTGCTATATCCCAGCTGCTGAGGAAATGCCTCTGAGCATATACAGATTGACTTTTACATATCACTTGAGGTGACTAACCACAAACAACCCCCATATATTTGGGACTAGAGAGTTTCCCAGTCAGAGGGGCCTGGACTTCCAGACAAGCCCTGGTACCTTTCATCTTTGAAATTAAACACCAAGCAACATGCAAATATTAGATGCAACCTACCACCACCCAGAGAATGAGCTATGTCATCCAGCATCTCTTGCTCAGAAAAGTGGAAAACATTAATTTCATTCAGGAGAGTAGCCTAACTCCTAATAAAGAGGGAAGCAGCCAGAGGAACAAGCTCCCTTTTGATCTTCTGAGAAAGAGCCCAGGTATTACCTGTGTAGAGCCGCTCCCTGGCTTGTGGGAAGCATTGAGCAGGTGTTTTCAGGTAAGGTTAATTCAATCCTCCCACGTTAATGGCTTTGTAAAGCTCCGCCCAGCCAAAGGGGAAATTTATGTAACTACAAGTGTGTCCCTGTCATCCTTGTACAGGGCTGTAGCAATTCTTTTCTTCAGCCAGAGACTTCTGATCAGCTCCAGATGTACTGCAACATCTGGGGTTGAGGAGTCTCCCTTGTTTTTTACTGCACGTGGTTACTGGCCTGCCTGAAAGAGGATCCTTTTGCGCTCTTGCTGGGCTCATCTGGTTTATGTTTTCTTCTTGGTTATTATTCAAAATGTCTTTCAGCAAGCCTGCTGGTGGAAGCACCAATAAACCTTTGAGGCTTCCCAGTAGCACCTCCCCTTGTCTACCTGTAATAATATTTAGAATGGCTATGGAGGCTTTTGAAAGAGGAGGGGCCTTGGCTCAATGGTACAGCACCTGCTTTGCATGTGGAAGGTCCCGGGTTCAAGGTCCTCCAGCATCTCCCCTTTGAAAAAAAGTGGCAGGGAAAGCTGCTCTTTCTCTCTGAAACCCTGGAGAGCGGCTGCCGGTCAGAATAGGTCAACCTGGCACCCTCCCGCTGTGTTGGTCTACAACTCCCATCATCCCCAGCCAGCAAGACAGTTGTAGACCATTACAGTGGGAGGGTGCCAGTTGGAGGACAGCTGGAATGGACAGGGCTGGGCTGGGTGGACAAAACAGCCTGGCCTAGTAAGGCAGCTACCTGTGTCTCCCTTAAGTTCCCCTATCCAAATCTCCTCCATCACAGGTTTTGGGGTTCTGAATTACCTGATCTTTGCAGAGCAGGACTGATGTTGTGGCAAGGAGAGCATTGGACTCGATGGCCTTGTAGGCCCCTTCCAACTCTAGTTTTCTATGATTCTATGGTTGGGTCTTGGGCCTGGCTCACGTGTGCATGGATGTCAAGTGATTAATTTATGTCCACTTGGTGGCTGGCAGCTGCACGTGTGAACTCACTCCACTGAAAAGCAGAAGTGATGTGAAGTGAAGCTGAAGTAATTTTCATGCTGTTATAGCTGTGATGCCCCATTCACACTCCTGATGTTAGTTTGTTTTGTTAGATTCATATCCCACTGTTTTTTTCCTCCAAGGAGTGTAAGGTGGCATACACAATCCTCCTTGTCTCCATTTTATCCACACAACCACCCTATGAAGTAGGTTAGGCTGAGAGTCAGTGAGTGACTAGCCCAAAGTCACACAGTAAGTGTTATCGTTGAGTGGGAACCAGAACCTGGGTCTCCTGAGTCCCAGTCCACACTGCTTCTCAGCTTGTTACAGTCCCCAAGTTTTATATTTATTTTATTTATAAATGTGTGCAAACACTGCCCTTTGTTGTAAGATTCCAGGGCGGTTATCAATGTTCATGTACGGATCTGCCCTTGTGTGATCCAGCAAGGTGATTCTTATGTACTCAGTGGGTGGGACGCAGGAAGTTCATGGGTACATTGCCAAGCTGATACCAACGGAGTTGGGGCAAAATGATGGAAAATAATGTTGACATCCGGAACAGCAGCTCACAGTCTTGGGTATAATGGCAGCTCCACTGGCTTTGCAGTGGGTGTACTCAAGGCCCAGGTGATTCTGACAGAGTTGCCTTCCTCATCATAGCAAATGAGAGAACCCCACAGACACAGCGCTCGAGGCCATAGCTGTGGCATTTATTAGATGCATTGAGTCCCATCCGGCAATTTACTGGTTCCCAGAAACCCAAAAGGCGGGGGGGAGGGCACAGGGGCAACAGCACCGGGCCAAGGTCCCTGTGGGCAGGGACTGACTACAGCAAGGGGAGGCAAAGCATCAATTCTAAATTAAGATCCCTCCTCCTCAGGACCGGTGCAAGGCAGTTTGGTGCCCTAGGCAAGATCAGATATTTAGCGCCCCCCCTTCCCACTTGAGAGCGCTGTATTTTTTTTCAAGGCGTTTCTGGCGCCCTCTTTAGCCCTGCACCCTAGGCAGCTGCCTAGTTGGCCTAATGGTAGCACCGGCCCTGCTCCTCCTGTTCCTTTGTTGCTGCTAATTGCTGTATGTTAGGAATGGATTTCTCTTAGCACCTGGTTCATTTTTAGTCATGGGGGTCTAAGAGTAGGAACCTTGGAAGGGTTGTGTGTAGGATGAAAGCTCCGTGCCACTTGCTCACAGTACACCCCATTGAACTCAGTGGGACTTGATTGGGAGTCAACATGCATGGGCCTGCATGTCCGTCCCCCCCGCAGGTTTTACACCTTGGGATGGGACTGAGTTAACAACATAGCCCTAGAACCTGCTTTCAGGACCAAGGCATATCCCTGGAGACTGAGAAGCAGTAAGAAGACCAAAACACTGGTTTATGAAGCCATTGTATTACCAACTTTATTGTATGCCCGCGAAACATGGACTATCTATAAACGTCACTTCCACCTCCTTGAAAGGTTTCATCAACGTTGCCTCCGGAAAATCCTGCAAATTACTTGGGAAGATAGGCGAACAAATGTCAGTGTACTGGAAGAAGCAAAGACTACTAGCATTGAAAAAATGATCCTTCAACGCCAACTTCAGTGGACCGGTCATGTTGTTCGAATGCCTGACTGCCGTCTCCCAAAGCAGTTACTTTACTCCCAACTCAAGGATGGAAAGCGGAATATCGGTGGTCAATATAAGAGGTTTAAAGATGTTCATAAGGCTAATCTAAAAAAATGCAATATAAACATCGAAAACTGGGAAGCTCTGGCCCATGAACGATCTAAATGGAGGTTGGCCTTTCACAAAGGTTCCATGGACTTTGAAGAAGCCCGAGTGCAAGGTGAAAGGGAGAAACGTGCTAAGCGAAAAGCACGTCAAATGAATCCTTTACAGGACCATCTTCTATCTGGTAACCTGTGTCCTCACTGTGGGAAGCTGTGTGGATCTAGAATTGGCCTCCACAGTCACTTACGGACCCATCGCTAGAGTCTACACAATCTTCTTTAGAATTTCCTCCTTTTATCCCGGAAGACAATCTTACTCGGTCACGAGTGATCGCCTGATGATGATGAATAAAGAACAGAGTGATTCTGAGCATATGCAGAGGGGGGGGGGCTTCCCTGCAGGGTTATTGTAGCCAGTTCTCTTCCCTTACTCATCTAAGATTAGCAAGCAGGATCTCCAGGTCAGATAGCATGGCAGAGGCATGGCTGGGACCCAGCCCCTCTTGAGTGTGTGCAGAGTGTATTTTTCGCACCACCTGGCCTTTTAAAAACTAAGCACCTTTGGATTCCCTATTTCAGAGGCACTTCTGCTTCCAGCTTCTGCCTGGGGCGGGGGGGGGGGAACTGGGCGTGAGCGGAGTTTCTTCCCAGAGGCGAGGACCTTCGAACTTGGTTGACTGTTTGCATTCCTCTGGGCATGGCTCATAACCACAGAAGGCATGGAGCAAAAGGGTTTCTGGCAGCCACCACAAACTGATCTTCCAGGGGACAGTGACCGGGCAGGCGAGACATGAATAATGACAAGGTGGAGCCTGGCCTTGCCATTTTGCCTGGGTACCAAATATAGCCCCCGCCAGCCTGCCCCACCAGCAATCAGACAGGACCCTGCCCGACCTGGCTATTCTAAGGAGCTGCTTTCCACCACCACCACCACCGTGCCACCCCCTGTCTGCCTGCCAGCCACCGCCGCCTCACTGCTGTCTGAGAGGAGAGATCACCCCCAGCTGAGGGACATGGACCAGACAGAATAGCTGTCCCCTCTTTCTAACCAAGGCTCCTCCTCCCACACTGAGGCCCGAAAGGGGAAGGGCTGTATTAGAGTACATGCTTTTGCACGCAGAAAGTCTCAGGTTCCCTGGCATCTCCAGGTGGGGCTTACATAGCCAGAGATTCAAGATCACTGAACTGAGAAATGCTTATGGTTTGCAGTACATTATATACACTGGGCATGGGAACCTGGATCCCGCCGGAAAAGATGTTGCTGGACTACAACTCACATCACCCTCTGACCATTGGCCATGCTGACTGGGGCTTATGGGAGTTGGAGTCCAACAACAAGTTGGAGGGCTGCAGGTCCCCCTGCCCTGGTAAACCCAGGGGTGCCACGCAGCAAACTACTTCCAGTTGGACCCAGGTGGCATATCTGGCCAAGAAGGTTTTGCAATATGGCTTTCGAAAAAGTGTACAAATACATTTCCCCACAGCCAAGAAAATAGTACAGTTGGAGACTTTTAAAATTCAGCATTCCATAGTGACTCTGTGAGACCCCGTTCCCATGGTAGAGCATCACTGTGGTGCAATCCTGATAGATTCAGTTGTCGGCCACACAAAGATCATTATTGGGTGTAAATTCTAGGGCAGAGGATGTAGCTTCCAGGCAGGCTTGAAGCCCAGCACCTATCTTTAGACAGACAGACGGACACACACACCATGTCAATTTGTTCTTCTTCAGGGGTCTTGCATTATGCCACCCCACCTAGTATGGCTTTCCATTTCAAACCCAATATTACAGCCAGCCACCATCTCCCTTTGGTGAAAACCAGCTTTAAACTGGCACATCTCACTCTTGCCAGGTAGGCCACTAGTGAAACTGTTCTCTGCGTGGATCCCTTCCGCTCAGAACAGGTTTTATGCTAACAACAAGGCAAATCCCTTGTATCTTTTTACTGGCTGTTGCTGGCTTTCTCAAATTTCATTCCGGCTTTGCACTGGGGGATCGAGGGCTGCCCAAAAGCTGCTGCTCTGCGTGGTGTGGTCCACATGGGGCATTTCAGGATTCCTTGTGACTCTACAGAGTCCGGGCAATGTCTTGAACTGACTACTGCTTCATAGGTAGCCTTAAAATAGTGGCACTGCAAGCGGCCGCTTGTGTCGTTTGGGCACCTGGGCTGGTCCTATTCTCACCTAGCTTTTGGAACAAATGTTTCTATATGGTTTTTAGGCTGGGTTTAGCTGTGTTTTGCTGGTCATTGCAGGGCAGCGGGGATGCTTTGTTTGTATGTTTTATTATATCAAACAGCCACCCCATAACACAAGTTCTCCGGGCAGCTCACAAAACAAATACAACATTCAAATACAATATAAAACAATAAAAATATTAAAACTAAAACAGAATTAAAATAAAAATATATATTTTTAGTGAAAAATGGTTTTTAGTGAATTGTTGTGAACCACCATTCTGAGAGCTTTGGCTACCAGGTGGTATATAAATGAAACAAACAAATAAATAAAAATCTATACATAAAAAGGTCTGGGTGTATAGAAAAGTCTTCACCGGGTGCCGAAAAGAAACTTGGCAGTGGGTTGTGCAGCTGCGTGGGCTATGCTGAACACCTCCAAGGGCCACATGAAGTCCATGGGTTGTGGGCTGCACACACGTGCTTTGGGGGAGTGCAACCCCATCTAGAACAGGTGGAACCCCATTCACCTGGGTGGGTGAACCGTTGGCTATCACTAGCTCCATCTTGTCCGGGCACAGTCTCTGTTCGCCCTCACCCAGTCCATTACAGCATCCAAGCTATGATTTATTATGACAGCCACAGCCTCACCTGCATCTGATGCATGAGCGAGGTAAGGCTAGGTGTCCTCCCAGTGGCACCTCAGACCAAATCTCCGGGTGATCTCTTCCTGTTAGGGTTAGGGTTACAATACTGGAAAATGTCGACCATTTTCTCTATCTTGGCAGCTATCTTTCTGTTACAGCTAACATCGACAGTGAAATCCAGCATCGTCTGAGCTCCGCAAGTGCCGCGTTTTCTCGAATGAAACATAGAGTGTTCGAGGATCGGGATATATGTAAGAAGACCAAAACACTGGTTTATGAAGCCATTGTATTACCAACTTTATTGTATGCCTGCGAAACATGGACTATCTATAAACGTCACTTCCACCTCCTTGAAAGGTTTCATCAAGGTTGCCTCCGGAAAATCCTGCGAATTACTTGGGAAGATAGACGAACAAATGTCAGTGTACTGGAAGAAGCAAAGACTACTAGCGTTGAAAAAATGATCCTTCAACGCCAACTTCAGTGGACCGGTCATGTTGTTCGAATGCCTGACTGCCGTCTCCCAAAGCAGTTACTTTATTCCCAACTCAAGGATGGAAAGCGGAATATCGGTGGTCAATATAAGAGGTTTAAAGATGTTCATAAGGCTAATCTAAAAAAATGCAATATACAGTATTTTTCTATGTATAAGACTATACTTTTTCCAAAAATCGTTAGACTAAAAATTGAGGGTTGTCTTATACACGGAAGTAAGCCAAGGAGAGAACCGCGCGGTTGCGAAACTGCCCAGTGGGGGGCGTCTTATACATGGGGGCGTCTTATACACGGAAAAATACGGTAAACATCAAAAACTGGGAAGCTCTGGCCCATGAACGATCTAAATGGAGGTTGGCCTTTCACAAAGGTTCCATGGACTTTGAAGAAGCCCGAGTGCAAGGCGAAAGGGAGAAACGTGCTAAGCGAAAAGCACGTTAAATGAATCCTTTACAGGACCATCTTCTATCTGGTAACCTGTGTCCTCACTGTGGGAAGCTGTGTGGATCTAGAATTGGCCTCCACAGTCACTTACGGTCCCATCGCTAGAGTCTACACAATCTTCTTTAGAATTTCCTCCTTTTAAAACCTTTTTGTAAAAAATTTTTATCCTGGAAGACAATCTTACTTGGTCACGAGTGATCGCCTACTACTAAACAGCATGGGAGATAGAAGAGAACCCTGCAGAGCCCCAAAGCATGACTCCCAAGGAGGGGTTGAGAAGTAACACACACACCCCTACTACCTTCTGGAACCAGCCATCCAAGTAGGAGCAGAACCAGCACAAAATGTGTGTGTCCCTCCTGCGCCCAACCCAGACAGGCTATCCAGAAGGCTGATGGTTTCAAAAACCACTGAGAGATCCAGGAGCATCACAAGGGTCACACTCCCCATATCTCGACAAAGGTCGTCCCGCAGGGTGACCAAGGCAGTTTCTGTCCTAAAGCCCAATTGAAATGGATCTAGATGGTCAGTTTCATCCAAGAGTGACTGGACCACCTTGATATACATCATCCGGGTTCAGGGTCGGTTTCTTCAGGAGCGGTCAAATTATAGTTCTGGGCACCACACTTTAAGAAGGACGTAGACAAACTGGTTCAGAGGAGGGCAACAAGGATGATAAAGGGACTGGAAACAAGGCCCTATGAGGAGAGACTGAAGGAACTGGGCATGTTTAGCCTTCAGAAGAGGAGACTGAGGGGAGACATGATAGCGCTCTTCCAGTACTTGAAGGGATGTCACACAGAGGAGGGCCAGGATCTCTTCTCGATCACCCCAGTTTGCAGGACACGGAATAATGGGCTCAAGTTACAGGAACCCAGATTCCACCTAAACATCAGGAAAAATTTCCTGATGGTCAGAGCAATAAGACAATGGAACCAACTACCTAGGGAGGTGGTGAGCTCTCCCACTCTGGAGGCATTCAAGGTGCGGCTGGACAGCTTTGACCTGGATTCCTGCATTGAGCAGGGGGTTGGACTCGATGGCCTTGTAGGCCCCTTCCAACTCTACTTTTCTATGATTCTATGATTCTATAGCTTCCTTTAAAAATGCTGGAAATGCCTCAGGGAGGCATTTCTAACCTCCTGGATCCAGATGGACATCCTCTCCAGGCTAGATTTAACAAGTTGTGATGGGCAAGGGTCAAACAGACACTTGGTTGGTCAGACTCGACCAAACACCTTGTCCATACCCTCAGGCTCCAATAACTGAAACTCAATGACCAGACGGTGCTCTGGACACCTCTGCTAATGACACTGCATTAATTGTAAATGCCGAGGTATACAGGCATGGATATACCTGTCATTGGATGAATATTTTGGTCTTCGAGTACTTGGCGACAGAGGACCGCTTTTGTGGATGAGAAGCCCGTTGTCGGCCCAGGAGACCAAGAACATGGTAGCAGGGCTGAGAGACCTGGATTCAAAATGCTTTGCCTCAGCCGTGGACTCACTAGACTTGTGTAGCCTTGGACAAGTCATTGTTTGGCCTCTGTGCTTTATCTGGGATCTACCTTGCAGGGCTGTTGTGAGGGCAAAATGCAATGAAGGTTTGCAAACTAAAAGTGGCACGATAAAGATATTGAGGTGCCCCGCTGCCCCAGCTCCTTATCTGTGCCTTGTGATGTGTGCATGTGTGCGCGCGCATACATGCACATGACTTGGCGCAGTCCAGAATTCATTCCCTCCAGGCTGCTCCGCTGTGCCCTAGCAGTCCCTGTTCCCCTACGAAAGTGGGGTTCCAACCCAGGCATCCAGCCCTCTCCCCAACCCCGTCCCTTTCTCTGAGAGATCTCTTGCTTAGTCATAGGTAGCTGTCCTCTCTTGGCAGGGGTGGGCTACTCAAAACCCCTCTCCTGCTAGTACCCACTAACAATTGGCAGGTAGCATGGAGGGGCTACCTCACAGTGCTAACCTATTTCTGTTGGTGCTGACTCATCTGGCAATGATGCACGGCACAAAGAAAGGAAAGAAAGAAAGAAAGAAAGAAAGAGAAAAGGGCTGTGCCTAGTTAGACGAATGAATTCTAAATAGGACTGTGGGGGAAACCTCAGGTTTTCAGACAGACCCTGAGGTGGCCGGTGATTCAGGATGGAGATGGATCAGCTGGACCGAGAGAGACAATTTTGGCTGTCTGACTGGGAGGGAGGGAGGGAGGTGGAACCCCCAACGAAGTATCTGACACAGCACTTTGAGGTCACTGGCCAAGAATGTTGCATCCATTCCAGGGTGCTGAGTCATGCATTGAGGCTGAGCCTGCTGTCAGAGCTCTGCCAGCTGCTGACCCACGTGCCTCTTCATTCATTCATTCATTCATTCATTCATTCATTCATTCATTCATCCTTTGAGGCTATGAAACCCAAATGGGGAGACAGGGGAATGAAGAACTAGGCTTTTTGAAGGGTGTGTGTGTGTGTGTTTCTCTTAACAGGGGAACTGGGTTTTAATTTGGGGCTAGTAGGGGTGGGGGTGATGGTCATAGGTGAGCTACCTGGTTCCCGTCTGCAACTGATGCAAGGCAGTGAGGTGTAATGGTTAGAGAGAGGAAGTGTGAGATAGGAGGCCAGGATTTCTGAGAAAGGAGTGGGATGCAGTGGGTTATAGAAACTGAGGTGGCTGGGAACTATGGCCCCCTCATCTTTTTCTGGGGAGGAGGGAAATGGGAGTCCCTACTTTTGTGGGGTACAGGGGAACAGGAGGGGGTTAGATTTCCTGGGCTTCAGAAGGCTGAAAGCCAGGATTCCTGGGACCTTTACTTTCACTAGGTGTGAGAGGAAATGTGGTGGGCCAATGGTTTATAGAAGTAGGGCTCCAGGATGCCTGGGTCTTATCCTCTACTCTCTGGAGGCAGCGGTATCTAATGGTTAGAGCAGGGAGTACTGAGAACCAGAATCCTCAGGTTCTAACAGTTGGGGCAGTTTCTGTCAGAGAATCTGCAAAGGCCTCTGAATACGAGTTGCTGGGGAACCGCAAAGGGAGGCAGCGATCTCCTTCCGGCCCTGTTTCTAGGCTTCCCATTGGGGTGGGGGCCATTCTGGGAAGCAGCACGATGGATGCTGGACTAGATGGACTTGCTCTTAAGGACATACGTAATGGTCACACACAGGACACTGATTTCTCCCTTAGTGGACAGACCTCTCCCCTTAAGTATACCCCCCCCCCGCCTCTTGCACACGGACTTCCTTTCTCTGTTTATAAGGGTGGAAAGGAATCTTCTTCAGGGACAAAAGGACTGCATTTAGGGGGCACAGGGATACATGAACAACTGAGATATGGGGAAGGCCTACACAGGCTTCCCCTGAGAATTAAGTGATTATCTTTCTTTTTTAAGTGGATTAGGCATGACACAATTGAAGAGTGCCTCTAAGCTTGGACAGAGTGCTTTTCTCTCATCATATGAGTACATACACATTAAGGTCTGTGGGAGGACTCCAGCTCCTCCTGGCCTGAGGTTAAACCAGGGAAGGCAACGCAACCATGGAATGCCAGGAGAACATTTGTCTTACATACACTTCATCATCAATTTTTTAAATAAAGCATTTAAAAGTACCACTTGATGTATAATTTTTTTTAAAAAGACAAGTTCCTGCCTGCAAGCTTACAGTCTAAACGCCTAAAGTACAATATTCATCTACAAGAGAGATGAAGACCTTTTTTTATTTAAAAGAGTGAAATACAATCCTTTGCATGTTTACTCAGAAGTAAGTCCCACTGTATTTAACAGGGCTTATTTCCTAGCAAAGTATGTGTAGGATTGCAGCTTTAGATGCACTTTTGGAAGAGTATGCATTAAAAAAAATATCCTAAAGATTAGCAGTGCCTCAGCTTGCTGCTTTATGGAGTACTTTAATTCAAAATTAAATTAAGGAATGCCATCTAGCCTCCACACATCTGGAAGTAGGCAAAGGACTTTCAGGAAACTTTGGACCGTGGCACCTCTCAGTTTAGAAATTAAACATTTGCCAAATGCCCTCTCCAACTGTTTATCTACCTAGAACTGTTGGCCAAGTTTGTGCTCTCTCTCTCTCTCTCTCTCTCTCTCTCTCTCACACACACACACACTGCAGCTGGACAGGGGGGGTCTCCCTTGTTGTGAGAGACGTGCAGGCTTTCGACCACAACTTCTGTTGGCTGCACACTGTGTCTTCCCTTTCCTTCTTCCTTCCTCTCCCAGCCCTGACATAAGTACATGTGTTCCTCTTGGCTTTGGCCTGTCACGTGAGCTGGAAGGAAAAGGCTGGGCAGTGGGAGGGTGTGTGTGGTGTGATGACACCGGCAATAACAGACCCACGAGGTGAGGTCTGCCCCGGGGTTTCTGAAGCAGAGCCTGACTCCAGCAGAAGATGGGGGAGACGGGGACGAAAGGAAGGCTGGAAGAAGTGGCGCCGGGGTGGGTGGGTTATAAAGCACTTTATTCGTTCACTTATGATACTTTTAAGCCACCCAGTGACCCAGGTTCTCTGAGCAGTGTACAAGACATTAAAAGCATAAAATACAAACAATAGAACAATGAATGAAAATTGCACATGATAAAGCCAAGATAAAACCAACAGGAAAGAGTAAAAACACTCCAGCACATCTCTGTGAAACCCACCAAGAAAGGCCTGATGACCACAGCCTTCCTTGGTAGACCCCACCCACACTTCTGGTATTTGAAGATATAGTGCTGCTGAATGTGGAAGCTCTATTTGGCTGTTTGGGCCCAGCAAATAGCTCTTGACAGACCTCTCCTCCTCCTCCATAAATTCGTCTAATCCTGTGTCCCAAAGGGGCCAGCTCGATAGTTCTAGTAAGCCCATAAACTGGGTATGCCCCCATGAAGGCACAAGCCGCCCGCCCGCCCTCCCCATTTGAGCCCCAGCAACTGGGGGCTCCATTGACCTGTCCTGGCTCACAGATATTGTAAAAAGGGAAGAGGGGACTGGCAGAATGCAGAACAGATGTCTACAGAGCAGCCTCTCCCAACCTGGTGCCCTTGCATCTGGAGGGCACCAGCTTGGGGAAGGCTGCTCTGTAGAGGCTTAGTGGACTGGAGAGGGAAACCCCCGAGGGTGGCCAGACAGAGATAGGCCAGGCCAGGCTGGGAAGATGTGGAATGATTGCCGCCCCCGCCCCCGCCCCCCAGACATGACACGCGTTTGGCAGAAGGCGGCGAGAGACTGCAGAGGGGTCCAGGGGGGCAGGGAAGGAAGGGAGCACACAAGGACCCGGGAGAGACAAAGGCGGACAGAGAAGCCGGGAGAGCCCGCGACAGGTAAGCAGGTGGGCGGACAGGCAGAGCAGAGCCGGACTGGAAGGGGCGGGGCGGGGCAAAGGGACAGGCCAAGGGGCTGCCTGTCAGTCAGTGTAGGAAGGCAGGGAGCGCTCAGGCCAGGGGAGGAGACCAGGAAGAGGTGGGGAAAGAAACTAGGATAGATGGGGGGGGGGGCAGAAAAAAAAGAAAGAAGAGGAGAAAGAGAGCGAGCCCGCCAGCCACCAAGCGTGGGAACCCAAGACCGACGGGCAGGCAGGCAGGCAGGCAAGTATTTCGGGGAGCCAGAGGGATCACAGACAGACAGACGGGAGGGACGGGGAAAGAGGACGAGCAGCAGGGGGCTGCGGGAGCGCCGGGGATCCCAGACGGGGGTGGGTGGAGGCTCCCAGACGGGGGTGGGTGGAGGCTCCCAGACGGGCGGTCAGCGAGAGAGGGAGGCAGAGTCTTTGGGGGATCCCGGGCGGGAAAGAACCCAGGAGGGCGCGGAGAGATCCAGCGCAAGGCATGGGGGCGCAGCGGGGAACCCAGCCCCACCCCGCAGGGCCGCCAGCTGAGCCTTCCTCCTCCGGCCGCGCCGTCCAGCAGCCTTTCCTCTCATCTCGCTCCGCTTTGCAGCTCCGCCGACCACGTGGCTGGCAGCGCGGCCGAGAACAAACAACCCGCCCGTCGCCTTGGCAACGGCGTTCCATTCCCCGCGCGCGTCATCACGCCGGCCGTTCGGTTTGTTGACGTTGCCCGGCAACAGCGCCGCGGCCATGACGACGGCGGCGGCGGCGCGGGGGGGAGAGGAGGAGGGGCGGAGCTTCCCGCGGGCAGCAGCGGCAGCAGCAGCAGCAGCAGCGGAGTCAGTTGGCCGTGAGCGCGCGGCGCGGCGGCCTCTTAAGGGGGTGGGTTTTACTCGCGCGGGGGTTTACCCTCCCCCCTGGGGGGGGCTCCAACTGGGGAACAAAAACCGGTGGGAAGGGAGGGGGAGCGGGAGGAGGTTTAGAAAAGAGGGGCACGATAGCTTAGTGCCCCCCCTTTCTTGGAAGCAAATTGAGGGTGGGTGGCACACTTGCTTCCTTACAAGGGGTTTGGAATATGGGGGGGGACTCCCGCAGGGGTGTGTGGGGTGCAGTGGGTTGGTGGGGGGCTGTAGATGAGGGGGAGAGGTTGTAGGGCAGCCTTCCCGGGCCTGCTGCCCTCCAGATGTGCTGGGCCATGCGGGGACTTGAGAAAGACTCAGCCTGAGAATCCCAAGCAGAGCCAAACAAAAAGAAAAGAAAAGAAAGATCCCCCCCCCCTCCCGTCCTTGAACAGCTTCTTCATGGTGACTAAAAGACTCGGCATAGTCACAACAGAACTTTACCGGTAAAACTCTCCTGAGTTTTCTATTGTGCATTCTCACCTGTGTATTCACTGATGGATGGGTCTGATTTCATTTGTACCCTACCTTTCTACCAAGAAAAATGACACTCAAGGTGACTGTATCGATGAAACTGTGTGTGCGTGTATATATAACTTTTCTATTCACACCTTTTTTTTTTTTAATTCATTGAGTAAAGTAAACGTTCCATGTATGTACAGTGGGCCTTTGCTTTGGCTGGATGTGTTCCAAGAAGACTCATCTTGTATTTTGGAGCTGGATCCATGCTCCTCCTCCACGCTGCGTTGCTTTCAACACAACGCAAACCTATAACCTAAACGCGCTGACCAAGCGCACTGGGATACGCCTTCAGCAGGCCTTTAAGCCGCAAAGGGGTATTCGTCCCTGCAATTTAAGGGATGAGGAAAGGGTTGATCAATCAAGCACCGCAAGAAGCAGAGGAAAATGCAGGCGCAATAAATGGGGGATAAAGGGGTACCAGAAGGCTGATCGGAGAGGTTCAGGGAGAGGGAGCCATGCGACCTGCAGATTAGGGAATCAGCACCCTCCCTCCTTTTGGAGAATGGGGCTTCTGAAGGTTACCCTCTCTACAGAACTTGGACCTCTCATCAGGACCTACATTTCTTGAGTGTAAGTGAGACTCAGGCCTTCTCCCAGACTCTGACCACGTAGATTAGGATTAATACAGAGTCGGGATCAGCAGTGAGGGGGGGTGAGGGGTATTATCTGCCCCCCTGGTTGCCTCCTCAGGCCAAGAGAGATGTGTGAAGGGTGTGGCCTGTGGGCTGCCTGCAGGCCACATCCATCACACATCTCTCTTGGCCTGAGGAGGCAACCAGGGGGGCAGATAATACCCTTCACCCCCCCTCACCGCTGATCCCGACTCTGTATTAATCCTGGTCTTACGATACTCCTGCCTGTTTGATTCCAAAGATCATCCACTCAATTATCTTTGGATTCCTACCAGACTGCAGGAGTGTACATACCCTTTCTGGAGATCTCAAATTGCAGTGTGTGTGTGTTTGTGGATGCATGGATGGACGCATGGGGAAATGTATGACCCACAGAATGTATGAGCCAGTGGCCTCAGTTGTGCTCAGAATTGGGGCCAAGCATGATAGTTGTGTTGCAACTTTGATAGTGCAAAGCAATGACTTTTGGATGTAGGGATTCCTACTCCAGGGGTGCAGGACCTCAGGCCTGTGGGCCAAATCTGGCCTGCGTAGTGCCCCAATCCATCCCACTGGGGCTCCCCGAATGGCCATGCCCCTTCCCACGGCCCCACCCACTTTCCACTGACCACCAATCACTTGAGGTTTTTACAGCGTTTGCATGTTTCTCTCCATTCCGAAAGGTTGGAAAGCCTCCCCTGAGGCTTAGCTACTGGCAGGAGGAGCCCTGAGCTATAAGATGCTGGGGTTTTCTTGGTGTTTTTTTTTTTTTTTTGGCCCCAGCCCTTTTGCCATCAGCCCCGCCCACCTCTGGAATGTGGCGCCCGAGAGCTTCCCTGAAATGGAATTCTGGCCTCGAGCTGAAAGAGGTTCAGCACCGCTGTTCTATGTATATAGATATACGTGCAGGATGGTTTACGCAGAGGAGCAGCAGCAAATAAGGGAGACATTATGGGAAAAGGAGAGTAGCAGGAGATGATAATAGGCAAGCCCCCTGCACTACAGTTCATTCCTAAACCTCTGTGCTTCTAAGCCAGGCCCACTGATTTCCATCAGCCTACGTTTTATCACAGCCTTCCCCAACATGGTGCCCTCCAGATGTGTTGGATTACAATCCCCACAATCCCCAATTATCATGATGGGGGGGAAAGATGGGAATTATTATTATTATTATTATTAATAATAATAATAATTATTATAATAATTGTAGTCCAACACATCTGTTGAGGGAAGGCTATTTTGTCACAACCCAAAATTTTAGCCACAGAAATGTATTTGTTTTTATTTATTCATTTATATCCTGCCTTTTCCCCCCTCTTGCCAGGAGCCCAAGTTGACACACATGATCCTTGTCCTCTCCATATTATCCTCACAGCGATCCTGTAGGGTAGGTTAGGCTGAGAGTCAGTGACTGGCCCAAAGTCATCCAATGAGCCTCATGGATGAGTGGGGACTCGCAGCACTCTAACCAGTAGGCCACACTGCGTTTTCCAGAAGCTCTGAGAACACCAGAAGTGTCCTGTTAGGGCTGGGCTCTCCAACCGTGGGTCCCCAGATGTTGCTGGCCTACAGCTCCCAGCATTCCCAGCCAGCATAGCTAATGGCAAGGGATTCTGGGAGCTGTAGTCCAGCAACATCTGGGGACCCACGGTTGGAGAGCCCTGGGTTAGAGGGACCAAAGGCCTGTCTCAGAGTGGGGAGCGTGGTGGCCCTGCAGATTTTGTTAGACTGCAACTCCTGTGACCCCTCACCCCCGGCTATGCCGAGTTGCACTCCAACAACCCCTGCAGGGCCAAACGTCCCCCATCGCTGGCCTATCGGCTCACCCAGCAACTCTGCTTCCCAAGCAGGTGTCTTGAGGACGTGCACAAGCAGGGCACAATAGCCTCTCCATAAATGCGTCTAGTAGTCCCGTGTCAAAGGCAACTTAACGCTTCTTGTGGTAGCGACTTCCACAAATGAGTTCTGTGTTGTGCGAAGAGCGACTTTCTCTTCCCTGTCCAGAGAGTTCCCCATCAGTCAGTTTCGTTAGATGACCTCTGAGTGCGGTTTATTATGGTTAGAGAGGGAGAAGAACTCTCTTGGCCAATTTCTGCACCGCATTTACTCATCCAGAGGGGGGAGACCCAGTCGTTGGCTGTGGAAAATCAGTGCTGCTGCTAGGGCAGTATTGGGGGCTTGGTTAGGGGAGGGGGGGATCTTACATGTGCGGGTTTTTTTTTTTTTTTGCTGGGATTGGCAAGCAGGGCTGGATTCCAGGTACTGCTCATTCGATTTAACTGGCTAAATCCCTGGTCGATATATAAGGCATTTTGAGGGGGTGGGGGTCGCAGGCCAGCCCTTCTCCCATTCCCCACAGGGAGCAGCTGGCATGTCTTCTGGTGACACTGCCAGGCTTTGCCTCGAGGACTGGCAACATGGTGTGTGAACATGCAGGCGGTACTTGTTCGGGGTCTGGAGCTGGCCCAGGGGTTGGCAGCTGCCGGCCCATCAGCCCGATCTTTGGCCTCCCATAGAGATAGATCTGTGTCTCTGCATACGCACACAATCTGTCAGTGTTTTGATGTGCATGCATGTGCAAGCATATGTGCAAGTCATCATGCGCATATCTTTGGGTGTCACTCCATATGTGTTTCATTCCAGACGCAAATGCACGGTGCACTCCGATATGGCCCGAATGTGTCAGCCTGTGAGCAAGGAAGCATGTATGTCAGCTAACTGCGTGAGTAACTCTGAGTGTGTGTGTGTGTGACCGTGGGACTGTGTGTGTGTGTAAATAAAGTGATTGTAACAGCTAGTGCAAAAGCCTGGCTGCTTGTGCAGGATTGGGATCTTGCGAAAATGCACCACAACCGGAGATGGAGGTGTGTGTGTGTGTGTGGGGGGGAAGGCAACTGATTTATTTGGCGTGTGTGTTGCAGAAATGGAGCTGCATTATCTGGGTGAGTGTGTCAAGGATTTGAAGCCGGGAACGTTTGTGTGTGAAAGGTGAAGGCAGCGTAGCAGCAGCAGCAGCAGCGCACTCCCCGCATTGCGTGCCAGGAGGAGCCATTGGCAGCGGCCCATCCCGTCCCTCCTCAGCTGTGGGTCCTGGCCCGTGTCCAGGGGAATCTGGCACCTAGCCTCAGTCAATAACAACAGCCAGAACTGGAAGCCGAAACTTGTTGCTAAGAGACAGATGTTTTGCTCCTGCAAAACTGGGGCCTCCAGTCCGGGACAAGGGGCTGAGGTGCCTGGGAATGGGGACAGAGGGAAGAAGAAGTGAGCCGGGGTTACTGGGATTGGGATGGGTGTGTGTGTGGGAACTGGCTACTGGAGCCAGCTGGGATCGTAGAAAGGGCCTACAGGCGAATGAGCAAAGGGCCCCCCCTCCCCAGCTCTCTAAGCACCCCACTCCAATCCTGATCTCAGCCTTCCTCAGATGTGTTGGACTACAACTCCCACCATTCCCAGCCAGTGCTGCCCATGCTGGCTGGGAATGACAGAAGCTGCAGCCCAGCACTTCGGGGGGGGGGGGGGGGCTCCCGCCTGAGGGCGGCTGCTTCAGCGGGAGGCTGCTTTTTTTTCTCTCCCCCCCCCATGTTGTCTGGATGTCCCGGCCCCGCCTGGCGGCTTGCTGACAGAGTGAGTGTTGACCCCCCTTGGCCCGCTTGGTGGCATTTTAAAAGGTGGCTTCTTAAGGCATAGGTGGGCCATTCGGCGTCTGTATGGGCTAGTGATTTTTGTGAACTTCCTCACAGTGCGGACCTCGAGGGCCCCGGGATGCCAAGGCGACGAGGATCAGATCGACCACCCGCCCGCTGCCGCCCCGCTTCGCAGCACAGCACGTGTTTGCTCAGCAGCGAGCCCCGCAGTGTCCCTCGAGGCTTCCTCCCAGGTGAGTGTGCCCAGGACTGCGGCATCAACCGCCCTTGGTCCTTGCAAAGCGATGGAAGTGGAAGGCTGCGCGCCTTCCCTCCGACCTGCCAGTTTACGCTGGGTGGATTCTGATCTGTGCGAGTGGTTTTGAGTACAGAAGCCGTGAGTGGCAGTTATTCTGGATTAGTTGATCTTCGGCCAGTGTTCTCCAACCTTGGGTCCCCAGATGTTTTTGGCCTACAACTCCCAGCATGTGGCTGGGGCATGCTGGGAGTTGTAGGCCAAAAACATCTTGGGCACCCAAGGTTGCAGAACACTGGCTAGGCTGCACATGTGGGTGCAGCTGCCTTCACCCTTTGAAGATCCAGTCACCTCTCGCCTGAGGATGACTCTCTTGGCGCCGGTGCTCTGGACAAGGCTTGGGGGGAGAACTGAGTTTGACATTGTCCATAATACTTCTAGCAGTACCGCTTCTTTCCCAGCTGCAGTCCTTAGTTCTTCCATCCTTGCAACAGCCCTTCAAGGGAGGCTGCTTTTATTCCCATTTCACATATGGAAGAACCAAGGCCGAGATGGAGGGAGTGCCTTTGCCGAGGGAGTTGTGAGTCTAATTGCAGTCTCCCAGGTCAGGCACTCTGCCTGCTGGTCCTGTGTGTGTGTGTGTGTGTGTGTGTGTGTGTTGCTTCATCTGCAAAGCGTAGTTAGAATTGCCGGCTCCCGCTCCTCTCCCTTTTGGCCCAGCCCCTCAGGCTGCCCCCCCACAAGGCGTGTGCCCGCCCATGCTTAGCTGTGGGGTTCCAGGGGAACTTTTGGCAGCCGAGGCGCATTCCTTCCTGGGGCTGGCAGTTGGCTGCACCTGCTCCCTCGCCTGGAAGTCCTGCTGCTTAAATAAACAGCCTTTGCTGGAGGCCCCTCCAGTTCTCTGTTTGTTTGCATGCCTGCCCAGGAGGCCCAGCCAGGTCGCTAAGGGGGTGGCACGGCAGGCCTCACCTATATACAGGGCCGGTGCTACCATTAGGCCAACTAGGCGACTGCCTAGGGCGCCGGGCTAAAGGGGGCCCCAGGAGCATAGGGCTGGAGGGAGGGAGGGCTCAAGTGGGAAGAGGGGGGCGCTAAATATCTGATCTTGCCTAGGGCACCAAACTGCCTTGCACCAGCCCTGCCTATATATTTATGTGCATGCCGTCGTTCTGGCCTGCCCCCTTGACCCCACGCTTCCTGGAGTTCTTCTGCGCCCCCCTGATGCCCGCTCCCCTGCTCACCAAGGGCGCATGGCCTGCCCCTACGCCCTGCGTGAGGTTCCCGCTGCCCCACTGGTCCTTCTGCTCCCCTCCTTTTGTTGACGCCCTGCCTCCTCCGCCCTGCCTCCGTTCCCTGCTTCTTTGCCCCTCTTCCTGGACCCCTCCTCTCCTCTCACACACCGGCCACCTTCTGCTCTTGGCCCTGTGGGGTTTCCTCCCCAATCCACCCAGACTTCAAGATCCTGAAAGGCAACACGCACAACCAAGCCCACATATTTGGGATTCCAGATCTCCAGGCTGGAGGGTGTGGCTTCTAAGCAAGCAAGAGGCTCTTGTCTTGTCCCTTTCTGGAAAATGAAGATCGATTGTGGCAGAGCGGGCCCTTAAACCTGGGGTGATGGGGGGGGGCACATCCAGCAGTCTGACCTCTGCCTTGTACTTCTCCCAAAACCTAAGGTTATGGGAACTCTGTCTTTTTGGCACTGCAAGAATGAGGGATCTTTGTCTTGAGAGCAAAACGCTAACATAACAAAGAAGCTGCAGGTAGACATGGCTTTCTCTCAGAGATGCCACACTAGTTATTTAAAGCATTGCCCTTTAGTGAAAAAGGCTCCCAGGCTGGCTTACAAATATCAGCAGTGATGCAGTCCCTGCCCTCAGGCTGACAATAGAAAAGACATGACACCCAAGGAAAAGGGGTGGGGAGGGAGGAGGAGAAAAGCAAGCTCAGGCACATGTGATACGGCTGTGTCAGTCAATCCCCGCCCCAAGTTCCCTCAGCTTGCCATTTGTCCCCCCCCCCCCCCCGCGTGGCTCAATAAGTGTGGGTTGCTGTTTTTCAAGCTGGGTGCATGGCAAAGCAATCTCAAGTCCGCAGTTCTGCATATGCCGAGATCTGCCTGAATCCACTCAACTGTGTGTTCTCAGCGTGCTTGAGGGATGAGTCCCACCGCCGCGCCCAGGGCCCATGCTTGTCCCCCAGCATGTGGCTAGTCGGCCACGTGTCCTGGTTGCCATGCTTGGGATCGTGCTCCAGCATATACTGGGAAAGGGGCCCACTCCTCACAGATGGGCCCCCCCCGCTCTCTGGCTTTCTGAGCACCTTTTCCATTCTGGTTTCCATGACCTGCCTGGATCACTTGGAGGAGGGGGGATTTAAATATAAATAGGGTGGGTTGGACTGCAACTCCCATCATCCCCAGCCTGTACGGCCCATGCTGGCTGGGCATGATGGGAGTTGCAGTCCAACCCAACTGGAGGGCACCAGGCTGGGATGCGCGTCGGGCCCGCGTGGCTTGCAGAGCCCCCGGGGGCAAGGGCCTGTCCCCGCTCCGTCTCCTCGGCAAGACGCCCGCGCGCTGTCCGGAGCAAGCCACGGATGGTCGTCTCCCCCCCCCCCCATCATCGGAATCGGATTTCATCTCGTACCCCAAAGGGGACCGACCTGTCTCACCGCCTGGCGCTCGGAAGAAGCGTGGGTGAAAAAGGCAACAGCGACACAATTGGACACCTCCCCCCCGTCTCCCCCCAGCTAGGCACACGAGATGGCCGCATCTGTCCGCATGGAGCTGCGGCGGGACCTCTCGAGGCGCTGGGCCGGGGGAAGGATGTGGCGTTTCCAGGATGACTGATCCGCTCCGGGGTCGACCTCATGGGGGGGGGGGGCATGACCCGACGTGCTTGCTCGGGGTCTGGGGTGACTCTCCCGGCAGACGCAGATGTGCGCCCCCCCCCCCGGCTGCCCATGACGGCGGTGGCTGCCGGAAGCAGCCCAGGTGGCGGCAGCGGAGCCGCTCCAGCGAGGAGCGCCCGGTTATTTTGGGCTCCAGCGCTTTTGAGCGAGTGAGTGGGGGGATGCTATTTATAGCATCCGGCGGGTAAAAATGGAGGGGCTCCGCTGAGTAGCTGGAGGAGCCGCTGCCAGAGATGCGGGGAGGCAGGGCTGGGCCAGCTCAGGGCCCCCAAGGGGGGCACGTGGGGACGGGTTTTTCCCTTGTCCAGAGGTGGATGGAGAAGGGGGCGGGGGGGGGGGAGACCCCAGCTGGAAGGGGGCCTGGTTTCTTCTTCCCTTGCGCTCTCCTGGCTCCCAGGCTCGGGGGCGTCCGGAACGAGGCCCGCCGAATTGCTCCTCGAGCCCCCAGATATGCCTCGGGCAGGCGCTCCGCCCCCCCCCCCCCCTCTGAGCCCTTCTAGACCGCTGCCTGGTCCCCCATACGGTGTGCCTGTGCAGAGCCCCCCAAGCAGGGAATGGCGTCCATGATCTCCTCATGAATCAGACGCTGGTTTGGATCCTCTCCGCATTTGGAGCGCCCTGAAAGTAGCCCTTAAGGAGACCACCAGGAGCAGGCTCCGGGTGAAATTGCTCCGGAGAGAGATGCCTGCTCCAAACGGGTTTGCATGCAGCGCACACCTGAGCATGTTGCTTCCACTCCCCGCCCCCCGCAACCCAGATAAGAACCCAGGCTCTGGGGCGGGGCATGAGCTGCTCCGCATCCCGAGAAATGGTCCCGAGCTCTGCTCTTGGCGTCGTCCGGGGCTCCATTTGGAGCAGCGCGGCTCTCTGTCTCCCTCTGGCGGCTGATCTCGGTACGTGGAAAAACGGGAGTCCTCATTTGAGGCTGTCGAGTTCAGAGACTTGGGTTTGACTTGCTTGACTTGGGTTCCTGCACTGAGCAGGGGGTTGGACTCGATGGCCTTGTAGACCCCTTCCACCTCTACGTATGCTATGATTCTACGAGAGCATTTTCGCCTTAAGAACCAACCGAGGTCACGCGGGATCGAGTTAGTTTTCTGTTCCCACGATGGCCGACCAGATGCCTCCAAGGGAAGCCGCACGAGGGCAACCGCCCCCTCCCGCCCCTGTTCCCCAGCGACTGGAGTACAGAGGCACACTGCCTCCCATAGTGGAGGTAGCGCGGGGCCACCGGGACTAGCAGCCAGCGAGAGCCTTCCTGGAAGGGAGCTCACCTGTAATCATATGTACAGATAGTTAGCAGGGAACCACAAGGTTGTGGAAATACAAACCATCTGGTGTCTGTGTGGGGGGTGACCTGGGGGGGCCAAACCAGCTTGACGAGGCTTTGATGAGCGGATGGAAGCTCAAATGGGAACTAGGCATCGCTTCTGCCTCATCCCTTAAGTTTTGGGACGGCGAGGAGGGCTTTAAGGCTATTAGTATTATTCACAGAATTATAGAATGGTCGAGGTGGAAGGGGTCCCCATAAGGCCATCGAGTCCAACCCCCTGCTCAGTGTAGGAGTCCAAGTCAAAGCACCCCCGACAGATGGCACCTTGAATGCCTCCAGAGTGGGAGAGCCCGTCACCTCCCTAGGTAGTTGGTTCCATTGTCTTATTGCCCTAACAGTCAGGAATTTTTTCCTGATGTTTATGTGGAATCTGGGTTCCCGTAACTTGAGCCCATTATTCCGTGTCCTGCAAACTGGGGTGATCGAGAAGAGATCCTGGCCCTCCTCTGTGTGACAACCCTTCAAGTACTGGAAGAGTGCGATCATATCTCCCCTCAGTCTTCTCTTCTGAAGGCCAAACATGCCCAGTTCCTTCAGTCTCTCCTGACTGAATAATAGTAATAATAATAATAATAATAATAATAATAATAATAATAATAATAATAATAATAATAATAATATCATCATCATCATCATGACAAGCTAGGCCAGGAAGTGGCCGCCGCATGCCGGGATTCGCGCGCTTCCCGCGGCAACCCTGGGCGCAGCTGCCGGGCCAGCGGGGGGGGGGGGTCGAGCCCCGGCCGCTCGCTCCGCTGCTTCCCTCTGCAGAGGGGGAGACGAGGCCCGCGCGGGCACAGTACGACGCGGCGGGTCCGCGCCAGGCGCCCTCCCCGCGCCTCCCGCTCTGCCCCCTGGGCAGGCGTCCGGGCGTCCCCCTCTGGGCACCGTTCCCTTCCCAGATGCACGGGGGGGGGGCACGACGAGGCGGCTTGTCGAGCCGTGGCCACCGGGGCTCGGCTGCCTTGGGCCGGGCATGTTCGCGGGCGCGCGCCCCTCCGACCTCTGATTCAGCTCCTCCGCGTCATCCCGTCCAGGCCGCTGCTCCGGCAGCTATTAATAGCGCGCCGGGCTCTAAAAATAGCGCGGGGGCCGCTGCGCAAGTCCCTCTTGCGCGCCGCGCGTCAGCCGCGCTATTCATAGCCGCCGCGCCGGGCGCGCGCCCGCGGCCCTCCCCCGGCCCGGCCCGGCCCCTCCGCGCTGGCCTCACCGAGCAGCCTCCTTCCCTCCGCCGAGCCCCCGGCCCCGGGGAGGGAAGCCGACCCGCTTCGGCGGCGTGGACGCGCGCGCGCCTTTGCGGAGCCCCCGCCCTCGCGCGGATTCACAAGTGACGCGAGGAACACGCCTCCCGGCGTCCGATGAGTCACGCGTGTGAGGCAAAAGCCCGGCTTCGGGTTCGCGATGATGAATTTCACCCGCCTGTTCGTAGAAGGTGCAAACAATGAACCTTAGCCACGTCAGGCCCGATGGAACCTCCGTGGGGAGAGGCAGTGTACCGCGGGATGCCGGAGGCGGGGAACGGGGAGGAGGCGGCCGTGGCGTCAGCGTCTGGCTGGCGGCAGGAACGCAGTAGCAGCCCGTGGTGCGCCCTGGAAGGACTCGACTCGGCATCCAGCACCGGGCCTGGCCCAAATTTTCTCTGCCCCCCCCTCCTAATTTTTTTTAAAGAAATACTTACATTGATTATGGAAGTTTTAGGAAACCAACAGGAAAGCCTTTGTTTCTGGTGGAATCTGCCCACAGATCCCTAACAGTGCATGCAATTGAGGCTGTACCGGAGAGGAAGGAATATTTTGACTTCTGTGAACAGTTTCACATATTTTTAAGAAGGGGCGTCTTGCTCAGTTTTATAAAAGCAATTCTTTCAAACGCCTGTTGGTTCAATGCCACTTGGATTCTGTTACAGTTATACAATCAGGTGAAGGATTCATTCTTTCTACACACAAATTAATCAGTGCATTGATTAATGCACTGATTGTGAAAAATTCAGCTAAAAACCGAAGCTGTTGGATTGCTGAATCAGATCTGCCACCCAGCCCACCCGCCCCGGACACGGCAAAGGTGTCACGGGGCTCTCTGTTGCCTTTGCTCAGAGTTGGTCCTCTCCAGTCCAACCTGTCTGTCTAATTTGGTGGCCTTGTGGAGAAATCTCTTCCTTCCAGGAAATGAACAAACAAGCCAGGACCTCTCAGAGGAGGAAGAGGACCTGGAGGGAGAAAGACGGGGACACAAAGGCCAAAGTCAGAAGAACAAGCTGCTCGCTCGCGCTCTGAGGGCCGCCCGTAGCTGGGAGGTCCTGGGCTTTTGCTCCCTGCAGGTTCTCCGTTTTCCTTTTGCCTGGGAGACAGTCAGGGGTCTTGGCTGCAGGCTCCAAATGTGGGAAGTGCATCCATTCCATTGTTTAGGTGGTGACAGAAAATATAGAACTGACAGAGCAATGTTAGCAAGAGTCAAAGGTTCACAGATCTTTATTATTTATTTATTTATTTATTTATTTATAATATTTATACCCCGCCTTTTTTCCTGCAAGGAACCCAAGGCGGCTTACATAATCCTCCTCCTCCTCCTCTCCATTTTATCCTCACAACAACCCTGTGAGGTAGGTTAGACTGAGAGTCAGTGACTGGCCCAAAGTCACCCAGCGAGTTTCATGGCCGAGCGGGGACTAGAACCCAGATCTCCCAAATCCCAGTCCAACACTTTCACCACTACGCCACACTGGCTCTTCCAAGAGAGTTTTTCTCTCCCTATTGTTTGCACCCAGCAAGCCAGCTAAACTGCCTCTGTTTCAGGAGGTTCCATTTGCTGACCTGACTGATACCCACTGACAGGAGCTATCTTCTGTGGGGGTGTGTGTGTTAAAAAAACCCCATTTCAGGTGGAGTCACATGTATTTAATTGTTATTTATTAAATAGTAATATAAATTAATTAAGCATGTAGAGTGCAAGTTAAACATTATCTTCTTAAAAAAGAAAAGCTTGATCGGGACAAAAACAAATGGCTTCTCAGGCAAATGGTACTTCCCATTCCCCCACCCACGCCACTACGGAACCCCCCACGAGTGTGGGCAGAACACGGCAGGAAACTAGTGCACACAGGAAGAGCGGAAAGTCAGCAGCCATGTGACTGCAGAGGAAAGAATGGGCGATGCTGGCTGGGAATCATGGGAGTTGTAGTCCAACACGTCCGGAGGGCACCAGGATGGGGGAGGCTGGTCTGGGAGCACCCCTGGGGAGACACACCTAATTTAGGGGCTGCCTTGCTGGATCAGGCCTGTAGCCAGCTCAAACATTCTGGGGTGTGTGTGCAAAAAAAAAAGTTTATCTGGTCTGCAGACCTTTTTAAAAATTTTTTTAAAAAAATTTATTATTTTTTTCAAATAAACACACATACAAAAAGAAAATAAACCCACAAATTCATATAACTCCAAAGTGCACCCGTCACCACGGGGCCAAGAAATAATTCTCTATCCACATAATCCATTATTAATCTATATTCCAAAAATACATCATATCTTGACATGGCTAACTCCCCTTTCCCTTTACTAAAACATAGTCTAGAAATGGTCCCCATATATCCTTAAAATTATTTTTCTTTAATTGTCCCTTTTTACATTTAATACTACATGTTAATTTATAATTTAAAGCAATATCCCACACTTGCAGACCTTTTAAAGTCAAAACTGTAAACTGTTTTTATTTAACCCTTATTTTTGCAGCCATGCTGCAATTTATGTGCATTCGAACATTTCAAATTCAACTATTGTTACAGTTCTTGTCAGCAACTAACAAAAAAGTTTTAAAAATCAAGAATAACCCATTAATAGAAAATCAAGAATAAGCTACAACAGGAATATTCTTATCATACAATCACAAAGTTGGATGGGGTGCTATTGAGTCCAACCTCCTGCTCTGTGCAGGAACCCAGTTTCAAGCGTCCCTGACAGACGGCTGTCCAGCGCTTGCTTGAAGGCATCCAGCAAGGGAGAGCCCACCACCTCCTGGGCAGGTGGCTCCATGGTCTGACTGCTCTGACCCGCAGGAAGTTTCTCCCGCTGTCCAGCCAAAATCTGCCTCCCTGTAACCTCAACCTGCTAGTTCGTGTTCTACATTCTTGGATGAGAGAGAGAAGAGGCTGTGGCCCTCTTCCGTGTGGCAACCCTTGAGGGGCTTGAAGAGCGCTACCATATGCCCCCTCACGCTTCTCAAGGCTAAACACACCCAGTTCCATCTTCCCTCGTAGGACTTCGTTTCTAGTCCCCTGATCATCTTTGTTGCCCTTCTCTGAATTTATTCTAATGTATCTGAATCCCTCTTAAAGCGTGGTGTCCAGAACTGGACACAGTATCTGAGGCGAGGTCTGACCGGCGCAGAGTCGAGTGGAACGATCACTTCTCATGATTTCAAAATGCTGCAACCTAAAATTGTATTTGCCCTTTTTGCAGCCACATCACGCTGCTGACTCATGTTCGGCTTGTGACTGACTGCGACTCCAAGGTATGCCCCACCTTATACCTGTGCGTTTTATTTCTTTTCCCTAAATGAAGACCTTTGCACTTGTCTCCGTTACTTTTCATTCTGTTATTTTCTGCCAAACACAAGGGGTCTGCTCAAGGCCTCCCCAGAGGCCCAGAGATGGAATTTGGCCTGATCATCCAGTCCTCAGGGCATTTCTCATCTCCTTAAAACCTACATTTGTTAGAACATACATTCCTCCATCATGATCCCTCTTTTGCTTTCTTTTCCAATTAGCATCCTGCAGAAGTGACGTGACTCACTGACTCAGAGCACTTGTTAATGTCACCTGTGAATATGGCACTGTGGCACAGAAAATGCATCTTTCCGGACCTATGGCCTGCCCTTAACCTGCAACATGGGGGTCTTTTGTCATGATTGTTGTTACTGTTTAATTTTGATTACATGTATACAGAAAGTTCCTTCCTTCTGACTTCTTCTGCCTGGAAATATTTCTCTCTTTCCTCCAGGCTTGATTTAAGTCAAGGAAGCGCATTCTCTGAACCTTGGGCCCTGTTCAGCTTCTCAGTGCTGAGGCTGAGGTCTGGAAGCGGTGAAGTGGACATTGAAAGATCACCGTGGTGTCATGGTTAAGTGTGTGTCATGTGTGGACAGGGGAGACCCAGATTCAAATCCTGTTCTGGGCATGCGTGGAGCAAACTGGGGGACCTTGAGCCCACCACTGCCTCTCACACTAGCCCAGTGCGCTCGTTGTGAGGTGAAACTGGGAGGGGAGAGCAAAGTTTGCTGCCCTGCGTTCCTCGGAGGAAGCATGTGATGAAAATGTAATTAATAACGATCCATTAATCATGAAGACCGTAGTTCCTGTGTTCCTGAGCCAAGGGACAATGCCCAGCTGGAAGGAGGGTGTGGTTGGTAAGAGACTGAACAAGGTCTGTCTCAGGAAGAGGCCAGTTTGAGTTTTGCCTCAGCTGGGCACTCACCAGTAGGCTTTAGACAAGCCTCAGCTCCCCGCTCCTCAATAATATAGTATTTGTTTACTACTGCATTATTATGAGACTTCTGTACTGCTCCCCAGGAAGGCTCTGCAGAGTTCTCTGTCCCTTTCGGGTATTGCAAACTGGATTACATTTTCAAACATTAACTTACACATTGTGACCAAAAGCTAAAACTGTCTTAGGGTGCAATCCTATGTATATGTAGACAGAAAAAAGTCCGACAACTCCCAGCATGCCCCAGCCAGCGTGGCATGCTGGGAGTTGTAGGGCTTTTTTCTGTCTACATATGCATAGGAATTGCACCCTTCACATCCTATTCTTCATATTAACTTGCCAAATTAAATTCTTTCCATCCTGTGCTGTTGTTCTGAAGACACAAAATCCCATAGCACCGGCACATGGGAATTCTGGAATAATCTTACAGTTAGGAAAATGTAGGTTTGATGGTTAAGGCAGGCTAGAAGAATTTGCTTGAGGGTTTAAAAAACAAGATAAAAAAACCGAAATGTGGTTTAGCTCAGCTTTTTTATTTTGTAAAGTAAGGTGAAAGTGTAGCTCCCAGCCATTTCGACTGGCCAGTGGCACCATCAAGTGACACAGGAAGGAACTGCACACAATGCTTGCTTTCTTTTTTTTAAAACCAACTACCGGTACATCTTTTGGGTTTTTGTTAATTATTACTAGTTTTAAAATTATATCCTGCTTCGTAATTGGGGGTGGGGTGAGGGAAATTCAGAACCGCTTATGTTAATGAAAAACAACAAAAGCAGCTAACACTACTAGTGATGATAACTAAAAAAATAAATCCAAAACTAGCAGAAATAACAATTTCATCAGATGCAAACTTTAAACTTCATGCCAGAATAAATGTGTTAGTCTTTAAGGTGCCACAAGATTATTCGTTGTTTTTGCTGCAGTAGACTAACACAGCTGCCCCTCTGGATTACACACACACACACACACACACACACACACACACACACACACACACACACATAAATAGAACCTCACACAACAGCATCAGATCTATGAAACTTTAATGTCTGGGCTGGTCACATAAAAGGGTCTTGGCTGGGCTGCCACCACTAAAAAGGCCCTTCCTCTGGTCACCACCTATGTAACCTGATGGAGAGGGAACCTCAGATGAAGAACTTAACCACCAGGTCTGTTCGTTCATATGGAAGTACCATCATGGCACTTGACAGGGTCATGTTAGCAAAAGGCACCCTGAACTTGCAGGGTGAGAGTAGACGAGGGCATCGAGGCGTGAATATACAACACCAGTGAAGTTACACATGCTTAGGGGTCCTCTCATAGGACTGAGCAGTGGTGGTGCCGTCAGGGCTGGACTTCGGGGCAGACGTCAAGGGCTGGATGAGCAGCAGGGGCCCAGATGCAGCAGGGCTGGCTCAGCACATTTTGAAGTGAATGCAGTAATTCATGTGGCTATCTAAAGAGGTGCGGGGGGGGGGGGATAAGACCATTCAGTCCAGAGTCTAAAATTTCCTAACTGCATCACGGGGGTGGAGGAGTAAAGTCAAAGGCAGGCACATGTCATTCTGGAGTGTGAAGGGGCAGAGAGCGCCACATTGGCATTCTGCAAGAGACCTCTCTGGGCAGCCAGCCAGAGCTGCCGGAGTTCTTGAACACTGCAGACTTTTGAGTAGCCAAGCATGGTAGAATTGAAGGGAGATATGTTGGGATAAGAACAGGAGCACAGCATGGTAAGGCCGCAAAGAGCTTTCAAGTCCTTACCTTTATGTTTTCATATTTTTATCCTTCCTTGCAGAGGCGGTGTTAGGGGCCCACTAGGGTTGGAGCCCTGAATCTTTCATTTGGAGCATAGAATCTCTGGGAGGCCCTCTGCCCCACCACCATGGGCACTTGCTGAAATAAAGGTACCACCGGGGCCCTGAGGATCTCTGTTGCTTCACCTCCTGCTGTATCCCCCCCCCCCTGAATCTTTCTGCCTGAGGTTTTTTTCTGAAATCAAATGCCCTCCTATCCCCTGTCCATACGGGGTCCTTTACAGACTTTAGAGCACATGTAAATTAGCATATGCAAATGTATGCTGCTTTTTTTTCTTTTTCTTTTTTTTGGGTCCTGTGGACCTGAGTCTGGGATCCTTTTGGTACTTAGTACCACCTCTTCTTCCTTGGCCTTTGTTAGATCCCCCCCCCCCGTTTTTTCCAATGTCTTATATTTTGATTGACGTGTGCTGTTGTTTTATTTAATGAAATGTTGTTCACCATCGTGAGTTGTTTTACAGCCTGGCACAGAATATAGTTAAAAATAAATCAATAGAGTTCCAAAGAGTCCCGTGGCAACTTTGATGTGGCTTTGCCAGATGTCCTAACAGCAAAAGCTGCTTCCAGTGTGCGTGCGTGTGCGTGCGTGTGTGCATTGTGCTGGTGAGCTATGAATACTAGTTAAGTAGAATACCTGAATTTTAGCTTCTGGGGACAAATGGGGGTACATCATCTTGAAGCATCTGCCTGGCCGCTCTGAGGGACAAAGTCCTGCCTCTGGTGCAGCAAGGTTATGTTAGACCCCGGACTTAGGGTGCAATCCTATGCAAGTTTAGATGGGAAAAAGTCCTACAATTGTTGGACTTTTGTTGTAGGACTTTTTCCCATCTAAACTTGCATAGGATTGCACCATTAATGATCTTATGGGAGCTCCATTTAGACAGCCAGGTGTATTATTTCAGTTGTGAAACACACAACTAATGTTTCTCTTCCCCCCTCTGCACCATTCCATATACTTCATTCCTGAGTTGTTAGAGCAAAAAACCACCCAAACCTAAACAAAAACCTATTTGCCAACCCTGATTTTTTTAAAAGAAGAAGAAGAAGAAGAAGAAGAAGAAGAAGAAGAAGAAGAAGAAGAAGAAGAAGAAATACTCTGAGCATGTCCACTTTTATATTTTAAACTCAGGTCACAGCACTGTCATGTCTACAGGAATAAAATGGAGTTTGTCTCAGCTGCCCTGATTCTAAACACGTTTACTCGGGAATAAGCACCATTTTGTGGTAGAAAAGGGTAATATGTTTTTAAAGTAAAAATACTTAAATGCACGTCTGTAACCATGTAAATGCTTATTCAGCTTCCCCCTAACTCGAAAATGTTTAAAAATAGAAGGAAGGGTGCCGCAGCAAATAGCATCCGCCCAGGTGGGGCCATGCTGATGTCGGCCCAGGTGCTGACGCAGGGCCTGTTTGCCATGGTATCCATCACCTGCCACTCTCTGGATGGTCATTTGGGGCTTCCAGGGCTGGACCACTGAGTCCTGCCCTTGCTTTGGTCAGCTAAGGAGCTCTTACCCCTGGCTGAAGAAAAGAAAGAACTCCAGAGAGCTGAATCTGGAATACAGCATGCAAAGAGGTATCTGGCCACTAGATGGTGCCACTCGCTTCAGCGAAAACGAGTCTGTCCTCTGTGTGTGTAAAGTTTGTGCGTGCGCCTGTCTTTCCAAAATCCAGGAGCTCCTTCCAGTGTTGCAAAAGATGCTGCTGGGGTTGCAGTCCAAGAGGTGTGTCCCGCTAGCAGCCTCTGGAGCCTTCCATGGGATCCCCGGCGCAAACTGATGTCTTCTTGGCTCCCACACAGCTGGGCTTCTTGAGTTGCGTGTGCCGTCAGACAGGCCCTGGCTGGACTACACAGGAAGGATACTGGAATCCAGCAATTAGCTGAGTCTGGAGCAATTTCTGGGCCGGCGTGCTTTTTGCTGAGAGACATAACACAGCTTTTGCAGCTGTTGATTTGGTTTCTGGGACCCGGGCTGCTGACTGCGGTGCATTCAACACTCCAGATCCTTCTCTGTGTGTGAACCTGGAATTCTCATTGAAGGGAGGCCCGGTCCCAGAGGCCCTGTGGGTTTCTTTGCACAGCTAGCTTTCCCCCAAACGATATTATTAGCTGCACTGGAAGAGAGTAGGTCCACTCCTATTTCTGCTTTAAACTTCCCGCGGTCTTGGCTGATCAGAGCCATAACTACAAGGGACCACCCACCCGCCCACCCGCCCGCCCCCACACACAGACACACACCTCAACAGAGCATAGCTTAACCATGGAACTCGCCACAATAAGAGGCGGTGATGGCCACCCGCTTGGATGGCTTTAAAAGGCGATGAGGCAAATTCATGGAGGACAAGGCAAGCAGTTGCTGCTACCCAAGGTGGCTAGTACAGTATTTTTCCATGTATAAGACTATACTTTTCCCTAAAATTGTTAGACTAAAAATTGAGGGTCGTCTTATACACGGAAGTAAGCCAAGGAGAGAACCACGTGGTTGCGAAACTGCCCAGTGGGGGGCGTCTTATACATGGGGGCGTCTTATAGACGGAAAAATACGGTATATATTATCCCCAGGACCTTGCCCAGTCACAAACTCACGGTCTCCAGGCAGGATAATGCCCAGGTAGCTTGGAAGGGCTGAAGCCAGGAAAGAATTATGTCCTGGTGGGGCTTGGAAACAGAGGTACGCTGGTGATACCTACGGAGGAGGAGGAGGAGGAGGCACCGGGCTGCTAATATCCATGTTTACATTTGAATTGGTACAGCCCGATGAGTGGATCCTGGTAGTACCATTCTGCTGCTGCTGCTGCTACTTCTCCTCTCCCGCGAGCACCACTATGGAATCAAGCCTTGCTGGTAGGGCAGCTTTTGAGTAACCGTCGCTCCCAACCTTTCGTAGATTAGGACCCTTCTTGTGAATTATTCATAACACCCAGATTCCCACGCGAAGAATGCATGTTTATTTGGAATGCATGTTCGGTGGGATTCACACCTGGTGTCAGCGTGCGTAGGATTGCACACTAAGGGTCATTTCTGGAATGCTTCCCTTTCCCTCTCCAACATGATAAATAATTGTGGGAAACTCATTTGGTTGCTGGACCCATCTTTCATTTTCTATGCAATATCCTGTCCTCAGCTAGAATTTGAAGAAGTGAGTTAGCAAACTTACTGTAACAGTTTCCTAAAAAAAAATCAAAAAAAATCAAGAATGTAAGATTTTTTAAATCTCACAATCCATCTAGCTGTATTGTCCTTGAATAGCCACCAATGAGAGAGAGTCTGCAACATTTGCTCTCTGAACAGGTGCTTACAAGGTGCAGGTGGAGGGATGTACATGCATGTACCCTGGAGCCAAGATTTCTCTCTCCCTGCCCACATAATCTGAGATTGAACTCCCAGAGATTAAGAGTGTGGGAAGGAGGCCCAAATGTGAAGGGACAACTGCAGTATCTCATGTTAAGAAAATGCGCTGAAGGTATTTCTGTCCCATAAAATGGGGACTATCCCGAGTAAGTTGGGACAGGAGGAGCGTACAGGTCCCCCCACCCCAGGCTGAAGAGAGAGCCACACATTGTGGGATTGATGGTGCAGGCTCATCCCACACCGTCATGAAATATGCAGGGGCGATTTGGGCCCCGTGGGATGCAAATGGGCAGATGCAAACCCTTCCTAACCGCAGGCAGATGGAGGGGGACCTGGAGCTGTGCTGGCCGACTGCGCCTCCGTCCCGTTAGAGAAAAAGGTGGGCAGGGCAGGGCTGGCCGTCTTGTATGGCTTTGTGTGAGCAAAATTCATTCCGTCCATTCCATAATTATCTAACCAGTTAGCTATCCACCCTTTCCCCTCTATCCGTTACTTCCTCTGTCTGACTCTCACTAGCACTACAATCTTTAATTTTCCATCATACTGTCCTCTCTCTGTCTCCCTCCCTCCCTCCCATATATCTCAGCCCCACCCATGCACAGTGGCCTGTGAATAAACCTGCCCTGTTCCCTCAAGATCTCTCTCTCTCTCTCTCTCTCTCTCTCTCTCTCTCTCTCTCTCTCTCTCTCTCTCTCGGCTCCTGAGAGTGACCTCGGCTCCGGTCCCTTGAGACAGGATGGGCTGAGTTGTAAACACCCTTGCTTGGACTTCAGAGGGAGAGGACAGGCTGGAGATATCTGGACACCCCTGGATCTCTGACAAGCTCCACTCTGCGTCCCTGGTGCCCCTCCAAATATGGCCTGATACATTGATCTTCATATTTAGTTATTGGGCACCAGCGTAAAAACACAATGTGTACACCTTTTCCGGTGCTGGCTGGCTGACCTTTGTTAAGCCAATTGCTTGCTGAAGGTCAGAAGTGTCCTCAGAGGGTTGTCATCGCTAGAGTGTCCAAAGAGCCCAGCTGGCTCAGACAGCGGAGATCCATCACTGGGAAGCTGGCTGGTTCTTGTTTTGGGTGCTATTCCTGCCCTGGGTGGAACTTTGGTCCAGACAAAGTTCCACCACCCAGGCTGCTTTTAGGCCTGCTCCCGTAGCACCTGCTATTAATTAAAACAACAACTGATGAGCTTCCTAGTTACCTGTGTAGCATCATGTGTTGTTTAGCACTAAGGTAGTGATCACGACCACTGATTCTATAACATTAACTCATGTCTCCTTTGGGTGGGGGCGGTCTGTCTTCTGTCTCTCCTGCCAGCTGATGTAGGGACAGAGGAAGGAAGAAGCCCCGTCTACTGAGTCAGGACCGGCTGCGCTGCTGACTGACGGCGGCTCTGCGGGGTTCCAGGCAGGGATCTTTCCAGCCGTATCTGGAGATGCTGCCCAGGGATCGAACCTGAGACCTTCTGCATGCCAAGCGGGGCCTCTGCCACTCTGCCCTTTGAGAGCAGGGCACGACTGAGCGCTGAACAGCCATCTACCTTGATGGCTGGAGATCTCTCTCCCCTGCTTTGGGGAAGATGAGCGCCTTCAGCTGTTGGGAGGAGGAAAGGAAGAGGTTTGGAGTCAGCCCTATTTTATTTTATTCATTTGCTTGTTACATTTGTATCCTGCTTTTCCAGAGACAGTGCAGGGTGTGTGTGTGTGTGTGTGTGTGTGTGTGTGTGTGTTTCTAGCTGCAGCTGCAGAAACCGAGGTGCAGCTCCAAAACACAATATGGGTCTTCTCAAAACCAATCCAACCAAAACAAAGACCCACCATACACACATACTACATTTACTTTATTCAATGTCTAAAACCCGATGTGAATAGAAAAGTGATATACAATTTCATCAGTACATAGGTGAGAATGCACAACAGAAAACTCAGATCTCCTACTCCAATCACGACGACGGAATACCAGGAAAGTTCAGTTTCAATTATGCTGAGTCTTTATCAAGTCACTATATGAAGAAGTTGTTCAATGTCCGAGGGGGGAGGGATCTTTTTTTCAATCTTTTTGTTTGGCTCTGATTGAAGTTGTCAGGTTGAGATTCTCCTGTTCTTTCAGGGATAATCAGAATTTCCTCCAGTCGTCCAACAGAACATCAGCCACTTTTTAAAATCTCAAACAGCTTGTCTTGAAATCCACTTCTCTTTCAACAGCCCAAACGCAGTCTGTCCTTGCACTCTGGAAAGAGGAGTGGATTTTGAGACAACCTGTTCGGGATAAAAAGTGTTAGATGTCCTGTTGGATGTAGATGACTGGAGGAAATTTTGATTATTGCTGACAGGACAGGAGGATCTCGACCGACAACCTCAATCACAGCTGGTTGGATTGGAAACTGAGGTGCAGCCATGGTGGTGGGGATGCCCAAATTGCACTCTGGAATCTAAGGCAGGGCCGGAAACTGTGTTACCTGCTGAAGGAGCGTCTCTTTGCTTCCCCTGTGGTCTGGCTGCATATTTGTAAATAAAGCATGCACAAAGCCCTAGGCGGAACCCCTGGCGTCTCCAGTGAAAGGACTTGAGGAGGCTGGGAGGGACACCTTTGCCCGGGACCTGGGGGAGTCAGAGTCAACCACACTGGGCTGGACCACTGGCCTGATTCAGGATAAGTCAGCTTTGTATGTTCAGCCAGTGTGGCGTAGTGGTGAGAGTGTTGGACTGGGACTCGGGAGATCCAGGTTCTAGTCCCCGCTCGGCCATGAAACTCACTGGGTGACTTTGGGCCAGTCACTGACTCTCAGCCTAACCTACCTCACAGGGTTGTTGTGAGGGTAAAATGGAGAGGAGGAGGGTGTAAGCTGCCTTGGGTTCCTTTCAGGGAAAAAGGTGGGGTATAAATATAATAAATATAATATATAATTCATTCATTTTCATTTATTTCATTTCTATACCACCCCACAGCCAAAGCTCTCTGGGCGGTTCACAATAATGTATACATAAAAACAACAATAAAAGCATACAAAATAGTTTAAAAGATTAAAAACCAAATTTAAAACACAGTTTAAAATAACAATCCAAAAACTAATAAAACTGAGCCTACAGGTGACAATCTCCCCCCCCCCCGTGCTATTCCGAGCTCTTAACTATTGAATGCCTTGGCATAGAGAGGGAAGTCTTAACCTGGCACCAAAAAGATAGTAAGGTTGGCGCCAGGCGGGTCTCAGTGGGGAGTTTGTTCCATAATTGGGGGGCTACCACCGAGAAGGCCCTCCTCCTCGTTGCCACCAACCGAGCCTCTCTTGGAGGTGGCAGTCGGAGGAGGGCCCCAGATGTTGAGCGTAGTGTCCGGGTAGATTGCGGTTGGGAGAGATGTTCCGTCAGGTATTGTGGTCCTAAGCTGTGTAGGGCTTTATAGGTTAAAACCAGCACCTTGAATTCGGCTCGGAAGCATATTGGCAGCCAGTGCAAACGGGCCAGAACCGGTGTAATGTGCTCGGACCTTCTGGTCCCCACAACAAGCCTGGCTGCCGCATTTTGCACAAGCTGCAGCTTCTGAACAGTCTTCAAAGGCAGCCCCACGTAAAGCGGATTGCAGTAGTCTATTTTAGAGATCACCAGAGTGTAGATTACTGAGACCAGGCTATCCCTGTCCAGATAGGGGCGTAGCTGGGCCACCAGCCGAAGCTGGTAGAAGGCACTCCTTGCCACTGAGGCCACTTGAGCCTCAAGTGACAAAGATGGCTCCAGGAGCACCCCCAAGCTACGAACCTTCTCCTTCAAGGGGAGTGCAACCCCATCCAGAACAGGTTGAACATATAATATCAGAGCTGTGAAGCAGCCTTGCATTCCAATCTCATATTTGCCTCAAGCAAGTCTCTCTCTCTCTCTCTCTCTCTCTCTCTCTCTCACACACACACACACACACACACACACACACCTTTATACATCCGCATCTGCAATATGGGGGTCTTGACAGTGGTCTACCTTACAGGATTGTTGTACGGGCTACTGAAAGAAAGCATGCAGAATGCTCTGAGTGCTATAAAAATGCCCGTGATTATCATGGTGTAGAAAAGGGGTTGGATAATTATTTTTTTTGTATTGAGGCCCCAGACTGGGGTGATTACAACCGAGCACATCTTTTAACAACCTTTCCGCTGCCTTTCTGCTTGGGGCACTGGACTCTCTTTGGCTGTCCAAGGTGACTTGAGCGCAGGAGAGGCCCTTGCTTTGGCCGTGTGGGGCAGGGAAGGATGAGGGTTGGCCCCCGCGAACTGCAGGGCTGGCGGTGATCCCGCAGTCCGGCTCCCAGGCGCACAGGGCAGGCCCAGGAGTGCCCTTGCTCCTTGTTTATCTGGAGAGCTGACCCGGCTGTTCCCAGCCACGTCAGATCGGTCGTCGCCTGCGGCATTTCTCAGAGCTGTGCTGCCTTCCCCTGGGAGCCGAGCAGCAATTCCCACACTGGGCCCCAGTTCCCGGCCCGGCCTGCTGTGGGACAGGAGAGGCTCCACCAGCTAGAAAGCCGGCAGTTTAGAGCAAGGGCAGTAAGAGACTTAAGCTTTCTCAAGAGCTCACGGCACTTTGCATTCATTCGCCCGCAGGCATGTGGATGACACGGCACACCTTGGGACCCATTTCAAACTTGTTTCAGGATGGCAAACCAAGGGGCCCCTGGGGCGGGGCTGGCATCAAGGGTCGGCATGTTTGGGCACCCGCTGACGAAAGCCCCCTGGACTTGCCCCTCCTCTTCCCCGTCGCACCCTGCTTGCGCACCTGCCCCTTGCTCTGGCCCAGTCAATGGTGGTGCTGAGGAGGAGGAGTCTGTTATGGGGGTCTTGCCCTCAAATGCCTGGAGCCAGCACTGCCCCTGCAAACTGTAGTTCTGACCCCCAGGTCGGCCTGCTTGGAGACACTGGGAGCTTCCGGAGGGGACTAACATATTCGTGTGTATGTCTGTACGTCTATACAAACACCTGTATTTGAGTTGGGCCCCATGGGAGGGTGACCTGATGCTGAGCTGTTCAAAGGGGAGAATTCTGGCAATGGCTGCTTCTCTCATCGCTTGAATGACAAGCGCCCCTCGCTGCAACTCTCTCTTCCGCACAACTGCGAGAGGGCCAGGACCTGCCCAGGTGCTCCTTAGCAGTCGTTCAGCACCAGCTCTTGAGGTGGTGCTGAAGCTGAACAACTGGTATTAACAAGGTCGCAGGGCGCCGTTGGAGGGCACAGGATGCGCCCACCTTGCTGAAGCGAAGTGGGCCGAAGTGGGCCTGGCCTCGCTCGGGGCTGCAGGGGTGACGGCCTGCGAATCCCCGCGCAGACGGCCTTGAGCTTCCAGGGTGGCGGTTTCCAGACAGAGGGAGGGCTCCTTGCGCTACCAGCAGTCGAAAGACCGTGGTGCAGCTATTTGGTCTTTTCCTCCTTAACAGTTTTTATTGTAGAAAGAAAAGGATGGAAATAGCGGTGGGGAAAACATGGGCAGGTTATGAGGGGAAGATGTTGTCGTCATCTGGAAGCCCTGTAAAATTTTGTGAATTAGTCTGGGTGTTGCTGCCGTAAAAGCCTGCGCTAGAAGGAACCAGAGCCGGTGTTAAGGGGCGGCCCACTAGGGCTGGAGCCCCGAATCTGTCATTTGGAGCCCCAGATCTCTGGGAGGCCCTCTGCCCCACCACCTTGCTGCCCATTGGCACTTGCAGAAATAAAGGGACAGGGGCCCTGAGGATCTCTCTTGCATCTGATCCCCCTGGACTAGCTGGCTGTTTGCCCATGTGCTTCACCTCCTGCCACCCCCCCCCTTGGATCTTTCTGCCTGAGGTTTTTTTCTGAAATCAGATGCCCTCCTCTCCCCTGTCCATGCATCCCTTTTTACAAACAGGGGTGTCCTTAGGAGACGGGGTCCTTTAAAGACAGACAAACACACACACACACACACACACACAGAGACTTTAGACTAGAGCAAATGTAAATTAGCATATGCAAATTTGTGCATTTTTTTATGTCCTGTGGGCCTGAGCCCCCCCTGGATCTTTTTGGTACCTAGCACCACCCCTGGAAGGCCCCCTAGCAAAGAAAGATGTAATCTTTTTAGACTGTAAGCTTTTTGAGGGCAGAGACATGTTTATGTTACCTATGTACACTGATGGGAATAATGATGATGATGATGATGATGATGATGATAATAATAATAATAATAATAATAATAATAATAATAATAATAATAATAATAGATCAATAAGCACAGAGAGAATGAAGAGGGGAATTTCTATCCCGGCAAACTGGAGATAACCTTTGGGCATGGCCCTCTTCCTGCTGCTAGTGTGGCAGCTCCTCACTGCCTGCCACTAATAATAGATCAGCCCCCAGGGGGTGCCTTGCACAGCACTCTGCCCTCTGCTTGCAGGGAGCTGGGGGCGGGGCTGCGGGAGGTGTGGGCGTGGCCATGTCACTGGGGAAGGCATGCCAAGGTGGGCTTCCCTCCCAGCTGACGGTGGTGCTGGGCGGCGGCGGCGGCCGCAAGGGGCCTTGCAGGCTGCATGATCAGCTGCGGAGGCCACGGAGGGGCTCCCGAGCAGCTGGGCATTCGTGGGGCCCCCTTCGGACAGAGCTAGAGCGGCCACTACAGAAAAGGGGCTGCCTTATACGGAGTCAAAGGAGTCCAGGGGGGTCTCACTCCCTGGACCTCCGACCCACCTTGCTTTCCCTCTCTTCAGACCCCGGCAGGGGATGATGGCCCAAGCCCAGAGGCAGCATAAGCAAGCAGCTGCCTCGGGCGGCAGAATCCAGGAAGACGCGCTGACCTGATCGGGGAAACTCTTGTCGGGGGAAGGGGGGGGGGCGGGACAGTGTCTGGGGGGGGGGCAAAGGATGCCCGTCTCTCCCGCTGCCCCCACCCCGTTTTTCTGAGTGCAGCCCTCCCCCCTCGTTCCACACCACTCACTTGCCTGGGCCAGGAGGAGGGAGTTGCCCTTATGGATTCTTTTGATGACTGCCCAGCTGTTCCACCGAGGGAATAGCACCCCGCCCCCCCCCCCAGGCAGCAGAAGAACCGTTGGGGACACACGGCACAATCCTCTGCGTGCCTACTCTCAAGTAAGCCCCACCGAGTTCAGTGAACAACCTCCAGGTAAGCAGGTAAAGGATTGTAACCTCAAAGGGGGAGCACAATTTCCCTCCCCAGACCACGACGTGCAACGTGCGTGGGGAATTTCCCGCTGGCCCGGGCCGCAATCCCCACCGCAGCCGCTGCGGCATCCCCCCCCCCCATCCAAACTAAGCCACAGTGGAGAGGACACAGGAGCGCATTTATTTATTTGTTTATTTATTTATTATATTTATACCCCGCCTTTTTTTCCTGCAAGGAACCCAAGGCGGCTTACATAATCCTCCTCCTCTCCATTTTATGAGAGCTGCCCTGCTGGGTCAGACCAAAGGGAGTCCATCTAGACCAGCAACGGGCCTCACACACTGACCGACCGAGTGCCCCCCCCCCCAGGGAAGCCCACAATCAGGCCATGACTGCGACAGCACCCTCCCGCCAATGTTCCCCCAGCAACACGTGTCTATTGGCACCCTGCCTCTGATACTGGAGGTAGCATATATAGCCATCAGGACTAGTAGCCATTGATGGCCGGCGTCTCCTCATCTGCTTGGTTTGGTTTTTCTTTCTAAAGAGGGGGGACATATTGAGCTCACCTTGTGTGCTGGGGGCCGCGCTTCCTGGGCCAAAAGGAGCAGCGAGCCCCCTAAAAGGGGTTATTTATTATTCCGCTGTCTTCTGCCAGGGCCACCCCCCCCCCCCCCCATCAAAGGCACGATGAAATCCCAGCTGTCAGCAGATCCCGAATTTACGACCGCCTGTCAAAGGCCCGCATCCGGCCCAGCCGTCGCTCCTGGTGCGCGGCGAAGTGCGCTTCCCAGCTTCGGTGCCGCAAAAGTGATTGCTGACTCCAGCAAGGCCGCGTGGCGTTCCCTTGCCAAAAGACTGTCCCCTTTGTATCTGGGAGCTGCCCCGGGCCAGCTGCTGGAGCCCCCAGGCCGGCGCAAATGTCCGGCAGCTGTATCCAGGAATTGAGGTCTGCGCTGCCCTCGCTCGCACTGACACAATCCCTCCACTAATGTGACCGCGCAGACACCTGTGAAGTCCCAGTTGGCGCCTGGTGTGTGAGCCCTTCGGGCTTGTTTTTGATGGCTGAAGGCGGCGGGCAGAAAGGAAGAGAGGCTGCTGTGCGCGGGGCAGGAGCCCGGGCAGACCACGGTTTCTGTTCTGAGGCTGGGAAAAGACCCAGCCAGGAGACTTCCAGCAGAGCAGGGGCCTGCTTCTTCAGCCTGGCGAGGCCCAGGGAGGGGCTCCGGTTCCGCCGGGAAGGAGGGCTTGGTTTGAGCCACCAACACGCAGTCCCAGAATCTGTCCTCAGGGTCTTCTTGTGCTTTGGTGTTTTGTTTTGTTTTTAAATAAAAAAAAGAGGTATCTGAGCATATGCAGAGCGCTTTCCCGTTACCTGTGAGGAACACTTAGGGAGCAGCGCTTCCAAAGCACGGAGTGGCGGGTGGGCCCGGAGCCCAGCACCTATTCCTATGCTGGCCTTGGACTTTGGTGTTGGAGTTATTAAAGCTGAATTCTTGTATTTATTTGAAAATATGTGTAGCTCGCCTTTTGCCAGAACGTGGCCTCCCAACAACAGATACAAGCAAGGCATTAAAATACAAATTAAAAATTTAGCACAGGGCAAAATCGGCAATATAAAGCCTGTTTAAAAGAAATCTATCAGGAAATGCCACTTTTGTTAGCTGCTTTGGCATTCCCAGCGAGGTAAAGGCATAACAGAAAGAAAGGAAAGAAAGACTGTGTATTTTTTTTAAAAAAATATTCTTTTAATTGTTTATAATTTGTCCAGAGAACATTTGTTATTGGGTGGATTAAAAATATAAGATCGAAAGAAAGGCAGACAGGCAGCCCCAGCGTTATGCCCTCTGTCTGCCACTGGCCCAGTATCATGTCATATTATCTGGGGTTGTTCTTCTGGTTGGCAGGAGTGGTGTGCCGCAGAGCATGTGCAGAGAGCCCTTTCCTCAGCACGCGGGGGGCCCCCGCCACATGGTGCGCCCCCCACCCCACCCATCCACCCAAGTGCAGCGTGTGCCCGTGACCAGACCCCCGTGTGCCAGGGAGCGAGGATCGGGGCCAGGATTCGTTGCCATCTGCTCCCCCCTCGCCCGGTGCCACGAGTGCAGCAGCGGCGCCTTCGTTCGGCAGGGCCTGGCGCCGGCCGCCCTCCGAGCCTGTGCGCGCGGGCCCTCCCTCCGCGGAGGCCGCGCCCGGGCCCCTCCGCCCCGCCCCGCCCCCCGGCCCCGCCCCCGCGCTCGCCCCGCGCCTCGGTCCTCCTGCGCTCTGCCTCCCACTTCCAGGGAAGCGCATCCGAAGAAGCGGCTGCCTCTCGCGTGCGGCCACCTGCTCCACCGCCGCCGCCGCCGCCGCTCCAAGCCCGCTCTGCCCCGGGGCCCTCCGCGCCGGTCTGGAGCGGGGCAGGCCCGGGCCCTCGCGCGGGCGCCCTCCCGCTGAGCGGCACTGGGTCCGAGATGCTGCCCGGCGCTGCTGCTGGGTACCTGCTGGCGGCCGCCGTCTTCTGCGCCTTGTCCCGCCCCCAGGTGAGCAGACGGGTGGCGCTGGGGGGGGGGGATGCTCCCCGGGGCCTGGGACTTCGGCCGGACCTCACTTTTGGCAGGAGTGGCAACATCCTCCCAGCAGGGACCTTGGGACGGGGGAGAGGCTCCCTCCAGCCTGGGCGACACTGGACACGGCGCCTGCAACTCCTCGCGCAGCGCAAGCGAGGAGCGAGCAGCCAGCCACCGCGGCGTGTTCCATTACCTCCTCCGAACTATCCAGCGCCGCTTTTATGCATCTCCGACTCCGGGGGATAAGAGAGAATGCAGATGGTCTGGAAGGAGGTGGAGAACTATTTCTGTCCTAGGCGGAACCGGGTGGGCGGAGTGCATGCTCTTTTCAGAGTGAGCACTGCGTACACTTTGTGCAACGGGATATGGCCTGGACACGGTGTGAAGATAAATCTGGTGGATGGGTTTATTTATTTATTATTATTTATTTATTATTAATATTTATTTATCGCCCATCTGGCCGGCAACCGGCCACCCTGGGCGATGTACACACAATAAAATACATAAATACAATAAAATACATTAAAACAATATAAAAATTTTAAAATCTTAACCCACCCCATATTCCCGCCTGAACAACCAGGTTTTTAATGAGCGACGGAAGCTCATCAGAGAGGGGGCATGGCGGAGGTCACTCGGGAGAGAGTTCCACAGTACGGGGGCCGCCACAGAAAAGGCCCTCTTCCTCGTCCCCACCAGTCTAGCTGCTCTGGCTGAAGGGACAAGGAGAAGGCCATCCGTGGCAGATCTTGTTGAGCGGCCCACTTGGTGTTGCTGGAGACGCTCCTTGAGATAAACTGGACCGGAGCCGTATAGGGTTTTAAAGGTCAAAACCAACACCTTGAATTCGGCTCGGCAAGCAACTGGTAGCCAGTGCAAATCCTTCAGCACTGGCGTGATGTGATCCCGCCGGCGGCTGCCTTTAACCAGGCGAGCCGTCGCGTTCTGTACCAGCTGCAGCTTCCGAACCGTCTTCAAGGGTAACCCCACGTAGAGCGCATTACAGTAGTCTAGGCGAGAGGAGACCAAGGCATGAACCACTTTGTTTGTCTTTTAAAGTTCTAGGGCTCCAGGGCAATGCATTCGCACATGTTCTGAAGTATTAAGACAGGGCCATAGTGGTAGAGGCCCCGCTTGGCATGCAGAAGGTTCGATCCTTGGCAGCATCTCCAGGTAGGGCTAGGAAAGAATCCTGCCTGAAACCCCGGAGGGAGAGCCTCGGCTGCCAGTCACTGTGGACAGCATTGGGCTGGATGGAACAAGGGCCTGACTCCGTGTAAGGCAGCTTCCGATGTTATTGAAATGTGGTTTGTTCCTGGGCCAAGCCCTGTCACTGAAAACAGGTTTGGGGGCTGGAGTGCTTTCTCTGTAGAAAATGCAGGTAGCCAGAGATGGCCCCAAGAAAGCTGGGCCAGCCAGCCCCTTTTGGTACCTTTTGAAAAATGCAGGCACCTTTAAAAAAAAAATCTGTCCTTTTAAAATGTGTTAGCATGTATAGATAGATAGGCACGGTTCAGCCCCCTCCCCTGGAACTCTGCCAGTTAAATCTTTGAGGGGGAGGCTTGTCTCTGTAGTCCAAATGCGTGGAAGTGAACATGCAGGGTGCCCATCATGCAGTGTGTTGGGACTTGAAAAAGATACTAGGAGAGGATATATTGCGGAGTAATATCCTTCCTATCTCATGTTAGTGAGATCAGCAGAGTAGAGTCCCTTTCCAGCTTAAAAGAAGCTTAGATTTGGCTAGTGTTAGCCAGTTAGCATTTGGTAATCCAGGATGCTTTAAGGCAGACTGGATTTCCCTGGTTTTGCCCCCTTTTCTCTCCCTCAGAACAATAATCAGAGACACAGTCTTGTAAAAGTTAAAAGTAACATTTACTCACTCAGATTATGCAGTTTCATTCAGGCAGGCTTAAAAGAGTTTCTTACAGTTGGTTACAAGTTCATTTGGAAATACTTGGGGTCTGAACTTGTGGAGTTCAGACCAGCAACTCTGGCTACATGCTGCTACAAGGACCACGTGGAGACAACAATCTAGTGGTGCCACGCTCACTAGAGTCTGAACAGAAAGAGGAAGAAGCTGGGAGCAATGCCCACTTCCTGTTCAGGCTGTTAATAATTCAATGAGTACCTTCTAGGAAAACCACCCTAGAAGGTATCAGTGATCTTAACCATTTCACCCAATTACCTGGTGAAACATGAGCCATAGGTTTTGACTGCAATTTTAATTATCCAACACCGGGCACAGCCATTTCACACACCACAGTTGTGTGTGTGTGTATTTTGAATGCCTGATAACCGATTGTAGGACAACAATGTGTTTCTAGTATATTTTAAAACAAACAGCGCCCTGTTGGCTTTGAAATCTGTGCAGGACAAGGGCTTTCACACACACACACACACACACACACACACACCAAAACACACCCTTATACACTCCAGGAGCAGGGTTTTTCCCGCCAGCAGTTCCGGTGTGGAAGGGGACATGGTGACTGCCCCTTGACTTTTCCCAGGTCCCCTTGCCAGAGGCAAAGTCTGGAGTGCCCACAGGCTGCTGAACAACTTCACACCTCCGCTCCAGCTATATATGTTGGGGTGGGACGTGTTTCTCTTCTCTTTGACCATCAAAGCAGATTTAAATTATGCTGGGAGTTGTAGGCCTTTTTTCCTGTCTAAACTTGCATAGGATTGCATCTTAAGGGGCCTTGCAAAAGAGCCCCAAATTTAAGGAGGAAGGTTTCATTCCTCCCTCCTGGGCACAGCAAAACCTGGTACCTCACTGCTCAGTTAATTAATATGCATCATTTGATCCTTGTCTGGCTGGGGCATGCTGGGAGTTGTAGGCCAAAAACATCTGGGGACCCAAGGTTGGAGGACACCGATTTAGACTAATTTCCCCCAGCCTAGCACCCTCCAGATGTGTTGGAGTACAACTCCCAGCATGCCTCAGCCAGCACGGCCATTGTACCTGGCATGGGGTTGAAGTCCAGCACATCTGGACGGTGCCAGGTTGGGGGAGGTTGATTGAGACCAGGCGTGCGGACCCGCAGGCCCACGGGCCAAATTCGGTCCTCCAGTGTTCCCCAAACGGCCGCACCCTCCCCCTGACCACCAATTGTTTGGAGTATCCCAGCTTTTGTGCAGTTTTTCCCTGTTCTGAAAGGCTGAAATGTTTCTCCTAAGGTGTCCTTACGGAGCAGGAAGAGCCAAGCGGAAACAGGCTCGTATTTGGGGAATGTGGCCCTGGAGAGCTTCTCTAGAACTGAATTTGGCCCTTGGGCTGACACAGTTCAAGATCTCTGATTTAGACTGCAAGCTCCTCAAAGCCAGGACCTGTTTTTTCCGCTTATGTTCCTCCTCCTCCTGTGGGTGCTGCTATAGCAATTATGACATTGTCTTCACCATTTAGAATTAATGGGAGAATTTAGGCAGGTGCAGCTTCTTCTGTGAACTTACTGCTGCTGGCAACATTATCTGGTGCAGATCAGTCCCTTGGTGTCCACAGCCAGCTATGTTCTCCCTTGGCTCTTCCCCGGGGAAATGCCCAGCGACCCTTTGTTCAGGAAATCAGGCGCCTGAATCGAACCAAAGGGCAAAGTACGACTTCTTTTTCACATCTGGTAGTAGAGTTTGACCCCCATCTAGTGGCCTTCACTGGCACAGCAGCTTCTTGGCTGTAAGTTTTAATTTTTGCTTCGCCATCAAGACAATTCATGTGCATTGGGCAACATGCTGTTCTTTAAACCATTAGTTCTATAATATCTTTTATTGTGCTTTAAACCTACCTTTTCAGTAAAGCCCTTGCCAGCCCATTTGTTAGTGTTGGCAAGCTGAGCGTTCAGGATCAGATCATGCCTGTTTTAAAACAACTATGTTGGTTAAGAATCCGTTTCTGGGCCTAATCCAAGGTGGTGGTTTTGACCTTTTAAAATCCTCAATGGTCAGTGCCCTAGGTGTCTCGGGGAATGCCAGCTCCCTGTCCTGGGCATTAAGATCTGCTCCATGTACCATCAATTAGGGAATAGAGACATGCCAGCAAAGAGGAGCAGGACCTTTTCACTTTGTAAGTTCCTCGGGGCAGGGGGCTGTCTCACTGCAATGACCCTCTGGTTTCACGTGGTTCATATCTTTCAAGTTTAAACTTGGCAACCACATGGGCTAGAAGTATGTAGAAGCAAGGAAGGCAGATGAGATTCTTATCAAGCCTGATTTAATTTTGATATACCCACAAAGTGCCAATGCCGCCGTGATTAAACTTACTTTTATCCATTTAATTAAACCTTTTACAATTTTTTTTTATATATTTTAGAAATTTTTAAATACATACTAACATTTTGAGTATAAAACCTTAGTGTTTTCACATTCAAATTTGAGGACTTAACAATGATAATGCTAGAATTTCAAGTTACACCTTATAAATTTACATGCACGTTTGAGGACTTAACAATAAATATTACAATTACAAGTAACACAATTTATATATCTACTCATATGTGCTTTAGCATACCAAGTCCTAACTTTGTTGTCTTTTTAACAGAGTTAGTAGAAGCCTTTCTCTTGTTTTTTCTTTTTCTTTTAAAGTGGCATCAGCCTTCCCCTGTTTTTTCTTTTGAGGAGGCCACCGCCTGAGAATTCCCTTATTTTTTCTTCTGGTTTTTCTTTCCAGGTGGCTTGAGCCTTTTCCTATTTTTCCTTTGGAGAGGCTTCCAATGTACTGATTGCTGCACGCCCGACAAGAAACCGGTTTGCCCCTCTTGTTTCATTCATTATCTTCTTCAAGGGTTTCTCACAGACTATATCAGTGTCAATTCTACACCAAAACACAAAAATATTTCTAGTGTTACAAAACAAACATCGTACAATCTATCTTCAAGGTCCCCTTGTTTTACTTACGTTCTTACATTGTTTCTTCCTGTATCTGCATCATGCTTTTATATATATATAATTTTTTTTGGTAAAAGGTTTAATTAAATGGATAAAAGTAAGTTTAATCACGGCGGCGTTGGCACTTTGTGGATATAGTAATAATTACCGTGATTCTCCTTGTATTAGCTGATTTAATTTTTGAGGCTTTCAGGTACTGTTTGCTTGGAAGCTGCAATCTCAGAATCCCATGCACTTCTTTTAACTGGTCCCCTGTTTTCTTACAGCTGGTGTCTCCTTCCGATCGGTCAGCAGGAGGTGAGCGCTCCTCTCTGGATTCTTATTCTTCTGGTTTTTAGTTGTGAATTTGGGGTCTTCACTGCATTGCAAAGCCTGAGGTTCACACACACACACACACACTCGATCACACATGCACACACACATTGAAAGAATGCACGAGGGAGGCTTTGCGGGCGAGCCCTGCGCCTGTCCCTGTGGCCACCAGCTGGTGTCGCCCATTGCAGAAACACTTCCCATCATCCGCACATTTGGGCAATGTGGGAAAGGACTCTCATCCATGTATACTGACGGACGCAGGTAGAACTGGCCCACAGCACAGAGTCCACGTGGCCCCACGGTCCCCTGTGTATTCTTTCAACTCGTATATGTGTGGCGGGGCTGGGGGGAGCTTTGTGTGAGCCTTCCTAAAGTTCCAAACTGTGCGGGGGGGACGGGACATTGAGGAACAGAGTTAAGGAGATGATTCACTTGTGAATCAATTTGCACAAAATTTGCATATGCTAATTTGTACGTGCGGAAGACGGTGACCAGGTGACCCCTGTGCTGTCTGCTGTCGCAGTGTTCTCCAACCTTGGGTCCCCAGATGTTTTTGGCCTACAACTCCCGGCATGTCCCAGCCGGAGGGGTTTGCACCCGCGGTTGGCAGTGCCTGGTTCCTCTCTTCTCCCTTCCGCAGTGGTGCCCTTTGAGGAAGTGTGGAGCCGCAGCTACTGCCGGGCCCGGGAGACCCTGGTGGACATCCTGGACGAGTTCCCCCACGAAGTGGAGCACATTTTCAAGCCGCCCTGTGTCCCCCTCTGGCGATGTGCCGGGTGCTGCGGAGACGAGAGCCTGGAGTGTGCTGCCCTTGAGACCCGCGTGGTGGGCTTGCAGGTAGGCGAGCAGAGAAGGGGCGGCGGCAGGCGGGCACGTCAGCTCCCCGCCTCATCCCCCCCCCAAATGGGAGCCCCGGGAGTTGCGGCACTGTCTCCCCCGGGGGCAGGGCCCGATTAACATAGGGGCGATTGGAGCGGCAGCTCCAGGCCCATAACAGGAAAGAGGCCCACAATATAGGGATGCGCGGCACGATTTGAGTTAGCTCTGATCGTTATCATTCAGCATAATTAATGATTTTTTCAAGATTAGAAAGGTGTTCTAAGCACATCTGCATTACAGGCTTGAGGCAAGACCTAGCAAGAACTGTTGTTCTCAAATTAGCATTTCAGTAGTTTTGCATTTCAATCACTGTTACTACATTTCTTTGTGAGAACTTCTAGCACATGGGGGGCTTGCTAGGGTCTGTAATATTCTGATTTAGAAGGGACCTCTCTCTCCAGCCTCGAGCAAAAGATCTTTCTGATTCGCAGCTCAATTGTTCAAATGCTAGTTTAACAAAAAAACAAAAACAAAGCAACAAGAACAACACAATTATTCTTGGTCAAGCAAAGCTTCCTGGCTTTTTGTTGTGGCTGCTTTTTCTTTCTTAATAAATAAATTTGGGGGAAATTGGGAAGACCCTTACTGATGAGCTGCAGGAGTTTTTGAGTTTTGGCACTTTAATGGTAATTAAAATATTTAATTTGTTTTAATATAAAATTGCGTCTTCATTTTATTTATTTCCATAAAAAGGCCCACCAAAATCCTCAGCACCAGGCCCATAATGCTCTTAATCCGGCCCTGCCCGGGGGGCTGTCTCCCCCGGGGGGCTGCCCACAACCTCGCACCAGTTCTTGCAGCAACTGATGCCTGTCCGCACTTCTTAGAGATGAGGCACACTTTCCCCTGAATGAAAAGCCGAGGTGCACTTGATGTCCCGCCAACAATTTACTTTTTTAATCGTTCTTTTCACACCTGTTGCAGACACAGGGCTGTCTGGAAGGGAGGCACAGCCAGAGGAACAAGTCATACACGCAGACATGTGACTGGCTATTTCTGGCCTATAGAATTGTGCAGTTGGAGGGGGCCTCAAGGCCATCTAGTCTGACCCCCTGCTCCGGGCAGCAGGAAACCCAGAGATAGAGCATCCCACACAGAGAGCTGCCCAGCCTCTGCCCGAAGACCCGCCAGCACAGGAGAACCCACCTGCAATTATTTCATACATTTCTTTCTTGAGGTATACTCATGTATCCCAGCACAGTGTGCTAGATGCTGTACAGCAGGTGTGTGTTAGGGATCTCCTTGGGGGATTGTTTTTTTTATCAGTACCCCAAATGGAGGCAGATGCAGAACGGTGCTCCTGATGAGCCATGCATTGCCCGCCAAACTAGACATGATGCTGAACTTGCAGCCACCTTTCGCTCTCTTTATAGTGAATAAACGATGGGGTGGGTGGGATTTCAGAACGGCAGTGCATGGGGGAGAAAATGGTTAAATCCCCCTCTTGTGATCCCAGTGAAAATCAGGGCCCCGTGCAGTGGAGATATACACACACGCACGCACCGTAAAATGATGTGTTTACCAGTGAGGGGCCTTCTCGGTGGCTGCTCCCAGGCTCTGGAAGTCTGCTGAGAGGAGGCTCAGTTGGTCCCCTCTCTGCTGTCCCTCTGCCAGCAGCCAAAGGCCTTTCTGTTCAGGCAGGCCTTTGGTATGTACTGTAAGTGGGTCTGTCGCTGAAGGGTTTTTTAATTTGTTGCATGCTGTGGTTTTTAATTGTTTTTATATTATGTTTTCATCAAGATGTTGTTTTTAATCTGTATTTTATTGTTAGCTGCCTTGAATGCCCTTTCTTGGTGGAAAGGGAGGATATAAAATGAATGAAAGTCTAGTTCAGCCCTGGGATCATTGGGGTAGTATAATACAAGTACAAATCTATACCTGAGTTACTACAGATCAGAGACTCCAACACAAAACTCTCCATGGCCAGTCAAGCGGCACAAAAAAGGCCTGGTTGAAGGTCACCAATTAATGCTCCTATTTTACAGGTGGGGAACACTGAAGGCGCTTCCAGACCAGGCTTTTATAGCTCAGCCGCCCTGCCTCATTCACAAATTTTTACGGGAGGTCCAGACATAATCTTTTCCTACCACTTCTTCCATCTTTTTTCTTACTGCAGAAAATCGTTCAGGAAGAAAATATGGAATTGCTGCGCGAGGCCTTCTAATGGTTCGCGTTAGGAGCCCTCCGTCTGGAAACACCCTCAGCCTGAGAAAGCCAAAGGCCAGCCCAGGCCCAAATCCCCCCCCCCCCCGCTTCAATTCTACTTGCTCTCTTTAAGCTATTATTGGGAGTCAAACACCCTCATCCACCTATTGCCAATCGCTCTGGGTGCTTCCAGACTAGGATTTCAGTTTGGAATCGCCGTGCCTCATTCACACACTTCTTACTGGGTGGTGTTCACATGGGCAGTCGTTGCCCTCCTGTGTTTTCTTGCAGCTTCTCCAATCTTTCCTTTCACCATAGAAAAATCTGTTTTGGAGAGAAAGGAGGAGCAGCATAACCTCCACAGAGGTGGATCATCCTTAGGGCTGCTCTTCCACCTTTTTAAAGGGGTGCAGTTTCCACATGTTCCGCAGCAGAACAAGCAGGCTCAACACGCCTTCACTGTAAGCTTCCCAGTGGGTGCTATTTTATCACACCCCTGTCTTTTTAAAATCTGGGTGCTTCTAGGCGGAGGGCTCCCTGGCGATGAAAATGCCTTGTGTGGCCGCTCCGTCTTTTTCTCCTTAACGTATTTTCTGCATCACGCGGGAAAAGATGGAAGAAGTGGTGGGAGAACACGGGAGGGTTACGAAAGGAAGAAGGCATCATCTGGACACACACACCCCTAAAATTTTGTGGGTGAGACAGGACAGTGGTGTGATTTAAAAAAACACAACCTCATCTAGAAGCACTCTCAGTCTGTTAGGGTGCAATCCTATGCACGTTTAGACAGAAAAAGGTCCTACAACACCCAGCATTTTCCAGCCAGGCTTACTTGGGAATGCTGGGAGTTGTCTAGACAGAAAAAAGTCCTACATAAGATTGCACCCTTAATTAGCTCTAAAATGGCTGTGTGTGTGTGTGTGTGTGTGTAATAATGCTTTAATGAAAGAGTGTTACAGTGTTATGATAATTTTTAAAAAATGATTTTTAAAAACCCTTTCCAATCACAGCCATTTTAGCAATGTGTTTGTTTCTAATTATAGATGCTTCTGACCTATGCTTCTGATCCAAAACAAGCATTAAACACTTGTGTTTTATATATATATATATATATATATATTTCCTGGCTAGTAATCAAGCAATCATGCTTGAATGAATAAAAGTTTTAGCGCTAATTAAATAATTTATTTTTAATTTTTTTATTTTTAAAAAATCGCTTGGAATCCCTGCCCCGCCAAATGGTGAACTGGACCTTCTCCTTCCTCACCGACAGCCAGTGTGCCAGGCCCACTGATGTGGATGGAAGGTAGTGGGATGAATACACAGGAAAGGTGCAATCCCACAGTATTGTGGAGGAGGGTCCATTGCAGTTCTGCTTGTAGATTACAGGGGGAAAGCGATAATTATTATTTGCGCTGGGAGCCAGTAGATTCTGATCTAACTTTCTATGTATTTCACTTTATTTATTACATTTCTATGCTGCCTTATAGCCGAAGCTCTCTGGGTGGTTCACAACAATTAAAACCACAAAATATAGCCCAGTAAAACCTAATATAAAACTTTTTAAAGTTTAAAACTACAGTATAAAACCAAAGCAAAAAAACCCAGCAGCAGTGTAAAGATTTGGAAATATAATAACAGATTTAGAAACAAGAGAAACTGAAAGGCCTGGGAAAATAAGGAGGACTTCCCCTGGCACAGCACGGGCCTCAGGTGAGCCGCTCTGCCCTCTCCGTGCAGCAGACTTGCTCGACCTCGCGTCCTCCCGCCGCTGGCTGGGGATTCGGGGCAGTTGTCGGCCCCGGCACGAGGTCTCTCAGCATCCGAGAGCGTGCCCCCTGCCACCTCATCGCACCCCCACCCCATCCCCCTTACCTTTGCTGCCGCCACCGCATCAGCTCCACGGAGAGCCGCACAGCTGGAAGAAGCAGTGGTGGGGCTCTCGCGAGCGCCCGCCTCGGGCTCACGAGCGCCGCACGGCCGCTTTTCCAGCCACGCGTGATGGGGGCAAGAGTGGACGGGCGGTGGTCCGGAGAGCCCCGCAAGCTGCCCTCTTGCTGTGGCAAGTGCTGGTGGGGCTCCCCGGAGCAGCAGCCGGAGGCGGGGGGGCCCCCCACAGCGCCATTTGCCGCTCCTCCCGCTCTGACGCCTGATGCGGGGGGCGCCTCACCCTGCTGCATGGGTGGGCCTGCCCTGGGAGTTGTAATCCAACACCTCTGGAGGGCAGGACGCTGGGAAGGCAGGGCTTAAAGGTGCAACAGAACAGAGGCAGGAAACTGGGAATGAACAAATCAGCACTGAGGATAAGATGGGGAGGGCGACAGCCAATATTTGGAACTTCTGCCCTTGGGACGGAACAGGCAGGCCTTTGCGTGCAGCATAGCAGGGATGTCCATGAGGCTCGCTTGGCTGAACAAGACCAAAGTGCTCTGTCTCCGCCAGTGTGTGGCAGCAGGTCAGACACCCAGAGGAACTCAGGAGGTTGAAACAGATGAAGCTGGGCTGGCAGGTACAGCTGGTGAAGGGTTGCTGTGTGTCTGCCCCTGGTAGGTGGTGCGGGTGAGCCCCATCCTGGGCACAACTCAGCAGGAAGAGATGAAGTTCACGGAGCACACGCGGTGTGTTTGCTGGTGAGTCCGGGAGGCACAAGAAGGCAAAGCAGCAGCCGTCTTATGCCTGCAGGGGAAGGAAGGGGACGGTGGTGGGGAACGGAGGAGGTCTGCAGCGGGGGCGGGAGCAACATCCATTTCCAGCCACAACTCTCTTATTAGTTAGCCCCACAACCTATTTTCCACACTGGAGCTCGGGCCTTTAGCGAACAGGCCTGTGGCTCACGCTGGCTCCGCTTGTCTGAGCGTGGAAAGCTAAGCAGGGTCAGGCCTGGTTATGACTTGGATGGGAGACCCCCTCCTCTAGTTTCCTGCGCTGAGCAGGGGGTTGGACTCGATGGCCTTGTAGGCCCCTTCCAACTCTATGAAAAATCTGTTAGCATGTGATGTGCCTCTGAGCATGTACAGAGTGTCTTTCCCTTACGCAGAGGCAGGGCATTCAGAGCAGAGGATATGACTGACCCACACCCCAGTTTTTTTTTAGAAATGAAGCACTTGATTTTAGAAATTAACATAAGAACTTAAGAAGAGCCATGCCGGGTCGGACTGAGGCTCCATCCAGCCCAGCGTTCTGCTCACGCACGGCCGGCCAGATTAAGGGGCCGGCTGGCACTCAGGAAGCCCTGCAGTCTGCAAAGGTGCACCCCCACCTCCCCCAGCCTGGAGCCCGCCGACACAACTGGAGGGCAGCTCCCAGCATTCCCCAGCCACGGCTGGTTGGAGGATGCTGGGAGTTGTAGTCCAAGACATCTGGAGGATACCAGGTTGGGGGAAGGCTGGGGGACGTGAACAGTGCTGAGCCGCTTTCTATTGCTTGCCGTGATGGTAACTCACTCACAGAGCAACGGCCTCGTTCTGTCTCCGCTCAAGAGACCCCCCACCCCTGGGTGGGGTGAGCCAGTGTGGCAGAGCGGTGACAGTGCTGGACCAGGGAGACCCGGGTTCTAGTCCCGTGAAGCTCCCTGGGTGACTTTGGGCCAGTCACTGACTCTCAGCCTAACCTACCTCACAGGGTTGTTATGAGGATAAAATGGAGAGGAGGAGGAGGAAGGTTATGTAAGCCAGCTTGGGGTCCTTGCAGGGAAAAGGGCAGGATATAAATCTAATAAATAGACCCGTTCTAGCATCACCCCCCTCCCGTCATGATGTGGAGTGCAAGTGCTTTCTCTCTCCCATTTCCAGGCCTCGCCGAAAACGTTTGAAAAGTGAGAGGTACGTGTGGGGGACTGTTGCTTTGGGGTGTGTGGGTGGAACTGGCTCTGTGGGGCAGGACTCAAGGGCGAGGCACACAGATGCAGTCCAGCGTTCCCACTTCACCAGGGACAGCAGCCCCAATTCCCCAATTTCTCTCTCGGGTCAGCGGCGGCCTTCAGAGAGTGGTTGGGAACGTCTTCTTAAAGAACAGTGTCGTGTCGCTGGGTGAGTCACTAGAGCTCTCCGCCTCTTCTTCCTCCACCTTCAGGAGCCACCGGATAGGGGCCAAGAGGAGACCTCGGCAGCCAAGCTCTACATCTTCCAAGCCAAGCTCTACATCTTCCACACCGCTGTACGTACCCCATGGCACTGCATTTGCACGGCCATCGACGATAATCGAATGGGGAAGGGGCCCTCGGGCCTGCAAAAGGTTGCCGGTTCAGTCCCAGCAGGCATCTCCAGTTAAAAAAGGGTCGAGGAGATGGGAAAGGCCCCTTTTCCTCTTCTGAGACCCTGGAGAGCTACCGCCAGCCACAGCAGACTGTGCCGGGCTAGACAGACCAAGGGCCTGCCCCGGGACAAGGCAGCTTCATGCTGCTATGTCTTCACCACTGAAGACCCTAACCCAGACTTCTAAAGTGCTGTACAGAGATGAAAAAAACAAGCAGGCTGTGCTGCAGGCTCACCGTCTAATATATACTTGACACATCAAAGGCAAAAGGAACAGGGAGGGAAGAGGAAAGCAATCAAATTCAGGTACCCATTCTTGCCGTTACATAATCTCAGCAGTATCATCTGACCTTGAGAAGTGGGCCTCCCTCCTTTTAACTACACACCTACACCCACAACTAGTAGCCCTCAGTCGTCTGGCTGATGGATAGGGCTAAAGCAGTGGTTCTCAACCTTTTTTTTTTTTTTTTGCCCCATGCCTCCCTTTCACCATATGTCAGAATGTCATTCCCCCCCTTTCCAAGATTATCTGACTTAATCAGCGCCATACAATAAGGCAGTGTTCTCCAACCTTGGGTCCCCAGATGTTTTTGGCCTATAACTCCCAGCATGCCCCAGCCAGCTATGCTGGCTGGGGCATGCTGGGAGTTGTAGGCCAAAAACATCTGGGGACCCAAGGTTGGAGAACACTGCATTAAAGGAACAGACCCTGCGTTGAGCATTTCAGTGGCCAAAGTGAAAGGCAGGAAACAGAAGGGACTGCAGGGAAAAACAAGTTTATTGCAGTTCTGTTGACTAGTAGGACTCTGCCCTGATCCCCCCGAGTCTGCTGGGCGGATAGAGAAAATTAAGCCTGGTGTCTGCCTGGCTGCAGTGCGGATGCCCCGAGGCACCCAGCCCCTTGAAAGACAACAGCCCCTTTTGCTTCCCCAGCCTCAGGCCTCTCTAACTGCTTGTGGTTTTCTTCAGCAGCTGCAAACTCCCTGGCGTGGGGAAGCAAGACGGTCCGGACCCGGACGGAGAGCAGGAAGAGATGCTGGCCGAAGCCCAGGTTGAGCCTCAGTCGCGAAGGGCCACTCCCCTCTGAAGCTGGAGCGGCCCTGTGGAAAGCTGGCCCCGGAGGCCCAGGAAGAGCCGGTCACCTGCAGAGCCCGGTCCGTGGCACGTCCAGGGGAGGCTGCCCTCTTCTTGACCCTGGGGGGCTCGGGGGACACGGGGGCTCTATCGAGGGGCAGTGGGTGGGAGTCCACCGGCCGACGGTATCTTGCTATCCATCGAAGAGTCTTGCTCGCTGACCAGTCCCCAAATTTCTGTGGCACATATAGGAATTTGTTCCTCCTTCCTCTGACGACCCAGAATGGGGGGTTCAGTTTCTGCACTAAAAAGACCTTTTGCAAAGCACTCTTGTCCTGTCCCAAGATTGCCTCTTTGTCTTTTATTTATGATGTATCATTCTTATGTCTAACACACACACACCTGTTCTATGAATGAGTGTGTGTGTGTGTGTGTGTGTGTGTGAGAGAGAGAGAGAGAGAGAGAGAGAGAGAGAGTTCACACAAGAGGGATTGTATTGGCTTTAAACAGCTTTTAACATAATAGTACCTGTAATCTTTCACATGTCACTTTTTTTTTTTTTTTTTTAATTAGTGTTCTTTATGCCCTGCCATCAAGGAAATCCAATGATTGATTTTTAAAATAAGAGAAAATATAAGTTAGGCCTTCTGCTTCTTAATTCCATTTATGTGGGAGTAAGGTTTGACTGCTCAGAGATGATGAAGAAAAGGCACTCTGCACATGCAGAACAACACTGTTTGCATTATGATTATAATGCATGCCTCCTCATGAACTGCCTACTTCAGTTTGTCTCTCCCAGCAAGATAGCCTCTCAAGCCACTCATATGCTGTCCATTTCCTCAACAAAACACTGCAGCACCTTTCTCGCACCACCACAGTAGCCCACCTTCTAAAGTGCCTTAGAATTAATTAAACAGCATCAGAGTGCACTGAAGTTTGTTGCCTGGTTTAACTACCCTTTAACTACCAGCAGGTGGAGCTGTTGCTTCCCTTAACTGTGCTCTACTCTGGTTAAAAGAGCATTTCTACTGGGGAATCTCACAGGAAAAGTAGTAGGAAAAGGTAGGCATGGACAAGGTATCCCTCAACTATGGTCACAAGCTACTTTAAAAGACACCCCCCCCCAAGTGAGTGAAACTATGGATCAATGTATCTGATGTGTACATTGTGGATGGCTAAGAACAGCGTCACAACAAAAAGAAACATCTGTAGTTGTATGTGGTGGTTGGATTTTGTGGAGGAGGGGGGGGCCGGCTGGCCGGCCCGCCACACCTCCACCCTTTCCTACCCCAAAGGAACCAAGACCCCCAGAGATCTCAAGGTACCAGATTGCCAGCCTCAGCTGTCTGCAATCCTGCTTGGATCTCTGTTGAGGGACTCGCCTTTAATTTCTGTAAACTGGATTTAGATACTGAAGCCACAGAGTACTACAAAACCCATGTGGGGTAAAACCAAGACAAGATTTATTCTGGTAGCATTTTACAACAAGATTAGGGAAATGAGAGAAGCACACAAAATAAAGAGAGAGACACTTTAGTACACAGTAAAGCTGCAAAACAAGAAAACCTGATTCCTTAAGATCTCTCAGGCACACACCTGTTACCTGAGGGTGTTCTCTTCAAGGGTTAAATCCAGCACAGCCCTGCCGCCCGAGGAGGAACTACTCCATCTACCTGCAGGTCCGAGATGGGTAAAACTCCCACAAGGCTTGCCTTTACTAGAGCCCTCAATCCAGCTAATTTTACCAGGAGCTGCCTGGGGTCGGTTCCTGAGGGCCCCCCCTAAAGGCTTGGGCCCCTTTTTGGCACGCTGCCATGGCTCCAACCGGGCAGACACGCTACCAAAAAGACTAAGACAAAGACACACAGGCTACACGTGGGGAAATAGCTCTTCCCCCTCCCCCTTTCTGTAGCTTTCCTGCTTTCAGCCAATCATAATGCATTTCACCTGGCCAGGCAGGGGGAAGGGAACTCATGACTTGAACTATTTACATATGAAAGCCCTAGGCCAACTTCTCTAGTTTCCTCCCAGCCCCCTCAACTGGCCCCACTTGGCTTACACATGAGGAGGCGTGTGTGTGTGTGTGTGTGTGTGTGTGTGTGTGTGTGAAGGATCAGCACCTGGAATCTTTGCGTGAGTTCGGCGCTTAATGGGTTAACCGGCACTGAGTTACAGCCCGTACAAGCAAGTGAAACCGCCTGGGAGGTTCACATACACAAGAGGAAACTAGAGCCCTTTAAATGACCAAATAAGGCTTTATTTATTTACACAAGATACGGAGCGGAACTAACAGCTTTCTAGGAATACTATAACGTCAACACAACCTGAGGTGACCTCTACGTTTGTCAATGAAACAGGCTCCCAGGCTAGCGCATTGGGATTAGTCAGTTACCTTAGACTAAAGACTTTACGCTAGTCAATTTCAGCCTGGCTCCGGGTCGGCCGATCCGGGGATGAGAACAGCTTACTCCAGCCGCCGCTTGGAGGATGAATCTTGTTCCAAAGCACCCTGTGTTCCCAACAACCCCTTACCGGAAGGGAGAGGGGTTTTCTACCCCTGAGTTCCCGCTCTCCCCACCCTCCAGGTCAGGTGGGGGCTTATGCCTGCCCCTTCGTGTCAGGTGGGCTTATTCCTGCCCGGGAAGAAGGTGACGTACTGGGTACTTTACAGCTCTTTGAGACTGCCCTGATAGTTTGATGGTTCTTGATGGTCCTTCCTTGGGTTTTGTGGAATTCAACCGAGACTCTCCATTGTTGGGGATGCCGGTGTGTCTGGCTGCTTCCCCTGTAACTCCATCCCCCCTCCTCGCCCCCCTCCCTTGGACGGAGACTGTGTGTGTGTGTGTGTGTGTGTGTGTGTGTGTGTGCATGCATACTCGTGTCAGGCTTTCTCCACAGTGTGTGTGTGTATGTGCATGCATGCAGGAACCCCCAAAGGCCCCTTTCTCCACACGCTAGCTATGCACACCCCACCCCAGCCGGTTCACACATGAGGTGTGTGTGTACCCCCAAAGGCTCGTTTCTCCACAGATTTGTTACCTGGAATTGCAGAACTTAAAAACACACACACACAACCACACACACACGCACGGGCACGTGTGTGTGTGTGTCTTCATGGTAAAGGAGAATCTGCTCATGTTTGGAGCAGGGCGGGGACATAGATTATGGTAAAGGAATGGGCATCTTCCTTAGAAGTAGAATTCCTTCCTGGCTCCATGTGGATCTCAATGCCAGGAGAAGATCAAAATGTCTTCAAAAAATTATATACGTATATGAGAGAGAGAGAGAGAGAGAGCGCTATTGTACAACAGGTGCTTTTGCAGTTTCAAATGTGTGGTTTTGATATTACGATTGGGTGAGGCGGATCCAAAGGTGTGTTACCTGCTCCCTCTTTGAGGTTGGTAAATTCGGACTGCAATTCACCTCATCCAAAGTTCGGGAGAAGCATGAGTATCTTTATTTCTGCGCTGAATTTTTGCAAGTTTCCCATGGCAAGTGCTGTTGCATTTGGGGACCTTATTAGAACAATTAAAAAGAGAGAGTAGTAATGGGGTGATTCCAGCCACAGCTAAGAACTTTAGAAGTCTAGACTTTAAAGACAATTTGCTTTGGCTGGGTTCCACCTGGAGGAAATGACTCATCTTCCATTACACATTTATCTTTATAGCTTAAGATTTTTGCTGTGTTACCTTAATTTTTTTTTTTTTTTTTAAACTGCTTTCAAAAGTTTCCCAGGCACTTCGCAGAGGGCCGCCCTTATTTTGGAACATTTCCCTGGACCTCTCCACAAACCACCACCTATTAATTCTTCCCAGGCTAATCTCTCCGTGGGCTGCCCAGATCTGCTTTTAAGCCTTGAGGTGGAAGCCCAAACATGGGAGGTGGGGGAGATTCAGGGCCTGGGGGAGTGCGCAATCTCTATGCATGTTTAGACAGGAAAAAGCCCTACACTTCCCAGCATGGCTGGCTGGGGATGCTGGGAGTTTGTAGGGACTTGGTTCTGTCTAAACATGCATAGGAATGGATTGCGCCTTTAATGTTAAAAAGACGTTAGAATTCAAGCCCACGAGGAATTCAAGCCTGGGTGGGATGTCATAACAGGGGTGGGGATGGGCTTTGGGTTACTGAGTGGGTGCTCTGGGCAGGGCACTCTGCACATGGTCAGAGACCCCCCCCCCCTCTACTTCACAGTTTCTAAGAACCAGTCCTGGCTAGCCTTAAATGTTAGGTCCTGGTGGCTCAGATTAGGGCCTGGTAATGGAGCGGTGAGCAGCTCACCGTGAGCTGATTCATTGTAAGTTAGGAGAGGTGCTGGGTTTTAGGGGTGCGGCGGCGGCGCCGTCACGGCGCAAAGCGGAGAACGAGGGCGTTATCCGAGCGCAGGGGAGCGCGAAAGCGCCCTGGAATGAGACGCGGCGAAATCAGGAGAGGCGGGGCCTGCATTCCAAAGCCATGTGTCACTTCGGCAGGCGCGGTAGCTGCTGGGAGTTGTAGTATTTCCCGCCTCCCGCGGGAGCAGTCCCAGGTAGACGCTCAAGAGCCCCCGGGACCTTTTTGTCCTCGCGCTCTGAGCTCCGATCCCGTTGGTTGCATTAGTAGGCCCCAGGCTTCTCCTTCCTCCCCGGCAAATTAGAGAGAGGGCGGTGGCCTCTGAGCATGGGCAGAGTGCTTTTGCTCCGCCAGTGACTAACGGCAACCACTATCCGCCCTGGCCACCGAAGAGGAAAGGACAGAGCTTCCGAGGACGGCTTGGACTGTGCCTTCCGCAATGGCTTGAGAACCGCTTAAAACAAGCGCAGGGATTCTGCAAGCCCCACGGGCAGGTAAAGGGCGGCGGCGGCGGCAAGTTCACGCTCCAGCGTGAGACGGGCACTCAGCACATGTTCAGAGGCATCCCCGCCCTATATTTCACAGCGAGCCGGGAAGGATCATGCCTTGGCTCAAATGGGATCCCGCCCGTGTGAACGGGGCGAGTCCGGTTTTGCTCCGGAGTCAGGCAAAGAGACTACAAGTCCCAGAATGCCGCCGCTGCCCCGGAGCGCTCCTACCTGTGGAACTGCAAAAGAGGGAGGCGGAGCGGGAGCGGAGGCGAAAACCTGTTCTTCCCGGGCAGCCAGAGGCGTGCGGGAGTCCGTCGGGCTGCGGCTGCGGGTGCCGGCTGGGCGGGAGCGGCGGAGTCCCCCGGAGGAGCGCCAGCAGCCCGGAGCCCCCCCCCCGCGGGAGCAGCAGCAGCAGCAGCAGCCGGGCTGAAGCCCCCGCCGCGCCGGAGGTCAGTCGGGGACCCTTGGGCAGGCTTGGGCGGCCCCGCCTCGTCCCCCGAAGTTTTGCCAGCCCGGCCGGGAGGCGCTGGACCGAGCAAGTTGGGGCTCCGCTTTTCTGGGAGGGGGCACGGAAAACTTCCCCGCCCGCCTCCCTGCGCAGAACGTGGCCGGGGGGCGGGCGGGGAGGGCTGGCTCACATTTCAGGCGCATCGAGATGGGGGGGGTTGGCTCTTCGGAAAGCCCCCCCCCACGCCCCTCTGATCTCGATGCCGCCTTTTAGAGGAGGGGGCGGCGGGCGCGTGCCAGACGCCGCCGCCGCCTCCTTCTCTCTGTTTCTCCCTCTTTCTTTCCCTCCTTTTCCCTCCCTCCCTCTCTCCCTCCCGCTCTTACTTTTCTTCTCTGCCCCCCTCCCCGAATTGAGTCGGATCTGTTTCCTCGGCCGGGGGCTTTGTCCGCGCGGAGAAGTCGCACGCCCGGGCTTGCTCGCGCGCTTCCTCTGCAGACATCTTGGGCGCCGGGACGGGGCGGGGAGGCTTTCGCAGGGCGTTGCGGGGGCGGCGGGGAGGGCGAACTGATGGGGCAGAAAGCAAGGAGGGGGTCGGGAGGGGGCCCGACCAGGAATTTGCCTTGTAAGAGGAGTCCGTAATTGCAGGCGGGCGCGGGCGAGCCGTGCCTGGCCGACTTCTTTCCTAGGTTGCAAGTGTCAGGATTTTCTTGAGGGGGTCTTCGAGCGAGGTTGATGCCCCCGCCCAGCAGCCTACCTAGGGTGAGGTGGGGTAAGAGGGGGCACAGAATGGGCATCAAAGACCCCGCAAATATCACTGTGGACTGCCAAGTGGAAACACAGCCTAAAATACTTAAACATATTGGCAGTTATTAAAGCAATGTTAAATGATATCATTTTTTCTTTCTTTCTCGGTATGAAAATTATTAAGTGTGTTTCAAGATGGTCAGTGAAAAGTCAGGTGTGGATTTGCTCGGAGGCTTAATGGGGGCAGCTGGTTAGGCAGAGCATGGCATCCTTGCAGCTTTTCTTTGGCCCTCTGCCTGACCTATCTTTTCTGGCGCTGCTCCACGTTATGAAAGCTTCAGATGACTAGGCCAGTGTGTGCTGATCGCAATTATCCCACAAATAAATAACGGGGTTGCCTGCATCCACTTTAGCTCTCGGCCTTGGATGAGGCATGTGTGCAGACGTGGCCAGGGGAGCCGAGGGAAGGATGCTTGTTTTTGTCGTTAGGCCTTCTGAGTGCACGGCCCTTTACAAATGTAGGAGGGGATCAGTTCTGGCTTGGAGGGTCTCCTAACATGAGGGGGACAAGAGAGCAAGGGGAGAGAAATGGAGGCAGGAGGCTAACGGAAGAATACGCTTGCACTGCAGTTAGGGTGCAATCCTGTGCAGGTTTGGACAGAAAAAAGTCCTACAACTCCCAGCATCCCCCAGCCAGCTGGGGGATGCTGGGAGTTGTAGGACTTTTTTCTGTCCAAACCTGCGCAAGATTGCACCCTTACACTCTTAGACTCACATCGGGTTTGGGGATTAAGTGGCTTTGCGGAGGAGCTTGATGGAAGTAAGTGTGGGGAGGTCTTTTGAGTGGGGCAGAAGACTGCAGTTCTTTGCTTGTGACTCATCTAGCAGATGCAAGCACATCTTGAGTGCCTTCTTGGGAATGATCCCATCAGGTGGGGAAACTTTCCCTGGCGTCCTTGGAGTTTGAAAGTTTTGCTGGAGTTTGTTTTCATGAATGAATACCGTAATTATTTTTAGCCTGCCCTTCCTTCAGAGAGCTCAGAGTGGTCTGTCAGTTGTCCCCCCCCCCCATTTTATCCTCACAACAATCCTGTCAGGTAGATTTGGCTGAGGGGGGGGGGAGTGGCCCACGGTCATCCAGTGAGCTTCATGGCCTAGTGAGGATTTGAGCCCAGGTTTGAGCACTCTACACGCCACCCCATCCCACGCCAGCTTTCGTTGTTTATCGAAGTCACTGGAAGGGCCTGCCACCATCCTTTGCCGGGCCAGGGCCTGGAAACAGGCTCAGTTTAGAAGCAGGGCTTAATGTAAGCTGGGACTTCAAGAGCTTGGACAAAGGGCCAGCTCTCTTCGGAAACATGAAAAAGAGCATGGACAGAATGCGTTTCCCTGGCTGCTGAGTAAGCGCATCCCGCCTCAGATGTCTGAGCTGGCAGGGTGGGGGAGGAAAGAGTTCCAGTTCAGAAGGGTATGGTTTCCCCAGGCCAGTTGGAGGGCCCCCCACTTCTCTTTAGAGGTCAAGTGCTGCTTAGAGGGCCAGGTCCTTGGAGAGATAAGCAAATGCAGGCTGGTCTCCTGAGTTCCAAAAATGGCACACACACACACCCGTGCTGTGTGTTGCTGCGGCATGTTCTCCCGCTGATAGCCAAAATGTCGCCCTTCCCCCTTCAGCTGATCATGTGGCTTCTGATCTGTGGGGCTGGTGTGTGTCCGGCCGCAGTGCACGTTTGCACTGGAAGTGTCCTCCCAGTGCCCTGCTGTGCTTTTCCCTTGAAAGGGGCAGCGTGGGAGGCTCGGAGCTAGAGGGTGACAACCACAGTCCTCCTGGGCACAGGCCTCTGGAGAGAGTGTCCTTTTCCAGGGCAGCACCTGCGAATTATTCCTTAGTGAGTCAAGCTGCCGAAAGAGCGGAGCGTGAGCGTGAGCAAGGGGCCATCTATGTTTTTGGGAGTGGCTCTGGAAAGCAGGTTGTAAGCAGGGCATGAAACAGAGGCTCCTCGTATTTATTGCTGGTATTCAGAGGTATCCTTTGTCTGCACATGGAGGTTCCACAACTGTTTCGCTGTCGTGGCTGATAAGCTCCCCTCCACGGGTTAATCCTAAACCCTGCAGTAAACCCAGCCATCTAACTTTTGGGTATTCCAGATGGCAGATCCTAGTCCAGCCTCCGCTGACCTGGCGGCCTCCAGGTGTGTTGGACCTGCAATTCCCATAATTCCCAGCCAGCATCCCTTCATGCTCTACTTGTGGGCTTGCCAGAGGCACCAGCAGCCGGGCTGTTCTGGTGGAGCCACCCCCATGTGCAAACACTGCATGGGATCCAACACACCAGTTCAAATATGCAGTTGCCGGATTCGTGCTTTTCTTTCCCCTTTGTCTTTGGGGTGCGGGGTCTGTTCTGGGGCCTCTGTTGTGATCCACTGAGATTGGGAAGGGTTCTGGGTATGTGTCCCCCTAAGACTTTGGGTCTCCCCTGGATTTGTGCCACCAGTTGAGCAAGGAAGTTGGGTGGGATGAAGGTAAATCTAACAAAATTTCCGGCAGGATGAGGCAGGGGTTGGATTGTGCTCACGCTCTGGTTTATGACCATGTGTGGGGTCAGGAATGTGTCTTCCCCCACCAAGTCAAATTGGCTAGTTAGTTTGCGGGGGGGGGGTTTGCTTCTCTCTTCCCCCCTCCCCGAGATTTCTGGTTTGGCTTACTTGCTCCAGGAAGCTGGAGCTCTCTGCGCTGCAAGCATCCATTCTGTGTCTCTCCCCATCTCTGTTCTGCAGCGACTGATCCGCGGAGTCAAAATCCCAGTTTTGTTTTCCTCTGTTGTTGCTCCTGTGCCTCTAGTAGTTGCCTGGCAGGCAGAAATCCAAGCAGGTGTAACTTTGCTGGCCAGAAGTGGAAGGGGAAGTTCCACCGATGGAATGCCTGTCTCCAGCTATAGTAGTAGACCCAGGAAGAGTCAAAACAAGAAACACCGAAAAGTGGCAACCCCCTTGATATTAGATGGGTGGATGTAAGGAAAAGGGTCTGTCTAGATGGCCTTCTGGTTCCTTCTCTCACTGTTAGCTCTATGTATACTCTGAAGGGTCTCACTGATTTAAGGTTGCAGTCTGCGATTCCCCCGGTCATCTTCCAGGGCGAAGGAGAGGCTTATTAACAACAGAGGCCTCTTCGGGTTCGGGTCCTTTGCCCTGCCTGCCTGCCTGCCTCTCTTCTCCTGCCCGCCCCCTTGCCGGCAATTCCTGGTCCCCGCCGCCTGCCTGTTCTTCTGGCTTTGGCTGGGCGCGGCTGGACCATGTTTGCCTTCCTAGGTTGACTTCCACCTGGAGGAGGCCATGGCCGCCGAGCTCTCTTCAATGCCCCTCACAGCAGTCCATGTGGTCTTTGCATGCCCAGGGTTGCCTGTCGCCAAGGCCAAGGGGCACTGAGGCCTCCACTTCAGCTCTTTCCTTTGTCGTGTTTGGTTTGCTCAGTAAATGCCAGGGATGGGGACTCGGACTCGAGGACTCGACTCGTGAGTCGGACTGAGTCCCCCCTCTGACTCGACTCGGACTCGAGTCCCAATATTTTTAATGGGACTCGAGACTCGACTCGGGACTCGAGACCAAGGACTCGTCAACATCCCTGGGCTGTGCCAGAAGGAGTGGAGAGGAGCGTGATTGCCGGCGAAGAGCGCATGGAAGCGAGGTGTGCCGCTGCTCGGCCACTATGGACGGCTACCAGGAGTGCAGCCCCAACAGTGTGTCAAGATTTATTTTGATTGATGTGTTGCGTACTTGGGAGAGGCAGAAGAAGGACCTGAGATTACTCTGTGTGGCTGCTCTGAGTGTGAAGTAGCCTTATTTTGTTGGGGAAAAAACCCCATTGATTTTAATAGGGATTCGTGGAGTCAGCTTTGGGAGTGACTCGTGACTTGTGACTCATGAGTCACCATTTTGGACCAAGGACTCAGACTCGGACTCGAGACTCGGGTCCAAAGACTCGTGACTCGACTCGTGACTCGAGACCAAGGACTCTTCAACATCCCTGGTAAATGCAGGCCAAGACCTTGGGCGATGAAACTCTGCTTTGCTCCCTCTGCTGCTCCCCCCCCCTCGGGGGGGGGGAACTGATCAGGATGCGCTGGTCTCTAGCCACTGTTGATGAATTGGGCTAGGCTTCCCCAACCGACACCCTCTGGATGTGTTGGGAATACATCTCCCACGCTGGCTGGGGACGATGGGGAGTTGTAGTCCCAACACATCTGGCAGGTACCAAGTTGAGGAAGCCCGCCACAGACGTTCATGTCCAAAGCGGCTTATAAAACCTAATTAAGCAATGCTAAACAGGAACCAGCTGGCAACCTAACGCAACACCATTATACAAACCTCAGTTTAAGCCTATAACAGTTGGCCTCATGCTGCCTTAAAGCATGACGCACTGTTTTTGTTGTTCCTGTTGTTGACAGCATCACTCTGCTGTTGGGGTCCAGTGGATCCCTTTAAAGTCCTAGCTAGGAATAAAGTAAAAGCTTGCTTTCAAAATGACTCCCATTTAACATTTTTTAACAATGAGATTTTATTTGTCTCGCATTCCAAAAACTTTGTCCAACGGGAAAACTGTTGGGGTACATTGGACCCCACAATGTTAACTGAAATTCCTCATTGTGCTATCAGGAAGTTCTGGAGGAGAAAACAGAAGAGAAACCAAAAAGTGCCTGGGTGAAATAGTGGGATCATGGTACATAATGGGAGCTGCCTGCTGTATCCCAGTAGCCTAATGGATCCTCCAAAAGAACATTACAAATATATTAAAAAATAACTCTTGCAAGTTAACACTGTGGCTTACAGGCAGATTGATTCCTCTGTCAAGATAGAGCCAACTTGGAGCAGAATTAGACCCCTAGGGGAAATTTATTCCTGTGGTCCAGTGGACCCCTGCAGTGCTTTGTAATGGGGTGGGTAGATGTACATACAGGAATGTATAGAATTAAGAAAACAAAAGAGAGAGAAAAATCTTACTGCTGAGGGGGTGCATTTGAAGCGGTGTGACCACAAAACATGGAATTTACGATACAGGCAAAATGTAAAGTTATTTTCCCTACCATATTTTGAGGAGTTGCTGCTGGGGCTAGAATGGGCCCCAGGTGGCTCTTAGGTCTTTGGTCCTTTCACTTTCCCGTTCATTTCCATAGGAAACAGTACGCCTGATAGCTTTAGTAAGTGAAATTGGGGTGGGGTGGGGGGAGAGATGAAAATTCCCACGGCCAACTGACCCCATTATAGGATGGCCACTTGCCCGTTGCCCCCTGAAAAAAGGAAATTCATCACCCCAAAAAGGGCAAAGTAGTTTGAAAGATTTACTATAATTTAAACAGAAATGCAGCGCATCTCCTCGCCCTCGTGGGGAAAAGGCCGTGGTCAGGTGGCCGCCTGTGTGCCTTCTCAGTCTGCCGTCCTAGTTAGACTGGAGCACCTTTCAAATAGAGGACTCTCCTCTGTAAAGTAGGACACATGCCCCCCACCCCACCCCACAGCTATTGAGGAATACATGGAGTATGAAGTGACTCAGGGTTGCTAAAAACAACCACCACCCATTAGCTGGGGAGGGTTAAAAATGGCCAGTCACTGAACCTATAAATAGCTGCCCACCGAGGAGGATACCTCTGTCCTCACTCCTCTGATGAAGCGGACCCTGGCCTGAAAAGGCTGCTGCTGTCATAATACATGTGTTAGCCTTTTAAGGTGCCAAAAGGCCCTTTGTTTTTTTTTGTCTGAATGGGTGAGTTTTAAAACAACAAACAAACAAAGCTTAACGCATTCTTCCTGGATGCAGGGAGCGAAAGGGAGCCTGGCGGATCTTCCCAGGGAGGGTGGCCCAGGACTTCGGTGTCACCACTGAAAAGGCCCCGCCTCTTCTACCTGCCCAACATCTCTTGATTTTGTAGTGATGGGACAGTGAGCAGGGACTCCGAAGCCGATCCGAACCGAAGGCCCGGCCAGCTTCGTAAGGGAGAAGGTGGTTTTTAGCCCGACTTCAGGGCTGTGGCTGGCTGCCTAGTCAGCCAAGAGGCTGCAGGCAGCACGTGTCTTCTCATTGGCAGCCAACTGGTGGCTTCTAGGCGGAGGAGGGCCTGTAGAACACGGGCAGGGCAGCTAACTTGGGCGGGGCGCCACCTTGAGTTGCAGGCGTGCCCTCTGAGCAGGTTAGGAAGACGTGACTGCTGCCTGTCTGTGCTGGTGCCCAGGTCAGGAGGGGGGCTGACCGAGAGGGCTGGGGGGACCCCATTGCACGGGGGGGGGGAGGGAAGCCGCCTCCCAGTGCAGCAGGATGATTTGCCCCAGACCTGCCGGTGGGAGCTGCACATAGCAGCAGTGCTTAATTTTTAAAAAGAAAGGTGCCTGGGCTCAGCCCCCCTCAGATTTGCCCCCTCTGTCATGGAAGCCTTTCTCCTTAATTTCAGGTCTGTTAGGAAAAGAAGCCTTCTTGTGCTCAGAGACGCTTTCTTCTTTGGCGGTCTTGCCTCTTCAGTTCTGAGTCTTGGCACTCATAAAGGTTCTGGGGCTAAGCTTTGGTGAGGTTGCACTCTAGTGCGGGTGGTCCAGAGAAGCTCCAGTGCAGGACTGCTGAGGGGGTCGGGTCACTTTCCGGAGCTCAGCTGACTTGCGCCTGATAAGATCCTGCAGCTGAGCTCTTGCAAAGCTCTTCTGGTACCGCTGGCACCTGTCTGGTCTGCCTGTGCAAGCAACCCAGGAGACAGAGAGTTGGCGGAGGGGTGAGGCTGACTTGATTTTGAGAGATTACCCCCAAGGGGACCCGGCCACACAATGTTCTAGACACAGGCAGACACTGCGGTTCACTGTTGTATTGTTGTTTCGCTTTATGTATTTCACTTCATTTTTATTAACTGGGCTCTTTGTCCTAATGCGGTCCGTCCCCCCCCTCCCCTGACACCTGGCCTGGTTCTCGTGGCAAATCAGTTTGGCTTTCCTGACGTGGATTTAAATGCTAACTTACCTGGTTCTTTGGAATTGGGTGTGGGCTCATTAAAAGAAGAACAGGTTTTCCCCTCCGGATGGGAAGGGCAGTCCTGTTGCAGAAGAATCTTGCAGAGCACTGGCTTGTTGTTCTCAAGCGCCTTCCAGGACTCATGTATGAGGTGCCCCGTCCCCCTGCCACCCACAGAGGGCACCAAAGCGGTGGGTTATTTTGCACCCGTGCCTCTTGTGATCACGAGCCTGTTGTGTGCAATCCTTGGGTTGAGTTTTGGCCCGGAAAAACATCTTGTGCCCCGAGATTGTGTGTGTGAACAAATGTTCATTTATGATGCTTCTGTCATGCGCTGACTTTAAGGCTTCCTGTGGTCTCCCATCCATGTCCAGAATCAGGACTTGCTTAGCTCTGGCAATGCTGCAGCCTGCAGCATCAGATGCTCCCGGAGCGCCTCGTGGATTTTTTTTTTTGAGTGCGCAGAAGGCTAAACTAAAGGCACCAGTTGTGAGCCAGTTGCCCATTGCTTAGCTTTGAAAAAGAGGTCCGGGGGCTCAAACCTGCCTAGAAGTTGCACTTACTGATTGGAAAGCCCTTCTCCTGGATTCAAAACATTTGAGGGCTGGCTGTGACAAGGGGAAGATACTCTGCACATCCTCAAGGGCTCGTTCACCTGTATCCGTACCTGGGCCACAGGCACAGCAGGAGTTACGCCCCAAAGTTACGCCCCACTGCGTTAGTTGTCCAGTATGGAGCAGTGCAGCTTGGGTAGGGATTGGGGCCCATTGTTCCAGTCCTATTACATGAATAATCTATCATTTTTGTTGGTTGCTGGTTCAGTTCCAAGTCCAATTCATGGTGCTGGCTTATCTTTTTGAAGTCCTAAATGGTTTGGGGGCTGGAAATCCTAAAAGGCTGCCTCCCCTTCCCTCATGAACCCAGCTGGATTTTCATTGGAGGGCTTGCCCTGGAACCCACCGAGGCCCGGAATATCTGTTTGGCTCCCTGCCTTTTGATACCGTGTCTCTTTCTTCTGTTCTGGGCAGTAAGTGGTTTTTTGTTTGATCCTCCTGTTATTTCTGTACTTTTGCCTGTAGGGCTTAAGATGAGCATAGCCAGGCTCAGCTCTACAACCTGTTTTTCTTCTTATGCCAGGGCCCAGCCCTGGGGGGGGGGGGGATGCAAAGGGATCATAGCAGAGGAATGCCTCTGATCATATGCAGAATGCCTTTCCTTCGCCACTGTATAACCACAGAGGCTCCAGACACAGGCAAGCTTGAGACCTGAGAAGGGCTTTAGTCAAATGCTGTGATGTCCAGACTGGTTTGATAAGGAACAGAAGCAAAAATGGATGCAGGTTGAGCCTGGAGCGACTTGAAGCGAAAGGGTAAAAGCGGGCGCCCCTTTTTGGGACCCAGGAAAGGCTTCAGGCTGTCCCTGTCTGAACTGGTTCCATTCTCTGGCCATTATATAACCGCCATTGGCTCCTGGCCTGGGATCGGCTGTCCTTCCAGACAAATTGCCTTGTCCCATTTTTCTTTTGCAGAGGACAAAGGCTTGGATTCTCTTCTTGGGGTGGGGCGGCGCTAGCACACCCAGCACGATTAAGGATGACATCTACGTTTTGGCAATACTAAAAACTTGTCGTATCTTGTACCCCAAATCCCCAGTTTATCTGTGAGGGCAAATTGCATCAGTAATGCAAATATGACTAAGGGCGCAATCCTGTACATGTTTTGACAGAGAAAAGACCTACAGTTCTCAGCATTTGCTGGCTGGGGAATGCTGGGAATTGTAGGTCTTTTCTCTGTGAAAACATGCACAGGATTGCACCTTAAATGTACCATCTGTGTCCTTTGCTACTAAGGTAGTCACCTAATTAAAGATATATTTGTTATAGATATAAATATATAAAGATATAGATAAAGATATATACCGTAGCTAGCTGGCTTTTAATTGGCTAATTTGATCATTTCACTGATTAAATTTGCATATGTTTGCATATTGCTGCACTTCCATAAAGGTACCTTTAAAAAAACATTGGTTAACAGTGCAATCCTGCCCATTTTTAGTTAGAAGGACCTCCCTCCCACTATGTTCAATGGGACTTACAACCAAGCAAATGTGTTTAGGATTGCAGTCTAAATACTATTTTTAAAAGAGGGAAAAATAACCTTAAACATTTTAAGAGTAAAACATTTCAGATATTAATTCATAAATTTATTTATTCAAAATATTTCTTGGCCACCTTTCAAGGTAGGAGCCTTCCCAAGGCAACAGACAACAATAAAACTGGATATGATAATATAAACAGTACAAAAATAAAACTCACATGATAAAAACCAGTGCAGTAATAAAAACAGTAAAAACAGCAGCAGAAGCAAACATCCTAAAAAAAAAAACATCATAAGTGAACCTTCTGCATAGCTTAAGGGCACAATTCTATGCATATTTAGACAGAAAAAGGTCCCACAACTCCTAGCATGGCTGCTTGGAGCATGCTGGGAGTTGTAGGACTTTTTTCTGCTTAAATGTGCATAGGATTGCACTCTTAAGTCAGTGATTTTAAATTCTACCATATCCACAAAGGTGTCCTCTTTGAAGGCCCAAATGAGGCAACGTATTTTTTTAAAAACAAGCCACTGCTGTTCTCCCCCCCCCCTTCATTTCTATAAAAAAAGAAAATAATTATTTAATCATTTCCCAGCAAAATTGTGAAGCTAGCCATGCTTCAAACCCTCTTAAATTTGGGAGATATGCTGAGACAATGGAAGCTGGTGCGGCTGCTGGTTCTGTTGCCAGTGTCTTCAATGCCTGCATAGACCAGACAGATGTGCATCCTTTGCTTAAGAATACCAGTTGGTGAACACCCTTCCCCAGAAGCAGAGCTGTGTTTCCTTTGTATGCTTGCACTGTTTACATAACACCAGTGTTATAGGGGAGTAAAATAGAAAATAGGTCCCTGCCCGAAGGAATTTACAATCTCAGGTGAGACAGGGGCTGAGTGACCACAGTGGGAACAGGTAGTGAGCCAGCAGGCTGAGGAGAGAGGCTGTGTCCAGTTTTGCTCTACTATATTCCTTTGTTTGAAGAATGGGGCTTCATGAGAGGTAGTGACTTTCCCCCCTATTTAAATTTAGATCCCTATCTTTGTTTTTTAAACATCTATAAAAAGCTCGAATTAATTGCATTGACTTACTGAGCAAAGCTCACACAACCCCCTTCGCCCTTGATGGGTCTGTCGCCTTCCTTCAGAATTTTGTTCAAGGATTGTGGAGGGGCAGAGAAATTGAGTGATGGAGACACCTGTGTAAGGACAGGCTTTGGGGAAAGATCCCTGGAAATGGCATTTGCCCACTCTTTGGCTTCACAGTCCTTTCAGCAGAATGTCCTGACTCAACTCTCATCATTTTAGTGGCACCACGAGGGCTAGAAACCTACCTACTTGTTTGTTTTAGACGAGTCCTGGGGTTCTTGGGAGTTCCGGCCAGGCTGTGAGACCTCAGTCCCACACGCATTCAGCAGCGGCAGTTTCAAGATGGCCACGGGAGCAGCCGCTGATGGCTTTGGGCTCAGGGACAAGTCCCCGGCGATGAGTGCGTGGGAGAGAGGCTGGAGCGGCCTTGGGCCACAGCCCGGCTGCTTGCTCTGCCACCCAGCCTGGCACCAGGCACAGGAGGAGGGCACGCCAGCCTGTTCTGTGGAGGGAGCCCGGGGGCCCCCCGAGTGCTGCCCGCGCTTATCCCCCTCCCAGTTGTTCCGGAGACGGCGGCGTCTGGCGGCTCCTTGGTTGTGCGGCCCTTCCCCTGGCTTGTGCCCGAAGCCTCCGGTTACCCAAGAGGCTCGACTCGGATGCTGTGCCTGTTCCCAGCCCCGTCCCCTGGAGAGCGCTGGCCCTGGCACGAAGTTATAAGTGGGTGACGGGCAAGCCTGGCTTACGCGGCGGCGGCACAGCTGCCCTGGGGAGAGGGCAGGCGTTTCAGGGGCAGGGCTGCCGGGGGGGGGGGGCTGGTCCGATATATCCTGGGGTGGGGTGGCAGGGGGGATCCCCGGCTAGGAAGCCGGCTGTGTCTGCGGATTCCAGTTACGGGGACGCTGCTCCCTCTTCCTAGATCCCTGTGGCACTTGGGCCGGCGCTGGCGGCCGACTGCGTTGGTTGGAGGAGCCCACACCGCCCGGCAGCACCATGGCAAGTGAAGACCTCGCCAGCGCTCAGGACCTGCTGGATCTCGGCTTCAAGTGTGAGTGGGGGGGGCGTCCGCAGATCCCTGGATCGCGTCAAGGCAGGGGAGGCTCAATGGAGAAGCACCCCTGTCTCGGCTGGGGGCGGGGGGGAGGCCGGCGGATCTGCTGGGCGTGAGCTGGCCCTTTGACGGGGAGGACTGGGGCTCGGGCGCTGCGCATGTGCTTTGCCCGGGTTCGGCCCCGGGAGAACCACTGCTGGCTGGCTTGGCCAACTCGAGCCCAGATGGGCCAGGGTTCTCTCTTGGTGTGAGACAAAAGTCTACAGCGATGCTCTTTTTAGCCAGAGGGGTTTGAAATCACTGTGGCTAGGAAGTTCATTTATTATTATTATTAATATTCATTTATCGCCCATCTGGCTGGCCGCCCTGGGCGATGTACACAGAATAAAACAATAAAATACATTTAAAACAGTATAAAAATTTTAAAATCTTAACCCACCCCATATTCCAGGGCTGGCCGGCAACCCACTGGCTGCCGGCCAGTGTGTCCCCCCCAGCCAAGTCCCTGCTGACTGAGGCTTTGCACATCTCTCTGCCTAACCTATACCTCGCAAGGCTTTGGGCCCAAAAATCCTGTGAAGTATTTTGAGGAACAAGCGGAGGAGGAAAGGGCTCAGCCCACCTTTGCTCTTGTTCCAGCATCCTTTGTGTCTTCGAGGGCCTGGCAGCAGGGATGCTACACCTGATCCTGGGAAGAGAGGAGGGCCTGGCCCTCCTCTCCAACTGGGGGGAAACAGCCTCCCCCCCCCCCGCTTCTGGAAATAGCCGCTGGCGTGCAAGACCTGGGACTTCTGCGCATGTCGCGTGAGCGGTTGGAAGCGGGGTCTTGCCATGGGGCCAGGATGCAATCTGTCCCTCAGGCAGGCTGTAAAGGGCTCGGCCGGGCAAGCCGCAGGAATGGCGGACAGGCCCCAGATGCTGCCGGCCCGCATCCGGCCTCGCTCACGGCCCGGGAATATCTGGCCAACTCCCAAGCGGGAAAAATGCATGATGATGATGATAATACTAATAAATGATAATATAATATGTTTAATAATATATTATAATATATTATATATAATATAGTAATATATATATATAATATATTTTCTCTGCCAAATCTCCTTCTCTAAGATGTAGCCAGAGGTAAACACACTGGGAGAACTTTACCCCAGGGGTACCTGCAGCCTACGTCTAGCACAGCCACCCCCAACCTGCTGGTTGGGGATGCTGGGTGTTGTAGTCCAACACACCGGAGCACAACTACCCCAGAAGGGGAAACTAACTAAATGGACCACAAATGTAAAATGCACCGAAGCCTAAAAAGGATACCGGTACCGGTAGCTGGGCCTACATTTTTTTGGAATAAGTCGTCATAGCGTGTGTCGGGGGTGGGGTGGGGTGGGGTGTTGCCGGTTTCTGCAGGAACCTCCCTCTGGCCCTTTTATTTTATTTCTCTCTTGGGAACTGGCCAAATGTTTTACAGCCATGAGTCAGACAAGAGGCTTGCCTGGGATGTCTTTCGCCTGTTTGACATTTCTGTGGCTCGCTTGGCCCCGGGCCCCTTTATAGCCCGCCTAAGAGGCAGATTGCATAATGGCCCCTCGGCAAGCGTGTGAGGCAAGAGGAAGGGCTGGGCCGCGCCGCGCTACAGGGAGATGGTGTCTCCCTGAGCAGGCGCCAGGAGACACACCATTCCAGGCGGCCTGTGTTTAGCGGCCTTCCCGGTGAATTGGCTGCCTTCTGCTGGGACACCTGGGGAAAGGTGTGTGTGTGTGTGTGTGCGTGTGTGTGTGTGTGCGTGTGTGTGTGTGCGCGCATGTGTGTGTGTGCGCGTGCGTGTGTTGATATGCCTGGCTCTCATGTCCGGCAGCACCTAGCAAGCCAGGCTGGTAGGAAAAATGAGAAAGGAATGGGTTTCCCTGGATCCCTTTTTAATGGAAATTCTAGATATGACCCTGGCAGCCTGCACCGTTGCAAAGGATTATGATGAATCCTCTTTGTGTCTCTTCCGTCACTCACCCACACAAGTCCTTCTCTGGGCCCCTTTGGCCGTTTTGAGAAAAACAGGAATAGATTGCGGACGATCTCCCCGCGTTGAGCATCACGGATAGGATACCCGCAATGGCTCAGGAAACTGGCCAGAGCGACGGCCGTTTCGGACACCTTGCTCCTCGAAGCGAGGTAGAGAAGGGAGCCTTTATCCAATCGCGCCCCGCCCGTCACACGAGCAGTCCTACATCTCCCGCTCTCGCTTCCACCCCTCACAGCTCTGGCTTCCAAGCACATGGACCTCAAACAGATGGAGCTGGACACGGCCGCCGCCAAGGTGGACGAACTCTCGAAGCAGCTGGAGTCGCTCTGGACGGCCAGCCCTGGGCCAGCCGCTGCGCAGCTCAAGGTACGTATGGCGGGCCGGCCTCTGTGTTTACCCGTTGCTTCAATGCAGCTGCTTCTGGGGTGGACCGCAGCTGCGGGGCTAAAACGGAGCTGTCTGCTGCGGTCCATCTCACCTATCATTGTGCACCCTGACTGGCAGCATCTCGGGCAAGGTCTTTCCCATCATCGCTTTCCCATCGGCAGTGCCGGGGATCGAAGCTTTTGTGCGTGAAGCAGCAGGCGTTCTATCCAATTATTCTCTGTGGGGGAGATAATATAAGCCAGTGAGGAGGGGTCACAAATGCTCGTGTGGCTGTCTAGCACAGCCTTCCCCCACTGGGTGGCCCCCCAGATGTGTTGGACTACAATGCTCATCATCCCCAGCCAGTATACCCAGCAACCTTGCTGACTGGGGATGATGAGCGCTGTAGTCCCCCAACACATCTGGGGGGGGGGGAAGCTGGTTGGGGAAGGCTCGTCCAGTATGTTTAGATTTTCTTGTGCCTTGTTATTTGACCATGTTGTAGAATAAAATGCAATTTTAATCATTTTGTTTTGAGAGATGAACATGGATAATTCAGGAAAGGGGCCTCACATATGCCTGTCTGAGAGGGCTCCCCGGACCCCCTCCCTATGCCCAGCGTTAGGGCTATGGGGAGAAATGGCTAGCATCAGAGGAAGCTGTGCGGAGGGTCTGTGGTGATCGCAGCAGAGGGAGAAGTGAAGAGGGTTGGTTTGCTTTTGTAGGAACAGGCTTGAGTGGGGATGATGGCCCTCGGCTGCCTTTCATCCCAGCAGGAGGTTTTGGGGGAAGGTTGCTGCATGAACCAGTGTGGTGTAGCGGTTGGAGTGTTGGACTGGGACTCGGGAGACCCGGGTTCTAGTCCCCGCTCGGCCATGAAGCTCACTGGGGGACTTTGGGCCAGACACTCACTCTCAGCCTAACCTACCTCACAAGGTGGTTGTGAGGATAAAATGGAGAGGAGGAGGAGGAGGAGGAGGTGGAGGATTATGTAAGCCGCCTTGGTTGGGTTCCCTGCAGGAAAAAAGGCGGGGTATAAATATAATGAATGAATGAACGAACCTCTTCTCCGTTTTTGGCAGGCAGTGGACAGATACAGCACCAGCCCCTCCCAAGAGCTGCTGGTCAGGATGAGTCCCGTCTCCACCGCCCCGCTGCACCAGCTCCCTCGAAAAAGCGCTTCCTGGGAGGCCGCGGACAGCCGCTACGCCTCGTCCTCCTTCGCCGAAGGCTCGCCTGGCTCATCCCACGGCTCGCCGTTCAGCTCCTCGCCCAGCCAGCTCCTCACGAGCATGTCCCCGCTGGGCCGCCCCACCTCGCCGCGGCCCTCTTTCTTCCTGCAGCCCGAGCTGGACCGCCCCCTGGCCGCGCCCCCCAGGCCCAAGGTGCTGCCTGTCCCTTACGAGGCGCAGCCCAGCCCCACGGCCCCCCCTCGCTCCCTCCGCCCCGCTGGCTCCATGGAGCGCCAGTACAAATACAAGACCTACGCCGGACCGGGGGGCCGAGGCGGCTCCCCGCGGCTGCCCCTGGAGGGCCCCATGCCGCAGGCGTTCTTCCCAGACCGAGGGCCGCCTCCGCGGCCGCCTCTGCCGCCACCGTACGAGAGCCACAGCCTGTATCCCTCGGCGCCCAGCAGCTTTGCACCCTTCCGGGCTCAAAGTAAAGGTCAGGCAGGGATTGGGGGCGTCTGGGGGAGGCGGGGCTGTTTGTAGCATTTTGAGGTATTAAAAAAATCAGAAGGGGAATTAATGAACCCCATTATGTGGCATCTTTCTTGTACAAGTGGGCAGATCTCCTACTCTTCAAATACTTTTTAAACAAGTACTCAAGAGGGTTATTACTGAGAGAGGCTCTTGATCAATCCAAGGTGTATGCAGGGAAGTCGGCTTTGCAGATCCCAGTCAATGGAGTGCATCTGCCACAATTTTGCAGGAGTACAGAAAAGCGACAGGAAGAGACATGGGACTTGGAATGCAGTTTCCTAAGAGATCTAAGCTTTAAAATATCAAGTTTCTAGCCTTGGGGAGATGCCAGAAGCCAGCGGGGTTGCTCAACAAGATTTCTGGTGGGGGGCCGGTGGGGTGGAGGCCATGCATCGGTGCCTCGTATACCTCGTTTTGCAGCACCCCATGACAGACAAAACCAGCAATGCAAACTGGCAAACAGGGATGCAAAATGAGAGGAAATCCTGCAGATTTTTCAGATTGGTGCAATTCATCCATGTTGTAGAATTTACCGTTGCTTGTTGTAGAACCTGCATTGCAGAATTTTGAGGTGCTTTTCTTTTCGCTTCTCTTCTTTTTCATTTCTATTTTTTATTTGTTTGTTTGTTTGTTTGTTTGGTGTAGCAATCACATGGCCTTGATATTGGCTTTGCAGCCCTAGAAGCTTATGAAGTGAGCACCCCACCCCACCCCTAGCTCTCTCTGGGTTTTATTTTATTTATTTATGCTTTTGTCCTGCTTTTAAATCTGGGTTTTAAAATTCATGGAGAAGGCTATCAATGGCTATGAGTCCTGATGGTACTATGCTTCCTCCAGTACCAGAGGCAGGATGCGTACGTGCACCAGTCGCTGGGGAACATGGGCGGGAAGGTGCTGTTGCACTCCTGTCCTGCTTGTAGGTTTCCCATTGGGGCAGCTGGTTGGTCACTGTGTGAGCAGAATGCTGGACTAGATGGACCCTGGTCTGGTCCAGCAGGGCTCTTCTTATTTATTTATTTTATTTATATCCCACCTTTTTTCCTGCAAGGAACCTAAGGTGGCTTACATAATCCTCCTCCTCTCCATTTTATCCTCAAAACAGCCCTGTGAGGTAGGTAGGTAGGTTAGAGTGAGTGACTGGCCCAAAGTCACCCAGTGAGTTTCATGGCCGTATGGGGACTAGAACCCTGGTCTAGTCCCCATTATCAAATTTGCAGATGACACAAAGTTGGGTGGAACAGCTAATACTCTGGAAGACAGAAACAAAATTCAAAGCGATCTCGATAGGCTGGAGCGCTGGGCCGAAAACAACAGAATGAAATTTAACAGGGATAAATGCCAAGTGCTGCACCTAGGGAGAGGAAACCAAATGCAGAGTTACAGAATGGGGGACACTTGGCTCAACAATACTACAAGTGAGAAGGATCTTGGAATTGTGGTAGATCACAAACTGAATATGAGCCAGGGCCTCTGATGCAGATCTGCATGTTTTTCCTTCCACAGACGACTTGGCGATCCGGAGGAGGGTGCAGAAAGCGTGGAACGAATCTGACCTGGACGTGGCTTATGAGAAGAAGGCGCCCCATCCTGTTGGCTATGAGAGTGAGTGTCGCGGGGCGGAGGCCGTGGGAAGCTCTGGGGGAAGGAAAGCGAGGGAGGGGCGGCTGAACCTGCCCAGGTTCTGAGATTGGCCACAGAGGACCTGCTTACGTGGCTGCCAGCAGGAGCTATTAGGTTGGCGGGCGCAAGCGAGAGGGCCTTTTCTGTGGTGGCCCTGTCCTTGTGAAATGCTGTGCCGTGGGATGTGTGTGTGGCTTCCTTCCTGTTTTTAAATGGCCCTTAAAGAGCTGCTTGTTCTGTTCTGCTTTTAAATGAACGGATGCTCATTTTTAGTTTATAAATTGTGAGTTTTTATCACAGTTGTTTTAAATGTTGTTTTGGCCTGTTCTTTTTATGAGCCGTTATCTTGTGTGTTATTGTTTTAACATTCCACCTTGTAAACTGCCTTGAGGAGACTTTGACTCGAAAGGCAGCATCCAAATATTTAAAGTAAATGAATAAAAATGCCTGGATGGACTCCTTTGCTCGGCTTCCTGTATGGGAGCACAGCAGGCGGTGGCAAGTTCCATCCCCGGGTGACCTGGGGGGCAGAGCAAGTCGGGGGATGCAGCCGGCACGTCCCATCTCCAGTCGGGGTCTCTCTCCCCATAGGAGGAGACGCTCACGTGGGGCAGCGCCAGAGTGCGGCGGGGCTGCCACTGGCTCCTTGGAGGGAATCGAGTTTAGACGGGAGCGTCGGACAGAGCAAGGTAAGCCTTGTGCCTTTGCATGGCTCCCCTGCATTTCCACAGGGCTTGTCCAGGAAAACTACCCAGTGCCCCATGAGCACCACCGAGCAAAAGGTAGAGCAACTTTCTGGGGAATACCAGTAATTAGTGTGTGTGGGTGGGTGGACTGGTGGTGGTGGGAGGTCCTTTTGGATTTGCAACCTCTGGCACAGATGCCTGGAGCTGGCTGTGGAGGGGGGAGGACTCCCCCAAAAACCCTTATTTATTTATTTATTTATTTAAAGTATTTGTATCCTGCTCCTCAGTCAGGAAAGACTCCTGGAGTGGCATACAGTCAATCAGTAAACAATCTAAAACAGGCACGGCACAGAAGGAAAAAGCGATGGGGAGGGAAGAGGAAGTTCTGGTCCCCCAAACATCCATGGGATGCGGGTGCGTGGGATCTCACCATTTGCTTCTTCTCTCGTAGGAGGAGCTCTACGGCATGCACAGTGCCACCTTGCCCAGGAATTACAAGGTCTCCGGGCTGGCCCACGAGAGGCGCCAGGAGAGTTCCTTCCGCCGGCCCTTCCCCGCCAACCAGACGGGCACCCTTCCCCGGAACTGGCAGCCCATCTCCCGCATCCCCATGCCGCCCCCGAGCGCCCAGGCCAGCCTCCCCACGCGCCACAAGCCGCTGCCCCTCTCCATGATCTTCCGGCTGCAGAATGCGTTCTGGGAGTACGGCGCATCCGGCAACAAATCCCCCCTTGGTCAGGGGCCGCCCGGGTCGCCACTTCTCCTCCGTTCCCTGCAAAAGCAGATGCTGCAGCAGCCCGTCAGCCAAGCCCAGCATCACGTCAGGATGGGCCCAGCTGGGAGCGAAGGTAAGTGACCTTGGGCCGGGTAAGCCAGGCCATGCTAGGGAGCGGGCTCGGTTTCTGCCCCCACCCCCAGTTAAAGCTCTGCACTAACTATACACTCTTGTTTGGAGGAATAAATTACACAGTACAAGTGAAACAATAACTTGTTCGAACATAACAATACTCTGTGGTGATGAAGAAGAAGACACACACACCCTGCAGACTTCCAGTCCCAACTAAATAGTGTTTAGAGCGCAGGATGCAAGCGTCGTAGTTACACAGAACTCTTTGCTGGCCTGCATTTTTCAAAGTAGGAAAAGGGGGGGATGTGTTTCCATGCCAGGCCTTAATTTGGTTAAAAATGAGTCGTAATGGCAGGTTTTCAAGCTACACAAAACCCCTCACACACACAAATAAATAACACATTTTGGAAGTGTATAAGAACACACGTTAACAACTTGTGCTCATATGCATAAAATTTTGCAGACATTTGACTGAGAAATATTTGGGCAAACAGAGATACAGGCTAAGTGAGTGTGCATCTCTGTACCACCACCCCTCCACCAATCTCAGAGGCCCAGGGCAGATTAGATGCATTTTGAAAATGTGCCTGGCTTTAAGATTTCTCCCCACCCGTAACCTCCTCAACAAAATGCCTGCCTTGCTAGAAAGGCATCGTCTTGCCTTTCCCTTTCCCTCCAAACCTATGAATAAAGTAATCTCTTTGCTTGTGTGAATACAGAAGGGTACTTTTGACCATGTGCAGAGTTCCTTTCTCTCTCCTCCACCCAACAGCACAACTAGCTTCCAGACCAGAAAGGAAGGGTTCCCAGGTCCAAAGCAGATGACGTGCAGCTAGATTTGTGTCCTGGCACTTCATTGATGACCGCCTTCCTTCCTTCCTTCCTTCCTTCCTCTCTCCAGGGAATGGCATCTCCAGGGCTGCAGGTGTGCCAGCCGAACCTGTCCGTGTGGTCCCGATCATCTTGATGGAAGAGACGGAGCCAGAGCTGGAAAACCTCCTGCCCGGGGGCGAGCCGGCAGAGATGGAAGAGCTGGCTCGGCCACTGAGCCCCACCCGGCTGCAGCCCGTCCTGCCGCCCGAAGCCCAGAAAGTGCCCGAGTTCGAGGAGGTGGCGCGTGTCCTGGCAGAGATGCCTCGGCCCCTGAAGCGTCGGGGCTCCATGGAGCAAAGCCCGAGCCCGGCTCTGCCCCCGACCCACAAAAAGCAGTACCAGCAGATCATCAGCCGACTCTTCCACCACCACCACCACCCCCGCAAGGAGGAGGCTGCCCCGGTGGGAGAAGCCCCCGCACAGACGGACCTCGCGCCCATCAACGAGGCCACGGAGCAGAAGGCAGCTGGGACTGTCGTGGCGTCTCCGGCCCCGGCAAACCCGACCTCCGCACCGGCACCCCCCCTTCCGCCTCCTCCAGAGAGCCCTGCGAGCCCCTCCCCTTTGCCCGGCCTGGTGAGTCTGTGGCTGAAAGGCCGCTTCCGTCCACGCTAGAAATGCCCTGGCGCTGGCCTGCCCGCAGCCCCCTAGCCAGCTGGTGTGCGGCACACGACGACTGACCCGCTGTGGCACGACCCTCGCCGGGGACGGGTTTGTGAAAGGAGACTCCGGGGCCAAGTCTGCCCCTTGAGTCCTGGCCACTGTTCACGCTAGTGTTGGAAGAGAACTGTGATTGCACGGGGAAGGCACTCTGTGCATGCTTAGAGGAACCCTTCGCCTCTGATCACAGGCTGGCAATACTCAATTTCATATAGAGGATCCTAGGCTCGGGCCCTGGCCTCTCCAGCTAAAAGGTCAGATAGCGGGTGACTGGAAAGAGGGCCACGGCCGGTCAGAGGACACGATCCAGGCAGCTTCCACTGTTCCATTTTGGCACGCTGAGCGTGAACCTAGCCCCCTCCTGCCCCAATAGGCAATACCTCCAGGTATTGATTGGTGAGCACACAATACATGCTCAGAGGCAGTCTTGCCCTTGTCACGGCTTCACCTATTCCTGGACTAAGCCTGGCCTTGAAAGCATTTCCCGGAGGGCTGTGCCTTGTTGCAAAGTATGCTGGGTGGTGACGGCAGTGGGGGGGAGACGTTTTCTGAGCACTCCCCCGTAACTGCCCGCCTGCCCCGTGTCCACAGGAGAAACGCTCGGTGCTGCGCAAGGTTTCCTCCCCACGGAAGCGGCTGACCAAGAGGGCCCGTCTCAATCCCTTGGTCCTGCTTCTCGACACGGCTCTGACCGGCGAGCTGGACGTGGTGAAGGAGGCGGTGAAGGAGGTGAGCGTGGGGCCCGCCCATGCCCCGACTGTGGCGGAGTGGGAGGGAAGGGGAGGGAAGTCCTTCCCCTGGCCAAGCTGGCAAAAAAAATTTTGTTGTCTTTTATCCTGCCCTTCGTCTTAAGGGCGGCGAACAAGGACATATCTGCTCCTCAAGGCCTTTTCTGATTAACCAGTGGACCGCTTTTAAAAATTTGCTACGAAACCTTGAAACTTCGGTATAACCAAATGAAAGAGAACGTCTGACTCTCCGCACCGTAGCGCCAAGACCACGAGACGTGGCATGCGTACTGAGAGGACCCTAGGCGTGTGCCCCTTGGGGTTATTCCGGTTATTTTGAAATGCAATAATTAATTTTAATTCGTTTAAATGTGTCCCTGCACTAGTCTCTTCAGCCAGTAGGGACAGACTTCCCCAACCAGCGCGTGGCTTTGCGGCCGATGCAGCCTGGGCCCAGCAGAGATCAGGAGGCCGAGGGGGGGAGCTATAGGGAGATGGAGCGGACAGGGGGCCCCTGAAGGGGCTACGGGGATGCTCCACGGCAGAGGCCGTGACGGGGGTGCCCGCAGCCGTGGCTTCACTCGGACAAGGTGGGCACCGTGTGTCCGGATCACTCGACAGCTGCATAAGTTTGCTTGAAGCCTTGGCTGTATCAGAGGAAGGGCTATTCCAGCCGGATACGTTTATTTGTTGATTTATTCATTCATTCTATTTATACCCCGCCTTTTTTCCTGCAAGGAACCCAAGGCGGCTTGCACAATCCTCTTCCTCCTCCTCCTCCATTTTATCCTCACAACCACCCTGTGAGGTAGGTGAGGCTGAGAGTCAGTGACCGGCCCAAAGTCACCCAGTGAGCTTCATGGCCCGGCGGGGACTTGAACCCCGGATCTCCCGAGTCCCAGCCCAACGCCCTCACCGCTACGCCACACTGGCTCTCGTGTTTGCTTGCGTATGTGTAGGGCTCACCCCCCCCCAGCAGGGCCCTGCTGACAAGCTCGCTCCTCCTCTTCCCCACTGCGACCTGCTTGTTCACCTGCCTGGTGGTGAGAAGGAAGGGGGAGCGGGAGAATCCGCGGCCCGCTCGCTCCCTGGCGCTCTGCCTGTCCAGCGAGCAAGAGGTGGCCGCGATGAGGAGGAGGAGGAGCCGGCGGTGACAGTGGCGCTGAGGAGGCGGAGCCGGTGACAGTGGCGCTGAGGAGGCGGTCCAACGGAGGGGGGGAGGGCCCCCTGGAGGGTGTCTGGCCGGAGGGCCCTCGGAAACCTGGAGCGGGCACTCGGGGGTCCCACCAAAGGGCCCTGTGCCCCCTCAGATGCGGCGCCAGTCCTGTGCATGTGCATTGCTTTCTAGCAATATCTGAGTTATGCTCACGTTTTTAATACCGAACTTGCCCGTTCCCCACATGTTCCTTTTCCTTTGTTTACCAGTTAATAAATGCTACTGTGATAAGACTGAGCTACGGTACTTTGTTCTTACGCTACACCAGCCTTCCCCAACCTGGTGTCCTCCAAATGGTCTTGCTGGCTGGGAATGATGGGACACACACACACACACGCCTTCTCCTGCCCACAGCTGAATCGCCCCCAAGCCAGCTGAACGACGAGGGGATGACCGTGCTGGGAGACTAGCAGGCCGAGGGACCCCGCCACGTGCCTGCACCCGCTGCTGCTCGCTTGCAGCCTTCACTGTCTCACAGGAAGGGCTGCTCCAACCCGTGCAAAGCCGGGCCCGTTTGCCTGTGTGTGTGTGTGTGTGTGTGTGTGTGTGTGATGGATCTTTATATGCCTTTCCCCACCCACAGTTGAATGACCCAAGCCAGCCGAATGACGAGGGGATCACTGCGCTCCACAACGCCATCTGTGGCGCCAACTACAACATTGTGGACTTCCTCATCAACATCGGGGCCAACGTCAACTCCCCCGACAGTCATGGCTGGTGAGCCTAAGAGTGGGGCTGGGGGCAGGCTCCAACATCCCCCCCCCCCAGCACTTCCTCCATGGATGGTTAGGGCATTTCATGCCCCCCAGTTTGCCAGCCGAGGGAGAATCCTGTTGTAAGAATTAAAATTTAAGGGCAATAAATCTAATTAAGCAGGCCCCCTCGGTTACTTGTGACGGGCCTTTCCTTCTGGTTTATTCATATTTGCCGACGTTTTGTTTTTACTTCTACTGTTCTGTAAAGATTTCCCAACTTGTTCTCTGTGGTTTAGGCTTGTCTGGGACATGAGCTTTATTGAGCAAAAAATTTAAAAAATTCAAAATATTCTCTTTTCCCCAGTTCAAGCTGCCCTCCAGTAATGGGTTGAAAGCAAACTTTGGCTCAGGCAGCCTTTTTAGCTAGGCCTCCTTGATATGCCTGCTACGGCCGCTGCCTTAACACGGGCTGCCCTGTGCATCAGACATGGACGTTTACGGGGCGTGTGTCTCTCTCCCCCTCCTTGTCCCAGGACACCCCTGCACTGCGCCGCCTCCTGCAACGACACGGCCATCTGTGTCGCCTTGGTCAAGCACGGGGCGGCCATCTTCGCCACCACCTTCAGCGACGGGAGCATGGCCATCGAGAAGTGCGACCCCTACCGCGAGGGTTACAGCGACTGCTTCAGCTACCTTGCGGGTGAGGGAAGGCCGGGGAGACGGGTGCAAAGGGCAGGCGCGGGCGGTCTGGGTGGTCATATGCAGAGCGGGAAGGAAGATCCGTGGCATCAGTTCAACGGGAATGAAACTGATTCCATTTTTAGCCTGCCTTATTTGGAAGACTCTGGCTCAGCCTCCGCCAAACGGGTGCCCTCCAGATGTGTTGGACTACAACTCCCAGCGGCACTCCAGCACATCTGAAGGGCACCAGGCATAGGGAGGCTGCTCTGGATAGCTCCGATACAGCAAAGCGATGCTTTTATTCTGTTCTGGAACGCTTCTTCCTCACTGCCCCTCTCTGGGCAGCTGGTAGTGAATCCCGCATGAAACCACACACGTTTATGACAATCCAAAATGAAGAAAGCAATACAAACCTGCAGAAGTCGGGGGGGGGGGGCAGCACCACCCCTGCAAGGAAAGGGTAGTAAAGCATTTGGGGCCTTTTAGTTTAGGAAACCCCCAACTGAGGGCATGGGGGGACCAATAGAGGTTCCTAAAATTAAGCATGAGTTGGGGAGAGAGGAGTTTTCTGATGCTGGCAATTCATCACATGCAGGCTTCCCCCACCTGGTGGCCTCCCGATGTCTTGGACTACAGCATGGCTGGCTGGGGCATGCTGGGAGTTGTAGTCCAACACATCTGGAGGACACCAGGTGGGGAAAGGCTGAGTCACAAGAACCTCCCTGGGCCCTGCAGCTGAGAGGCAGCTCACATAGCAATGCCCGGGGGAAACGGGCAGGAAGGTGCTGCTGCATTCACGGCCTGGCTGGGCGTTGCGGAGGCCTCTGGGTTGCCCTGTGGGAAGCAGGGCGGTTTCAGTGGTGGGCAACCTGCAGCCCCCTGGTCACATGCAGCCCGCGGCCCAGTTTCAAAAGTCCTCTGCCCGTTTCCTCTGGCTGACTGTTGGGTGGGAAGGAGGAGGGAAAGCGAGAGAAGGGGGCTGGGGAAAAAGAGAAGGGGCGACCCACCCACTCTCGGTTCTGGCCCAACACACACTGGCTTCAGCCCCGCCCATCTATGACATGCGGCCCCCGACAGATTACCCACGAGGCCGTGCGGCCCCGGACAGAAGAAAGGTCCACCCATGGATCAGGTGGATCCTTGAGCTGATCCAGCAGGGAAAGCCACCGCAAAGAAAGTGGGCGTCTGCCCTGCCCGCCACGGGTACCTGCCACCGAGCGGCCCTCAAGGCCTCTTGTGCCAGCGAGGTCCCTGCGTGCGATTTCTCTGTTGATCCTCACCGGGGTGGGGGCACCCACTCCCTCACTGCAGATGTGGAGCAGAACATGGGCCTGGCGAACAACGGCGTGGTCTACGCCCTGTGGAGCTACAGCGCCGAGTTCGGCGACGAGCTCTCCTTCCGCGAGGGCGAGCCGGTCACCGTGCTGCGCCGGGACGGCCAGGAGGAGACGGACTGGTGGTGGGCGTCTCTCTATGGCCAGGAGGGGTACGTGCCCAAGAACTACTTCGGGGTGAGTATCATCTTTTGGGAGCTCAAAGCCTCGCCCACAGCCAGCCCCGAGAGAGGAGGGGCAGGCACGCTGTCAGGGAGGGTGCTGCAGGGCGTGGGGACAGTGGAATGGAGCCATGTGCAGAGTGGGGGGCAGAGCTCTTGGGAGTGCCGGGCTCTGTCCTCTGCCAAGGCAGCTGGAGCTCTGCAAGGCTTTACATTGTCAACCGGCACTGAAGCGCACGGGGCTGTAGGAAGCTCTGATGTAGCATTTGCCTCTGCCCGCTGGACTTTTTCTTTTAATTCGAGGAGAAACTCAGCCTGTTTTTCTCTTCTCCTCTCCCCCCCATAGCTCTTCCCCAGGGTGAGGCCCCAGCAGAGAAAAGCGTAACGTTTTCAGCGGCGGGAGCTCCCTCACCGCCATTCCAGAAGGAGCCCGAGGAGCGTGTCTGGACAGGAAATTGGAGAGCGCGGCCGGGCGTCTGCTGCCGCTGCCGCTGCATCACCCGCCTGGGAGGGGCTGTCTGCGGGTCCTGCATCTGTGGACCTTGTGTCACGATGGCGGGAGGGGGGGGGGAGATGCCTTTGCCCCGCTCGGCTGTCGCTGGCCCCGCTGCGGGTGGACGAGCGTGGGCAAAGGGGGGCAGCAGGTTCCCCCTGGATTCCTGAGCTGCCCCCCATTTTGCCTGGCTCCCCCCCGACTTCCTTGTGAACTCCCCCAAAACGGATAGCGTCGTTCCTATTAGTACCTTGCCCCTTTTGCTTGACAGAAGCAAGCGCAGCTGCCCCTAGTGAGCGAGAGATTTGCCCCAGGGCTGCGCAGAGAGTCTGAAGCAGAATCCCGCCCCTCGGTCCCCCACCGCCTCTTGCTTTCCGCCGCCCTTAACTCCGGGAGAGCAGCCCTTCCCGGGGGATCCTCCCCGACGCCTTTGGTGAGCCCATCTCGGGGCGAGGTCTGCTCTCACACATGCCGCGGCCGTTTCTCCACCGACTGAACAGCCCCGGCCTGCTGGCCCCTCCGTACAAGCCCACAAAAGGTGTCTCCTGACGCAAGCCGGCCACGTTGCCTGCTTCTCTGTGGAACTCGGTGCAGCAGCCACGCCCATGTTGGGCAGGGCGGCTGGACCCGTGGAAGTCATCGTCTTCTTTTCGCGCGTGGAAATGGACTGGCCTGCAGGGGATTTGGTGGGTGGGGGTGGCAGTATCCCCCCCTCCTCATTTTTGTGATCATCGCTAGTGAAGTCTCTCTCCTATGAAGCTTCGACTTTCAGCCCCAACGTTACATGATTTGGGGCGGGAGGTGAGGATGGAGCTTTTCTCTTACTACAGTGTTCTCCGACCTTGGGTCCCTAGATGTTTTTGTCCTACAACTCCCAGCATGCCCCAGCCAGGTTGGAGAACACTGGTTTAGGGCCAGGGAGGGAGGCAGCACAGGAACAACTTCTCTTCTGCTTTCAAGCCGGAGCTTCTGCGATATGAGGGGTGATGCAAAGGACTGGCCCAGGAACGAAGAGAACTCCCTCCTGGCTGCAGCTTGCAATGCTACAAGGAGCGTTTGCATGTCTCAAGAGCCTCTACAAAGGCAGGGCTCAGTCAGACTAGGATGCTGCCCAGGCTGTGCTATCTTTGGGCATCTTTGTTGACTTTGGGCATCTACTAAGACAGTGTTCTCCAACCTTGGGTCCCCAGATGTTTTTGGCCTACAACTCCCAGCATGCCCCAGCCAGCATGCTGGGAGTTGTAGGCCAAAAACATCTGGGGACCCAAGGTTGGAGACTTGCAACAAGCTGAAGGAAAATGTAACCCCCAGTGAGTTAGTGGCGCAAAATAGCCCCTTCTCCAGCACGGCAAGAGTCCGTTGCCCCTGGTAAGCAGAGTTAAGCAGACCCATCCCCAGGGCAGCAAAACGGTCTCTCTCCAGGCAGAGGTTTTTGAGGGCCCTACCTCTATTGACAACAAGTGAGAAACAAAAAGGAGAAAAGGAAAGGCTGGAAGTAAAACAGCAAAAAGCCACTCAGTAATGATGTTTAGAATCATAGAAAACGTAGAGTTGGAAGGGGCCTACAAGGCCATCGAATCCAACCCCCTGCTGAATGCAGGAATCCAGGTCAAAGCATCCCCGACAGATGGCTGTCCAGCTGCACCTTGAATGCCTCCAGACTGGGAGATCCCGCCACCTTCCTAGGTAGTTTGTGATTGGAGTGGGCTGGGTGGGTTTCAAGCAGCAGCAACAAATGCTCACATCTTGTTATAGTGCAGAAAAGAGGATCTCTGGACAGTTTCCATGTAGGGGAGATGGTGTGATCCAGAATCTGGATTAACAGAGGTGGAGAACCTTTGGGCAGACGTGGCGTGGGTACAGAGGCCCAGGTAATCAGTTCTACATCTTTAATACTGCTGTAACTGTATAGCAAAGCTGTACATGCATGGACCATAAGTGCAGGATCTGGCTTTTGCCTTTCCTAATCCAGCCCTGAGTGAGACCATGCGTGTGGGTGCCCTTGTGCCCAGAAGCCTTTCTGTCACTATTTACGTGTGCAGATTCTGCCGCTCATTTTGGCAGGTGGCACCTATCCCATGCAGAGCTGCCTCCTGAAACCATAAGGTGGCCATCATCACAGAAGGAAGGCAATACACATAACGGGACGTTCAGTTGCTGCCAAAATGCTGTGGAGCGGGCCCTTGGAGGTGGTGGCACCTCGCGGCAGGTGCTGTGGAGGAGAACGTGGTTTCCGTGGCCCCTGCACGTTTGTGAGACGAAAGGACGTGGCTGGACATTCCTGAGCTGCTTGTGCTGCTACCATATGACGAGGGATAGCACCTTCCGGCATGTTCGTGACATCAGTGAACAGCTCCACCGTGCCTCTGCGCATTTCCTTTCTAGCAATATCTGAGTTATGCTCACGTTTTTAATACCGAACTTGCCCGTTCCCCACATGTTCCTTTTCCTTTGTTTACCAGTTAATAAATGCTACTGTGATAAGACTGAACTACTTTGTTCTTTCGCTACACCAGCCTCCCCCAACCTGGTGTCCTCCAAATGGTCTTGCTGGCTGGGAATGATGGGAGTTGCAGTCCAGCACAGCTGGAGAGCGCCAGGTTGGGGGAGGCTGCCCTGCACAACTGCAGCGCCTGCTGCCCTGCCATTGCATTGCATGAGGGTGTGTTCTCCATTCCATCTACTAATGGGGGGCAGGGGGCATTGCTGCCATGGGGTGCTCTACTGGGAAACTGAGAATGCCAACTGGAGTCAGGGCAGCTCTGGTCTGACACCCTGATTTTCCGGGGGGCTGCACAGCCCCCTGCATGCCATGAGCTGTGTGGTTGCTACCATCTACCCCTTGCAGGCTCTTCCCTCGCAGTCAGCAAAGTATCCATGGGGGGCATGTGATTCTGAGCGGGTATGGATGCACTGCCGGATTTCCCTTTTTGTTAGGAAGGGGAGGTCAGAAGTGGGAGTGGGTGGGAGAGAATTAGGGCGGCCCCTTAAAAATCGCCAAAAAAGAGGGCAGTCGTCTGCATAACGCTTGCATGTCCTACTCTAGGTGCACATTTAGAAATGCTTCTTATAATTTAAATAGAAATACAGTACAGCTCACCACGGTGTGGAAGGCAGTGTCCAGGTAACTTGTGTGCCTGCCTGCTCCATCTGCTGCCCAGGTTCTTTAAACTGGAATCGGACCAGGCAGCCCTTCGAACAGAGGATGGTCCTCTGCAAGAAAAGAAAAAGGACACATGGCCACCCTAGAGAGAATGCCCTCGATACTGGACAACTGTTGTCAGCCTTGATCTGCTACCTGCTTACACGTGTGAACAGAAGACAGAATGCAATGCTATTAACCTCTTCGTAGAAATGTCCAGGATTGCTCGGTTGATATACTTGGCACATAACAGATGTGTTGCCACGGCAAAGGAAGCCACAGAGCACAGAAAGTGCTGCCAAAATTTAATTCCACCACATTAAGATCTAAGTAGGAGACTTAACTTGGCTGCTGTCTGTCTCAACAGCTTGCAACAATATTTCTTGATTTCCTTTATATCCCACCTTGTTCCCTCTTGCAAGAAACCCCAGGTGGCTTACATGGTCATCCTCTCCATCCCCCCCCCCCCAGAACAACCCTGTGAGGTAGGTTAGGCTGAGAGTCGGTGACTGGCCCAAAATCACCCACTGAGTTTCATGGCCAAGTGGGAACTAGAACCCGGATCTCCCAAGTCCTGGTCCAACACTAATCACTATGCCACACTGGCTCGATAACATGGATCTTGAACTGTACTTGTGGAGTGAAAGCCTGATCACACATTCACAGTACTGTATTTTATTGGATTCTTCTTGAATTGATGCTAGTTTTGAATACTGCCATGATTTGGACTTCAAGAGAGGGGCCTTAGGCGTCTTTTAAAAAAGGGTAAGGAGGTTGTTGATACCTTGTTAGAGGTCCAGGGTGATATGCTAGGGATAATCTTTCATTCTCTCCGGAGATGTGAATTTTCAGTGCTCCACTCCGTGCCTTTCTGTGCATGGAGAAAGGGAATGGCTTTTTGAGCAGGCTGGCCTGGGAGGGCCCGACCGAGACTCCCTATCTCTCTACAAAGGTAAGGGAAATAGAGCAGTCAAAGATCAAAGGAAGAGGGTGGAATCAGAAATATTCCAACCCAGATTTGAGTCGTCCTTCCTTCTTGGCTCGAACAACTGGTAGTTCAGCCACCTGCCGTATAGCACTCCCTACAGACACCCTTGCAGCCCTAAAATCATCACATGGTAATTTTAAAATATAAAGGAACATCATTGTGATTAGCCACTTGCCTAGATGCCTATTGCATGCAGCAAGTTAGAATATTGCCTCCAGGCAGAAAGGGAACGTTTGTCAGGTGGAAAAGAGCTGATTTTTCCTTCAGGCAGTCTACGTGCTACAAATGACAGGCAAGCTGATAAAGAGTGCTTGAGGACTAGCTACTCTGATTCGTTTATTTGAAAGCCTGACCAAGGATTGTGTTTTCCTTTGTCCCACTTCCACTTGACCCTGCATTGCAAATTGCCCAGGACTCTCGAAACCACAAGCTGCTACATTTTCTCTCCCTGTAGATTTTCAGCCGGGAAGAATGAAAGGGGGCTTTGCTTGCATCGCTCCATCGAACGCCACAGTTATTTAGGGCTTGACTATTACAGGCCTGTGGCTCACGCTGGCTCAGCTTGTCTGAGCGTGGAAAGCTCAGCCGGGTCAGGCTGGTAATTACTAGGATGGGAGACCCCCTCCTCCAGTTTCCTGCATCGAGCAGGGGGTTGGACTCGATGGCCTTGTAGGCCCCTTCCAACTCTATGATCTATGAATCTACTCCAGCCTAACCTTAGCGGCTGCGTACGATCAGATCTGGAGCGGCTTCTGATGCCTGCGCACAGCGCAGCCGAACTCGCTCTCTTAGGCCCATAGTGCTGCTTTGTGGGCGGAGGCACAGGCTCCCCTCCTCCCCCAAACTAGCCAATGAGAGCGCAGTTTGGAGAGTCTTTCTGGCCAGTAGAGCGCGAGCGTGACGGGGGAGGCGTGGATAGGAAAGCAGGAAAGGCTTTGCTTGGGGAGGACCGGAGTGAGAACTGTCACTCCGCGCGGCTGCCGCGGCCAATGGGACTGGCGAGTGGAAGGGACCATGAAGTGAGTAAAGGGGGGGGCACCTGGGGAATACCATCAGGGCAAAAAGGAGGGGGTGTTCCTGGGGCAGAAGGGGGCGTTAAAAAGAGGCAGGGGAATTTGGGAGGGGGTTGAGTGGGCAAAAGGGGCTGATCCCTCCTGGAGGGCATTGCCTGGGCTGAGGGGGCATTTGCGCGGGGGGGTCGGTGGCAAATGCCCCAGTGCATTATGGGCGGGGCGCGTGGAAGGGGCGCGTGCCCGGGAGGGGCGAGGGGTCGTGGGCAGCCTTCTCCTGGGTTCAGTGGGGCTTACTCCCAGGTAAGCGTGCCTCAGGCTCGGACCACAAACAGTCCTGCAGGTTCTACAAGATTTCTTGTGGCGGAAGCTATTATTATTATTATTATTATTATTATTATTTAATAATAATAATAATTTCATTTATATTTATATCCCGTCTTTTTTCCTGCAAGGAGCCCAAGGCGGCTTACATAATCCTCGTCACCCTCCTCTCCATTTTATCCTCACAACAACCCTGTGAGGTAGGTGAGGCTGAGAGTCAGTGACTGGCCCAAAGTTGCCCAGCGAGCTTCATGGCCAAGTGGGGACTAGAACCCGGGTCTCCCCGGTCCCAATCCAGTGCTCTAACCACTATGCCACACTGGCTCTTTTATGGACTAGACCAGGGACAGGCAGCTGTTTCGGACTACAACTCCCATAATCCCTGACCATTGGCAGTGCAGTGCAGTGCAGGCAGAGGCTTACAGAAGTTGTCGCCCCAAACATCTGGAGGGTAGCAGTTTGCCTGCCCCTGGACTAGAGCATCCTGGTGCCCCCCAGGTGTGTTGGAATGCAGCTCTCATCATTCCCATGCTGGAGGGCACCAGGTGGGGAAGGCAGCACATCTGGAGGGGACCAGGTTGGGGAAGGCCGGAACTAGAGAGAGCCCATTTTCTCAGGTTCGTTCTTGAGGCTGCAGTTGCGCTTACCTGGGATTACGTCCTGTGATTTGTATTCCTAGGTTCAAGATGTAAAGTGTATCCGATGGTACCAAGAGCCTAGTTGACACAAAAGTGTTTAGACTGTCTTACCAAATGAGTGGCCAAATAGGCCGCACAACAACCAGGGCAATGTTGGTTCTGTGCGTGCATGCACCGTAGTTGTCTTTGTTTGCTTTTTAAAACCAACTTGCTAACCTTCAAATTAAAGGAAAAGGTAGAGGAGCATGTGAAGGTGATGCCCCCAGTGCATCCCCCTATACCCCTACTGGCTTGATCACATACAAATGCTAAGCATAATTAGCACTTACTTCATGTAAGTCTTTACAACAACCCTGTAAGGTGGATCTCTATTGTTACCCCTCTTTTGCACATAGGAGCCTGGGAGATGGGACTTGAGCTGAGGTTTTAACCTGCAACTGCCCAGTTCGCAGCTCTTTAAAGTGCTGCCGCGCTGCCTTTCACCTGACCAGTCCGTCTTTCTTTTCTTTTCCTTATATGAACCTCAGTCCTGCCTTCAAAATTATGCAGTTAGGTAAATTTTAGATGTTTTTAGTATTACTCTGAGAACAACCTGACATGTGGCCCGTAACTGACATTGGTAAATGCTGGGGCAAGGGCTTGCTGAATTGCCCCTATCTGAAGCTACCCACCTTGCCTGCAGTGTGCTGGGCTCTGCATTAAAACCCCCCAACAAAACCCTTCTACTCAAATTAGACCAAGAAGATGGGAATGGGTGAGGAAAGAGCAGGGGAGAATCCGATGGCTATGGAGGAACCAGACCCAGTGAGGTATCATCATGCCATGGGGAATACGTACAGCTGTGGATGTAAAAATGAAGAGCTTTAAAACTGAGGGCTAGAAGCTTGGCTTTGGGTCCTTCAAGACAATTCCTTTCATGGGACAATGTTATTTCCCTGAAGCCTTTGTCATTATTTTTCCTCCCCCAGGTTGAACATAGATGGATTGCTTGTTTATTTTCCTTATGATTACATCTACCCGGAACAGTATTCGTACATGCTGGAGCTCAAGAGGACACTGGATGCCAAGGTTTGACAAAAGCAAGTTTGGGCCGGGCTGGGTATGCTATTTTTTGCGCTTGGCCTAAATAGGAACAATGCGCTTGTTCCATGAACAGCTAAGAAGTGAGGTGTATCTGAGGAGATTGCAGAGAAACTCCTGGGATGAGGCAAATGGTGGAAATGCAGGCTGGACTGCAAAAATGCCCCCACCTGCCCATTGGTCCAGATACTTAGAAATTTAGTGCTCGTACCTACAGTAAGTAGCTCGATCTTTCTTTCTTTCTTTCTTTCTTCCTTCCTTCCTTCCTTCCTTCCTCCCCCCCCCCCCCCCGCTCTTAAAAATTTGATGCTGGTTTCTAGGAACTTGAACTATTTCTTTTTCAGATGTTAGAATAGAAAGGAGAAAGAAACAAACGATGTAGTTTGCAGCATGCGTGTGTGGATGTAATTTGCTCTTTCTGTTTCTCCACCAGGGTCACGGTGTGCTGGAAATGCCCTCGGGCACTGGGAAAACCATCTCCCTCTTGTCTCTTATCGTGGCCTACCAGCGCGTGAGTAGGCCTCGGCCAGGGACGCCATGCATGCTCTCTCAGGCCCCTGTCTGCAGTGTGGGGATGTTAACAACAACAGTGACCTACCTTACAGGGTTGATGTAAGAATGGCTGGGAGAACCTGAAGCACTTTTGAACAGCCAAAAGGGCGACGTAAATGTTGAGCATTATTGTAAGATCGTTTAACTAAACATCAATATCTCAAGAGGCTACATTTCTAATTCCAAGTGTTTTATTTTCAAAGTAGCTGAAAGAGAAAATGCAGATATATTCAAAACTCTGAAACACCCAATTTCCATGTCGCCATTTCTGCATATCTCTGTGACCTCCTTTCAATAGACTGTATGTACCATGAAATAATGCAAGGCTTTTAGGGTATGAAAATAACCTCTTTTTCGCAGATTGGACAGCAGAATTGACATGTATTTGTACAAAAACACAATTCCGTCCTTTAAAACCATTGGTTCCGGGAGCCAAACATGCTGATTTTATCATCAGTTTTTCAGAGGAAATAAATCAGTGTAATACGAAACAAGAGTAAAAATGCAAGCTAAAATTTGTTGACCAGGTGGCCCTTCATGGAGGACCAATGTGGCTGACTACTGTTCTGTGGGTCCTCTCAAACAGAGCACCCCCGCTCCTGCAGGTGTCACCCCACCTGGTAGGAGGTTTCCAAGCCACCCTGACTCTTCCCCTCCTCCCTAGGCTTACCCTCTGGAGGTGACCAAGCTCATCTACTGCTCCAGGACTGTGCCAGAGATTGAAAAGGTAAGCTGGGGCTGGGATGGGGGGATTGCAAGTTGGGGGTGAGATGTCTGTGGGAAGCTGTGTGTTCTGGAACTGCAATGGGGTGGTGGTGGTCTTCATTGGCTTCTGGGAAAGGGCGGGCGGGCGGGGCGGCGGGGAGAAGATTGAAGAGGCCTTGCCATGGCGGTTGCATCTTTTCCAGGTCATTGAGGAACTGCGGAAGCTTCTGGATTTCCACGAGAAGCAAACGGGAGAGAAGCTGCCCTTCCTGGGCCTGGCGCTCAGCTCTAGGAAGAACCTCTGCATCCACCCTGAGGTGCTCCCCTTTAGTGCAAAGGCTGGGATTTGGGAAGTTCTGCCCCAGGGGCTGATCTCTGAGTCACAGCTATATTGCTGTGGCCATGATGGCACTCAAAATCGCCTTGCCTCAGGTTCAGCTCCCCCTCTTCTCACTGTGGGACTCTCTTCTCTCTTCCTTCACCCCCTTTTGATATTCTGTTGTGTGATCACCCTCCTGCAGCCCCCGCATCTTCACTATCATTGATTATATTTTTATCCACCTTCCAAGGATGGATACAAGGTTCTTTCCTTCTGCCGTCTTCTGTGTTATCTCACAAACAGCCCTGTGAGGTAGGTTGGATTGAAAGAAGGTGACTGGACCAAAGTCACCAAGTAAGCTTCGTGGCCAAGTAGGGATCTGAACGGCTTCTCTCTTCGGTGCTGGTCTGGCGCTCTAACCCAGCCTTCCCCAGCCCGGTGCCCATCTGGGAATGAGGGGACACACCAGTCCCACACCAGGTTGGGGAAGTCTGCTCTAGCCACTAACACCACACTGGGGCTCCCAAACCAGTACCGGCAGCTGAATCAGGATCTGTCCCAATGATTGTCTGTGCTTAGAGATGGGTTTTTGGGTATGGAAGGGGGGGGGTGTCTGGCGGGAAAGAGAGGGCACATGAGAGCTGCGATTGGTGCGGGGGGACAGCGTTCGCCACGGGGTCTGTGAAGAGGGCGAAGTGAGCGACGAACCCCTTTGGCCCGAACCTGTTTGGCCCGAACCTGTTTGGCCCCCTCTTCTCCTCCTCCTCGCAGGTGAGCACCTTCCGCTTTGGAAAGGAGGTGGATGGGAAGTGCTTCAGCCTGACTGCTTCGTACGTGCGGGCACAGCACCAGCAGGATGGCAGCGTTCCCTCTTGCCGTTTCTTTGAGGTATGGGGGTTCCGTGGCGGAAGGGGTGGGGGTGGGTGGTTCAGGCCAAGGCTTCCCCGCAGTTTTGGCAGCCCTAAGCCCAATGGCCCGAGGAGTCCACATCACGAGGGGGTTTAAGGGCGGAGCCACGCCTCGGGGGTAGAGCGCCTGCTTTGCGTGTAGAAGGCCCCGGAATAGTTCCCCAGCAACTCCCAAGAAGGGTTGGAAGAGGCTCCTGCCTGAAACCCCGGAGAGCTGCTGCTGCCAGTCAGTGTCGACAGTACTGGGCTAGATGGAGCAAGGGGCTGACTCAGTTTAAGGCTGCTTCCTACGGTCCTGAGAGGGGTAGCGCGATCTGTGGGTACAGAGAAGGCTGAAGGTAGCGATGGATGAATCCGCCAAATTCCGGTCTGTGTCGCTTTTGCACACGTTCATCCCCGTGTTCATTCCATCCTGTTTCCGCATTAATCTGCCATTCAAAAACAAAAGCTCTGCAAAAAAAAAAATCACATTTAAATACAAATTGAAACATGCATTTCTAGATGTATTTTCTCTCAAAATATGCATACCACTCTGTGCTGCACGGACATAGGCTGGGTATAATATATGGGAATGGACCGTTTTGTCCACCCGCAAATGCATGCTGAGAAGCATCAGCATTTCACGGTGATGTTGTTCTCGCTCTTGACGACGGCTGTTCCTTTCCATCCCTGGCAGGAGTTTGACGCCCACGGCCGCCAGGTGCCCCTCCCGTATGGTGTGTACAACCTCGATGACTTGAAGGCCTATGGCCGGCAGAAGGGCTGGTGCCCCTACTTCCTTGCCCGATACTCGGTAATGTGGCCGTTGTGTAAACACACTCATCCTTCCGGCTTCTCTCTTTGCTGCAAAATAGATAAGCTGGGTATTTCTGCTGGTCCAGTTGCTGTTGAGAATAACACTCTGCACACCTTTGACTGGCACAAAACTTCTCTTTAATCAAGCAGAAGGAAAAAGCATTGCCCAATATGCCAACCCCGTTTTCCTTGTAAAAGCTGCAAGTTCATAGTCCTAATAGCTGCTAAGATATGATTAGCGGAAATATGTGGCGGAAATGCCTACTGAAACATCAGAAGCCAGAGGGTGACTAAATAAGATTTCCACTTGCTGGGGGTTGGGCTTTGGTGTCTTTGCCCCTTCTCTGACTGGTTAAATCACAATAATATATGCAAAATAAGAGATTCTGATTTCCATTTGCATGATTTATATAGGGTGCAGAATTTTGCCTTCTTAGGCACAGAATTCAGATTGCCTAAATGCGACATTTTTTAAATGCAACCATCCCTGGCTATACCTGAGGCTTCATTACTTCTTTGCCTGCTGAAGTTTTCTGTGTAACTTGAAAGTTTGTATAGGTAGTGTTCTAATTAGGGGGGGGGGAAGTCGTAGTACACCTCCTGACTATTGTTCTTTGGGGGAAGGGAAGCAGGATTGGTTTCTTTTTCTTTTGTGTTCTCTGGATGTAATACCTAGTCCAGTTCAAATTTTCATGAGATGTCTGTTCCAGCTCTGCTATTTCTCTCCTTGTTGGATCAGATCCTTCACGCCAATATCGTGGTGTACAGTTACCACTACCTCTTGGACCCCAAGATCGCTGACCTGGTCTCCAAGGAGCTGGCCAAGAAATCTGTTGTTGTCTTCGATGAGGCTCACAATATCGGTAGGCAGGAGGGTAGCAGGTGGGCAGGAGAACGTTATTCTGTGGGGTCCCACTTGATCTGCCGCATCTCTTCCTGTTAATGCACAAGGAGCCCATGGAACTCACTGCCACATGGTGCTGTGATATCCACCACTGCATAGGGAGCCATGAAAGGGGTGGGTAACATTGAGGAGGAGTTGTGTCCCATGTTTAGAGGCAGGATTCCTTGGATTATTGGGTGCTGGGGACAAGCAGGGGGTGGCCCTCCATCGTGCCCTGCCGGCCAGCTTCCCAGCAGCATCAGACTAGCCACTGTCAGAGGCAGAGTGTTGGGTCAGATGGGCCTCGTGGCTGACTCGGCAGCCCAGTTCTTTCCTCCTCCTCCTCCTCCTCCTCCTCCTCCTCCTCCTCCTCCTCCTCCTCCTCCTCCTCCTGCCCTGATGAGAGTGGACACAGGAAGCTAACTCAGCGCTGCCCACTCTGGCAGTGGTTCTCCAGGGGCTGAGGGAGAGAGGCGTTCCCCATCAACTACTCCCTGACACTATTTTCACTGGAGCGGGCAGAATATGAACCCGGGACCTTCTACATGCAAAGCAAAGGCAAAGACATCTTTATTCAGGCAGGCCTTTGGCATGTAAGCTGGTCTGGGGTTGGGTCCTGCTTTTGTCCTTCGTTGTGTTTTTTTAATTGTATTTTTAATGTATTTGTTTTATGATTGTTTTAATTATGTTTTTATTTTAAATGTTGGTTTTTATTGTTGTTAGACACACTGAGCACCGTTTTCTGGTAGAAAGGCGGGGTACAAATTAATTCAGTAAATACATAACGCGGGCGCTCTGCCACTCCGCTGCGGCCCGCTGTACAAAGCGCCTGTGATTTGGGCGGTGGGAGGTTCCTGCACAGGGCTGTGGCTTGTCCGCTTCTGAGGCCAGGCAGGACTGTGACACGGATGCAGTGCTAGAAGATTGCTGGGCCTCAGGTTTTGGTTTTTTCAAACCTTGCTCGGAAGCACCCTGGTGGCCTGCCTTTTTCTTGACCCACAGACAACGTCTGCATCGATTCCATGGGAGTCAACATCACGCGCAAGATGCTGGATCGCTGCCAGGGCAACGTGTCCACTCTGCAAGCTGCCATCCAGAAGTGAGTGAGGAGACTGCGTTTTGCTTTCCCGCAGCAAAGCCTTACTGGCATTAGACCTACTGAAATGAGGCACCAAGGTGGCCCAGATTGTGCCACACACTTTCAAGCATAACTTTGCATCCATAGGGCTAGAAACTTGAAATGGTTTTAATTGTGGAAGCGGAGAAACTCAGGGAGCCCTCTCAGTAGTGGCACCCGCTCTTGGAACACTCTCCCACGTTGTTCCAGAGGCAGAAACGGTGGCGAGCTTTAAACGTATCTTGAAGACATACTTGTTTACCCCCGGCCTTCCCTGACTTGTAAGGGACTGTGACACTGCTCCGTTTTATCACGGTCTTTGTTGTAATGTTCTTGATTATTTGTTATTTTACACTGTTTTTACATCAGCTTTTATACTGTATTATTGTGCTGTGCACCACTTTTAGGCTATTAAGCTGTATAAAAGTAGTATAAATAAATAACATACCGTAAGTAAATTAGGAACGCAGGAAGCTGCCTTAGACTGAGTCAGACCCCTCTTGGTCCCGCTAGCACAGCATTGTCGACGCACTAACTGGCAGCCATGGCTCCCCCTCCAGGGTTTCAGGCAGGAGTTTTTCCAGCCCTGCCTGGAGATGCTGCCGGGGATCGAACCTGGGGCCTCCTGCGCTGAACGGAGGCGGTCTGCCACTGAGCCACGGCCGTTTCCCTTAATTCATGGTGTGGGCTTTCTGCGCTCTCCTGGACTTGCACGCCCCTCTATCCTCCTCCACCTGACACCGGCGCACGCCCCTTTTTCAGGATCAAGGAGACGGATGCTCAGAAACTGAAGGAGGAGTACGGGCGCCTGGTGGAAGGGCTGCGGGAGGCCAACGTCGCCCGGGAAACCGACGTCTATCTGGCCAATCCGGTGCTGCCGGACGAGATCCTCCAAGGTGGGTGCATCTAGTTACAGGCCTGTGGCTCACACTGGCTCAGCTTGTCTGAGTGTGGAAAGCTAAGCAGGGTCAGGCCTGGTTATGACTTGGATGGGAGACCCCTCCTCTAGTTTCCTGCACTGAGCAGGGGGCTGGACTCGATAGCCTTGTAGGCCCCTTCCAGCTGTATGATCTATGAAAATCTGCATCTCTGTGACGGGAGTCCAGGAGTTGCGTGTTGTCCTCCTTGATCTTTCTGTCGGTGTGAGGGAACTGACACATGCGCCGTCTCAGCTCTAATCTTTGGATCCAAGCTTCCTTATAGAGAGCCTTAAAAAAGGACTGATTCACGGAGTGGGAGAGGTGTATTGGTGGCTATTGGCTGTGCTGGCTAAGTGGCACCTCCATAGGTGGAGGCAGTCTACCTTTGAGTACTGGACACTGGAGGTGGATAGCAGGGTGTGGCTTTTCCATTATTCCATAGCTGGGAGCTTCACAGCAGCATCGCTGCCCCCTGTTGAAGAGAGGGTGCTGGGCTAGATGTACCCTTGGTCTAATCCGGCTTCGTCAGTTCTTACTTTCTTCAGAGGAGTTGCCTCGCTTTTTGGAGGGGGCGAGGGCGGGCTCTGGTGTGGACACGCGCATGCAGCCACATGGCCGCCTCCGGTCCCGGTGCCTCCCGTCCGCTTGAGCTGCTCCGTGGGAGGCAGCGGCGGTGACCGGCGTGTCTCGCGCTGTCCTCTCGGCAGAGTCCGTGCCGGGCAACATCCGCACCGCGGAACACTTTGTGGGCTTCCTGAAGCGCTTCCTGGAGTACCTGAAGTCCCGGCTGCGGGTGCATCACGTGGTCCAAGAGAGCCCCCCGTCTTTCTTGAAGGATGTCTTTGAGAAGGTCTGCATTGAGCGCAAGCCCCTCCGGTAAGTGGGGTGGGGAGGGGCTCTCTGCAGTAGGACCCCCCCCCCGGGGACTGGCCCAGTCCTTCGTATCTCCAAGACCAGCCTCCCCCAACCTGGCATGCTTCAGATGTGTTGGACCACGACTTACATCATCCCCAGCCAGCAGGAGCACGTTAGGAGCGGAGACTCGCTGTGCTCCTCTCTGGGACTTGCATCACGGGGTGGGGAAGGGCTACGTGGGTGGGTGGGTGGGTGGGTGGGTGCGCACGGGAGGGGCCCTGCTTGGGAAACGTGCCTCCTGGCACAGAACCGGATCGTTGCTTTCCTTGCAGGTTCTGTGCCGAGCGGCTGCGCTCCCTTCTTCGCACGCTGGAAATTGCTGACATCTCCGATTTCTCTCCCATTACGCTGATTTCCAACTTCGCCACGTTGGTCAGCACATACTCCAAGGGTAAGGGAAGCCTCTGTTTGATAGAGTGGCTTCGGGCTGATAAAACCTTGCCTCTCTGGTCCCCTCCCCCCCTTCCACCCCCCACATCTGGGTTCAGTTAGAGGTTTACCAAGTATGTTAATGTCTTCATGTGAGGTTTCATAAACCAGTGATGCTCAGATGAAACACACTTTGCTAAAGCTGAGTCGCTTGATCAAAGCCAAGTTCAAGCTCTGCAGGTCGGGGATAGAAAGAGAGTTTTGCAGAAGCACGGCAGTCAGTTGACTCAGATCAGATAAACAGTTGTGAACCCAGGGTCTAAAGGAACTCGATTTGTAAGGCACCTCTTCCAAAGGGCTTAAGGTGGATAATGGCAGTCTTGTATGGCTTCCTAACAAGAATTGCGTCTGTATAAATGCTGGCCTTTTTAACAGACTGGACCAAGTGTTGCTGCTGTTAATTTTGGTATAAAACAGTCAGGCCAGTTTGCAGGTTGAGGACGGGGGAGGCGTTTAGCTGTGGGAAGGGTCTCTCCCCCTTTTTTCCTCTCTTTTTTTAAAGCTAGCTCTCTGTTTTGCGAATGTCAGTTACCAAAACTGCTAGTGGCTCCCAGAAGTACCATAGAACAGCCTTCCCTAACCTGGTGCCCTCCAGATGTGTGGGGTGCTTGGAGTTGTAGTCCGACAGATCTGGAGAGCATCAGGTAGGGAAAGGCTGCTATAGAATCACAGAGTTGGAAGGGACCTCGGGGCTCATCTAGTCCAACCCCCTGCTCCAGGTAGGCTCTACCCTGCAGGGGGCAGCTACAGCATCCCTGACAGACGGCCGTCTAGCCTCTGCTTAAACACCTCCAGCGGAGGAGAACACAGGGACCGGTATTATCCTTCTCTGCCCATTCATGCTTTGAGTAAGTGTCCAAAATCCTTCCCATCAGTGAGGGAGGGCAGGGGGAAATGTTTGTGATGCCGCTTGCAATACAAGTTTCTGGTCCTCATGGTTGCAAAGAGAAGCTCTTCAATAAAATTCCCAGGATGGCTTACAAAATTTAACAACACAATACAGCAAATTTTAAAACATACACATTAAAAATACGTATACTAAAATGTAACAGAAACAGTAACATCACTCAGAGCAGCATAAAAACAACAAATGTGGACAAGACAGAATGGGTCAAGTTGAATAAAAATGACTGAGAAAATAAAAAGCCCTATGCCTGTTTCCAAATTGACATCAGGATAGGTGTCAGGCGAATGCCCCTGTGGAGAGCATTCCACAATTGGGATGTTACCACCAAGACGGCCCTTTGCCCAGTATTTACCTCTTGGATTTTCAGAGCCTACAAGATTAGGGGGAAGTTGGGTGCCTCTCCGTGAACAGATGATCTCTTCCACTGTTGTAAACAAGGCTGCTGTGAGCTTGATGTGATGGCCCCACGCCTGCCTGGTGGACCCCTTGCAAGCCACTAGGAGGCTCTCCTCTGGGTCGGGACGTGGCATTGCGCATGCGCGGAACAGAAGGGCACTTTCCTTCCCAAGGCAAATTGTTTCTGTGCCAAGGGCTGCTGCGTCGCTCATCAGTCCGAGAGCGGAAGGGAACGGGCGCTGTGTGTGTGTTTCTGACGTTGCCACAACATATAAATACCGCGTTAAGTCTCTTAAGTGATTAGCCTTGAGGCTGAGTCAATCCTGCCGCCTTTAAGAAGCTTAATTTTTCCTCCTTGGTTCTTGGACAGAAAGGTTTCTCTTGTCTGTCGCTGTCCGAGCAGCTCGAACCTCGACCGACTTGCCAGTTGTTCTAGGGTGCACATGGCACTTCACTGGAGGTTCTGGCCAGGCCTGGATGACCTCACCATGCGTGAACTGAGAGCACAACTTAAACCATCCAAACACGCTGCTGCTGTGACTGAACGTTTTTGAGGAAGTTCGGTTGCGGTGGACAAGCCTCCTTTCAGCAAAGCTCCCCATCAGTACTGGTCTTCTCATAGAGCTAGGCCTCCCCAAAGTCAGCAGGACTCCCACCCCTTCCCAGAAAACAGTTGGAAAACCACACACCTAAAAACAACCCCAAGCTGATTTGAGTTTCACTGTATGGGTGGTGGGCTCTCGCACTCTGGAGGCATTCAAGGTGCAGCTGGATGGCCATCTGTCAGGGATGCTTTGACCTGGACTCCTGCATTGAGCAGGGGGTTGGACTCGATGGCCTGGTGGGCCCCTTCCAACTCTACTTTTCTATGATTCTATGTATACCCAGCTGTGGCTGAAGAAATGATGATAACCGAGGCATTGTACCTATACTCAGGATTCCCCACCAGTAGGGGCCTAATCCTCTAAGAAGATCTGTTCTCCAAGTCTTGCCAACAAATCAGTAATCTTTTCCAGAGAGATCTTGAGGAGCTCCCATTCATTTGATGATGCTTGCACAGGAGGCTTTCTTGGTGGATCAGGCCCTTTCATTAAGTACTCCATTTTTAAATAGGGACTAGAAGCACTGAGGAGCTATCCAAAGTGAAGAGAGATTCAGACCCACTCTGGATGGGGCATCTACCACAGTCATAAACATTTTTTTTATTTATACAATTCAGAAGTTGCTTCTCTGTTTTTAAAAAATAATAATATTCCAAGCACGGTGGCAAACAGTCCATAAGAATGCAAAACAACAGTTAATTTAAAACACGCCTGGTCAACACTAAAACAGCAGTAAGAAATTGCTATTGGTATCAAATACCTGGCTCTTAAACTTTTTTTTTCTGTGTAGCAATGAGGGCTAGAAGCTTGCCCCCCCCTGCCCCCCTTTTTAAAGGAAAGCTGAGCTTTCTCTGGAATCTACCTATACAGTTTAGCTTCCTAATTTTGTGCATGAATGCGGGACACAGGTTTTTTTGTTGATGAGTGTACGCACACTCATACGCACAGCCCAACCATCTGTGGTTCAATCCTGCTGCAGGTTTTACCATTATCATAGAACCGTTTGATGACCGGACTCCCACCATCACCAACCCAATCCTGCACTTCAGGTGAGGGTCATCACGCCATCCTGTGACTCAGGATGGATTTTGGGGCCCTTGGTGCGGCTTGGCTTGGCTTTTTCTCATCTCAAAAAAGGTGTTGTAGAACCGGTGGAGGAAGACGGTCAGGTGTGAAGCCAAGGGCATCCCAGGCTGGCTGGGGGGTTATGGGAGTTGCAGTCCAACACATCTGGGGGTCGTTAGGTTGGGAAAGGCCGGGTTAGATAGTTTCTTCTGTGGGCAACTCCCAAGATTATTTTTCACTATTTTTGGGTGGGAGGGGAGAGTCTGTCCCTCGTAGCCTTTGATTTTCAGGGGAATAGATTAATAACCTTTTGAGGTCACAGCTGTGCCTACAGAATGTGTTTGGGTGAGGGAATTGTCCTCTGCCTTGTCCTGATGCCCACTTCCTGCCCCTTCGTCCCCACAGCTGCATGGATGCCTCCATCGCTATCAAGCCGGTCTTTGAGCGCTTCCAGTCGGTCATTATCACCTCAGGAGTAAGTGTGCTCTTTGGAGGGCTCTTGCTTCCAGCGCCGGCTCTTCCTGCAGGCCTGAACTCTCCCTCTGTGTTTCTGCCTGGGGTGGGTAGCCATGGGTGGTGGTGGTGGTTTTTAACCTCGGTCCAACTTCTGCCTTCCTCCGACACAGACGCTTTCCCCGCTGGATATCTATCCAAAGATCCTGGACTTCAGGCCAGTCACCATGGCCACCTTCACTATGACCCTCGCCAGGACCTGTCTGTGTCCAATGGTGAGTGTGAGAGTGGGAGGATCTCTCGTGGGCGGTGGTTGCGCTCTGGAGAGGCCTTATTCCAAATCAGACTCCTTGGTCCACCTACGCCAGAGCCATCAGTGGGGCATTTCCTAGCTCTGCCGCTGGAGAGGCCAAGGATTCGAACCCAGGACCGTTTGCATGCATGGCATGTGTGTTCCCATTTGGCTGTGGGCCCTGTGGAAGCAGTGGCTGTCTAGGCTCGGGGCTCGAGATACATCAGAGCAGCTCAGGATTTTAGTTTGTTCCTTTTGGGGGTGGGGGGAAGGGGTCTGGTTGGGGACTTCCCCCCCCCCCAAAGTTAAGGGGCTCCACTTGCTTCTGTGAAAACGCCCACTTCATGGACTTGAACAGGCCCGGTTGACGGCAGGGCCCCTTCCCCACATCCCGTTTCCCTTCCAGGTTGTGGGGCGTGGGAACGACCAAGTGACCATCAGCTCCAAGTTTGAGACTCGCGAAGACATTGGTAAGGGCTGCCCCCCCCCCCCATTAGTGTATGCTATAAAATGAAGTTTGATGTGTTGCTTCTGTTAACTGGCCTGCTTATCTGAGACTTTCTCAGACAGGGTAAAAAAACGTGGTGTTTGTGTTTATGTAGCTATTTTTGCCTACGGCTTAAGAAAGCAGAGCTAAACTTGCAACGCAAGTGACCTTTGGTGTGGGGGGTGAGGACAGAATACTTGCCATGGAGTTGCCTCCCTTTCGTGGTGAAAGGAGGGGATGTTGCCCTCCCCCCTTCTCGCCCAATGTGCAGACAAAGAAGAAGAATGCAACTGTCCCAGTCATTTGAACTCACTCATCATCATCATCATCATCCTCTATTATTATTTTCATTTCTATACTGCCCAATAGCCGAAGCTCTCTGGGTGGTTTACAACAATGATAAAGTTACACAATAAAATACAATTATACAATGAAAATACAATTTTACAGTAAAATACAGTATAAAAAATACAAACAATAAGAACATCAAAAAATGTACACTAAAGATTTTAAAAACAATTTTAAAATTACTTAAATAGCTAAGACAAGATGTAAAAAGAAGACTGGATTAAAAAAGTGACATCGCCACCACCCCATGTACTATTTGGAGCTGTTAAATGCCTCGTGGGGCACGGCTTGTTGTTCTCGGCCTCCTTTGAAGCAACGGGTGTGGTTGTTGTTTTTTCTACAGCACTGTCCAGAAACGTGGTGCTTTACACACAATGATGAGAGGGCAGGCCCAAGCCCCAAGGGGCTTACAATCTCAGAACTAGACTCAACAGGCATAACAGTGGAAGGGGAGTTGGTAACAGCAGTAGGGGTAGCTTTAAGCTTAGAGGTATTTTTAAAAATATGGTAAGTGGTGTATAAACCTATTTAATACTACTACTAATAATAATAATAATGTGTGTTCCGTAAGCAGGGATTTTGGAAAACCTCCGCCAGGTTTCCCCCGCAGCACCCAGTTTTAGATCATTAGCGCCCAATAACTGGCTAGTCTCACATGGCCGCAGAAGGCAAAATGGATTACCCAGATGCGCGATGCCCGCTGGCCACTGCGTTCTTTCTCATGCTGGATCAGCACCCAGGAGGGAGAGCTTGCATGGGACGACGTAGCCCAGCCTTCCCCAACCTGGCGCCCTCCAGGTGTGTCGCACTGCAACTCCCATCATCCCCAGCCCACATGGCCATTGGCAGTCCGGCACATCTGGAAGGCACCAGGCTGGTCGAGGCTTGAGTCGGCCTTCTCCCCCCCCATCTTCCTCCCCCCACCCTCCGTCGCTTGGTGGCAGCTGTTTGTAGGTCTGGGGCAACGACCCGGGCCGGGGAGGGAAGGCTGTGTGTTTGCCCCCCGTCTCAGAGCAGAACCTCTTGATGTCCCGGCAGCTGTGATCCGCAATTATGGCAACCTGCTCCTGGAGATGTCCGCCATCGTCCCAGACGGCATTGTGGCCTTCTTCACCAGCTACCAGTATATGGAGAACATCGTTGCCTCGTGGTACGAGCAGGTGCGTCTCGAGCAGCGGGAGGAGAGCGAGCTCTTCGCTTGAGGCCAGGGTGCCTGTGGCGGGCAGCCTGCTGCGAGGCGGTGGCTTCCCTTCGCTTTACGTTTTGCTGGCAAGAGCAGCAAACCACATTTCAAGCACAATAGCATCAGGCATTGTTTGTATTTTTGATGTGTTTAAATTAGTTGCCACAAGATGGCCACTGGCTTAGATGGCTTTAAAAGGGGATTAGACAAAGGCCTGGAGAAAAGACCTTCGGTGGCTACTGCCCAAGGTAGATAAATGAAACCTCCATGTTTAGAAGCCGCGTACCTCTGAATACCAGTTGCAGGAGAACAACAGCAGGAGAGGTGTCGGAACTTTGCCGCCGCCCCACGTAGCAGAGATAGGAGTTGTTGTGTGCAAGCTCAGAGAATAACGAGGAGACGTGAGCGCATCAGTAGAAACTTTTACTGAGGTTCTTCACGCATAGATTCATTACAATTTACAGCTATACAGTTCAGTGCAAGGCTCCCCCCATGCACGGCACAAAAAGCATAGAGTCAAAGACTAGTGGGGAGAGAATATTACAGCATATAACTCCTCCCCTCTCAACACTCTGTTTATGACCTTGGGCACACTGCCCGACTTTAACAAGTTTCACTCCCAAACAGAACTTCTGTTCACAGGTGCTCTGCTGTAGTCCTTTCTGCTCAAGGACACATTACATACTCTGACACCCCTCCTTGTCCGCAGACAGAAAGGGTTTTTATTTTCCTTTATTAAAGATCACCATCCCTAGTTCTGAACATAGTTCTTTGAATCTTGGCCCAGGCAGTGGCTTAGTAAACATACCTGCTACATTTTGCTCTGTTGGACAATATATCAATTCAATGGTCTTTTTCTGCACATAATCACGAACATTGCAGTATTTCACAGCTATATGTTTTGTGAGCCCCTTTAAATACTCAGATTTTGCCATTGCAGAGCAGGCTTGATTATCACAGTACACGTGAACTGGTAATGCTACTTGTAAGCCTAGGTCTTTTAAAACCTGAATGAACCACAACTCTTCCTGTCCTGCTTGTGGGCTTCCCACTGGGTAGCTGGTCGGCCACTGTGGACGCTGGGCTAGTTACGCCTTTGGTCTGATCCCGCATGGCTCTTCTTATATTATTTTAGTTTTAAAAGAGCCAAAAACCCAGCTGTGTTGTGCCTTTAAAAGTGCTTTACTCCAGGGCTCATCCTGAGGTAATTCAGAAAGGATTGCAACAAAAAATCTCTGCGGGATGTAGACGGAATGGACAAGGGATGAGTGACGCTGGGACTCCCAAATAAAGTTATCCTGCTGCCATTTGGGGCTCCAAAGGGTGGCGCAAACTGGAGCCGGGGTGCCCAGTCCTTCTCGGGCCCTGTCAGGATAGAGCCCTTCCTCCGCTAGCTCCCCTTTGTTCCCAACTGAGGGGACAGAAAGGGGGCGAGGTCTGGTTTGCCACAGAGCCCCGTTAAGCGTGCATCGACGGAGGCGTGCAGGCGTCCTCATTCTGCAACCGGGAGGGCTCTGCGATCTGCGTTTCACGTACCTACCACAACCCTTTTCCTCTCTGGCCACCCAAGGGGATCTTGGAGAATATCCAGCGCAACAAACTCATCTTCATCGAGACGCAGGATGGCGCCGAGACAAGCATGGCCTTAGAGAAGTACCAGGAGGTGAGTGGCCAGTCGGGAGTTGAAACAAGCAGCGGGCCCCACAGGGCCCCGGAGCTGCGCCCAGGGCGGGACCTGTGCCCCTGGGCCTGGCCACGCAGTCGATGGCCAAGGTAGCCTTTGGACGAGGCTGGGTCCGGGGGCCCACGACCCTCTACGGAAACACCTTGAGACTCACTAAGTCTGTGCCCACGTTCTCACCGTCCTTTTTTCGAATAGTGTGGGGCGAGTCTAGGGCAGCCTTCCCCAACCTGGTGCCCTGCAGATGCGTTGGACTGCATCTCCCATCATTCCCAGCCGGCACGGCCAACAGCTGCTCTTAAGGCCAAAGTCAGGCAAAAATTGTTCCCTCGCCACCCCCAGCCACGTGCTGTGGACACACACGTGGCATGGGGGCCGACCAGTCTTTGCAACAGGAGTCTTGTGTCTTGCGTGACAGGCCTGCGAGAACGGTCGGGGAGCCATCTTGCTGTCGGTGGCCAGGGGGAAGGTCTCGGAGGGCATCGATTTTGGTGAGTGTTGGTCTCTCTTCTCCCCAGCCTCCCGTTCCTCCTCTCCTCCCTCTGTCAGAGAAAAATGGAGAGCTTTGAAGAGGAGGATGCTGTCTTGATCCACTTCTGCCCTTTCCGTTCCACAGTTCACCACTACGGGAGAGCCGTGATCATGTTCGGGGTCCCCTACGTCTACACCCAAAGCCGCATCCTGAAGGTGAGCCTGGTTCGTCTTGGCCCGATTGTCTGCCGCCTCCCTCCACTAGCCCGTTTCGGGGTAGAGTCTTCCAAGTGGGAGCACGTCTCACCAGGGATGTTGAAGAGTCCTTGGTCTCGAGTCACGAGTCGAGTCACGAGTCTTTGGACCCGAGTCTCGAGTCCGAGTCCTTGGTCCAAAATGGTGACTCATGAGTCACGAGTCACTCCCAAAGCTGACTCCACGAGTCCCTATTAAAATCAATGGGGGGTTTTCCCAACAAAATAAGGCTACTTCACACTCAGAGCAGCCACACAGAGTAATGTCAGGTCCTTCTTCTGCCTCTCCCAAGTACGCAACGCATCAATCAAAATAAATCTTGACACACTGTTGGGGCTGCACTCCTGGTAGCCGTCCATAGTGGCCGAGCAGCGGCACACCTCGCTTCCATGCGCTCTTCGCCGGCAATCACACTCCTCTCCACTTCTTCTGGCACAGCCCAGGGATGTTGAAGAGTCCTTGGTCTCGAGTCCCGAGTCGAGTCTCGAGTCCCATTAAAAATATTGGGACCCGAGTCGAGTCAGAGGGGGGACTCAGTCCGACTCACGAGTCGAGTCCTCGAGTCCGAGTCCCCATCCCTGCGTCTCACCTCCAAGCTGTGCGGCTCCCCGAGGGCTCTGCAGGCAAAACAGCCTCGGCGTCTCTTGGAGATGCGTCTCCCTGGGCTGGGCTGGGCTGGGAGCTGCCTTTTCCCAGCAACCCTGCTCAGCTGGGGGAAGATTGCCACGCAGCAGGCGAAAAGGGATGCGCGATGCATCGTATAGTACAGTCCCCAGGCTCTCAGGCTTGTGCTGTTGCTCGAAAGCGTGCCCGGGAAATGAGTTGAAACTCCTGGTTTTGCAGAGTCCCGACCCCAAAGGCTTTCCCCCCCGCAGAGCTGGGGTCAGCGGGAGAGTGTGGCTGTGGAGTAGAATTGAGATGTTGGCCCGGTAGCCAGGCCCCAGCAGCGAGTCTGGGATCAGGATAGGCCAACTTAATCCCCTTCGAGGATTAGGGAGCCTCCGGCAGGCATCAGAGAGAGAAATAAGCTGCCAGGAAAGGCCCAGCCCTGTAACATGGTCGTTGTTGCTGTTAGAGGGTTCAGAGGAGGGCAACAAGGATGATAAAGGGACTGGAAACAAGGCCCTATGAGGAGAGACTGAAAGAACTGGGCATGTTTAGCCTTCAGAAGAGGAGACTGAGGGGAGATATGATCGCACTCTTCCAGTATTTGAAGGGATGTCACACAGAGGAGGGCAAAGATCTCTTCTCGTTCATCCCAGTTTGCAGGACACGGAATAATGGGCTCAAGTTACAGGAACCTAGATTCCACCTAAACATCAGGAAAAATTTCCTGACTGTCAGAGCAATAAGACAATGGAATCAACTACCTAGGGAGGTGGCGGGCTCTCCCAGTCTGGAGGCATTCAAGGTGCGGCTGGACGGACATCTGTCAGAGATGCTTTGACCTGGATTCCTGCATTGAGCAGGGGGTTGGACTCGATGGCCTTGTAGGCCCCTTCCAACTCTACTTTTCTATGATTCTATGAAATATTTTCACATCACGGCTTTCACTTAACGATGAGCAGAACGACCATAACATGTTATGGTCGGCTTGCAGAAGACACTTTTCCAGAATGTAACCACAACCAGGAGCTCTGTTGGCTTTTGGGGAAAGATGAGCTCAGGGGGGGCCTCCCTCTGCAGGGACCGTGTGCCAGTGGGGAGGGCGCCGGCCTTCGCGTCCCGGAGGGTGAGCGTCCCACGGGTGTCTGGCTGGGCCCCCATTTGAAACCGCAGAATCCTGGACTGGGTGGATCTTACAAACAGCCAAGAAACAGCCTTCGCCCGAGTCTGGACGCTGGGTCCATCGAGCTCAGCACTGACCGGCAGCAAAGGCGGTCCAGGGCCCCAGGCAGAGAAGGCCCCGCTTGGTGAGCTGCAGCCCCTCCCCATCAATCGCCTCATCTCTGCCCGGTCATGGCTCTTCAGGGTCTTGTTGGGCAGAGTGAAGTTTTCCCATCACCTGCTACCTGATCCCTTTTTAACTGGAGATGCCTGCGGGGATTAAACCTGCAGCCGTCGGGCATGTCCCTCAGCTGTGCTCCCTCCCCAAAGGTATGGAACTTGGTCTGATGCGGCAAGGCGGTGTCTGTTCTTATATGGCATTTGGCTAGAGAGTGGAGACATTCCACTTCCAAAGATGGAGACCAGTCGGAGCCTGACTGCATGTTAGAACCACCTGATAAGAGCTCTACCTGTTGAAAAGTTCTGAAGGCCCCCACCAGGCAGGCAGAGGAAGCTGGAAATGATGAGAAATCACGCACACTTTGTGAAGGAGGGACGACAGGCATCTGTTGTTCATCTCTCCCTTCCTTAGCAACTGATTTTCCCTAGGAGCCGGGAGGGGAAAGGCTCGGGAAAATTGGCCACTAAGGCAGTGTTCTCCAAGCTTGGGTCCCCAGATGTTTTTGGCCTACAACTCTCAGCATGCCCCAGCCAGCATAGCTGGCTGGGGCATGCTGGGAGTTGTAGGCCAAAAACATCTGGGGACCCAAGCTTGGAGAACACTGCACTAAGGAGAGAAACAAGGGGAAGAGGAACGCAGACCGCTCTCCCCCTTCAAATGTGCGCGCAGTTTCTAACCTCTCAGCTTTGCTTGTTGGTATGGCGGGGCTACCCCACAGGGCTCTCATGGGATGGTTGTCATGTGTGGCCAGCGACCCCCCCAAGTGTAACCCGGGGGTGCAGAACCTCCTTCAGCCCAAGGGCCGAATTCCATTTCGAAGGAACACTTGGGGGCTGCCTCCCAGTTCTGGGCGGGGCCAAAGAGAAAAAGGGGAGCTGGCAGATACCGGCGTATTATTGTCGCTTAAAGCTTTGAGTGACAGGAATTAAGCCTTAGGAGAAGCACCTCCACCTTTTGGGATGTGGAAAAAGATCTGGACCCCACGTTGGCTGGATTTGGCACCCGGGACTAAGGTACAGCATCCCTGATGCAAAGTGAATGTACGGGGACCATTATGAAAATACACCTGAACTTACTTTTAAAAAAAGAAAAAAGCAAGTCTTGGCAGGGGGTGGGGAGAGGAAAAGCAGAGAGAAGCGCCCCCTGCCCGACATGGTACATGCGCATGAAAGGCCTACACGGCAGGACTGTTGTCGTACTCTTCCCCCAGGCCCGGCTGGAGTACCTGAGGGACCAGTTCCAAATCCGTGAGAACGACTTCCTTACTTTTGACGCCATGCGGCACGCGGCACAGTGCGTGGGTCGGGCAATCCGCGGAAAGACGGACTACGGCCTCATGGTCTTTGCTGACAAGGTGTGCCAAGGGAGGAAATCGAGCCGGGTGACGGAGCGACTGGGAAGGGGGGGGGGCTGATCTCTTCGGTGAGAGGGTGTGGGTTGGTGCACAGCTGCTTCCCCCCCCCCCCAATTCATGCAGCTGTGCCTTGCAATCCTTGGCAGCGTTTTGCCCGGGCCGACAAGCGGGGCAAGCTCCCGCGCTGGATCCAGGAGCACCTCACAGATGCCAACCTCAACTTGACGGTGGACGAGGCCGTGCAGGTCTCCAAATACTTCCTGCGGCAAATGGCCCAGCCCTTCCGCAAGGTGAGTGGCGGAAGAGCATCCGTGGGAGCCCGGGGCGGAGCGTGGGGCACCGAGCTACCTGTGCAGGCTGCCTTCTGGGCTCGGCTGAGGGGCAGCGCGTGAAGGTGTAAATGCCTAGAGCAGGTGTGCAGAACCTCATCCCGGGGGGCTGCATATGGCCCTCTGGGGGGTTCTCCAGACGGCCCCTTTCCCTCGGCCACACCCATTCCCCCAACCACTGATTGTTTGGCGGTTTCCCCGGCTTTTATGCAGACCTTTCCCCATTCTGAAAGGTTGAAATGCCTCTCTGAAGGCAGGAAGAGCTTTGAGCTACATAAAAACTGAGAGCCTCTTTGCACCCTTCGGTATCTATCTCTAGTCGACCGGGAACACCTTGGCTAAGTTCATCAAGCGTCTCTCTGAGCTGCAACAGCAGGAGCAAAAAGAGGCGCTTTGTTCTGCCTGCTCTACAGTATCTGTCTTCTTCCTCCTTTCCCCCCACCCCAAAGCGTGTGCCTCTTTCGCAGTGGGCGCAGGATCTCCATTTCTGTCGGCTTTTGGAGGCCAGGGCAAGAGTGGGGTGTCTTTTTTGTAAATGCTTCCTGTTGTTTACCCGCACCAGACCCTTCTTGGTGTGTCTGTGCGGTGACACGAAGGCTGCAGGTTCCACCCCACTGCCGATTGCGCAGCTTTGGGCCTCTGACATGGTGTTCGATCAGCCCAGGGGAGGATGGGAGTTGTAGTCTGACACATCGGGGAGGCACCAGGTTTGAGAAGGCGGGCTTAAGCAAGCGGTCAAGGACACCAACGAAGGGCCCCGGCAGCAGCAGGGAGTTCCAGTGTTTCCCGGAGATGGGATGGGGAAGCAGTATGTGTGTTCCCGGCCCAGAGCATGCTGGGAAACAGGCTGCCCCATCTCCCACCTGACTTCTGCTCTCTCTCCCCAGGAAGACCAGCTGGGCCTGTCCTTGCTCACCTTTGAGCAGCTGCAGTCGGAGGAAACTCTGCGCAAAGTGCAAGAGATTGCACACCAGGTGTGAGTGTGGCGGAAGTGAAAGAGAGGCGGGAAGGGCACACACAGGGGTGGATCCCCTGAAGAAGAGGAGTCGCTTGGGAGGACCCAAGTCATCTTCCTTGCTGCTGCTGCTGCTGCTACATCCAGGCCCACCAGCAGATGGGGAAACCGAGGCAGCCAGATCAAACTGTGCGCACACAAAAACAGCATTAGCCAGAGGGCTGTCAATTCCAGATTTTGGACTAGGACTTTTTAATAAAGAGGGATTTGGGTTTTTTTTTTTGTTAAGTTGGCGGTTTCTGTTCTTGCATGGTCGCTCTTCAGCCTTTTATGTATGTATTAGATACATTTATATCCTCAAAGAACCCCAAAGCAGCCTGCATGAATTCCCTCCTCTATTTTATCCTAACAACCCTGTGAGGCAGGTTAGCCCGAGAGTCAGTGGCTGCCCCAACGTCACCCAGGGAGCTTCATGGCTGTGTGGGGATTCGAACCCGTGTCTCTCCAGTCCCAGTCCAACACTCAAACCCCTGCATTGCACTGGGGGTGGGAGCTGTGCCGTGCTCTGCGGTCTGCTCCCAGGGTGAAATGCTGCCTTCCTTCCGAACTGGGAAGGAGCCCATCTTCCCTGCACAGGAGTTGCCCCTTTCGTAGGATGTCGGGGCTGGCTCTCCTCTCGGGTGCCTCAGAAGGCGCTGTCCGCCAATAAGCCCCACGCGGAGGTCCCTTCTCCCACTACCGTCTCAGGAACACCCCACCCCCCACCCCAAATAGGTAGACCGGATGCAGTATCTATTTACAACCACCTTTTTATTTGGGGGGGGGAGGGAGACCCTCTCCCTGTTGCATAAATAGAATAAATAGAGATCTTTGGCTGGCTGGAAACAGCAACGGTTCTGCCAAGACAGGTGATGAAGGAATGCAAGTTACCTGGTTGTATTCAGAGTTTTAAGGCAGTAGCGAGGGAGACTGGTCCTCCCTCCTGCTTGTGCTGTTTTGGGGAGGGTCACCCACTGTCCCCCACTTCCTGAGAAAATAGCAGCCTGTCATCCTTAGCAGGAGTGCTCCCCCCGCCCCCCGGGCCTGTCTTGGGGTGGGGGGGAGGGGGCCTCTTCATGCAGGCCAGAGCTGGCAGCCTCGGGGGCCAAGGAGATCAACCCGCTCCATGGATGCTCCATCTGGTGGACTCTTCTCCGTACAGGGAAGTAGCCAAGCTGTGATCCAGGAGCCAGGGTGGAGGCCGGAGCTGGCAAAGGTGGGGAGAAAGAGAGGCTCGGGCTTTGGCCTCAGGCGGCAAGAGCACCGGGGAGAAACCTAGATGCCCCCGTCCTAGGTGGAACTGCTGTGCATGAGGTCTTGTGTACTGGAGCTCCGGGCACCGGCCAGATTCCTGCTGCGCTGCTGCACGGGGAAAAGAGAGAGAGAGATTATATCATTGCAGCAGGCTTCCAAATCTACAAAAGTTTCTAGTCCAACAGGCTAAACACCATGGATCTCTATGCCACTCTCTGTCTCTGGAAGAGCCATTCCCCCCCCCCCCCCCGAGAGTCCTACAGCTTTGCTTCTTCCTTCAGCCCCACATCTTGAAAACATGACAGGAGGACGTCGTTCAAGCACATAAAGGAAACTCTCCTCACCTTCGCCACTCCAAGCAGCTCCCCGCTGCAGGCACAGTCTGCCAGAGCAGCCAAGCCCCCCCCCCCCACGCCTGGGAGAAATCCAACATGGGGCGTGGTGCTCCAGGACCCCCGTGCCACGGGACGGGGCATGCTGGGGTGCAGCGTGGATTGCGAAAGGTCAGGGCCGCGCACTAGCACCCTTGGGAAGGTGGCACTGGGCACACTTCTCAGATCAACCGTTACTTTGCTTGTTCCCATAGGATTAGGGGCACCCCAAGCAATCCCAGGAGCTGCTGGCTCATCACATCCAGCCCTCTCCTGGTAGCTGGTTTCCAGTTCCCATAGGACCGTGGGGGATTTCCAGTCCCGGGCCTTGACCGGCGTGCATATATGTCAGTCCACATCAAGCAGTAGAATGTCTTGGTAAACTCTGGCCACCATAGTCCTGGACTGTCTCCTCTGACTGGGAGCAGCTCTCCAGGGGGCCTTGGACACAGGGGGGGGGGAGGGTGTCTTTGCCACGGCTTGCTGCCCAAAGTGCTTTGCAGTTGTCAAGAGCTGAGCATGGCCCATTAGGCGTGCTAAGCACGTGCCGAAGGGAGCACAGATGTAAATTTTCGCCATCGTCGAGCCCAGGGGTGCTGAACCTCATGACCGTGGTCCAGATCAAGCTCTTGGGGACTCCCTGGACAGCTGCGTCCTCTTCCTGGTCCCTTTCCTCAGCCACCAATAGTTGGGGCTGTTTCCTGGCTTTTGCACAGGCCACCCCCCTTCTAAAAGGTTGTAATGCATACCCTAAGGCTTCATTACTGGCAAGAAGAGATTTAAGCTAAAACATGCAGGTATTTTTGGGTTTGGGAACCTTTTGCCTTCAGCCCTGCCCACCGCTGGAATGTGGCCCTCGAGCTGAAAGAGGTTCTGCGCCCCCCCCCCCCCCGCTCTGGCCCAGTATTGCCAACACCGACCGGCTGTCACATTCCAGGGATTTTCCCAGTCCAGCGAACGCTACGCTCTGGGACCCTTTCAACCAGAGAGAGAGAGAGAGACAGAGACCCTGGGAAATCCTGCCCACCCGGCAGGGGCTCCACCCCAGAGCTATGGCCTTTCCCCATCCCTTTGGCACCTGAAGCTCACCGTTGGGGATGCGGCAGCCGCTCCCTCACTCACATGCAGCACATTGAGGGATGTGGCCCGCTTCATCCTGTCGAACGAAAGCGCACCAGTAAAGCTTTGAAGCTGGTTGTATGTGGTAGTGAGAAGGATGGTGTGTGTGTGTGTGTGTATAAAGCAGCCTTCCCCACCCCGGCGCCCTCCCGGTGTGTTGGACTACAACTCCCAGCATCCCCCCAGCCAGCAACACTTACCCAGGGGCCGGGGGTGCATTTGGGCGCCGGACCCCGTCCCCTTTGAGTTTGGAGACCAGCTTCTCGCTGCCCCGTTTGATGGACTCGCGGAACCGGGAGAAGGAACTGCTGCGTCTCAGGCTCCCCGCGGCGTCCTTGCAGAGGAAGGAAGGAAGGAAGAGAAGCCAACAAGCAGACGGGTTACAGAGCGGTGTGGCGAGCTCTCGGCAGCTCGCCGCAGATTAACCGCCAGCAAGCGACCCCGGGATCTTCCCCGCAAGATTCAAACATCTCGGGTAATTTTTCCTGAGTCGATCCAAGGAGCCTCGGAAAAATGACTCTCCCGCCTCGCTGCAGGGCTCCCTTCCCCCCCCCACAACTCGCCGCCCACTCAGACGTACGCGAATGGAGGCAAAAGCCACTCCTTCAGCTTGCTCTGGGTAGGGCAGGGGTGTGGATCCGGCCCCCGGGTTCCAGTGACGTCTGCGCCTCCTTGCCCCACCCCCGTTCCCCCATCGTTCGGTGGCTTCCCAGCTTCTGTGCAGTTTTGTCCCCTTTTGAAATGTTGAATGCCTCCCCTAAGACCGGGTGACTGGCAGTGAGGGCTTTAAGCTACAACATGCTGGGATTTTTTTTTGGCCACCCCCCTTTTTCCTTTGGCCCCGCCCACCACTGGGATGTGACACCCCCCCCCCAAGAGCTTCTCCGAAATGGAATGCGGCCCTTGGGCTGAAAGAGGTTCTGCACCCCAATCCGGGGGCCACCTCCAGGAGCCCAATCGGGGGGGGGGGGAGACAGTCTGTCCCCCTCCCCCACCCTGCAGCCACTTCCTTTTCCTCTGCGTCGTGCAGTAGAGCTCTGCAGTTCCATCTTTCTCTACAGAGCACAGGGGAAGCCAGGAATTCTCCCGCAGCTCCAGTTTCAAACTCGGCTGGAGAATAATTCAGGAGCCTGTAGAGCAGCATTCTCCAACCTTGGGTCCCCAGATGCTTCTGGCCTACAACTCCCAGCATGCCCCAGTCAGCTTGCCTCTCCTTCTGAGCCCGGCTGAGCCTCCAAAGTTCTTTCCCAAGTGCAGCTAAGGAGAACTTTGCCAATTTGTGGGTTATGACCCCCAAAAGGTGAATACTAATGCCCATTTCCAAGCAGGTAACTTGCCACAAAATGCATGCAACCAGACAGTAAGGCAGTGACCTGTTAGAGGATGAGAATTTCACAATGATCCCACTTCCACAGACTCCAAATCAGGTGCCGAACGTGATCAAACGGAAGAAGGAACAGGAGTAGAGACTCCTCTAAAGAGGCGAACAGGCCCCAAATGGCTCAACATGTTTCTATGAGTGGACAGGGCAAGAGTCAAGGGGATTCATAGAATCATAGAAAAGTAGAGTTGGAAGGGGCCTACAAGGCCATCGAGTCCAACCCCTGCTCAATGCAGGAACCCAAGTCAAAGCATCCCTGACAGATGGCGGTCCAGCTTCACCTTGCATGCCTCCAGAGTGGGAGAGCCCACCACCTCCCTTGGTCACTGGTTCCACTGTCGTATTGCTCTAAGAAGAAGCCCGAGTGCAAGGTGAAAGGGAGAAACGTGCCAAGCGAAAAGCACGTCAAATGAATCCTTTACAGGACCATCTTCTATCTGGTAACCTGTGTCCTCACTGTGGGAAGCTGTGTGGATCTAGAATTGGCCTCCACAGTCACTTACGGACTCATCGCTAGAGTCTACACAATCTTCTTTAGAATTTCCTCCTTTTATCCTGGAAGACAATCTTACTCGGCCACGAGTGATCGCCTGATGATTGCTCTAACAGCAATAACCAGCCCTTGCCAGAAAGGGAAGATGGAACGATCCCTATATTTGCAAAGCTGGGGAGAAGCAGGCCGGAAGGAGAATGCAAGGCGCAGAACAAAGACAGCGAGTACACTTCCCGAAACAGCCCCGACATGTACCTGGCTGTACTGAGCACTTCTTCCAGCTCCCATTCTGCTGTCATCTGAACGAAGGAGGAGGGAAGGGAGAAAGGAGTGAGACATCACTTCAGCAGCCGCACTCCCACAGCTTCCTCGGTGGCACAGTGCTCCACCGCGGCTTCAGGCTCTTTTGGAAGAGGCCCAAGAAACACTCATGCCTGGCGAGGTCCTTACCGTCCCTGTTGGTGACCACCTCCTGGTCATGCGAGGAGAGGATCTCTTTGTACAGTTCCTCTGCCTGCTGGTACTTGCCCTGTTTCAGGTACGAGGATGCCTGGTGAGGGGAATGGAAGGCAGCGTTATTTGGGTGGCAGCGCCCTGCCTGCCAAGTTTGTTATCTTGCCTCCATGAGGCCTAGCTGGCTGCCTTGCCCCAGTTGAAGTGGCGGACCAACAAACAAATGCAGGAAGCCACAAAAGCTTCCATAATTCTATGCAATACTGCCAAGAAGACAAAGTGTAGTCTACCAATCAATCAGACTAATCGGTTATAATACATCCTGACTGACTAGAACCATGCCCCAAATAATTAGAGAAGAGATTCTGAATGTTATTCAAAATGTATTTGAAGAGGGAGGGAGAGCATTCTTATAAACAGATACAGTAATGCCTTGGATTGCAAGTGACTTGGCTTGAGAGCGTTTTGCAAGACAAGCAAATTTTTAAATATTTATTAATTTTTTCTTGACTTGATATACAAGCGACGTCTTGTAATACAAGTACTGTAGTACGTCTTAAATTAAAAATCTCTGTACTAATTTTTTTGGGGGGGGGATTTCGTTTGGATATAAGAGTGTTTTGGATTACAAGCACGTTTCCGGGACGAATTGTGCTCTCAGTCCAAGGCATGACTGCATACACACAATACTCTCCCAGGGCTGTCAATCGCCACATTCTGCCTCTCATGCCAGAATTGCTTAAAACATTTCCATCCAGCTTCAGACTTGGTGGGCATGTTCCCTAATTGGCTCGTGTAGCTCAAATCAATTTGCCACATCTCATAACTTCACACACCATTTTTAAGTTTTGGTACCTGCTTATTTTTCCATAAGATTTTAAAAAAAAATTCACAATCAAAACCTTTACCACACCTCTGCCGGGAACACACTTGGTAGCAGTATAAGGTTACTGTAATGGTTAGGAAGCTGCGTTATACCAGGTCAGACTGCAGCTCGACATTGTCAACACTGACTGGCAGCAGCTTTCCAGGGCTTTCAGGCAGGGGCCTTTCTTCCCCATCCCTACTGGAGATGACAGGAGTTGAACCTGGGACCTTCTGTATGCAAAGCAGGTGCTCTACCACTAACCTACCCCCACTCTTTCCTAAGGCAGGAGTCTACCAGAGCAGGGCCTTTCTGGTGGTGGCACTGACTCTGTGGAATACCCTTCCCAGGGAGGCCTGCCCAGCCCCAATACTGTATGACTTCAGGTGCCACCTTCCCCACCACAAAAAAATAACGACCACTGTCAAAAGTGCTAGAAATATTTTAGGTATTATACTGTGTGTGTTTCTGTATAAGAAATCTCATAACAAACTATTGCTATACATAAAAATATTTTAGCAAAAATAACTTGTAACTGTATAATTAATAATCCAAATGAAACACCAACAGGGAAGTCAACAGTCATCCACAAATCTAACACTCCAATGACTGTGGTGTGACCCAGCTGCTGAACAGCTCTGATGGCATTTCTTTTGAACTGAAAACGATTTTGGCTGCCTTTAAGGGTAGAACCCAGCATGGTCCTCCAGTAACACGCACACACCTCCCCCCAAAGTTTATTTATTTATTATATTTACACCCCGCCTTTTTTCCTGCAAGGAACCCAAGGCGGCTTACATAATCCTCCTCCTCCTCCTCTCCATCTTATCCTCACAACAACCCTGTGAGGTAGGTTAGGCTGAGAGTCAGTGACTGGTCCAAAGTCACCCAGTGAGTTTCATGGCCGAGCAGGGACTAGAACCCGGATCTCCCGAGACCCAGCCCAACACTCTCACTACTACGCCACACTGGTTGTTCTTAGTTTTACCAGGTTGTTCTTAGTTTTAGCAACATTGGGGTCATCGGGGCCCAGCCGGGTCTGGTAGATGCTCAGGGCCCGCTGGTAGTACTGCTCCACCTCCTCGAACTTGCCCTGGTTCTGACACAGGAGCGCCAGGTTGTTCAGCTGTTTGGCCACATCCGGGTGATCGGTGCCCAACACCTGAAGAAGAAAAGAGAAAAGGGGCACGCAATTCAGGAAAGGCCCTCAGCTGCCCTGCCCTCCCTCCCTCCCACCTGCCCTGCACCTGTGTCAAAAGAAGCTGCGACACACGGGGTTTAGGCGCAGGCTGTGAATTCCGCCCACACACGAACTTACAGGGTGCAATCCTACGCCCTTCCGACCTTGTCTGCGGGGACATAGGATCATTCAGAGCCCCAGCGCCAAGGTCCTGCGAGCTCGGAGCTGGGGACGCCGAAGGCCGAGCCCCGGGCACGCACCCCTCGCAGCCGGTGGGAAAGAACTGCACCGGCTGCCTCCCCAAGGTCTCAAATGGGCCTCGGAGAAGGGGGGCAGGGAGGAAGCTGGGGCCAGCAGCGTACGCCTATCCAAACAGCGCCCCAGCTTGCTTCCCCCCCGCACCAAAGTGCTTCCGGCTGCCTAGGCCAGTGTTCTCCAACCTTGGGTCCCCGGATGTTCTTGGCTTACAACTCCCAGCATGCCCCAGCCAGCTACGCTGGCTGGGGCATGCTGGGAGTTGTAGGCCAAGAACATCCGGGGACCCAAGGTTGGAGAACACTGGCCTAGATGAAATGCAGGGCGCGAGGTGCGGGACGGTGAAGGTGGCTCACTTGCATCGAGGGCGCGGGTGATAGGATCGTGCTCCCCGAGACTGCGTTCACACATAACACTGAGCCATGCTTTATGTTAAACATAGTTTCTTGCCTTAGCCATGAATTATCTCGCAGATGAACAAACAAACCCCCAGCTTGTCCCCTTTTTCTGGACTGTTTCTGTCACGCCCATTTTGCTTCCCCTTCTGAGTGATTTTATGTCCAGGCTGCTCTTGCTGGATGTCACCGTTTCAGGACAGACAGAAGCGCAAACAAGGGTTAAGACAAGCCATGGTTGAAGCAAGCCAGACTTCATAAGTCGACAAGAAACCATGGTTTACATGTATTGTTTGTAGCTGTTTAACAAACCATGGCTTGTTTCTGGGGAGAGTTCAGACACAATAGCAAGCCAGATTTCAACAAACCACACCATACCATGGCTTAGCATTACGTACAAACTAGGCCATTGTGTGATCCGGGTTTCTCATAATCTTGATTTTTGCTCCCTTAAAAAAATAAGCATCTAGCCCTCTTCCTGGAAAGTGCAAACAGATTTTGGTTCTGAAATCAAACCATTCCATTGGGCAGAGCTCTCGGCGGCTGAGACAAGAGCTCCCATACTCAGAAGGGTCCCGTGCTCTTCTCCTTGGCTACGATTCCCTCTCCCCAGTCTGGGCCTGCTATCTTGAGGGCTTATCTTCCAGCCACTCAGTGGGGGAGACATTCCAAATGCTCACCCCCTTTCTCCCTTCCCCTTTCAACAAATACCCAATTCTTTGCTAAGTTTTTGCAAACTCCCCACAAAATTTTGTAACCAGAATGTTTTTGCAAATGCAATCCGTGCATTTGTGCAAATGTGCAAGGACCACTCAATACACCGAGCAATTTTCAACAACCAGATGGGCATCTGTTTCTCATTAAGTTTCATTTTTGCCGCCACCATCGGGCCCGGTGAAAATGACATGAAATTGGGACGCATCCAACACCTCCCCCAAGGTAAGACCTTCCCACACCACCCTGGCTACTGCAATGCAGTCTTCCCCAACCTGGCGCCCGCCAGATCTATTTCTTTGTTTTTTATATCTGTGCCCCACCCATCTACCCCCCCAAAAAATGGCACTCAAGGCATTGGACTACAACTCCCACCACCCTCAGCCAAACTTGCGCCTAGAGTTGCTTGAGGAATTCCATCTCTCTGATTTCCAATAAGAAGTGAGCTGATCCGCACTTACTGGACTAACGAAAAGGCTGAAACCGTCATCAGCTGGATTTTGCACTTCTTGAATGGATGTCGCTCTTGGCTCAAAAAACATGCCAGAATGCATTTAAGATGCATATTTTGAGAGAAAGTACGTTTAGAGATGTGGACTTCCATCAGCGTTCACATTTTTATAATATTGCACATTAATGCAGAAATGAGATGAAATGGGTGAATACGAAAGTGACCTGGACCAGAAATACCGCAGCTTTCTCCACCCATGCTTGTACCCAGTTCGCCAAAATTGAAGCTGCCTAGATATATGCCAACTGTTCAAATGTGACTTTAAAAGACCGTTGTAAGCAAAGTCACGTGCATTCCACAGTTCAGTGACTGGTCAGAATTTGGCACTGGATGCTGAAATCAGCATCATTCAAATTGTGGCTCTCATGTTTTGTTTTGTTTCTAAAAAAGCAAAGCAAGCTTCTAGCCCTGAAGGCTGCTTGAAAGTGCAAGAGCTAGGTCTGGGTGAAATCTCAAAAGCAGAGGGGCAGCATTTCCCATGGTCAGAGGGCGGAGATCTTCTGCCTGTCCCGTGACTGGCAGAGGCCGAGCCAAGTATGCAAACTGGACCATTATAAGAGGGCGCAGCAGACGGCTTCTCATGGGGCAGAATTTCCCCCTCTCTCCCCCGCACCCCCCCCCCCGCAGCCTCTGGTGGGCCTTTACCTTCTCGCGGATCTCCAGGGCTCTCTTGCAGAGGGGCTCGGCCTCCTTGTACCTGCCACGCTTGCCATACAGCACTGCCAAGTTGTTAAGCGTGGCGGCCACCTACCAGGAAAAACAGGACCATTTTGAGGCGGCGGGTGCGATATGGGGAAGCTCTCCTCCCACTCCCAAAGGCCCGGAAGCACCGCAGCCGCACCTCTCCTCTGGCTGCAGGGAGAACTCTTCAGAACTTCCCAGGGGTCCAGCTGAGCTGCATTTTTCCTTGGAGAGCCCCTCCCCTCCTCTCTACGTGATAGAAAAGTTCCTAGTAGAGAACCTCCACAAACACCACTTATAGATCTGGAGGCCTCAAGAGCATCCGTGTAGCTGTGTCCTGCCGTCCTGCCCCCCCTCCCAAAGCCCGGACACTCACCGCAGGGTGTTCCACACCCAAGGTCTGCTCCCGGATATCGAGGGCGTCGTTGAGCAGCTCTGTGGCTTCTTTATACTTGTTCTGGTCCCTGCAGAAGGAGAAGCAGCGTCACGTGAAAAGCACCAACACATCCACTGGGTCTTGATGGGGGGGGGCGGGGCGGGGGGGAAGCAACCCAAGCCACTGCAATCCAAGGGGCGTAAACCAGGAAGCCCTTGAGGTGCTGCAGGGGATGCGAATAGGGTGCAGCCCTCAGACCGTGCAGTGCAGCCACTTGGGGATGCCGCCGAGAAGCATCTCCACACTTGTCTGACCCTGTCCCCACCTTTTTTCTCCTCATGCCTGCAATTTTTATGTCACACACTTGAGGGCAGGACCTGCTTCTGATTACTTCTCTGCAGCGCTTAGTAACTTCTAAGTGCTTTCTAAATAAGACAAGGAGTGCCAGACTGACCTTTTTGGACCAGGATTGAATGCAGGTCCTCATGTTGGTGTCATCGAAGTGTAACTGCTCCTTCCTTGTCCCCTGCCCATGTTCAATCTGGCCTGCCTCCCGCTGCACCCCCTCCCCCTCCCTCCATCACTGGCCTCAGAAGTTTGGCCCTTCTTCCTTTTCCTTTTGAGTTTGGGAGATAACTTGGGTAAAGAGCCCAGGTATCATCTTCTAAGGCTGCAACCTTTATTTTTATTTATTATATTTATTATATTTATACCCCGCCTTTTTTCCTGCAAGGAACCCAAGGCGGCTTACATAATCCTCCTCCTCCTCTCCACTTTATCCTCACAACAACCCTGTGAAGTAGGTTAGGCTGAGAGTCAGTGACTGGCCCAAAGTCACCCAGTGAGTTTCATGGCCGAGCGGGGACTAGAACCCGGATCTCCCGAGTCCCAGCCCAACACTCTCACCACTACGCCACGCTGGCAACCTTAAACACACTTACCAGATAATAAACCCCTCCGAACCCAGTGCCCCTTACTCCTGAGCAAGCAAGCTTACAAATTGTTCTGCATGTTCAACTTGCAAGTCTAGTAAGATGATGTAGAAAGCCGTGCCAAGCTTCTCCCTTGCCTAAACGATCCTCGCCTAAACGATCTTTGAGCGCGGTAGGGGGAGCCACCTCCTCGCAGAGTCCCTGCCGGTCCGGGATGGAGAGAAAACTTGCCCCCCCCCAGATCTCCCACCCACTCTGGCTCTTCTGCTCAATCAAGCACGGTCCGAGCCCCACAGAAGCAAGAACTGTGGGATCGAGATCCTCGGACACTTCCCGCTCAGTGCCCCACGGCCATCTTACCGATAGACCAGGGCCAGGATATTCAGCATCGTGGCCACGTCCGGGTGGCTGTGCCCAGAGCTCTTCTCCAGATCCTCCAGGGCCTGCTTGCAAAGGGGCACGGCCACTTCGTAGCGCCCCTGGGAGGCATACTGGATGACCAAGTTGTGCAAAGTCCGCAGGCGCGCCGGGATCTCGTAACCGCCTTGCTGAGCTGCGGAAGCCGCCGCGCTCGGGCTCTGCCGCCCTGCGGAGAAGAGACAGCCGCGGGCTGGCAAAAGCGGAGCTCTACGCAGGAGCGCGGGGAAAGAGGAGACAGCTGGACGGCGCGCGGCAGATGAGCAAAGGGCTTGTGCGGGGTGCCGCTCGGCGGTGGGGCCCCCGCTTGGTATGCAGAAGGGCCCAGGTTCGATACCCGGCAGCGTCTCCAGGTAGGGCTGGGAAAACTCCTGCCTGAAACCCGGGAGAGCCGCTGCTGCCAGCCTGTGTTGACAATACTGGGCTGGATGGACCAACTCGCCACAAGGCAGCTTCCCATGTTCCCAATGAAAAGCAGCAGCAGCAGCAGCAGCAGCAGCAAAAGCATTCCCCACCCCACCTAAATTAGGCTGCTAAAATCCACAACAATTGTAGTCATTCAGATGCAGGCTTTCCCAGAGTATAGCTCATGTAGGTCAGCCTTCCCCATCCTGGCACCCTCCAGATGTGCTGGACCATAATGCCCAGCATCCCCAGGCAGCATTGCTGGCTGGGGATGCTGGGCATTGTGGTCCAGCACATCTGGAGGGTGCCAGGATGGGGAAAGGATGCTGTAAGTAACTGGCTCCGTTTTCGGAGGCACTATTTTGAACTTGGCTCCCTCTCCTCCTCTCCGCCTGACCCCCCCTGGCTCTCCTTGGTGGGTCTCGGGCTTCTAGTAAAAAAACAACAAAGCAGCCCTTGCAAGACAGAAATTGCCCGTGCCCGACTGACAAGTCGGAACCATCACACTACCCAAGCCCCCTGGCCTCGGGCTCCAAGAGTAAGACATCCTGCACCCAGATTTCTTCCGAACCTTCCGCCAGTGACAGCTGACCCAAAATTGGGGACTAGACAATGAATCAGCCCTCCCGTTCACCTAGCAGAAACAGTATTCGTTGAGGTTTTGGATTACTAGCTGGTCCCCTAGTCCTTCTCTCCCCAGACATCTTATCTCTTGGCCTTGGGGTCACCACAGTCGGAGAGATTTTTCACAGACAGTTGGAGGAACAGACCAAAGTGCCGGAGTTTGTTAACAAATTCAACTGTTGCTTCTCAGAGCTTGGATAAGGGCGGCAGGCTGTTCTCTCACCATAAAAAGTGATCCTCTCCCACCGGGTGCTCGAGCAGCAGCAGAATAGTCACACTTTGCCAACTTTAGTAATATATTTAATCTATTAGCTTCTGTGTTTCTCACTCCTGCTGCCAGGAGGTGAGTTTTGGCACGCCTCTTGCCCTTTGCAGCATCAGGTGCATTTCAGTGGGTATACACAGCTATCGCCCACTCAGCCCCCGCCCGCTTGCCCTTCGGCTAATGCCGCAGTGAGGCGGCGCGGCACTTTGGCTACAGTCTGTTGCTTTTGTACAACTGGGAACAGAAATTAAATTTGCACCTGGGATCCAATTCTCATTGAACCTCTGAATTAGCAAAGATGTCCTGCAACCGGGTGCCCTCCAGGTCTGCTGGACTACAACTCCCAGCATCCCCCGGGAACTGTAATCCAGCAAATCCAGAGGGCACCCGGTTGGCGGAGCCCGATGCCTTGCAACTTCCTCCTTGCGGTGGGCTGCAACCTAAAGCCACACTCTCACAGCCTCACAAGCCCCTTAGCTGCGAGAACCCGCTGCTTATCCTGCTGTTTCCGCCTCTCCACATGGCTTTCCCCTCCCTCTCCGTCCCATGCCAGCATCGCCGTCCCACAGACCCACCCTGCCTCTGCTCGTCCTCATCGCTGGGGAATAGTGAAGAGAGGCTGTCCTTTCTCTGCTCCGAGTCATCCTTCCCCACCTGAAAGGAGACAGAAAGTGGCATAGATCAACAAGATCTGCCACAGACGGCCTTCTCCCTGTCCCATCAGCCAGAGAAACCAGGCTGGTGAGGACTAGGAGGAGGGCCTTTTCTATGGCAGCCCCCAATTTATGGAACTCTCTCCCCAGTTACCTACGCCATGCCCCTTCCTTGATTAGCTTCCGCCGTGCATTAAAAACGTGGCTTTTCAGGCGGGAATATGGGGTGGGTTAGGATTTTTAAGTTTTGTTCTGTTTTTAATTGTGTTTTATACTGTGTGTGTATGTGTGTGTTCCCCCCCTCCCTCTTGTATTCTATTGGATTGTACATCGCTCAGAGTGGCCGGATGTCTGGCCAGATGGGCGATTCATAAATATAATAAATAAATAGGGGAGGGTAGGCCCAGGCCTCCTTCAAATGGCAGTACAGTAGTTTTTAAAACTATTTTTTTAAAAAGTATTTCTAATTTTACAAATTGAAAAAAGCAAAACAGGTACCCCAAAATCCAAATACGTGGGCGTGTTTGCACTGTCAATATCATCAAAAACAGTAAACAGTATTCGTCAGATCCACAGAAGTGAGTATTGCGCAGTAATTGGATCGCTTCAAAATGACTTACATTGTGTCAAGTAATGTAACATTACTAAGAAGTGAGGGTTTGTTATTAACGTTGCAATTGCTGCCAAGAAGATTAGAAAGAAACACATAGCAGAGAGAGCTATCAACTGCAAAAAAGATGACCATATTTGACTGTATTTGATTTATATTATATTACTGAGTATGCTATATTTTTAAATTTTGTATATTTGTCATATGTACTATATCATAATATATGTCCATATTGTCCAGAGGATGGTTTTAGTTAATGAGATGTTATTGTTTTGTCTAGTATATGGTACTGACACAATTTCAAAACCTGGATTTTAATTCCTGTATTAATTCTATATATTTTTAATGGTTTGTATTGTATACATTGCAGAGGCCTTTGGTTAAAAGCAATAAATCTGACTTGCTTGCTTGTTATTAACATAAGAAAATATACCACTGAACTAGAAAATTATCCAGATGAGAATTACTATTGGCTGCATAAATCTGTTGCAAGATTTTTTCCTGTTAGAACTAAGCTTCAAACTTTCATTGCAGATTTTTTAAAAAAATGTTTCTGCACCTTAAGGATACTTCAGACAGTGAAGTATTCATGCATATTAATTTTTAAATTATAATTTGTTTCCAATAATCAATAAAAGGACCCAGTCCTTTCATAAATTTAGGGTTTTGCTGCCTCCCTTTTTTCAGTCTAACTGTTTCACAAATTTTCAGTAATAGTGTTACTTGCCAAATTTGATAAATCCACTCTTTACATGTGATTGTTTTTGGATTTTTTCAACTTTGCAGCTGTTAATAAATTGGGATTTTATTGTTGGATGTAATGCTGATACTTGAGAATGAAAAAGCTCTAACAACATCATTTTTGGACCACCGGTTAAATCATGCCCACCTATTTTGTTTGTATGGGGTTTTTTTACTTGTCTCTGGAATCTTTGGATTCTTGGACATGGCCACCTTTTCCAGGAGGCCTTTGGATCAACTCCCACACCCAAATTTAAGCGCAGGTTTCAACTGCATTTTACCGCTGCCTGTACTTCCCTCCCTTCCCTGGTTTCCCTTGTGTTGAATTTAAATTGTAAGCTCCTTGGGGGCAAGGACCTGCCCTCTCGTACTCTGTAAGGTGCCATATGTGCTGATGGCGCTCCCCCCCCCACCATCACTATATAATAGTAAATTCTGCAAACCCTTCCCCCTTTCAGATATGTAACCTGACATCAGAATTCACCCCTGGAAATGTATTTTCCATGCCAGTGAAACACATCAAGAAAAGGACAGCTCTGAGCATGGGCAAAGCGGCCTTTCTTCAGCACTAGTGAGCAATCACTAGTCTCCTCTCGCCTAGACTACTGTAATGCGCTCTACGTGGGGTTACCCTTGAAGACGGTTCGGAAGCTGCAGCTGGTACAGAACGCGGCGGCTCGCCTGGTTAAAGGCAGCCGCCGGCGGGATCACATCACGCCAGTGCTGAAGGATTTGCACTGGCTACCAGTTGCTTGCCGAGCCGAATTCAAGGTGTTGGTTTTGACCTTTAAAACCCTATACGGCTCCGGTCCAGTCTATCTCAAGGAGCGTCTCCAGCAACACCAAGTGGGCCGCTCAACAAGATCTGCCACGGATGGCCTTCTCCTTGTCCCTTCAGCCAGAGCAGCTAGACTGGTGGGGACGAGGAAGAGGGCCTTTTCTGTGGCGGCCCCCCATACTGTGGAACTCCCTCCCGAGTGACCTCCGCCATGCCCCCTCTCTGCTGAGCTTCCGCCGCTCATTAAAAACCTGGTTGTTCAGGCGGGAATATGGGGTGGGTTAAGATTTTAAAATTTTTATATTGTTTTAATGTATTTTATTGTATTTATGTATTTTATTGTGTGTACAATAATAATAAATAAATAAATAAATCACCATCAGCCCCCCCGCCCGCCCCCCACACGCATGCAGGCTCAAGGCGCACTGACACCAGAGAGGAAGCCAGGGGAGGGGGCCGGACATCGAGGGTGGTTGCAACCCTCGCGCCCCCGTTCCCCACCCCGCACGGCCTGAGCGTACCTGGTCCCCTTTGGGCTCACACTGCCTGAGCTGGTTCAAGAACTCCAGGTGCTTCTTCTCCTCCTCCAGTTGCGCCACGGACGCCTCGCTGTGCTGCAGCCGCAGCTGGGTCACCGCCAGCTCATCCCGCAACCAGAGGTTCTCCTGGCAGAGACGCTTCACCTGGGCCCGCAGCTTCTGCTTTTCAGCCTCCAGAGCCCCAACGTGAGAGGACAGGGCGATCATCATCTGTGGGGTGGAGAGGAAAGGACACAGGGTGTGGGAAGAGGATTCTTTTCCAACTCTGAATCTCTGCAACCCACATGCACACACACACGCACACGCACAAGAAAACCGCTGCCTGGCTGTCCTGAGGGTTTCTCCTCTATGACCCCACTCATGCTGCCTCCCTGGGCCCCCTTTCCCAACTCCCAGGCGCCTGTCTCCACAGCCCCACTAAAGCACACGACCCCTCTGAGATGCTTCCAACCCCCCCCCCCCCTCAGCTGAACCAGACATCTCCCCCAGAAATTGTCAACATTCTGCAGGCCCGGGCAGTCGGGATGCTGGCGAACATTCCGTGATGTCACGGCAGTGCAGCCAATAACCACAGGGCCACGGCAGCCAGTTTTCAGCCGAAGAGAGCGGCTTTTCCACCAGCGCCACGCGGGCTGCCGTGATGGTACCTGCGCTTCCGCAATGCCCAGCTCAATCCCCTCCAAGCTCTTGGAGACAAGACCATGCTTCTCCTCCAGAAGTTCCAGGGCCTGCACATCCACAGACTCCGCATCCGTCGCCGCCACCTCCTCCCTCTCGTCCAGCAGCTGCCGCTCCTTCAGCAAGGCCTCTTGCAGCCGATGACGGATGCTCTTGTTCTCGCCGCGCAGGGCTTCCAGGCCCTTCATCGCCTGACGCGTATGGACTATGATGTCATCGGCCGTCATCCTCTCCGATTGGTTGTTGCCAAGTCCCACCATGACGGACATGGTGGGGCCAAGTCAGCTGGGGAGGAAAGGTGCTCTCGCTGCGTGTTGAGGGCCCAAGGGTGGCGTCTTCCCTCTTCCGACGCTTAACTTCTAAAAGAAGGAAGAGGATCCCAGGTTCAAGCCTGGCTGGAGACTTGCACCCTCTCAGGAGGAAGCCCTTCCCCTTATCCCAGAACTGAGGGCAACTCAGGCACTCTGCACATTCTCAGAGGCACTTCTGGTCCTGTATTTCAGGAGCTGTCAAAACCAGGCTGAGCCTCACTCTCTGTTTACTTTGGATCCATTAATCAAGAATTAACGTCATCTAGAGAGATATATTTGTGAAGGCGTGACAGGAAAATACCAGATTTTTCTCTTACCCATGCTGTATTAAAAGACAACCCGAATTCAGAGATGTTCAGGGGAGGAAAATAAATATATGTAATATTTGTGGCACCGGATGCAATTTTACTCTAAATTTGGAATTTAGCAACACAAAGCAGAATCCACCCCCTCATCAGCCAGGTGATCTCATCTAGCAGGCGGGAGCTAATAGTCTTTAGCACTATCCTTTGATGGCAGGCACATGGGGCTGGATGCAGCCTGGTTCGCTCCCTCACCATTTGGGAAGGTTGCATCCCGGGAGCTGTGCGTCATCACCTTGACTCGCTCCAAAACGAGTTCCACCGGCAGATGCATCCAGCAAGGCAAGCCGCAACTTATCGGCTGGCCAAGCCCGCTCTGCCGCCGCATACAAGATGGCATGCATGCTTAACAAGGTGGAGATTGCATGCCAGCTCCTTTGCGTAGAGAGCACCAATTCTCACGACAGACCTGGGCTCAGCACATTATCTCGGCCCCAGCACAGTGCAGCTGTTGTTTACTAGATTTATATACCGCTGAACGGAGAAATGCCCTCAAAGTGGTTTACAAGCATAAACCCACAAAACAACTGTAAAACAGCAACCAACACAATAATACGAGCCGATTAGAGCGCCAAAAAACAAGTTAAGATATTGAAAATATTAAAAGGCCAGCAGTAAAATGGATAATAAAGACAGCAAGTTAAAAGCCTGCCAGAAGAGGAAGGTGTTAACTTGGCATCTAAGGGCACAATCCAATGCATGTTTTGACAGAAAAAAGTCCTACAACTCTCAGGATGCCCAAGCCATAGAAGTTGTAGGATTTCTCTCTCTCTCTCTCTCTCTCTCTCTCTCAACATGTATAGGATGTCACCCTAAATCAACGTTCTCCAACCTGGGGGTCGGGACCCCCAAGGGGGTCGCGACATGCTTTCTGGGGGGTCGCCAGCTATACTGGAAGGAGGGAGGGAGGGGGAGGTATTTTCCTACAGCACCAGGCGCTTGCAATCCAATTGCTGGAGAAGGAGAGCGCGCGCGCGCACGCCTACACTGGTGCTTTATGGGTAACAGGCACATGAGCCTTGAGAAGGAGCCGCTGCCTGCAGTTGCCGCCAAGCACCTCCTTCGCCTCATGCTTCTCCTCCTTGTGCTGGAGTGAGTGAGTGAGTCGCTGCCTGCAGTTGCCGCCAACATCTCGCCTCCTCCTCCTCATGCTGGTGTGTGTGTGTGTGTGTGTGAGAGAGAGAGAGAGAGAGAGAGAGAGAGAGAGGAGACGACGCTGCCTGCAGTTGCCGCCAACACGCGCTTCTTCCTCCTCCTCCTCCTGCTGCTGCTGTTGAAGATCTCTGTAAGAACGAGTTGGAGGAGGGGGCAGATTGAGCTGTTGTTGGGCTGGAAAGGGGAGGTGGTCGCGGCAGCGTCCAGGGGTGAGGGGAGGGTGGGGGGCATTCCACCCAGCCCTTCCTTCTCAGACGCAGCCGGCTGGGGGAGGGGGAGCGGCAGCACGAGGACAACCTGGGCGACTTGATTATTTGCACAAAGGCAAGTGTGCTTACTTCCTCCTTAGCCCTTCGAGATTTTGGCAGCCCCAATGCAAAGCAGTGAGGCGTGCTGCTGGCTATAATTCTGTTGGGAGAAGGTACTTAACACCACTTGGAGAGCTCACGTTATGGTATTTTTTGACACACTCATTGGGAAGAGTTTCACTGAACTATGGCTTCTTCTGAGTGAAAATGAAGTGTGTGTGTGAGAGAGAGAGAGTGAGAGAGACTGTGTGAATGAATTTCATTTCCTTGCTTCTGTGGCTATTGCAGAACTATTTTTAGCTGTCTCCAGCAGAACAGAGAGCCAGTGTGGCGTAATTGTGAGAGTGTTGGACTGGGACTTGGGATATCCGGGTTCTAGTCCCCACTTGGCCATGAAACTCACTGGGTTACTTTGAGCCAGTCATTTACTCTCAGCCTAACCTACCTCACAGGGTTGTTGTGAGGATAAAGTGGAGAGGAGGAGGAGGATTATGTAAGCCCCCTTGGGTTCCTTGCAGGAAAAAGGTGGGGTATAAATATAACAAATAAAATAAATAAATAAACAAATAAACATGTCTTCTCCTTTCTGATACAAAGCTGGCTGCTAATCAAATAAATCCGCTCACTTGCCTGCTCCCTGTTGGGCCCTATTTCCACTAACATCCAGAGTCCAAAGAGAGGAAGGGCAGGTGAGCAAGTACAACAATAGAAATACAAAAAGAAATTGTTTTTCCTCAAAAAAGATTTTTTATTTATATTTTCGGAAATCTGTACCCATGGAGAAAAAACGGAAATATTCAGAAGATTACCTTAAATTTGGCTTTACCACCTTTAATGAATATTAGGTTAAATTAAATTATATTCTGAAAAATCTATTTTTCATGTGTTTTCTTTACCCCACCAAAATGCAAATTTATGCAAATGTGGTGAGGGGTCCCCGGTTACTTTGCCATTACAAAAGGGGGTCGCGACTCGAAAAAGGTTGGGGACCACTGCCCTAAATGTATATAATGAAGTCGCCAGGTGGATCTCCCCGGCAAGGGCATTCCACAGAGAGGGGGCCACTACAGAGAAGGCTCTTCCCACGGTTGCCACCTGTCATACCATTGTGGGTGGCGGCACCCAGCATAGAGCCTCTGAAGATAATCTTAGCTATTGGGCAGGAACATACAGGAGAAAGCACTCCTTCAGGGAGACTGGTCCTGGACTGTACAGAACAGGGCAGGGACACCATCCTTGCAATTGCTGGCCAGCAACATTCAGCTTCCACAGTTCGCTAGCATTGTTCTAAGACAGTATTCTCCAACCTTGGGTCTCCAGATGTTTTTGGCCTACAACTCCCAGCATGCCCCAGCCAGCTACGCTGGCTGGGGTATGCTGGGGGTTGTAGGCCAAAAACTTCTGGGGACCCAAGGTTGGAGAACACTGTTCTAAGAAGTTGTTGTTCTGACCAAAGGCCTCTCTAGTCCAACATTCTTTTCCCACAGTGGGCCAACTGGGTGCCTCAATGGCAAGTCCACGGGTAGGATATCAGTGCAAGAGGGCCGTCCTGCTCATGTTCCGGAGCAACTAGTACTCAGAACTTGGAGGTGGCATAGAGCCATCAGGTCTGGTAGCCATTGATAGCCTTCTCCTTCATGAATTTGTCTAATGTCCTTTTAAAGCCACCCAGATTGGTGGCCATCACTACATCTTGTGGAAGTTAATTCCATAGTTTGATCATGCACTGTGCGAAGAAGTCCTTCCTTTTATCTGTCCTGAATCTCCCACCAATCGGCTTCATGGGATGACCCCTTTGGGTTCTAGTATTATGAGAGAGGGAGGAAAATGTCTCCCTGTCCACTTTCTCCATGCCAGGCATAATTTTATACCTTTCTATCATGTCACTCACTCTTTTTCTAACCTAAAGAGCCCCAAACATTGTAACCTTTCCTCATAGGGGAGTTGCTCCAGCCCCTTGATCATTTTGGTTGCCCTTCTCTCCACCGTTTCCAGTTCTACAATATCATTTTTAGGTGCGGTGGCCAGAACTGTGCACAGAATTCCAAGTGCGGTTGCTCCATCGCTGTGCATAAAGGCATTTCTGTGTTGCAGCCGTGCTTGGGATCCTGTCATATTCTCATCTCTGCAACCACCAGGGCTTGTGGTACACAAATGCTAAAACCAGCAGAACTGCAGCATGCCAAGAAGCTGGACGCTTAAACCTCCCACTCACAAACCAGCTGCGTGCCCGACCAAGACCAGAGATAGACGCACATAACCATGCATCAGCGCATGCATCAGCGCAAAGAGATGCATGTGTGAACTCCATGCACATACGTAATGCACAACAACCAACATACTCCAGAAGAAGTACAGAATCACAACCGAAAGGAACACTGTGGTGGAAGCGTAGCAGGAGTCACCCATCCGGTCACCTGTGCTGTGTTAAGGTAACCGTCAAGCAAACCAGGAAAGGAAATGGACAGAAGTTGGATACAATGTTACATGCGATCTACTGGTATACAGATATTATATTTTTATACCATTATTATAATATTATTATTCCTCCGTTGTCATTTATGTAATGTCACTTATTAAATAAAACATCAGAAAGTAAATGAAAAAGGAGTTGGCTCTTTTTCCTCTTTCAGGTCACGAGGCATGTCTGTGTTACTAACTTTTGTGGGCTTGCCCGCAAGGCTACTCCTGTGGCACATGAACCAGGGAATAAGGATGAACAGTGTCCCCGCCGCCACCCCCCCCCCGCTCCGGCAGTGCTTACATTAAAAGAAAGAGGTGCTGGGGCTCAAACCTGCCAGCTGGAAACCCTGCACTCTGCTCTGACTCTATTACTGAGCAGTAACAAGACAGTTTGCGCACGCACAGAGATGTGGGAAGCAGAGCCTACAAGTCCCAGGGACCAATCCACCCCCCTGAGGTGTACCAGCTGACCTGGCTGCGGTATGTGGAGGGATAGATAGTTGCTGGGGGGTTGTGGGAAGATGGACACCTTAAGATGGCAAAGATGTTGCTGCAAATGGTCCTACATGTACAAGATGCGCAGAAACTCCCAAGCCTGTAAATTGACACTCACCCGCAGCGAGTCAGAAGCTTTTCCAGGTAACCAAACAAGGGAAGCTTTCTACATGGAAAAAAATGAGTCTCCCTGACTCCTCGTTCTTTTCAGGCTGCTGTTGCAACAGAAACGACTAGCACCAGCATCCCTGGGCTGGTCCCTTTCCTGAAGTTGCACGTAGAGACGTGGGGGGGGGGGAGAACCTCCACAGCCACGGATGGCGGAGTCCCTTTTGCTGCGCCAGATATTCTCATAAGTGGAGTTTGCTTGCAATGCGAACGGAGAAGGACAGGGTGTAGCTCTCTGATCGTGAACGGGGTGGCGCGGCCCAGCCTTGTCTGGGCACATCGCCAGAAAGCCCACTGGGTGTGTGCAGTCCTTGCACACTTTCATCAGTGCCTTTCAAAACAGTGCACACGGGCATCCAAAGCACCTGCTTGCGCAGCTCACGCAGCTGGACTGGCTGTACTCAGTCAGGACCAATGTGGGGGGTGGCAAGAAACCGATGCGCTCCTCTTCAGCTCAAACCCTAGATCAGCCTTCCCCCATGTGTTGGACTACAATGCCCACATTCCCCCAGCCCAACATATCTGGAGGGCGCCAGGTTGGGGAAGGCCGCCCTAGAAGCACCTGCCCTGCCCTGCCCATCTGAGCCAGAGATTCAAGTCCGGCCTCAAAACTGGGGCCGCACAGTTCATTAGGGCTGCAATCCCGTGCCTATTTACCTGGGAGCAAGTCCCACTAACTTCTGAGTAGACCTGCCTTGGCATTGCACTGCAGCTCGCCTTTCCCTGCCTTCCTGTGCCAAGGCTGCAATCCTGGGCGCGCTCGCCTGAGAGCACCGAACTGAGCGGGGCTTACTGTTCCGAGTAAAGACGGCCCTGCAAGAAACCCTGGCACAGAAGCGCGGCTCCATCGCGGAGGAGCCGCGCCTCCTTCGCCTCGCCGGGGCGGCTCTCCGACGACCAGAGATCCTGGGGGGGGCGCTTCAGCCGTTTGCTGCGCGCAGAGGCGGAGTCTCGGCCCCGGGCCACGGCGCCCCTCCCGCCTCCCCCAGATCCAAGCGCGCCCCTGCCTGACTCGCGAGGAGGGGCTCAGAGCGCGCTGGGGGGTGATGCAGCCCCTCTTCCCGGCTCCCGCAGGTGCCCAGGCGGGGAGGGGTCTTCTTCGGCGATCGGGCTCCAAACTCACCGCGCGCCGCCGGAGCGCCCGCGGGCCCGCCTAGTGCCCCGCCCCGCGCCAAGCGCCGGCATCCCGGGGCGGGGGGCGTCTCTGCAGCAGCCTCGCCGGGCACCGAATGCCCCCCTCCTGCCGCGGCCCTTCCGACGCGGGCTCAGCCCCGATCCGCGCCTCGCACGCCGCCGCCGCCGCCGCCTCCGAGCGGCGCTGGACCAGAACCGCCTCGCCTGGCCCCGCCCGCGGCCCCGCCCCGCCCGGCCGGCCCGGCTTACCTGCCTGCGCCGCCGCCTCCCGCCCTCCATCTTGGCCGGCCCGGGAGGGGCTCCGCCCGGCTGCCTCGCCGCCTCTGCCCCCAGCGCGGGCAGCAGCAAGGCGGCGGCGGGGGGCTCGGGGTCCCGGGCGACGAGGGACGGGCGCTCTGCACATGGCCAGGGGCGCGCCGCCCTTTCTCACTTGCCAGGCCCGAGCTCGGATGGGGAACCAGGCCGGGCACGCGCGGGAAGCTCTGCCTTCTGGGAGCGCGGCGGGGGGCGTACGGATGACGAGGACAAATTCGTAGCGGGACTCTCCCGCCCTCTGGTTTACACTGTCTGGCAGAATTAGAAAACGATCGTTTGCAGGAGGGATGTTTTTGGGCCGGGCGAGCCGCGTTACTGGCCCTCATGGTTCTAAAGAGGCGGGCAAGGGGCCTGGTGAAGATGCCATCTGGAGGGCCAGGCTGGCATGGCGGCGCTGGGAGACCCCTGGCAACACCGGCTGGGGGATGCTGGGAGTTGTAGTCCAACACATCCAGAGGGCGCCAGATGGGAAGTCTGGCCTATGGGGTGCTGCAAGGTTCCCTCTTGTCCTTCTACGGCGCGTCCAACAGGGGCATGAGAGGCCTGGGCCAGGTTGTCCGGCAACTTGAGCGGAAGTGCTTTGGGCTTTCAGCCTCAGCATCACCTTGTGTTTTCATCTGATCCCAGAGGACCAGAGCTGGATTTTGAGGCAGGGGACAGCCTCGGGGGATGCCCTCTACTCAACTCTCCGTTCAGCAGCTGGAACAAATAGCCCAAAGTGTTCATATAGCACAGTGTTCTCCAACCTTGGGTCCCCAGATGTTTTTGGCCTACAACCCCCAGCATGCCCCAGCCAGCTCTGCTGGCTGGGGCATGCTGGGAGTTGTAGGCCAAAAACATCTGGGGACCCAAGGTTGGAGAACACTGATATAGCATAAAGAAAGGCAGGTTTCCAGATGCACAAACGCAAAGGTATCATCTTGTGTGACGCCGGTCAACCATGTCTGTGAATGGTGCATCAGGGTCATGAAAGTAGCCCCGGATGCCATCAAACAAAGACGTTTGCATTCTGAAGCTGGAGTGGGCGGGGCACCAAGGATGCTGCTCGCCTGGGGTGCCCTGTGGAGGCCCTGCTGCGGAGGTCCTGGGGCCCAAGGACAGACTTGATGTGTGTGAATAAGGGGAGGCTTCAGACAAGATGGAGGTACTTTGGGCTGGGATTTGCTGCCTGAAGCGAGGCCCAAATTGTGTCTCTCTCTCTCTCACACACACACACACACACACAACTAGAGCCAACACTCCCTACACTATTCCTTTGCCGATTCCTGGTTTCATCGGCTCCCCTCCCCGTAGCACCTCCTGAAGCAGGTCTCTTCCCCCTGCTACATGGCAGGGTCAGCCCTGCTTCCCCTTAGGAGTTAGCTGGTGGCCAGGAGCGCCTTTCAGCTGCGCCCCTTCCAGGAGGAATCGGGAGTGCCTTTGAAGAGTGTCCAGAAGAAACTAACCCTGGTCCAGAAAGCAGCAGCCAGAATGTTAATTTGATGTGAGATGCTGGAGCATATTACTCCACTACTATATCAGCATCACTGGTTCCCAGTTTGTTTCTAGGTCCAATTCAAAACACCGGCCTTAGCCTGGTCCCAGCCCATTGGGCCCCCAAGGTTATCCTAAGAACAGGTGGGATCTCAGTATTTTAATAAATGGATAAAGCACTCCAAACAGACTGACGTATAGCTTTAAGAAACTGTAACAGCCCAGTGCTATGGCCCAGTTTGCCTGTAGTTAGCGACAACCCATGGGTTGTTTAAACCACTGGTTGTTGGGGCCGCACACGTGAGCACGGATGTTGCCTCCTGTCACTGTGTGCTCGCCACGTCCACTTTGCATCTGCTTTCATAAACAACTCAGGAAACTGATGGTTTGTCCCTCAACAACCCAGAATTCTGGGTTCGCATGTCACATCAAAGAACCCAGGAACGCGATGTTCCTGGGTTGGTTATGAAAGCAGCTGCAAAGCAGAAGAGGCAAGTGCGCAGGCAACAGCTCGCTCGCTCGCTCGCTTGCTCACTCGGGTGCGGCCCTGCCAATTCACTGGTTTAAAAACCTATGGGTTTAAAAACCTATGAACTGGTGTTACGTGTGAACCAGGTCATAATGTGTGCTTCCTCCGAAGCAAGTCTCACTGAGTTCAGTAGAGCTCACCCCCAGGTGAGTGTTCAGGGGGTTCTCACCTAAGCTAAAATTACCCCAACCCTCACGTAACCCCAGCCACAAAACTCTCATCTGTGCAAGAAACATCGGAAGCATTTCTGGGGAGGAAACCAGCATTCTCGGGCTTTGGTGAGTGTCCAGCTGTGGAGGAAGGGGGGGCTGGCTGGCCCGCCACACCCCCACCCTTTCCTACTCCAAAGGAACCAAGACCCCCTGAGATCTCAAGGTACCAGATTGCCAGCCTCAGCTGTCTGCAATCCTACTTGGATCTCTGTTCAGGGACTCGCCTTTAATTCTGTAACCTGGATTTAGATACTGAAGCCACAGAGCAATCCACAAACACCATGTGGGGTAAAACCAGGACAAGGTTTATTCTGGTAGCATTTTACAACAAGATTAGGGAAATGAGAGAAGCACACAAAATAAAGAGAGAGACACTTTAGTACACAGTAAAGCTGCAAAACAATAAAACCTGATTCCTTAATATCTCTCAGGCACACACCTGTTACCTGAGGGTGTTCTCTTCAAGGGTTAGATCCAGCACAGCCTCGCTGCCCGAGGGAGATTACCACACCTACCCGAAGGTCCGAGATGGGTAAAACTCATTTCATTTCATTTCATTTATTTCATTTATATACCGCCCCATAGCCGAAGCTCTCTGGACGGTTCACAACCCTCAATACATAAAAACAACATTAAAACATACAAAACAGTTTAAAAAATTAAAAACCAAATTTAAAAACACAGTTTAAAATAACAATACAAAAAGCCAATAAAACTGAGCCTACAGGTGACAGTCCCCTCCGTGCTATTCCAAGCTCCTAACTAAATGCCTTGGCATAGAGGGAAGTCTTAACCTGGCGCCGAAAAGATAGTAAGGTTGGCGCCAGGCGGGTCTCATTGGGGAGCTGATTCCATAACTGGGGGGCTACCACCGAGAAGGCCCTCCTCCTCGTTGCCACCAACCGAGCCTCTCTTGGAGGTGGCAATCGGACTCCCACAAGGCTTGCCTTTACTAGAACCCTCAATCCAGCTAATTTCACCAGGAGCTGCCTGGGGTCCTTGGCTTACCGCCCTTACCACAGCCGGGTAGAACAAAGACCAAAACCCACGCTTTGGGAAATATACCTTTTCCCCCCTCCCTTCCTCCCTGTAACTCTGCTGCCTCTCAGCCAATCAAGATCAACTTCACCTGGCCAGGCAGGGGGAGGGAGACTCATGAGTCATGGCTTACTGGGCCTGAACTACATCTGCATATGAAAGCCCTCAGCCTGGCTCCTCCAGACTTCCAGGCACCATCCCTTCTAGAGGAACTATGCACACCCCACCCCCAGCCTTTAGCCGGTTCACACATGAGGGTGTGTGTGTGTGTGTGTGCATGCATGCAGGAACCCCCAAGGGCCCCTTTCTCCACACGCTAACTATGCACACCCCATCCCAGCCGGTTCACACATGAGGTGTGTGGGTGGGTGTGTGAACCCCCCCAAAGGCTCTTTTCTTCACACCAGCTTTGGCAAATTCCGCAGTTGTGGGGGCAGCCATCTTGTGGGCAATTTAAAGGGGAAGGCAGAGCTCCCCAGAGTGGGAGGGGCCAGCTTTAAAGTGGGGAGCACCCGCTGTCGGGTGGGAGAGAGCCTGGCTGGGTGCTGAGCAGTAGCGAAAGCGCTAGGAAGAGACAGCTACAGCACATAAGGCTGTAAGAAGAACTCTGCTGGCCAAGATGTGTATACTGCTTTCCATAGATACACACACACACACACACACACACATACACACACACACACACACACACATACACACACACACACACAAGATTTCTATACTGCTTTCCACAGAGTCCTCAAAGCAGAGAACAGACGATGTCATACCATCAAAACTAACAATAAAACTACGCAATAATAAACAAATAAATACAAATCAAATACACCCTCATATACATTTCCTACAGTGGCCAACCAGATGCCTCTCGGAAAGCTCACAAGCAGATCACACCCTCCCCAGGAGCTGGTATTCCGTGGCCCTTGAACACGGAGGTCGCGTGGAGCTCTCACGGCCAACCAACAGCCACTGCTAGACGACCACGAATTTGTCTGAAGCTCATTGAAACCCATACAGGTTTGTGGTCGTCAGCACGCCTTGTGCAGCAAGCTCCATAGATTCCTCCTGTGTGGAGCGGAGATGGACTTCCTTTTGCCTGTCCTTCATCTACTACCCATCCATTTCCTGGGGCGATCCCAAGTTCTAGTACCACCTTTCCCAACGTGGTGCCCTCCAGATACACTGGAGTTGCAGTCCATATCTGGTTGGGGAAGGCCGTACGTACTCGTAATACAGCCCAATCCTGTTGCCCGAGCCTATGCTGTGATGGTGAAGTTATTTTATTTATTATTATTTATTTCTTATATTTATACCCCGCCTTTTTTCCTGCAAGGAACCCAAGGCGGTTTACATAATCCTCCTCTCCATTTTATCCTCACAACAACAACCCTGTGAGGTAGGGTTAGGCTGAGAGTCAGTGACTGGCCCAAAGTCACCCAGTGAGTTTCATGGCCGAGCGGGGACTAGAACCCAGATCTCCCGAGTCCCAGTCCAACACTCTCCCGAGATCTCCCGAGTCCCAGTCCAACACTCTCACCACTACGCCACACTGGCTTTTCGCCACACAGTTGGCAAAAAGGGAGTTCTTTCCCACCTGTATTGCATCCTCTCAGTGTCCTCAGTTGAAGCTTTTCCAAGTGGTTCATGGTTTGCCACAATCTGGGCCAGGGAGAGAGGTGGTGGAACCGTCGGTAGCAGGGCCGGTGCTACCATTAGGCCAACTAGGCAGCCGCCTAGGGCGCAGGGCTAAAGGGGGCGCCAGAAACGCCTTGGGGAAAAAAGACAGCACTCTCAAGTGGGAAGGGGGGCACTAAATATCTGATCTTGCCTAGGGCACCAAACTGCCTTGCACCGGTCCTGGTCGGTAGCACGCTGTGACAGGTTTGCACAGCATTTTGAAGATAAAGCCACTCAAATCTGTCATGAATTGGACACCACAATGAATGCAGTTCCATTAGTAGAGCTGCCCGGTGCACCATCTGGTTCAGTTTGACTGGATGAATTTCAGTTGTTGAGGCCCAAGGATGCAGACAAGGTGCTTGGCCAAGTCCAGCTGGTACAGAAATTTTTATTTATATTTTATTTATTTATATTTATATTTATTTATCGCCCATCTGGCCGGCAACCGGCCACCCTGGGCGATGTACACAGAATAAAAGCAATAAAATACATTTAAAACAATATAAAAATTTTAAAATCTTAACCCACCCCATATTCCCGCCTGAACAACCAGGTTTTTAATGAGCGACAGAAGCTCAGCAGAGAGGGGGCCTGGCGGAGGTCACTCGGGAGAGAGTTCCACAGTACGGGGGCCGCCACAGAAAAGGCCCTCTTCCTCGTCCCCACCAGTCTAGCTGCTCTGGCTGAAGGGACAAGGAGAAGGCCATCCGTGGCAGATCTTGTTGAGCGGCCCACTTGGTGTTGTTGGAGACGCTCCTTGAGATAGACTGGACCGGAGCCGTATAGGGTTTTAAAGGTCAAAACCAACACCTTGAATTCGGCTCGGCAAGCAACTGGTAGCCAGTGCAAATCCTTCAGCACTGGCGTGATGTGATCCCGCCGGCAGCTGCCTTTAACTAGGCGAGCCGCCGCGTTCTGTACCAGCTGTAGGTTCTGAACTGTCTTCAAGGGTAACCCCACGTAGAGCGCATTACAGTAGTCTAGGCGAGAGGAGAAATATAATAAATAAATAATATGGGAAAGGGAGGAAAGAATGCTGCTTCCTCCACTGTCTCTGCATCATGCATAATTTTATTAGCCAATATCATGTTCCCCCTTGCTTGCCTTTTTACTAAAGTAAGAAGCCCCAACCACTGTAGCCTTTCCTGGTAGAGGACTTGCTCCAGCCCCTGGATCATTTTGCTTGCCCTCTTTAGTACCTTTTCCAGCTCTCTACAAGATCCTTTTCAGGATAGGGCCAAATGTGGATGCCTGATGGGTTGGCATAAAGACAATACTGGGATTCTATCCCTTTTTGAAGTGTGTATTTTGCCTTTTTTTTTTTTTTTGCACCAGCAACGCACCAGGAGTACCCTGAAAAAAGAGGCACTAGTACCACCCATGACCACGTTCTAGGTTACCCCAGCTCCCTCCCTCCCTCCCCGCTGGCAGGTTTTAAGAAGTCCCTGTTGGCATTGCAAGCATCAGGGAGGAACAAAGGCGAGGATGGTGCCAAGCGGAGAGACACGCCCTGCCCCCAGGGGCTGGGGGCAAAGAGCTGACATCACTTTGCAGGCCTGGGAAAGAAGAGTCTTGCCAAGCGAGCGGATGAGGAGGAGACCAAAAGACTCCCCAGGGCAAAGTCCCTGGCAAAAGAAGGCAGACACATTTAGGACAGGTGGGAGAAGAGTTTGGGGAGCCAGCCCAACGCGTCCTCCCACTCTGAGCAGATCGAAAGCAGTTTCACCTTCCTTCAGGTTTTATAAAGATATAATTTCCCCAGGGATGTCTTCACTGGCCATTGCAGTGACCCACCTAAAAGCTGAGCTCCCGAGGTCAAAGCAAGGTGGCTCTCGGCTCTTGCGCAAGGGAATTAAGAGAATCTTTGCAGAAACTGAGAAGTCAGACGCTACCTCTTGCAAGACCTCAGCCCCTTCGCCCGTCGTGAGCTATGCAGGAAAAGGGTGGATCAGAGTTTACCGAATGGAGGGGAATAATAAAGAGAAGCAACCGCTGAGAGCGGGCAGGCTGTGACCTGTAAGAAGCGGGATATTACATGGTGTATGGGGAAGCCTTTGTGATGATGAACATTGGGGTTAGAGCTCACAGGGGCTTCATCCTGGAATCTGTTTTCAACAGCCGAGGCTGAGTGAAGCAAGAGCTCCCATGAGCATGAGCCAAGTTCCTTTCCTTCAGTAACTTTCCCAAGTAAAAACAGTCAGCTTCTGGAATTACGTAGATGAGAATGTGTCACCTACCCAGACAAGGAGCTGAAAGCAAAGCTCTGCACCCCTCGTGTTTGAAATTCATCTCTACCCAGCGCAAACGAAGCTGGAGCTTCCCCCGCCCGCTGCTGTTGCTTGGGTGCTTCCAGATGAGGCTTTCAATGTGCAATTGTGCTGCCCCAGTCACAGAATTTTACAGGGGACGCAGCAGATGTCCTCATCCTCTTGTAATGCTCCCGTGTTTTCCCACCACTCCTTTTGTCTTTTTGCTGCAAGGAAGGAGGACGGAATAGCTGCCCCCTGCCTTCCAATGGGTAGCCCTATGAGCCTCCATCTGGAAGCACCCTGGGAGCCTTCCCTAGCCTGGTGCTCTCCAGATGTGTTGGACGACAACTCCCAGCACCCCCAGCCAGTGCTTCTGGTTGGAGGATGCTGGGGGTCGTCATCCAACACATCTGGAGGAGACCCGGGAAGGGAAGGCTGAGTAGACAGGCGGGTGTGGGGAAGAGAACACTGCTCCGTTCACGGTTAATGAGTGGCTTGGTATTATTAGGACAGGAAGGGGTTGGGGTTGGGAGCGCTTTGCAGTGGCCTGCAGCTGCCATTTAATCGTGCAGGAGCCCTGCCTCCAAGCACCGGCATCATGCATGCGCCTTCGGCTTTCTGCTTAGCCCATAAAAAGCAACTCTGGATGGCAGCCAGTCGGGCTCTTTGCCTTGGTTTCCAGAACGGGTGTGTGGAGAGAGCGGCAGAGCAAAATTAACAGGATAGACACCCCATGGTGGTGAGTGTGCAAAGCCATCTCCAGTCGGTGAGGAAAATGAGCCAGGTGGATGGCCAGGGGTAGAGCCAGGGGAGAAAGGCCATGCTGCCCCCCCCCCAGGCAGAAACCGGAGCCTTCCTCAGCTTGGCTGGGTTTATGCTGGGACTGTTGGGTCATCACTTTGTCGTTTCCATGAGTTGATCCCTTTGACTGGGGCAACATTTTGCAGGTGTCGGAGAGAACCTTTGTGTCTGCCGGGGACATCAGTGCAACCAAAGAGGCCCCATTCCCCGGGTTATGTCTCTCAGCGCGAATCTGCCGGAAATGGGTGGCTGGTTTGATTTTGATGTGGTGGTTTATTCAAGGTATACCGCTGCCCATCCAAAAATACTCTCTAGACAGCTTGCAGATCTTGAAGACAAACAAAATAAAATGGTAAAAATGCAATGTGCAAACAGCAATTACAAACAGCAACTAACAATAAAAATGCAGCATGAAAGAACTTTCCTTCAAACAGAGATTGTATAAAACAATTAGCAGCTCAGATTGAAATCCAGATGAAGCGAGAGACCAAGGGCTATTTAAAGGGTCTGGATGAATAAAACGGTTTTCACTGGCACAATTATTTTTTTTTTTACCAGGCAGCAGGCAAGCTTCTCTGGGCAGGCCATTCCACAGGCAAGGCACAACAACCAGAAGGCCCTCTCCTTAGACTCCCCCGCCTCTCTTCATTTGGAGGGGGCACATGGTGGGCCCTCTGAAGGGGGTCTGGAGGTTCTGGGGGATGGCATGCAGAGGAGAAGGCAGTCCTCCAGGAGACCAGGGCCCATTTAGGGTTTTATAATGGATGGGTGCCCCATGCAGCTGGCGAAACACCAGCACAACATGACCGCAGTGCCCAGTTCAGGGCTTTCGCTCACCTTGCAGCCCTATTGCACACCAGCTGCGGTTTCCAGATTGTTTTTCGAGGCAGACAGACATACGTGCAACACATGGCAAGAGTTGGTGTCTGTGCGCGAATCTGCCGAAAATGGGTGGCTGGTTTGATTTTGATGTGGTGGTTTATTCAAGGTATACCGCTGCCCATCCAAAAATACTCTCTAGACAGCTTGCAGATCTTGAAGACAAGCAAAATAAAATGGTAAAAATGCAATGTGCAAACAGCAATTACAAACAGCAACTAACAATAAAAATGCAGCATGAAAGAACTTTCCTTCAAACAGAGATTGTATAAAACAATTAGCAGCTCAGATTGAAATCCAGATGAAGCGAGAGACCAAGGGCTATTTAAAGGGTCTGGATGAATAAAACGGTTTTCACTGGCACAATTTTTTTTTTTTTTACCAGGCAGCAGGCAAGCTTCTCTGGGCAGGCCATTCCACAGGCAAGGCACAACAACCAGAAGGCCCTCTCCTCAGACGCCCCCGCCTCTCTTCATTTGGAGGGGGCACATGGTGGGCCCTCTGAAGGGGGTCTGGAGGTTCTGGGGGACGGCATGCAGAGGAGAAGGCAGCCCTCCAGGAGACCAGGGCCCATTTAGGGTTTTATAATGGATGGGTGCCCAATGCAGCTGGCGAAACACCAGCACAACATGGTCGCAGTGCCCAGTTCAGGGCTTTCGCTCACCTTGCAGCCCTATTGCACACCAGCTGCGGTTTCCAGATTGTTTTTCGAGGCAGACAGACATACGTGCAACACATGGCAAGAGTTGGTGTCTGTGGAAGGTCCCAACCGTGGACCTTCATATTTTGCTGGCTGGGGCATGCTGGGAGTCGTAGGCCAAGAACATCTGGGGACCCAAGCTTGGAGAACACTGGCCTAGATGAAATGCAGGGCGCAAGGTGCGGGACGGTGAAGGTGGCCGCTGCCGTGCCTCGCGCCGTGCCCTGGATGCACGTAAGCCTCCGGGTTTGTAGGCCAAAAACATCTGGGGACCCAAGGTTGGAGGACACTGCTCTACACTCAGGGCATTGCACACCTGCCATCTTTCCAGTCTGTGTAATTTAAGTCTAGAGACTCTCGCCAAAAATGTGGTAGGCTGATGCAAACCGATATGCGGAATGTGGCCCCTTGAGCCAAATTCTGGCCTGGACACCAGTTAATAGCACACATGCCCTCGTTTCCCTGGGCCCTGAGTGAGGTTTCTGTTCCCATCTCTGTTTTTGTCTTGGCCTCTCCCGTTGCTAACAACCTTGAAAAAATTAAAGAAGAAGAGGGGAGACGGTTTCTTTCTCTGATCTTGATTACCTGACATTTATAAAAAGCAACACAACAATACTTCTACCCCTCCCGCTTAGCTATCTTAATATTTGTGTTTATTCATATCATATTCATAAATGTCAGCTAAAAAGCAGAGGGGGGAGGGAGGGGGGAGGCATTAAGATGGGTGGTGGTTCATCTTGCCAAGCTTCTAATGTGAAAGAGAAGATATATAGTTCTCCTGTTCTGTACACTCTGATCTAAGCATTTCTGCAAAGACTGCTTGCAGAGCATTAGCAGGTCAGATTTAACTTTCCTAATAAGGAAAGTAAATGAGGTCCTGCAAAGACCTCACTTTTATGAGGCAGCAGCTTAGGTTCTGCAAGATCCAAGAGCTAAGCTGATCTGAGCAGCATGCAAAGCGCTTCCCAATGCAGCACACCTCCTTTGTCTTCTGGTTGGCTTCTGATGGAATTGAGCCATCTTGCAAAGTGTTTTGTTTTGGCCCGGGAAGCTCAGCACTTCCACAACCCAATGGAAAATCCAAAATGGCAACCCTAACCCACTGGTTATCATGGAGCAAAACGCAGTGGGGAGTTCTCCTGCACAAGCCCCGTTGAAATGAACAGAAGACACACAACAAATTAGACTTGCACAGGAGAACTTCCCCGTGAATTAAGCCCCTGGTGGGTCAGATCTGTTTGTCTATCTGCCTTCTTCCACCCTGCTGCCTTTTGTGGTTCCACCCAAAGCCCCTGTCTCTTATTGCCCCTTGAAGAGTTATCTCTTGAAAGAAACCCCAGTCTCTTAAGCCTGCAACAACTGGGATTGTTGAAGAGTTATCTCTTGAAAGAAACCCCAGTCTCTTAAGCCTGCAACAACTTAGAAAAGAAATGCCTTTTTCTAAGTCCCAAAGGCTGGAGTTTGCAACTGGCATCCACACGCCCATCAATGCTCACAAAATCCCACCCATTTCCAAAAGGGTCTGAGAACAACCCTCCAGCAACAATGCCAAGCCACTGCTGGCTGCTGAATGTTTGAAGTCACGGTTACTGGGGGAACAAGGCTGGGCCCCTCGATCCCATTCAAAGTCCTGGGAGTAGGGAACAGACCAAGCTCTGAACCCACATTTGTTTGATGGAGAAAACCGTTGCTGTCTTCTCTGTGGCTGCATGAACGGACAGGTCCTGCTTGGGCAGAGGCCCTCTCCAGAAGAGCGAGGACATGCCATGTCTGAGCACTGGCCGGAATCATAAACAATTATCCAAGTAGCCCTCTTGACCAGGGATGGGCCCAACTGTCTGCTCCCTGGTAAATCACCACCACTCTTTTGACCTTTTGGGGACACCTTGCGAAGGTTTCTGTTAGTGTGAGTGGCTGGTATTGTTGTCATCCTTCGGGACTCGGCTGCCTCCCTGGCGTCTAGAAGAACCTGGTGCCCTCCAGAGATGTTGGACTATAACTCCCATTAGGTTGGGGAAGGCTGCCTGACCTGGACAAGGCAAGGCACAAGCCCGGATCTATTCTCCAGCATTCCGTCACATTCTGGTGTGACCAAGGAATACAACGTGGGGCGGGGCTATGCAGATTAAGGGGTGGGGCTATGCATAAGAGTGGGCTGGGCTCTAAGCGGCTGAGGTTACCAAGGGCAGGAGGGGGCAAGTTTAGTGCCCCCCCCCGCCCTACACCCCAGTGGTGCTCGCCTTTGCTTTCTCCCATATAGGTGAGCAGCTGTGGTGCAATCCTAGAGAAGAAAGCGAAACATGGGGACCACACAGGGGTGAGGGCACCTGCCAATGGGGGCCCATCACTCATTTACAGAGTCCCACAAGAAGCTCCCCACCACCACCCATGCAAGACCAGAAATGCACAAATTTGCATATGCTAATTTGCATGTGCCCTAAAGTCTCTCTCTCTCTCTCTTTCTCTCTCTGTGCTTTTAAAGGACCCTGTCTCCTAAGGACAGCCCTATCCATAAAAAGGGATGTTTGGGCAGTGGAGAGGAGGGCATTTGATTTGGGGGGGGGGGACTCAGGCAGAAAGATTCGGGGGGGGGCAGCAGCAGGTGAAGCACATGTGGGCTAATCCAAGGGATCCGATGCAACAGAGATCCTCAGAGCCCCTTATTTCAGCAAGTGCCCCTGGACAGCAATGACCTCCCAGAGATTTGGGGCTCCAGCCCTACTGGGCCACCCCCTAACACCACCTCTGCATTTCACTAGAACAGAAACAGTTGCAGTGGAAGAGCGAATCGTCCTTGGAGCTGCAAGCAGCCACTATATCCAGACATGCTCATTTCATCTATGCGCCAACGGCTCATGTTTCCACACCTGTTTCTCTCTGGCCAAATAATTTTTGACTGCACAGAGAGCTCCCCGCCTCTTCCCAAAACACACATTGCAAAATTCGCAGCCGCATCACTGCCACCGGCAGCCACGGAGGGGCGCTTGGAAGCAGCCTGGAGGAAATCTCCTGCCATCCAGTTCCCCAGGAAGGCAGGCAAGCTCTCTTAATTGGTGGCTTCCCCCAGCAAAGCCACAAGGGAAAAACAATTAAGGACATTTCCTCTCTGTGAAGCAGCACGGCTGCCCTATCCAAATTAAGCATTATCGCTTTGCATGGATAAAATAATCTACATATTTGCACTTAGTGCGCCTGGCAGGAAGAGCAGGTCTCTGCGGGCTCGTGGTGTCTGAGCGGCGCTCCACGAGGATGAGGCTGGGCGAAGGGCCGGCCCCGCCATGCAAGCAGCCCACGCTTGCTGGCATGATCTGGCATGATCTGGCATGATCTGCAGAGGCCAGAGCAGTGCCCGATCCAACGCCAGCCTTACCCAGCCTGGTGCCCGAGTCCACATGTGCTGGATAGGATTACAACTCCCATGATTCCCAGCCATATGGCCATGCTGGCTGGGAATTATGGGTGTTGTAGTCCAGCACATGTGGAGGGCACCAGGTCCGCAAAGGCTGCTCTGCGCCATTGAAACGGATCCTGCTGGGTGGGGTGGGGTGGGGGGCTCTTCTCCAAGCCTGACCAAAGCCAGGCAGTTGATTGCGAGAGGAGCACATAAACATGCCTTAAATTACTTAATAATATGGCATTTAAAAAGCGCAAAAGCTCCTTGACCAAAATATTCTAAAGATGTAGATTAAATGGGTTAATTATTAACCCATTACCTGGCAGTGCAGTGCTAACAAATCTCATGTTGGTTGACAGCCCTACCTAAATAATTTTTAAAAAACCAACTGGTTCTAGAGCTGAACTCTAGATCTCTCTAGGGTAGTGATCCCCCAGTGTTTCTGAAATAATACAATAATAATGCTGAAATAAAATAATACGGTTTCCTCTGATAGTTGCCAGAATGTTTTGGAATTCAAATAAAACCCCTTTAGCCCATGTTGCAGGCTTTTAATTATCACCGTAATTATCACCGTTGGAATCTAAATAGCCTATGATCATAGGAAGCGGCGATGTGCCAACCCTCCCCAACCTGGGCCCCTCCAGATGTGTTGGACTACAACTCCCAACATTCCCAACCAGCATGGCCATGGGAGGGCCCCAGGCTGGGGAAGGGTGCGTTACGCTGTGCCAGAACGTTGCTTCATCTAGCCCAGTGTGGTCTCCTTTTACTGGGAGCTGCTCTCTGGGGAAGACCCCTTTTCATTGGGGATGGCAGGACCTGAACCCAAGGCCTGGCACCCAAGTAAGTCAGAGCAAATGAGTGGTTAGTCCTGGATGGGGTTTGGTGAAGGAAAGACCCTCTGTACAGGCTCAGAGGCATTCTATTCTGTATTAGTACTCCGCATGACACACGCAGGGGTGACTCCTGCTGCTGACAAAGAGGTTCCGAGGCCGTGCCTTTGCTCACAGGAACTCGAGCGCAGCGGGATCACCACAAGGTGAGCGCAGGCGTTTCCAGGCCAAATGTGGACTCCCAGCCCCACTTCGTCCCAGGACAGCGCCCGCCTTGCTCTGCTGCTGCGGCAAGAGGAGGCCGATGCCTTTGGGGAGCCAGCGGCGGCTGATTTATGGAGCGCTGCCTGCTCTGGGCAGCTGCTTCGGGCAGCTCTGAAAGGTCAAGACAGTGGGGGGGGGCTCGCCTGCTCAGGGCACCGCTGCACAGGGCGGAGCTGCCTCTTGGCCTTCTGGCCACCCCGCATGTTTTACACCAAAGAGCTGCCCCTCCTGACGACTGCAAGGTGCCCACGGCCCGTGGCACCATAAAGAGCCATGGAGCAGGCCTGAACGGCCCGACCTCGTCTGATCGCAGAAGCTAAGCAGGGTCGGGCCTGGTTAGTACTTGGGTGGGTGCCCGGCTTGGAACGCCAGGTGCTGCGGCCGGGGAGGGGCCACAGCTCAGGGTGAGAGAGCACCTGCTTGGCATGCAGGAGGGCCCGGGTTCGATCCCCGGCCTCTCCAGGTAGGGCTTGGGAAGAATCCTGCCTGAAACCCTGGAGAGCTGCTGCCGGTCAGTGTCGACAGACGGACCCAGGGTCTGACTCAGTCTCAGGCAGCTTCCTAGGCTTCTTATGTTCCTAGCAGGGGACGGACAGGTCCAACTTGCGACGGGCACAACCCAGCAGGCAGCTCTTCTGTGCAAGCACCTCATGCTCCGGCTGCTCCTGTCTGTCGCCAGCGCCGGCTCCCTCCAGGTTTCTGAGGGCCCCGGGGCAAGGCCCCCTCCCCTCCCTCCACGGGCCCCTCCCTCAGTGAGTCCGCCTTCTCTCCGCCCCCACGGTCACCCGCTGCTCTGGCGGCTCCTCCTCTTCCCCTTGCTTGCTTGGCCGGCAGGGCGCCAGGGAGCAAGCAGGCCGCGGGATCTCCTGCTCCTCCTTCTCGCCACCGCCGTTGTCTGGGCCAGAGCGAGGGGCAGGTGAACAAGCAGGTGGCAACGGGGAAGAGGAGGAGCGAGTCCAAGGGGCTCTCGTCAGTGGGCCCGGGCCCTCGACCGTTGCCCGACCATGCCGACCCGTGACGCCGACTTTGCCTGTTGTTCTTTGCCTTTGGAAATGCCTTTTTATAAAACATTGGTCGTGTCTGCTGTCAGGGTGGCGTCTTCGAGGCTTCTCCATGGCGCCTCTCCGGTCACCGAGTAGCGGGAGGGATGCCTCTTGTCTCTCGCACGCACGCAGACGTGAAGGCCCCACGCACGCGGTGGTAAACGGCCTGCCGTTTCATGCGCTGCAGCTGCCGGGGTATATTTTGAACTGCCGCTAACATTATGTTTCTCAAAGTGTCTTTTTACCCATCAACCCTCTCTTGGCTTTCAAGCCAGCACGGAGCGCACAAATGCCGCATACGGCCGGCCGGCGGAGCAGGCCCTTCTGCAAGGTGAAAGAGCGGTGGGGGAACGGGGCGGGGCAGCGTGGGCAGGAGGCCGCAGCTTGGGAACGGAGGCGTTACAAGTGCGCCCCTGTTTCCACTTGCGCAACATTGGCAGAGAGGGCACGCATCCCTGCTCAAGGGAACCAGAGTCTCCGGAGCAGCCTCTCCCACAGGCCGCGCGGCTGAGGACAGGAGCACGTTTAAAAAAGAATGTTCCTCTGAACATGTGCAGAAGGCTTTTCCTCCTCTCCAAGCAACACACAGACGGGACGAAGGGGCGTGATTCCTGGGGCCAGGGCTGAGCTCTGCCATCTCTCTATAGTCCAGTGTTCTCCAACCTTGGGTCCCCAGATGTTTTTGGCCTACAACTCCCAGCATGCTGGGAGTTGTAGGCCAAAAACATCTGGGGACCCAAGGTTGGAGAACACTGCTCTAGTCTTTTCCAGCTGGGTGGGGCACCTCCCCGCTCTGACTGAGCATGAGAGTGGGGCAGGACAGGGGCTGGCAGGAAGGCATCCCACGGGGCCAGCCTGTGATTAAGCTACAGGAACGGCATTAGTTACTGATTCATCTCCGGGGGGGGGGGGGCTTAGCTAATTAACTGCCTTTTCCTCCCTCCCTGCCTCTCTCGCCCCACAAATATAGGTCACCTCCAGATTCCTCATTCCTGCAAATGGACCGATGATGAGCCAGTGGTAGACCTGTGTTGCTTGTAAGTTAGTGGCTGCTTTCAATGCAGGGCTGAATTTCTAAAGAGACACGTCCTGGGGCTCAAACCGGCCTGCAACACCACCTGTCCCGGAGCTCCTCTCCCTAACCCAGGTATGTGGGTGGAGGCTGGTGCAGTTAGCAGTGAGGAGAGGACACCGTGCAGATGCTGCGGTCATGCAGTGCTATAGAGCATGCGCAGAGTGCCTTTCTCTTCCTTCCTTCGTAAGCGCAGCACCCACCCAGACACAATGCATGTGGGAAAAGGAACCTGGGACTGGGATTTGAAGCAGAGGGCCGGGCGTGACGCTAAGCCAGGCCCCTGTCTAAATGCTGTGCGGGCGGCTCAGCCCCGGAATCTGTTCTCAGTGCCTAGGCTCAGCAGATGAAACAAGGAGATAATGCCTGAGCCCGTGCAAAGTGCATCTCCCTTTCCCACTGTGTAACCAAAGCCTGTCCCCAGGCACCTGACATGAAGGACCAAGGCTGGCCTTGGAGAAGTGAACCACGCCTGGAAGCAAGGTGCCAGCCAGCTCCTTCGAGAAGGGTTTGGGGGGCTGGGGGTATCCACCCTCTTTCCTCCGCACTGCCTGCACATACAGAGAGGGCCTCTTCTTGCCCAGTGGTATGGCCTCATAGACTATGACCAGTGCTTTTTTTCTGGAGAAAAAGGTACCGGAACTCTTGGATTACATTTCCTCGGGAGTAGATGGCGATTAAATTGTAATGCAATTAATAGAAGAAAAGGTGCTGGAACTCAGTTCCGGTGAGTTCCACCAGAAAAAAAGCCCTGACTATGACTATTCGCAAACCCAGATCCCATAATCTCTTCCCACAGGTGCGAGGAGGAGGAACCCTTCAACAGGTGCTGCTGCTTCCCTCCACACGGCACCTGCAGAGTGGCAGCAAACCCATAAGCCTGAGAATGCCACGGGAGGGAGGAAGCATGTGCAGCAATCTGTGCATGTGCGCGCGCATGTGGATCAGCCGATCAATGACGACAGAAACTCAGACAGCTGCTGCTGTGGGCACAAGAGTGCGGAGCGGGGAGGCCCTGCAAAAGTCGGCGTCGCCTCCAGGATCTGGAGATGCACCACCGTAGCAACTTGCTTGCCTTCTACGGTGCTTGAGAAGGAAAATGCAATCGGCGGCAACACACGCGCACACCCTGGCACCCTCCCACACACAAGACTGATTCACATGGAGCACAATCCGCCAGGTAGTTCGGCTCCAAAAGCCTCGTTGAAATGAATGGGAAACCAAACGATGCGCCGCTTTCTCGTCATGGATATGGAGAAAGGGATGATACTTCGGGGCCGGTGGTGCTGGCACGTAGGGCTCCGAGAGACCCAGCCATCGCACTTTCAGCCAAAGTGGCCTCCATCCGCAGAGGCAGGCTAGCGCAGAGCAGCAGTTGCCATGGAGCAACCGTGGGAGAGGGCCCGGTCGCCTTTGCGCTGTGCTTGCAGACTCCTCAGAAGCAGCTGGTCGGCCGTGGTGGGAAAGAGGGTGTTGGGCTCGTTGAGCCCCCTTCGGCCCAATCCAGCAGGGCTGGTCTTATGCCCTCATTCAGAGAGGGAGCCATTTCAGATGGCCCTTCTGCAGCCCAAATGGGCTTGCTACCCGCAGACAGGTCAACACGGTGGTTCACCGGGGGGAAGCAGACTGATGGCCCGTGTGCTTTTGCCTGTACATTGTTGGAAGCACAGACCTTTTGCCAGAAGGCCATCTGCTCACTCTCATTTGTTTGTTTATTAATGTACCCGAAGCATTTTTACCGCCATGCTTCCGCTGATTCTGAAAAAGGCTCCCAAAGTGGCTTACAATTGAATCAGGAATAAGATGCTCCCTGCCACCAGGCTTACAGTCTAAAAGACACAACACAAAAGGAAAGGTGCTGGAGCGGAAGGAGGAAAAAAAAATAAACAAACTCAGATGTAAGTTCTTGGTTTTAAAGTCCTTATAACGATCGACCAGCTAGAATACAAGAGCAGATCAAGGAGAGAAGGCAGCCATGCCCGGAGACGAGGGTTGGCTCTTCAAACGCCCAGCGTGCCAGTACGGTCCGGGACCATCCGAAGAGGGTGGGAGCGAGGCATTTCGCAACAGCCTCGTGTCCACAGTCCGCTCTGGGGCTGACACACCTCATTCTCCAACCTTCTCCCTTCTGTCAGATTCACAATACTTGAACCTGGCAGAAGAGAGGGGCGGGATTTGTGCCACTGATCTGAGAATCCTGGCTTCTTCAGGGAGCTGATACAGAAAGGGGTGACCAGCCCCCTGGGCAGGGGGTTCTGGACCCTTCTTTCCCCCTTGCTCCTTTTGGTGTGAAACCCGAGACAGGATCTGCAGCTGGAGAGTTCTCTAAAAATAAGCCGTGCCCAGCCCGGCCACCTCCATTTGCCGGCCAGTTTCCTCACTCCGCCAGGATAGAATTCCCATGAGTGAGCTCTATCTCTGGGGAGGTCACATAGCAGGGTGGGAGCAGGGAAGGCACCCGGTTTCCACCCCTTATGAAGTGCTCGGGGTCCCCGCCCAACGGCCTGGTCTTCTGGGTGGGATCCTATGACAACCTGTGCCCCCCCCCCCCGCTGCAGTGCAAGCAATGGGACTAGAAGAACCAGATCTGGCAGGGTGCTTCAGTGGAACTGCAAGAGGTAATGGAGTACGTAACTGGGGAAAAGGGACACCTGCCTGGAACCCCGTTTGGATTTTTGCCGGATAAGGTAGACTTGCTGGGGTGCTTTGCCCTGGCCATGCAGAGGGGTCTGGCCAACCTCCCACCACCAGCAGCAGCGGGCACACAATTCACCTCTACCTGAGTGGCCAAAAAGTCTGACTAGCCATCAATCGTGCACCCCCCCCTGCCACCCACCACATAAACAGCCCGGGGTCCAGCTTTCTGCCACCTCAGCCGCCAAAATGCAATTACGCAGACAAGGCATCAAAACTCATCTGATCTGCCAGGAAGGTCTTGTTCCAAGCAGGGCACACACTCAGCCAGGAGATGTCTTTCAGCACCAACATTCAAACCCTGGAAAATGTGAAGGAATGACGAGAGAGGTTGCTCCTCCTGAGCATGTGCTGAGTGCCCACATTCCTCTGGGATTCTGGAAACTTGCACCCACCCCGCTCTCCCAGGCCTGCAACCCCTTGTTCTCTCCCCCAAGTCCCGCTCACCCAAGGATTTGGTAAACCACTGGACTGTGCTGCCTACTGGCAGCTGGGGATACCTGGTCAAGGACCAAGCAAGCTGCAGCACAGGGGTGGGGTGGGGTGGGGTGGGTGGAGGTGTGTGTGACTCTCAGAGGGGCAGGTGGCACAGATGAAGCGGCTAATGGGCCACGGCTCAGTCAGTGGCGGAGTCCCTGCATGCCAGGTTCAATCCTTGGCAGCTTCTCCAGGGAGGACTTGAAAAGATTCCCCCCTCCAGAGAGAGCCGCTGCCAGTCAGTGTCAACAATACTAGCCTAGATAGGCCAATAGGTGACTCATCCTGGGGCAACTTCCTACATTCCTAATCGGCAAGGAGGTCTCCCCCACCCCCCACCCCTATTTTAAAAGAGCAGTAGATTTTGCACTTGCTTCAGCCAAACGGTTTCAACTTTCTCTTGGTCTTCATCCATAGCTTGGGCTACTAAAGAACATCGTCCGCCCCGCCCCGTCAGCAAAAAGACTTGAGGCCAGACTCTGGAGGAGTGAGGAAGGAAATTCCCGAGTGGGATAGTGCCTGGAATCATCATATACACAGAGGCACAGGGGGGAGGCGGGAGGACACAGCCAGGATGGCAGCTCCCGGCCTGCATTCCCTGTTTGGGCATGTACATCTGCCTGTGCTTACACAGAGGCGCTCCGTCCGTCCGTCCGTCCGTCTTTGGATGTGACCTGGCACCAAAACCAGTCCCAGCACCAGGACCGGTGCAAGGCAGTTTGGTGCCCTAGGCAAGATCAGATATTTAGCGCCCCCCTTCCCACTTGAGAGCGCTGTATTTTTTTCCAAGGCGTTTCTGGCGCCCTCTTTAGCCCTGCACCCTAGGCAGCTGCCTAGTTGGCCTAATGGTAGCACCGGCCCTGCCCAGCACGGCTGCCTGCAAAGGAGGACCTGCTCTGTTTCCTCTCTCCATCTGTTCAGGCTGCACAGGGCGGCCGGGTTTCAATGGCTACGGCTGCCCCAAGCCCTTTGGTGCCCCTGAGGAAGAAAATCCAGAGGCAAACCTCCCAAAATGTCACAAGTGAAAACAGGGCCGGTGCTACCATGATTAGGCGAACTAGAGCGCCAGGCTAAATGGGGCACCAGAAACGTGGGGGAAGGGGAGGCGAAAGAAGCGCGCCCCTCCCTCTCTCTGCTCCACCTCAGGGCTCCGTCTCCAATCTGGCGCCTGAAGCTTCAGGCAGGCTCCTCCTCACAACCAGCATCAAAAGAGGCAGAGAAGGCGACAGGCTGGAGGAGGCGGAGGCGGGCAGGGGCCAATGATGGGAGGCTGGTGGGCGCTGGGAAGGATGCACCTGCAAACACCTCCTTCGCCCTCCCTCTCAACGTCCCCTGAAAACAGTTATTTCCAGCAACCAGGGAGGGAAGAAAAGGTATTTTAAGCTAGCTGAGGCTCCAATGTTTTATTTACCATGCTGTTTCTGTGTTTTGGTTTTAAATGCTTTTAGGATGCAATCCTACGTGTGTTTGGAGGGGGGGGGGAAGTCCTACAACTCCCAGCATTCCCCAGCCAGCCATGCGCAATCCTATGCCCGTTGAGGCAGAAAAAAGCCTCAAAAGGCAGAAATATTGCAACAAAGTGATAGAGAGAGGAGGGGAAGCAGCAAGTTTCGTAAAGCCCCTCCTAAATTTGAACCAGATGATCCACAGGCTCTCTCTTTGCTATGTTTCTACTACATGCATCCCCCCCCCGCAACCCAGAAGATGTATGAGTCAAACCGGTGTCTCTGCACCTCCACCCTGTGAGGTAGGACAAGCTGCAAGTCACCCTTTTGTCTCTATTCCTCACAGGTAGCACCACCACATCTCTCTCACATCCTTTTTTCATATCCCTTGTGCTGCCCGCAGGAGGAGACAGGCTTTTACATATATATGGAGTAGGAGAAGGCCCTTGGGAGTTCCTGGCATAGCTGGGCTGATGTTGCCTCTTTGCTTTCCTCGTGAACACAAAGGAAAAGTCTCAAAGTCCACAAAGTTTTTTTATGGGGCTCGGCAGTTCCCAGGGAGGGAAATTTATTTCATAATGGGCATAGGGCTGGAGGGAGGGCTCAAGGGCACCAAACTGCCTTGCACCGGCCCTGAGTGAAAATTGGAGACCAGCTTGGCCCCACACATCAGCTGAAGAGGGAGCAGCTGCAGGGAGCTCGCTTCACCCCTCCCTGCAGGAAGGAACACACAGCTCCAACTGACAGCTTCATCCAAGGGCCAGAGAACCAAGGGCCACTGGGAGGCTGCACCCCCTTCCTCCCAAGATAAACATCACGGCAAGGGGAGACCAACCTAGCTCCCCACACATTGGCTAAAGAAGGAACAGCTGCAGGGAGCTTGTTTCGCCCTCCCCTGCCAGGAAAAACCCAAAACAAACATCTATAAGAACCTTGTCACTAGGAACTGGTGCCTGAGTTTTGCTATCTTCCTCCTCCTTCCCAATTCCTTTTCCTTTTGTGTTGTGTCTTTTCGATTGTAAGTAGGGACACCAAGAGAGTATGCAAATGCCCCCCCCCCACAGCCAATTAACATGCCCAGCAGGACAGTCTCTGGGCAAGCCTCATGGAAATGATTGGGAGCTACGAGAGCATGTGCAGGAGAATGTCCCACTGGATTTTCACATGTAGATCAGACCTGCCCGTCTTCCAGACGGGCACCTTTGGCAGCACCCCAAATTTTCCTGCCTGAGGCTGCTGCCTTGATAACCCCCCCCCCCAGATCTGCAGCACCGTGTCTCATCTGCAACAGCCCCACATCCTCCCCTTCCCTGCAGGCCTCAAGGTCAATCACGCAGGCCGTTCTTGGCCCGGATGGCGATCAGGCCAAGTTGGGGTGTGGAGCCGGGTGGTAGATCAAATTCTCATAAATCACCGTTGAGAGGCAGCTGCGGTGGGCCTCTGCTTCCCCTCCCCCTCTTGCCAGCCCTTTATACAGGGGCTGGGGATGGCGAAACCCGATCCTGCGGCTGTTGGGGGCACTCTGTCAGGCCTCAGACGCAGAGGGGCTGGTGGGGCAGCTTTGGTTTCAGGCCAGCTGGGAATGGCTGCCTATAAAAAGCTCTGAGTTTCCAAGCGGGGGGGCTGGGGGCGCAAAGAGGATGACCCCGTGTGCCTGGCCCTCCAGGGCTTTCTTCTCTCTCCTCAACTGCCCAATATCTGGGGACGTGTTTGGTCTCGGAGGGCCCAGATGCAAAAGAGGGCTGGACATCAGTGGCTTTGTATGGACCACCTTTGGCACAACTCCTCAATCCCAATCTCCTGCTGCTGCGGCCTTCCCCAAGCAGGTGCCATCCAGATGTGTGTTGGACTGCAGCTCCCACCATGCTGGCTGGGAATGATGGGAGTTGTAGCGCAACACATCTGGAGGGTGCCAGCCTGGGGGGAGGCTGTCCTTCTGTAAGCAAACTGAATTACGTGTAACTGAAACAAACGCATGCGCCTCCCTCCCGCTGCTGCCCGCGTCTCTCCCGCTGTGCTCCATGGTCTCCCCTGAGGCCGGCGTCAGCACTTGGCACTCTTGGGCAGTGCCCTGGAAGGGCCCTCCGCTGCCACTTGCCCTGGGCGGCCGGCTCCGGCAGCCACCTGCTGTTTCATCTCCGACTACGGCCCCGCGGTGCAACGGTTGCGGGCTGTAGCAGGCAACAGGCCTTTCGCAGTGTCGCCGCCGCCGCCGGGCGCTTCCCGCCTCTACCACCAAGCAAGCTCACGCACGGGGGAGGGGCCCCAGGGCCAGTGCTACCATTAGGCCAACTAGGCGGCTGCCTAGGGCGCTGGGCTAAAGGGGGCGCCAGGAGCATAGGGCTGGAGGGAGGGAGGGCTCAAGTGGGAAGGGGGTGGCGCTAAATATCTGATCTTGCCTAGGGCACCAAACTGCCTTGCACCGGTCCTGGTTGGAGCTGTGTGTTCCTTCCTGCAGGGAGGGGTGAAGCGAGCTCCCTGCAGCTGCTCCCTCTTCCGCTGATGTGTGGGGCCAAGCTGGTCTCCAATTTTCACTCAGGGCCGGTGCAAGGCAGTTTGGTGCCCTTGAGCCCTCCCTCCAGCCCTATGCCCATCATGAAATAAATTTCCCTCCCTGGGAACTGGGAAATTTCCAGCCCCATAGAAAAACTTTGTGGACTTTGAGACTTTTCCTTTGTGTTCACGCGGAAAGCAAAGAGGCAACATCAGCCCAGCTATGCCAGGAACTCCCAAGGGCCTTCTCCTACTCCATATATAAGTAAAAGCCTGTCTCCTCCTCCGTGCAGGATGCCTCTGAAGCAAGCCCCACAGAGTTCTGTGGGGCTTGCTCCCCAGCACGGAAGTTGTAAAGCACGGGTGCGGGACCTCTTTCAGCCCGAGGGCCAGATTCCCTCTTGGGGAAGCTCCTGGGGGCCGCATTCCAGCGGTGGGCAGGGCCAAAGGCACATTTCCCCTTAAGGCTCTTGCTGCCAGTAAGTCGGGTGCGAGGCATTTCAACCTTTCAGAAGGGGGGGGGGAATTGCACAAAAGCTGGAGACCACAAACCCTGGAGGGCTGGATTGGGACCCCATGCGGGCTGGGTTTGGTCCATGGGCCTGCGGTTTAAGAGCCTTGTCTTACAGGACACATCAGAGGTGGGAAAGGAGCAGAGAAGAGGGCAACTGAAATGATTGTGGGGTGGAGATCTTTCCCTACAAGGAAAGGCCACATAGAATCATAGAAAAGTAGAGTTGGAAGGGGCCTACAAGGCCATCGAGTCCAACCCCCTGCTCAATGCAGGAATCCAGGTCAAAGCATCCCCGACAGATGGCCGTCCAGCCGCACCTTGAATGCCTCCGGAGTGGGAGAGCCCACCACCTCCCTAGGAAGTTGGTTCCGTTGTCTTATTGCTCTGACAGTCAGGAATTTTTTCCTGATGTTTAGGCGGAATCTGGCTTCCTGTAACTGGAGCCCATTATTCTGTGTCCTGCAAACTGGGATGATTGAGAAGAGACCCTGGCCTTCCTCTGTGTGACAACCCTTCAAGTACTGGAAGAGTGAGATCAGATATCTCCCCTCATGGATTGGGACTTTTTAATGAGACCGTTAAAGGAAAATGCATTTCTCCTTCTCTCCTAATATGAACATTCAGGGGCCGTTTGATGACACCGATGTGCAGTGGAATCAGGATGGACAAGAGGCCGTCCTCCTTCACACGCTGCCGAATCAAGGGATGGACGTCTCTGCCACAAGAAAGATGTCTCTGAAGTCCACTGCTTTGGAAGCTTTAAAAGCGGTTTAGACAAATTCCTGGAGGATGATAGATCTATCAGTGGCTCACAGTCACAATGGCAACTGTGAAAAACACCCCTGTCCAAAGGCCGTGTCTCTGCATGCCAGTTGCTGGGGGGGGCAAGAGCAGGAGAGGGCCGAGGCCTCTCTGTCCTGCTTGTGGCTGGACCCACTGTGGGCTCACCTAGCCGGGCTGCTCTTCTTAGGGCCTTAAGCCCTCCCAAGGCTTGGACGTGACAATACTGATTTGTGGGTGCAAGAATGTCTTCACCAGAAGGAGAAGGGTTTGGTCTGAGTCTGGCGCAAGCAGGGAGCCGGTGACCTGGTTCGCACGACACGACAACCCCAGCACGGCTTTTGCGGGGTGCCTTATTTTTCATGAACAAGCCAGCCACCCTGAGAACCCCATGGGCTTTGTTGATACCCATGGTGGCTTGTTGTCGTGTCATCTGGACCCAGCAGAGCAATTTTATTGGGGGTGGCTGGGAACCACTAGAGAGCCACCTGGCCGATGAGGCAAAAAACCCTGCCACTCCTCGTGATCTCGCTTGTACCACCACCAGCCTCATCCCTTCTCAGTGCCCTCCGCCCCTAAAAATCGCAAATATTGAGATGTGACAGCTAGCAACTGATGGAGGCCACAAACAGGAAGGGGAACCGGGAGACGGAAGCTGCTCAGGGCAAGGTGCTTTGCCGGCGCTTGCTCTTACTTTAGTGTAAAGTGAAGCAGCTTTTTAAAAGGCAAGCCCCGAAGTGGAGGATGAGTGTTCTCCAACCTTGGGTCCCCAGATGTTTTTGGCTACGCTGGCTGGGGCATGCTGGGAGTTGTAGGCCAAAAACATCTGGGGACCCAAGGTTGGAGAACACTGGTAGGACATTGACAAGAGAGGGAGATCAGGACGCAGGGCTAAATATCGGAGAGCTGGTCTTGCACTATTGCGCAACAGCGAAATTCCCCGGGAGAAAAAGCGGCTGGGGGATGTGTTGCTGCATTCATAAGGGCTGTGAAAATTAATTCCATTTGGTGATCTGATGTGTGTGGAGGTAGCCGGCAACCCCAGCGGACCAACTGCAGAAAGGGTGCTGAGGAAAGGACCAAGGCAACAAGGGGTTCTGCCGCAAAGGCGCCCGGGATATGTGCCGGGGCTGGTGGTTGGACTGAATCATAGAATCATAGAAAAGTAGAGTTGGAAGGGGCCTACAAGGCCATCGAGTCCAACCCCCTGCTCAATGCAGGAATCTAGGTCAAAGCATCTCTGACAGATGTCTGTCCAGCCGCACCTTGAATGCCTCCAGACTGGGAGAGCCCACCACCTCCCTAGGTAGTTGATTCCATTGTCTTATTGCTCTGACAGTCAGGAAATTTTTCCTGATGTTTCATCATCAGGCGATCACTCGTGACCGAGTAAGATTGTCTTCCGGGATAAAAGGAGGAAATTCTAAAGAAGATTGTGTAGACTCTAGCGATGGGTCCGTAAGTGACTGTGGAGGCCAATTCTAGATCCACACAGCTTCCCACAGTGAGGACACAGGTTACCAGATAGAAGATGGTCCTGTAAAGGATTCATTTGACGTGCTTTTCGCTTAGCACGTTTCTCCCTTTCACCTTGCACTCGGGCTTCTTCAAAGTCCATGGAACCTTTGTGAAAGGCCAACCTCCATTTAGATCGTTCATGGGCCAGAGCTTCCCAGTTTTCGATGTTTATATTGCATTTTTTTAGATTAGCCTTATGAACATCTTTAAACCTCTTATATTGACCACCGATATTCCGCTTTCCATTCTTGAGTTGGGAGTAAAGTAACTGCTTTGGGAGACGGCAGTCAGGCATTCGAACAACATGACCGGTCCACTGAAGTTGGCGTTGAAGGATCATTTTTTCAATGCTAGTAGTCTTTGCTTCTTCCAGTACACTGACATTTGTTCGTCTATCTTCCCAAGTAATTCGCAGGATTTTCCGGAGGCAACGTTGATGAAACCTTTCAAGGAGGTGGAAGTGACGTTTATAGATAGTCCATGTTTCGCAGGCATACAATAAAGTTGGTAATACAATGGCTTCATAAACCAGTGTTTTGGTCTTCTTACAAATATCCCGATCCTCGAACACTCTATGTTTCATTCGAGAAAATGCAGCACTTGCGGAGCTCAAACGATGCTGGATTTCACTGTCGATGTTAGCTGTAACAGAAAGATAGCTGCCAAGATAGAGAAAATGATCGACATTTTCCAGTATTGTCCCGCCAAGCTGGATAGATGGCATCACCAAAGGGTTAGCTTGCACTTGCTGATGAAGCACTTTGGTCTTTTTGATGTTAAGTGAGAGACCAAGTTTTTCGTATGCTTCTGCAAAAGCATTTAGGATAGTTTGGAGATCATCCTCTGAATGTGCGGAGACCACATTATCATCAGCATACTGAAGTTCCACAACGGAGGAACACAACGGATGTTTAGGTGGAATCTAGGTTCCTGTAACTTGAGCCCATTATTCCGTGTCCTGCAAACTGGGATGACCGAGAAGAGATCTTTGCCCTCCTCTGTGTGACATCCCTTCAAATACTGGAAGAATACTGAGCAGGAAGGAGTGCGGGAACAACCTATGGCAAGCACGAACGTCTGTCGGGGTGGTGGTGGTGGTGGTGGTGGTACCGTGGGTTGTTCAGCGAACAACCAATCCATGGCGGCGTATTCGCAGGGTGGCTTAGTGTGAAGGCGCCCACCCAGTGAGTCGTGGGTGCAATGCTCAGCCCCAAGTGCCGAGGACAAGCAGCACAAGGGGCTCATCCGGCTGGGCTGAATGGACCCAGCAATGTCCTAAGTTCCAGGCACCCTGGGAGGGAGGGTCCATCTTTAAGCCAGCAGCTCAGCTCCAGAACTTCCTTTCAGAGGCAACAAGTTGGCCCTGAACTATGTGATGCAATGACACAGTGCTTCTGAGCATGTACAGACTAGAGTGCTGGATAGACACACTACTGCATGGATGACACATCTGGGGTTCAGGCAGTACGGCCTCCAGAGGCAGGCATGTGCCCCGGGGGCATCTCTTTTGCTCCCCTTCCTTTGAGTTCAGCCTCTGCTCCTGACCCCCAGCTAGTTCACTTCCTATCTGATGTCAGTGCCCAGCGGGGATTCCCCCACAGGCGAAGGGGGGGGGGAGATCAAACCCCTCCCCATTTGTCAGGGTTCCAGTTGCCAGAATCAGGTGTGAAAGGAGACCCAGTATCTTTGCAGCTGCTGGGAGCCTAGCAGGGGCTCGCCTCCGTTTAGAAATAACGGGCAGCATCTGCGCGGACACATTCCCGGTCCTGGAATGGGGCGGCGGCGGCGGCGGCGGCAACAGCAGGGGGGGCGCTGCACATTCCCCGGCCCGGAGCAGGTGGCGCGCGCCAGTTGTGCGTGGAGGAGGGGAGAGGAGGCGGGGAGGGGCTGGGATGTGTTCCGAGTGGGTGGCGGGGGAGGGGGCTCCGGCTTGGCAAAGGGGGGGGGGCGCTAGGGAGAAAAGGCACCCCGTTCCTAGGCCTGTGGATAAGGGAGCGCCGAGAATGGCTGCGGAACGGTGGGCGGCCTTTCGAGTCAGCCCTCGCTTGGCGGGCTGGATCGAGAAAGCGCCATCAAGGGGCCGCCCTCCCGGCGTGTCCCTCCTTTTGGCCAGTTTAATGGTGCGAAGACAGACCGGTTTGATCACTGGCCTGAAGCGCTGCAAGCGCGCTTTCTGAAGGATGCAGGCAAGCAAAGCGCTTCTCCGCGCAGCGCGTGCGGGAGGCCAGGAGGGCTGCGGGTTTCGCAGGCCTTAAAGGGGGATTCGAGCAGTTTATGGAAGACAGGCAGGGATGGATGCCTAAATGGAGCCTTCTGGCTTAGAGGCAGTCTACCTGCTTCTGGGCTTCCTGGATGCATCTAGCGCAGCCTCACCCAACTTGCTGTCCTCCAGATGTGTTGGACTACAACTCCCATAACCCCCCAGCCAGCATAGCCCCTCCCCCTTCCCAGCCCCTTTCAGCAAAATTCTTCCTCCATGGCCGTCTGGGAGCACGTCTACACACGCACACACCATATTTAAACCAGTTTCAAACTGGTTTAATTGTCCTGACTCCTAACAGAGGAAGTGGCTGGGGAGATTTATTGAAAGAGTTCTCAGCAATTATCTTCTCGCAGTGCCTGCCGCTTCTTGCCTAGATGCTTTGGAGGCAGTGGTGGTGATACGAATACATTTCCCCACACCCCATCAAACCAGTTTCAGATTTGTCGTGTTCGTGTAGACACAGCTATCAAGCTACCGTCACTGGATGAGATCTAGCACCACAAAGTAGCACTGATGAGGAAGTTGATCTGATTTCCATGCTGTCAGTGCCGAGTCCGGGTTTTTGAGGGCCCTCTGGCAAGACACCCTCCATTGGGGTGCCCTCCCTCAGTGAGTCTCCCTTCTCACCGCCATGGTCACCAGCTGCTCTTCCTCCTCCTCCTCTTCCTCATCGCTGCCGCCACTTGCTTGCTGGGCAGGCAGAGAGTCAGTGAGGCCATGGCGTCTGCTGTTCCTCCTTCTCACCACCACCGTTGTCCGGGCCAGAGCGAGAGCAGGGCCGGTGCTACCATTAGGCCAACTAGGCAGCCGCCTAGGGCGCAGGGCTAAAGGGGGTGCCAGAAACGCCTTGAAAACAAAATACAGCGCTCTCAAGTGGGAAGGGGGGCGCTAAATATCTGATCTTGCCTAGGGCACCAAACTGCCTTGCACCGGTCCTGAGCGAGAGGCTGGTGAACAAGCAGGTTGGAACGGGGAAGAGGAGAGCGAGCCCGGGGGGGGGCTTTCCTCAGTGGACCCCTGCTGCAGTTTGGGCCCTGGGCAGATGCCCAGCCGTGCCCGCTTTGACGCCAGCCCTGGTCCCTGCAGGGACGAGGGGTTCCCATCCTCCACCCATTCATAAGGACTCCAGTTCCCAGGGTTCTCTGGGAGAGAGAAGCCATGGTGGTGAAACCAGATGAGGATTGTAATGTAAACATCTCCTGCTATTCTTATGCATTGCTAGTCACCAAAGCCTTTTCTCCCTTTAGAGTCTCTCCAGTTCTTGTAAAAAAAAAACCACAAGCCCAAACAATTTGCCATTTTTGTCTATTTCCAAAGATCTCTGCTTTCACTGAATTTCTTAAAACGTCAAGTTTCCAGGCATGTCTGTTCAGACAAAAGCTTGTGAGCACTATCTGGGAAAGACTTAGAAACGTGACATGAGTGTGGAGAAACTGGGCTTCACTCTTTATCCCCCATATCCAACCCCTCCCCCCCAATCCGGCCTCCCTTCTCATGCTGGAGTTCTTGGCAAAAGCTCCCCAAGAGTCTTTGAAGGTCTTGGCTCTCTGACCCCCCCCCCCCGACCTTCCTCTCCTTCTCCAGATGATGAGCAACTTGCCCAAAGCTAACCTGTGTCTCCATAGCAGAGACAGGAATGGGAGCTCTCCTCCTAGCAGCAAGTGCCCCCCTCTTTATCACGGACACCCTATATTTAGAACACTCCTCTGGTATGGCTGCGCCCGTTCACAACTCCAGTTCAGGATTTTTTTTAAATCTCTGCACTCTCTCCTTTTTGTCTTCATTCTGGACAAGGTCAGCACGGAGGACCTATAAAAAGTGCAGCGCCTGGAGATTATGTCACCTGCTTGGGCATGGACCTTGGTGCATGGCCTTGGACAAATTGTGATCTCTCAGGCCTACCATACAAGGTTGTTGTGAGGATAAAGTGGAATAAGCCAATGTTGCTGCTTGGAGGTCTCTAGAGCAGCCTTCCCTAACCTGGTGCCCTCCAGATGTGTTGGACTGCAAATCCCCGGAATCTGGCTGGGGGATGCTGGGAGTTGTAGTCCAACTCATCTGGAGGGCACCAGGTTGGGGAAGGCTGGTGGGTGGGAGAATTCCAGTCTCAGTCATATGCCAAGGTGCCGGGTGCCAACAGAGATCTTAAAACTTTATTTATGCCCAACACGTTTCGGCCTAAGAAGCCAAGGTGCAACAGCTGCCCAGAGAGCTAATGCTCAGCAAAACCTGGTTCATGGTTGACATGTGGAGGAGCGCTCTTCACATGCTCAAAGGCACTCCCTTCATGATCACTTCACATATTCCTGGGCATCAAAAGCAGGTTCTGGAGCTGAGCCACTTCTCAAGAGAGAAAATGAAAAGAAACAGCCCTGCAGGAGTTGCTTCAGCTCTGCCTGGGAGGGAGGCCAATCCCTTTGCAGCGGCATCAGAAGACTCCTACCCAAATTTCAAGCCCAGCTGGGAAAGTGGTGCCCAATCACAAGCCAGCTGCTTATCAAGGGGCAGCCAATGGCAGGGAGGCACAGGGTATATAGTCCTAGGTCCCCGGGCCAGACCTTTGGGTCACCTGTTGTGCTGGAGTGAGACAAGGCAGCGCCAAGCCCCCCGGAAATTTGCAGGCTCCGATTCTCCCTGTCAGGTAACGTCTGTTGCTCTAGTTCCAGATTTGCACTGGGGAGCAGGGGGTGGGGGAGAAATGGACAGGGACAGATGCTTGTGCTTTGGCTATTCCATTTAGTGTCGTCCCCCCCGTAAAATGACACTTTTTTCTTTAAACCCTTCCATTAATGCCACGTATTAACTCTGAAAACAGAATCGTATTGCCCGAGTGGATAAGTGGGGGGGTCCAGAGTTTGGGGGGGCATCAGCAGGGAGCCCCCTCCTGCCCAACCCAAGAGCTGGATTAGTTCTTTGCCCCCTGGAATGGCCCAGGGCAGGATGCGAGACTCTGAGAGGTGCCCGTTTCAGGATGGCCCTGAATGGTGCCAGTGACCTTGAATCTCGCGGTGACCTTGAAAGTGTCTCTGCCTGGCGTCCTCGAGCCTGCTTGTATGTTGGGGGCAGGTGAAGAGAGGTTGGAGATCCGGGGAGTGGTACCAGGTAGACCTCTGCCAGCCTTCCTTCTGCAGGTGTGTGCCCCACACTTTCCTCCCCGCTGTGGATGGAGTGCTCCCCCTCCCTCCTTGCCTGGAGACTGGATCTCTCGCCTGCTTCTTGGCTCCCGGACCCGCTGACACTCTGCAAAAGTAGCCGCTGGAATGTGGACTCAGCTGGCAGCCAAAGCTCTCCTCTGCAGCAGCAGATGCAGCCAGGGCCCTTTTGTGGACAAAACTGGCGGCTATAAATAAACCTCTTTCTGAGGGGCTGATGACGGCTAAAATTATCCCAGCTTTCCACTGGTGGCAACTGGATCGGAGTGGTGGAGTCCATGCATCCCCCCTCCCCCCCCCCGGCACCCTGACTGGGTCTGCGCAGTCGCCGCTGCCCTCTGTGGCTGTCGACCTCTCCAGAGGTTTGACATTGGCGCCGGACCCGGCCACTGCAGCCTGCAGAACTGGGAACAGTCCCTGGCCCAGTAATATTTTTTTAAAAATCAGAGATGCCGGTGATCAAATCAAGCCTGCCTCGATGCCTCACTTTCCATCCTGGAAGCCCTGCATTCTTCACCAGAGATGTGAGGATGGGTGGCTTGCCCCTGGGAAGGGCCCACAATGTAGTGGCTGCAGCCATGCTGCAGCCCTAAAGCTCCTGCTTGGAGCCCTGGCAATTCTGGAAACATGCACTCAAGCAGCAAGTCTGGGGGAGCCCCTTGGGGAGGCCTTGGTGGGCCCGTGGGCCTTTATTTATTAGATTTATATCCTACTTTTCCATGGAAAAAATGCTGCTCAAGGCAGCTAACAATTATAAGATCAAGATTAAAAGAAAAACGGAATTAAAACAAATAAATTAAAAGCACAACAATAAAAAAATAAATCGCACCCAACCAATTAAAAAGAAACACCACCCTTTCAGCAAAAGGCCAGCTGCTGTGCCAAAGGTCTGCCTGAATAGAAACCTCTTTTCCTGCCGCAGGAAGGACAACAGAGGGGGCCAACGGAGCCTCCACCAGCAGGGAGTTCCAGAGCCTGGGAGTGGCCACCGAGAAGGCCCTCTCCCACGCTCCCACCAAATGTTCCTCCGATGGTGGTGGGACTGAGGAAAGGGCCTTCTTGGAAGATCAGGTTCATAGGGAGAATGTGATCTTTCATGTGGGAGAAGGCAATGAACCGGGCAGGTTCATATGGGAGAAGGCGATCTTTCTTTAGGAAGGATGGAGACAGACTGAAATGGGTTCAGAGGCAGGCAATGAAGACCATCAGTGGTATGGAAAACCTGTCCTACGGGGAAAGGCTGAGAGAACGAGGCACGTGAGGGGGCGAGCATGCCAGCCCTCTTCAGAGCCCCAATAGAAGGGACCAAAGACTTGTTCTCTGCTGCTGTCCCAGAGGGCAGCAGGGCTAGATCTCATGGGCTTGTTACAGGACAGGAGATTTTGGTTGAACATTAGGAGAAGCTTCAGTGATGGAGCCTATGACCTGGAGAGGTGGTGGACTGCCCCTTGCTGGAGGTCTTCAAGCGGAGGCTGGAGCGCAATCAGTTGGGTATGCCCTGCTCTGGGCTCCCTGCACTGGGTAGGGCTTGGGCTAAATGGCCCCTCCAGCTCTGCGATTCTGTGACCCCCCCCCCCTACGAGGCAATTTCTTATATCCCAAGTTCAGTATTGTGAACCCGACACAGCCAAAGCAGGCGGCGGCAGGGTTGGGCTGGAGCAAAAATGAAGCTCCACCCAATTATGACATTTGGCAAAAGTTTAAATTCAAATCCACTGTGGGTTTTTTTTTTTTTTAATTCCCATTTTTAAACATTTACCTCAAAAACCTTTAAGTCTTCTTGATCAATGTTTAAGGCGAAGCTTTCCAAGTCAATCAAGGATTTACATCCTGTTTTCTCAATTAAAGCCTACATTTTATGTCCTGTGGATAAAACATTTTAAGGTGACGACCTCACGTATTCGCTTATCCAATACAGAATGTCATTTCTCCGTTTTCCAAGGGCCACCGCAGCACTGACAGTGTTAAAAGACTGCCCTAAAGACATTTGTACGGAGAATTTTCATGATCCCAATTCATCACTGTAAATGTTCACAAGCAAACTTGAGTGATGAGATTTCTCCATTCCCAAATTAATTTCGCCTCTAGTTTGGCTTGGCTGGGGGTGGTGGTGGAGGGGCTACTGGCCCAAGCCGGTGCCGTCCCTCAGTCAACCCTCTTCTCTCTCTCTGTCTGCTGCCCAGGACTCATCTCGCCAACCGCCACCATGCCTTTCGGAAATACCCACAACAAGTACAAGATGAACTTCGCAACAGAGAAGGAATACCCCGACCTTTCCAAGCACAACAACCACATGGCCAAGGTTCTCACCAGTGAGATGTATGGAAATCTGCGTGCGAAGGAGACCCCCAGTGGGTTCACCATTGATGATGCCATCCAGACGGGCATCGACAACCCAGGTGAGTCCTGCTTGCTTCCCACACCTCCAGAACCTCCACCAAGGAAGGGAGCACAAGGCCCCTAAGTCAGCCCCCCCCCCACGCTATGTAAGCACCATCTATCTGCAAAACCCATGCGCAGCACACTGTCTGGCTTGTTATCTCCCTCTGGTGGCTGGTTTGCACCATACTCAGTGAGCCTGCTGCTGGATGGGTTGTAGGAGCGGGTGAAAGCATGGGGGCCAGCCCTAAACTGCCACACACCCAGAAACACAGCGGCAAGACGCTCACTCTGTTCGGAGCAGCTCTTGTTTAAAATGTTGGCGGCCGGAGTCCAAATCACACAGAGCTCCTCGCTGGGTTTGATGCTCCAGAGCAAACATTAGTGAGCTGGGGCAGGGGGGTGGGGTGTCATTTGCCACACTGCTGGAGCGAGTTGCAATGTGATTTTGCAGACAGGCAAAAGAGCAGGGCATTCATTTGCTGAGACATTATGTTAATGAGATCAGGGATGGCTGCACTCTGTACGTTGCTCAGGGGAACTCTGTTCTACAGGCAGTAGCCTGGCGGGGCAGGGGGAGGTGTGGTCAGTTCCACACTCTTTAGTAGTATGAGCTCCACATGACAGAGAGGAGGTGTAAGGCTGCAACGCTTGATCAAGTAATCACTTAGATCAATCTATTTAAAAACATTTAGAATGACCAAAAGGTGCCTCTGGTTAACTGGGCAGTAAATTATACAAACTGTATTATTTTTATTACAAGAACTCACAACAACTGCAGATGGGAAGAGCTGTCTTGCAAGAGGCATTCCGTTCTGCATGGGAGAAAGAAGTGGGGATGCCTCTTCTAAGACGATGCCCTGCTGAGACACAGGTGCACACGTCATCTAAAAACAGAGTATGCTCCTGTGTTCCCCCCCTGCAGAGCCATTCACTTGGTTCACACGACACACTAAGCCTCAGTGGCTTATAAGCCACAGTGGGTTAGCGTGTCATCCGGACCTGCCACGGTTTCTTCAGGGTGCTTTAAGCTTGGTTTATAAGCCACCCTGATAAGCCACCCTGACAAGTCCATGGCTTGCAGTAGGACTTGTTTGACCCATGATGGGTTGTTGTGTCATTTGACTCATGATGGGTTGTCGTGCTGCAATCCCCCCCCCCTAAATATTTTTCCCCAGAGATCATAGAATCATAGAAAAGTAGAGCTGGAAGGGGCCTCTGAGGCCATTGTTGAGTCCAACCCCCTGCTCAGTGCAGGAATCCAGGTCAAAGCATCCCCGGCAGATGTCTGTCCAGCCGCACCTTGAATGCCTCCAGAGTGGGAGATCCCACCACCTCCCTAGGTAGTTGGTTCCATTGTCTTATTGCTCTGACAGTCAGGAAATTTTTCCTGATGTTTAGGCGGAATCTGGGTTCCTGTAACTTGAGCCCATTATTCCGTGTCCTGCAAACTGGGATGATCGAGAAGAGATCCTGGCCCTCCTCTGTGTGACAACCCTTTAAGTACTGGAAGAGTGCAATCATATCTCCCCGCAGTCTCCTCTTCTGAAGGCTAAACATGCCCAGTTCTTTCAGTCTCTCCTCATAGGGCCTTGTTTCCAGTCCCTTTATCATCCTTGTTGCCCTCCTCTGAACCCTCTCCAGTTTGTCTATGTCCTTCTGAAAGTGTGGTGCCCAGAACTGGACGCAGTACTCAAGATGGGGCCTAACCAGTGCCAAGTTAAGGGGAATTATCACTTCCCGCGATTTGGAAGCTATACTTCTATTAATGCAGCCCAAAATAGCAATTGCTGTCAAGCCACCTTTCACAATCTCCATTTTGGCAGCCATGAGCAGTCCCTCTAAGGCACCCCAGCGGCACTTTGGAGGGGCTGCCTGTGGCGGCCCAGCATTATTTTTTAAAAATTTGCACACAGATGTGTGTGCAATTTTTAATTTTTTAAAAATTCTTAATCCCATTTGCACGAATGCTCTCATTCGCAGAAGTGCAAATGGGTGGGATTCACGCCACTGCTGGGGCAATGTCCAGGGGGGGCGCCCAGATTTCAAGCCTCTGCTGTGCAATATTCAGGGTGGGTACCTGCTGCCCCTCGGCACTGGGCACCCCCACCCCCGGACATTGTCCCAGCCAAGGCTTGGAATCCACCCATTTGCGCTTCTGTGAATGAGCGCATTTGCGCAAATGGGATTGATTTAAAATACATACCCGTATATACTCGAGTATAAGTCGACCCGAATATAAACCGAGGCCCTTAATTTCACCCCAAAAAACTGGGAAAACTTATTGACTCCGGTATAAGCCTAGGGTGGGAAATGCAGCAGCTACAGGTACAGGTAAATTTAAAAATTACGGTAAATTTAAAAAATTTAAATTTAAAAACTAAAGATATGGTAGATACCAATAAAATAACATACTTTATGGTAATTGAGGCACCAGGAGGCTGATGGGAGTTGGAGCTTCGGCCGCGGGGGGCATTTTCAGCAGCGGGGGGGTGTCTGGGGGTGGCGGGGGGGTCCTAGGAGGGTGCTGACCTGAGTATAAGCCGAGGGGGGGGGGCATTTTTCAGCACAAAAAATGTGCTGAAAAACTAGGCTTATACTCGAGTATATAAGGTATATACTTTTTTGCGCGTATATCTGTGCACGATTTGTTTCAAAAAATGCTGGGCACCTTGGAGGGACTGCTTGCAGCTGCCAAAAGAGGGATCGTGAAAGGTGGTTTGACAGGCTCCTTTTGCAATCTCCATGAAAAAAAGTTAAAGTGGGGGGGAAAGCCATGGTGAGCCTAAAAGCGCTAGGGCGGCGGTGGGGGGAAGACTCATTCCTTCCAAGCTGTATCCTGGGATACCTTAGGGATTTTTCTTAATATTTAACCGCTTAGGGATTTTTCTTAATATTTGGTGGTATACAAATAGTACAGATAAATAAATACCTGCGGGATGACCCAGGGGCAAGCCCCCCCCCCCAGCAACCCACAATGTGCTCGATCTGCATGATTGTCTGTTGGGCACATCGTGTGGCCTCGGGTGATTCACCCACACTGCATGGCTTGTGCTGCAGCGTGGGTTGCCGTGTCGTCCGCACTGGACCATTGTCCTATCTCAAATCCAGATTTAACGGACTACAAGTCATTTGAACAGTCCACTTACATTTATCTAACCAGAATCCTTGCTTTCGTATAGCTTGCAAATGTTTCTGGGTAGGGCTGTCGCAGGGCCCAGAAAAATTTAGCAGGCCATTCCTGGATGAGATGACAGAATGCTTTGCTGGGTTGGATACAAGTTTGGGTTTGAGGAGAGGCACTGAAAATGATACGTAGTTTAGCTGCTGGAGACCCGTGCATACTTGCGCGGTGGCGGAGGGGCGTGCGCGCGCACCTGGGCATCGTCACTGAGCTTTCAGGGAGCCAGTTCCACAGCGCAGGGGCCAGAAGCGAAAGGCCTCACACAGCTCCCCTTTATTCTGCGGAAGGCTGCACGGCGCAGGAGAATGTTCCTGCAGAGATACGAAGAGCTTCCATTCAGTGATACCCCGCCCCGCCCCCGGTCTCTAATGCCCTCTCCCTGGTTTGCATGTAGGCCACCCTTTCATCATGACCGTCGGCTGCGTGGCGGGTGATGAGGAGTGCTATGATGTCTTCAAGGACTTCTTTGACCCCGTCATCCGGGACCGTCACGGCGGCTACAAACCCACTGACAAGCACAAGACTGATCTGAACTTCGAGAACCTGAAGGTGGGTCCCGGGGGCGGGGGTGGGGAAGGAGTGTGGCAGGGGGGCAGGGCAGGGGAGAGAGGCCACGGCTCAGTGGTAGCATCCATGCTTTGCAGGCGTGAAATCCCAGGGTCAATCACTGGCGCTCCCAGTTAGGAGGGTCTCTGGGCCGGGAAGGCCTCCTCTCTCGGCTCGAGACCCTGCATGGGAACGCGGAAGATACTTATGGGGCGAGGAGTCCGGCTCAGTAAAGGCTGCTTCAAAAGTCCATATAGGGGGTGATGGAGACCACCGTGTCGGTGACGAAGAGAAGGGCGGCAAGATGCCTGGCAAATGACCGCCTCCCCTCTCTCTGCAGGGTGGAGATGACCTGGACCCCAACTACGTGCTCAGCAGCCGTGTGAGGACCGGCCGCAGCATCAAGGGATACACCCTGCCCCCCCACTGCAGCCGTGGGGAGCGCCGTGCTGTGGAGGAACTCTCCATCAAAGGTAAGGGGCCAGGAGGGACCAAGGAGGTCCTGGCAAACCAGTTGGCCGGCGGCTGCCTCTTCCAAAAACAAAACACAACGGCGGCTCTCTCTACCCATCATTGGGGGGGGGGGGGCATAGCCACGCTATTTACGTTGGTTTGAGTCATTCCCTAGGAACCGTGGTTCCATGACAGGGGTGGGGACTGCTAAAATTCCTCAGGGTTCCCAGCAGGCTGCAATTTCCAGTACAGTAATACCTTGGATTGCAAGTAACTTGGTTTGAGAGCGTTTTGCAAGACAAGCAAATTTTTAAATATTTATTTAATATTTTTTTTTTACTTGATATACAAGTGACGTCTTGCAATACAAGTACTGTAGCATGGCTTAAATTAAAAATCTCTATATAATTTTTTTTGGGGGGGGATTTCGTTTTGATATAAGAGTGTTTTGGATTACAAGCATGCTTCCGGAACGAATTATGCTCTCAATCCAAGGCATGACTGTATTTGGCGGGGAAGATATGACCATCCCAAGTTTGTATGTCAGCTGATGAGCTCTCAGATTTGATGTGTGTTCCCAAATCAAAAGGAGGGAGAGCGCAATGACTGGAAAGCCCCCCAAAAATAAAGATGCCGCACCTAAAGATCAAAGTTGAGAGACCTCACATTTGAAATGTGATGTATGTAGATACAAACACTGCTTTAAACTGGAGTTGGTGGGAGGTTGTTAAGCCTTGGTCTTAAAGAGAGAATAAGCCTTGCCAACAGAGAGGGTGGGGTAATGGTCAGGGTCTCAGACTAGAACAGGGGGAGAGTCAAATCCCCACGTGGTCACACAGCTTGCTGGGATGACCTAAATGGCCCCTTCTGTGACCTTGGGCCCATCACTGTCTCTCCGCCTGAGCTACCTGCATCCAGAGAGGGTTGGACTAGATGGTCTACAAAGCTCCCTCCATGTCTATGATTCTACCTCACAGGGTTGTTGTGAGGATGAGAACAGAAGGCTGAAGAACCAGGTATCTTGCCCTGAACTCCTTCCAGCAAGAGCAGGATAATGTAAATAGCGACAACCACCTGGGTGGGGTGGGGCGGGGGGGGGGCAGAACAGGAAAGGTGTGACCGAGCAGCCATTGCTAGAGCGAAGGGGCTTATTGCAGCCTTCTGTGGGGCCCGTCATTGCAGCCTTCTGTGGGGCCGACGTACTCTGATCACATTGGCTTGATGATCCCCACAAGGATCAGCCGACACCCGCGGACCCTGAGCGTGGCCTCCCTGAGCGTGGCTCCTCCCCTTTGTCTCCCCCACCAGCCTTGAACAGCTTGTCAGGGGAGTTCAAGGGCAAGTACTACCCGCTGAAGAACATGTCCGATGCCGAGCAGCAGCAGCTCATCGACGACCACTTCCTCTTCGACAAGCCCGTCTCCCCCCTGCTGCTCGCCTCCGGCATGGCCCGCGACTGGCCCGACGCCAGGGGCATCTGGTAAGCAAGGGCACGGAGGACTGCGCGGCCCCGGCCGGCGTTCTCTGTGCAGAATACCGGGGGCTTGGGGTGGCGGTCTGTGGGGGCCGGGAGCCAGGCCCAAGTCCTGGGCAGGATGGGCGAGTCGGCAATCGGTCACCCACGAGACTACAGTATTTTTCCATGTATAAGACTATACTTTTTCCTAAAATTGTTAGACTAAAAATTGAGGGTCGTCTTATACACGGAAGTAAGCCAAGGAGAGAACCACGCAGTTGCGAAACTGCCCAGTGGGGGGCGTCTTATACATGGGGGCATCTTATAGACGGAAAAATACGGTAATACTGCGCGCAGGTTGATCTCCAGCTGGCCCCACTGCTCGCCTCGACCTTCTCATGGGGTGGCGGGGAGAGAGAGGGGGGGGAACCCCCCCCATTACAACACTAGAACATCCTGTGAAATTGATGGATGGGGAATCCTTCACACAGGGCACCACCATCGATGGTTCTGTTGGACTGCAAAGTATTTAGGGGGGGACTTGGTCCTGAATGACCAATCAAGACCCATTCGCTTTACAAGCGCCCTGCTCCTGGCGGAGATGAAAATGTCCAGAAGTGGTGTGCTGGTATGAGTCAACACAGCTGTCTGGATTTTTGGCCACTCCTTGGGGGGCGTGGCTAAGGGGGCTGTCACAACGAGCGAGCGCCTGCACTTCAAAAGTTGCCAGGACACCACTGGCTGTCACAAGATTGGTGCTCACCACTGGCTCAAACGGCTTTAAGAGGGAATTGAAAAAGCATTATATTAGTATTATTTTAAAAAATATAATTAGTTTTTTAAATGTGAATTACACCAAAACAAAAACCATTAAAAAAATGGAAAAAAAAGAACAACAAAAAATACAATTTTCTTACAGTATTTTAAATGGATCACATACAGTAAATATGTATGAAATATCCATAAATATCAAAAAGTATGTAGTAATACCAGGAATGACAGTGGCCATCGCAGCCTAAACCAGGCCTTCTTCTTGGACACTTGGGAATTGCCCAACTCCACTAAATGATTTAGCTTTAGATGGCTTCTCAAGTTTCATGTGGTCGTTAAAGAAAGCAAAAGGGGACATTTTAAAAGGTGTTCATACTCGAAACAGATTTATGGTAGCCTCTGTTCAGTGCACACCTGGTGACGGATAACGAAGAAAAACCTTCAGATTTTGGTCTTAACCAGTTCCACTGACATGTCTAGGAGCAAACCAGAATCTAGTGCTTCCCATTTTTGCTGATCGCGGGAGCTGATAATTGTAGTAATACAATTATCCATAAAAATAGTTATGCATAAACTTCCGAAAAAGCAGACCAAATATCCATGTATTTATCCATCCACAGGTGGCGTCTAAATACCACCCGCTCAAATCACAAAAGCGTTATTAGGTCCTCAATCCATTGTGTTATAGGAGGTGAGGGTTTATCTTTCTAATGTTGTAATATCAGCCGGACCAAACCTAACAAATGTTGCAATTGCAAGTATTGCAGAAAAGCTTTATATTATGCATCTGCATTGTGTTGTTTCTAATTTCTGTTGAAAGCCATCCTGAATATCCTGGTAGAACAGTGGGGAAGAAATAAAATAAACGAATAAAGAAAATTAATAGTGAATAACTTCCTGGTGCATGTCAGCACACTTCTGTGCTGTCAAATTAACTCCAATGCCGGGTGATGCATTAAGGGGGCATGAATAGGCTGGAGGCATTTACACATGCTGCTCTGCTCCCCCAGGCACAATGACAACAAGACCTTCTTGGTGTGGGTGAATGAGGAGGACCACCTCCGCGTCATCTCCATGCAGCAGGGCGGCAACATGAAGGAAGTCTTCCGGCGCTTCTGTGTTGGCCTGCAGAAGGTGAGCAACGGGGCCTTCTTTGAGACCAGAGGCAGGCTCCCCTTGGCCCACTCAAAGGCTGTGTGAGAGGGGGTATCAGGTGCTCAGGGCAGTCGAGTACCTTGGACTGTCAGAGCGGCAGGCGTGCGGAGGCCAGGCCCAGTGTGGGCAAGCCAAGGCCAGTAGTCGAGCAGCACAGAGGGACACTCCCTGGCAAGCAGACTTGTAGCAGCTCAGGGAGCTTTATACAACTCAGTGGCATCTGAATGGCTCTCTGGTGACCCTGGACGGCCCAGGCCAGGAGGGTTATGGGCAATTATGAGGGTCTCCAAGTCAGGACTGCCTACAGTTCTGTCCTTTGGCCAGCAGCGCCAACAGGTAGAGACAGAACCATTTTCTGAGCCGGAGGTTGAACCCTTTGGCACCAGACATGCAAGGAGGAGCATGTCAGTGCGTAGGGGTCTTCAAATGTCAAATGCCCACCATTTGGCTCATGCCATGGTGCCGGCAATTGGCTGCCGGTTTTGTAGAGGAGGTTAAAGGGGGTTTCTCCCCTCTCCCCCCCCCCCCGCTTCTCTCCCCTGGAAGATTGAGGAGATCTTCAAGCAAGCCGGCCACCCCTTCAGCTGGAGCGAGCACTTGGGCTACATCCTGACCTGCCCTTCCAACCTGGGCACCGGTCTGCGTGGCGGCGTCCATGTCAAACTGGCCCACCTCAGCAAGCATGCCAAGTTCGAGGAGATCCTCAAGCGCCTCCGTCTGCAGAAACGTGGCACAGGTGAGCGAGAGAGGTGGGCGTTGTGCCCCACAGTGCAGCCTGGGTGACTAGGACCGGTTGCCCAGCCCTACCACCACCCCCTCCAAGCCCACCTGGACCTTAAAATAAGCCTTATAGCTTGAAGGTGCTGCCACCAACGAAGGATGCTTTATGGGAGGAGAAGGCTAGTCATGGCGGCTATATAGTCCCTCCAGAACTGGAGGCCATATGCCTCTCTGAATGCCAGTCACATGCGTGGGAGCATGCCACTGCGGTCATGCCCTGCCTGTGGGCTCCCCAGAGGCATCGGGGGGGGGGGGGAGCCAGCCGCCATGGGAACAGCACGCTGCACTAGAGAGGCTTTTGGCCTGATCCAACGTGACTCTTCTTATGTTCTCCTACTGCAAAAGGGGACACTTCCTTGCTTATTTTATGGCAGTGTTCTCCAAGCTTGGGTCCCCAGATGTTTTTGGCCTACAACTCCCAGCATTCCCCAGCCAGCTACGCTGGCTGGGGCATGCTGGGAGTTGTAGGCCAAAAACATCTGGGGACCCAAGCTTGGAGAATACTGTTTTATGGCAAGCTGCATCCGGCCCCGCCCCCCACAACACGCGAATCTCATTCCACGTATCCAGAACACGCAGGTGGAATAGGGGGAGCCTGGTTGGTGGATTCCCTTCTTTGCAAAGAGAGCCGCGGGAAGCATTTTACCCAATCAGAAGCTCGTTAAGAAAGTAAGTTTTAAACCCCGCCTTCGGACGAGCGCCCTCGCGGCAGCTTCCAGCGGGTCCCCGGTCAGCGCCACGGCGGAGAAGCCGGGCAGTCTCGCAGCTGACGTGCATTTGCGCGTATCGTGCGCCGGGAAAGCCACTCGCCCCGGCACAAATGGCCCTTGGGCCCCCGGCCTGGCAGGACCCACGAGCTCGCCCCCCAGCTTCCTAGGACAGCGGCAAACTGTGCAGCAGCGAGGCCCCGGGGCTGCCGCGCGGATGCGCGCTCCCCAGAGGCAGGAGGAGCAGGGCGCTCTGATCTTGGCTGGAGCGGGAAACGGATTGACGGCCACGTTCCCCCCCCGCCCCGCAGGTGGTGTGGACACGGAGGCGGTCGGCGCAGTGTTCGACATCTCCAACGCCGACCGTCTGGGCTCCTCCGAGGTGGAACAGGTGCAGCTGGTGGTTGACGGCGTGAAGCTCATGGTGGAGATGGAGAAGAAGCTGGAGAAAGGCCAGGCCATCGACGACATGATCCCTGCACAGAAGTGAGAGGCGCCATCCACCGCTCTTGCCAACCCTGCGTGGACTGGGGCTCGGGACTCCTGGAGGGTGACCCCAACCCTGCCACTCCCGGCAGCAGCCCCCCGGCGCCCTCCCCTCTCCTGCCAAGGAGGGCCGAGGGCCTGGAGGGCGGCTGCCCCCTCGGTCAGCTGGGAAGCTCCCGTCATCGGAGCCTCCGTGGAAGGAGTTAATAAAGCTAACGACGGCCCCAGAGCCTTGCCTCCCCCTCAAAACGCTCTCTCGACTTGTTTCTTCTCCGTCGCGGGTGGCTTCTGCCAGCGGGGTGGATCCAACAGCTGAGTTTTGCAGAAGCGGGGATCAAGTTGCCCGCTGGGAAGCACGGGCCGCGCGCATCATTGCTCGCGGGTCTGGACAGTTCCCCCTCAGCAGCGAGTGAGTGACTCTCTTGTCGCTGCATCCTTGCCTCTGGAGTCCGGACATGATTTGAGTCTGAGGCTGCCCCAGAAATCTGGGGGATGCGGGATGGGAAAGGGAGGGGCGCGAGAAACGGGCAGACGAGAGACTCCAGGGCCTGCAGAGGACGCGGAGACCCCCGCCCCAGCTTTTAAAAACCTACTTATGTCCCTTCCCCACCAGCCTCAAACAGAGGCCAGGGGTACCCTGCCCCCCCATTGGATGGCCAGAATTATATGGGCGGCGGGGGGGGGGAGCTCCGGCCCTCCCAGGGGCTCAGTAAACCAGTGTTTCTCAACCTTGGGTCCCCAGATGTTTTTGGCCTACAACTCCCAGCATGCCCCAGCCAGCTATGCTGGCTGGGGCATGCTGGGAGTTGTAGGCCAAAAACATCTGGGGACCCAAGGTTGAGAAACACTGCAGTAAACCAATTGGCAGGCGATTCGACAGACAAAAGGAAGCCCTTCTGCTCACAATGCAGCCACTGGCCTAAGGCGCAATCCTATGCATGTTTAGACAGAAAAAAGGCCTACAGCTCTCAGCTTGCCCCAGCCAGGATTGCACCCAGAATGGCTTTAAAAGGGGGTTAGAAAAATGTTTGGAGTGGAATCTCCTCGTGGCTATTTAGTGGAGCATCCATGTTCAGAAGCCATCTACCATGGAATGCCAGGGCCTGGGGGGGGGGGGAGATGAGGGAGGGTGCTATTGCCTTCATGTCCTGCTTGGGGGCTTCCTGGAGGCATCTGGTTAGCGACTGTGGGAATAGGATGCTGGACTAGATGGACCCAACTTTGTCCGATCAAGCGGGCCTCTCTCGATGTGCTTATCCAGGTGGCAAGGAACGGGGGTGGTGGGGGTGGTGGTGGTGGTCGGGGAGAACAGAAGCTGGCAGCATAGACTTAACCCAAGACTTCCCTTGCACCAAGGCAGCTGTCCCGAACACCCAACATTATGAGACACAACAAGAGCATCTCTGAACATGCGCAGTATGCCTCTCCCACACATACCGGTAGGCTCACAGGGGGTGTGACTCCCAATCAGGCAGAAGCTCTGGTAACCTCTCCACTGAGAAATGCAGGACCTTTTCAGGGGCCACTCCTCGCTCGCAAGCGGAGGCCCACAACCGGGAAGCGGGCAAGGAAGGATCCACCGAGGCACAGAGGCTTTCTACGTTTATTAAGGGTTTGGTACAGACCGCCGCTCTGGGGCTGGAATAACTTACAGTCGTCCCGAGGCTAAAAGGCTGGCTCATTAATATCTCTACCCAATGATACAGGGGCGAACCGGACTATTATTTACATGGGAGTCTGTACAGATGGGGGTGGGGGTGCCCAAAGAGGCAGGATTCGCGGGGTGGGGAGGGGTAGGAATTGCGGCAGGGGGCCCCAGTGTACACAGTGGAACAAGGTGAGAGTAGTGGGGAGGGAGGAAAGGAAAGGACTTGATTTTCCCCGTAAGAGCTGCCAAATTTAGTGTCACCAATAACAGCCCAGCTAGGGCAGGCCCCCTGTGAGCTCCACCTGGACCCCCAGGACTGGAACGGGATTGTCCCCGAGCCCCCACCAGCTCACCCAGTGGCCATTCCACCATCCGAGACCAGACCCCCATTCTCAGCCCGGGTGGCCAGCTGCTAGACCCCTCCAAGTCGCCGAGCCCCCGTTTCCAGCGCCAAGACGAGGCGGGGACGGCGGTGTCCAGAGTGCTGCGCCGGGGGCAGTGCGTGGCGTGTGCGTTTCCCCTTCGCTCCGCTGCTTCCGAGTGGAGCCGTCACCAACTTGGCCCAGCTCCGGAGGGGCAGGCGGCGATTGGGAACATGGACCTGAGCCCTTGAAGCAACCCCGGGAGGGCCGGCCTCCCCTGGAGTGCGGTCTCAGCACCAGGGTTCTTTTTATTTTATTTCTTGAGTCCAGCAATGGGGGGGGGGGGATGCGTGATGGCGGCGAGGGGCCTGCCCGCCGCTCAAGGCCAGGCTGCACTGGGGATGGTGAACACGGGGCCAAAATCTGCCCCTGGGGTTGGCCAAGGAGCTGCAGTGGCGAGGCTGCGGCCTCCCCAGAGCAGCAGCGACGCAAGGGGCCTTTTGGCGTCACTGAGCTGTCCGGCCTTGGCCAGGGGGAGGAGCGGGTGCCACCAATACCGCTGCCGGGGGCCAAGCACCAGTGGAACCCCAGAACTACCCTTTCCAGGTCAGCACCGCCCCCCCAACGGATGGGACCCCATCACCATGCCAGGTGGCTCCGAGCAAGACGACGCCCCCTTTTGGCAACGTCACTGGCCCACTGCGGCCTAAAGAGGCCACGCTTGCCCTTGGCTCCTCTGAGCTTGCCTACTTGGGGGGGCGGGGGGCGGGGGGCGGAGCTCCTCAACCCTCGTGCCGTCTGCTTGTCAGCTGAAAAAACAACAACACTGAAATTTATCACGTGGAGCCAAAATCAGTCTGGATTCAGATCAATTGGAGGCGTAATTACGTATATCCTGCCTACGAAACCTGAATCCTCAAACGCAGATGAAAACTGGTCCTGCTCCGAAAAACAGAACCGGTTCCACTTCTGGATTTAAGATGGGAGTAACGTATGCCAACGGACGAAGGGGGCGCTTCACGACGCCCTCCCTCCACGAATGCTCGTGGTGGTGGTGGTGGTGGGAGACACGGACCGGGTCCCAGGCGCTGGGACTCCCCCTTCCTACGCTCAGTCCCTGGAGTGGGGAGGGCAAGTAAGCCGGAAATTAAGGGGGGGTGTCCACAACACCACTCTGGGCCACTGCTCCTTCCCCCTGGCCATCTAGGCTCCCTGCCACGGCGAGAGTTAGCCAAAGGCTGCGACCTCCCCCCCCCACCGCTCAGAAAAGGGTCTACAGCCCCCGCTTCCGTTTCCTGCAGCAGCCCGGGTGGCATCCCCCTCCCCAACAGCCGACCTCCCCACGCCCCCGAGTCCCTCGCACAGTTGGCAGGCAGATGGGACACCTTCCCGAGCAGCTCCTCCTCCTATCGGGCAACAGGACGAGGCCCCAGAAAACTCCAGGGCCTCCAGGCACCGGGTGGCGGTTGAGGCCACACACACCCCTCCCCCGTGCGGTCCCCCAGCCTGTGGGTCAGTCAGTGCGGAGGCGCCGCAGCCGCTCCAGCCCCCTAGAGTTGCAGCTGGTCGGAGATCTTGGCCACCAAGCCGCGGAAGGCCAGGGAAGTGCCGGCCTGGCGCCGGAAGAGCACGCCGTGGAGTTCCCCCAGCCGCTGCAGCCTGCACACTTCCACCTCGAAGCAGCAGAAGTGCTCGCTGGGGCTCTTCTCGTGCGTGCAGGACAGGACGAAGGGCTCCGTCTGGCGGCGGCAGCAGTTGGCGGAGTCCGTGGCCTGGCGGAGGGCGGCCAGGATGGCTTCGGCGGAGCGGGTGCTGGTGAGCTTCACATTCCAGGTAAATCGGAGCAGCCGGGGTTCTGCTTCCTTTTGATTCCAAGGTAAATTGCAACTGCGGGCAAGGGAGGAGGAGGAAAAGGTGTTCGCACGGCTGATCAGAACAAAACAACTCCCCACCCCTGGGGCAAAGAATGTAACTCGTCCTGCGTCCAACATTTAAGCGTGCCCCGTAAGGACCACTGAGACAGAGCCCAGAAAAGAGGAAGGTAACACTCGGAAGTATGGATGGAGATACACCCACTTAAAACACTCCTAGGCCCCTAGCACTGAATGGGCTGCTTGTGAGAGTGCATATTCTGCATACACACACGCCCAAAATGGAATTCTTTGCCCTGAATGCATTCTGCAAAATTAACCCAGTTTCTCTCATCTGGCCCTATAATGCATCCAGCTTCTGCTAAATCAGGAGGAACAGCAACGGACTACACAGAGCAATTCTTTTGGCTTCCAAGATTTCATGAGGAATTGCCCCACACTTGCAAACCATCTATTTTAAGACACGAAGGCTCAAAGCCCGCTTAGGCGAAGCAGAATTCTGCAGCCAACGCTGCATGGTGTGGCTTTTCAGTGCTTCCACGCACACCGCCTGAAGCTGAATAGACCGACCCGCCCACCCCTCCCCAAAGGAACACGCCCTCCACAGTTCAGGAGCTGCAATGAGGCCGGGGCCGTCGGCACAGGCGTGGGCTACGTGGGCTTGCCGGCGAAGGCGTCCAGAATGTACCTTGTGAGCGCAGGTCCCCTGATTCTCTCAGGTTCGTCTGCGACCCTGAAAGAGAAAGAACGGGGTGGGATGAAGGCGGAGCCAACCGGGGCAGGGAGGTGGGCAAAGGGCAGGTGCCAGTGGGCGGTTCTTCTCTGCTTTTGGGCCCCGGAGGAGCCTCTAGCCTAGGCCGGGAGAGGGGCGGGCCACCTAGCTTCATCTGAGCCCCCAGCCTGCAGGCTTCACCGTCAACAGAGACCCCGCGCTCTCCGAGCTGAGGTTGTGGACAGAGAAACCGGGGCTCAGCCCTTCCTGAGGGGGGGTCTACCTGGCTGTGGGCTGTACCATTTCAGGTTTCAAATGGGGGGGGGCTCACGTGTCTGAATGTTGTTCCTTACCAATTTAACCCCCCAGTGCACAGAGAACGTAAGCGTGTCAGACAGACGGGTTCTGCACCTAGTCTTCTGCTGCACTGCAACATTTTACTGCTGCTCTGCTACGGAGGAGCATCCAGTCACATGCCTGCAGCCAGAGGTGGGCTGGTGCAGGCTTGGCCACTCAGTGGGAATGAGCACAGGCCGGGGGGCTTTAGCCTGGGGCTTCCGGGCTCACCGCGGCCACCCAAAGGAGCTGGGAGCGAGCACTAGGTGGCTTGCTAAGCGGAGCCCTGCTCGCGCTGGGCCCTGGGATCTCCCCGCAGTGCCGAGCCAGCCTGCTTCTGCTCCTCCTCCACCCCTTTCCAGTGCGGGAGACATTCGGTCAGCTGACGCTTGGGAGTGGCCTCGGGAGCTCCAGGCTACAACTACCCCTTGGCTAACCCGGCTACTCTCTGGCCTGGCTCTACCCAGCCTTGCTTAGAGCTCCTGGGGGGTGTAGCCATAGGGCCTAGCTCAGACCTGGAATATAAGGAAGAGAGTGCTTTTGAATACGTGCAGAGTGCCTTTCCACAACCAGCCCCCCCCAGCGTTTCTGAGACTGGGGAAGGGCGCCCGGGGCTGAGGGCAGCTGGCTGGAGGCACCGCACCTTGGCCCACGGCTAGATGTGAAGCACCGGCCAGAGCACGTTCCGCTCTAGATTTCTAACCAAGCGAAAAGGAAGGGACAGCCTTGACCAGCGAGAGAGCACGCGAGAGCAAGAGAGAGAAAGGGATAAAGCAAGCGGGCATGCAGGCCGGGCGGCAGGGCGGCCCACCCCTCGGCAAAAAGAAAAGGGGAAGCAGCCAGACTTACTGATTTTAGATCCTTGAGGCATTGAAGCACCCGAGACGCACCTGTTAGAATTCTGCCGCTTAGAGGGGTCAAGAGTGACCCTGAAAACAGAGAAAAGCCAGAGTGAAACAGGCGTGGAGGAGGAGAGGGGAAGCAAAAGAGGTTAGTTGGGAGCAGAGCATTCCCTGCCGTGTGGCGGACAAGCCTGGAGAGCGGCCGAAGAGCACTAAGTGGCGGCGTGGCGGCCAGCGTCCTCACGGGGCGAGGGCCAAGGGCAGTGTTCTCCAACCTTGGGTCCCCAGATGTTTTTGGCCTACAATTCCCAGCATGCCCCCCAGCCAGCTATGAGGCCAAAAACATCTGGGGACCCAAGGTTGGAGAACACTGGTCAAGGGGTTTCTCGTGTCACACCTGCTTCCCAGTGGCCTTTCCCCAATGCTGCTCTGGGCGCCCCCAAGTGTGGGTTCCACGCAGACGCAGCAAGGGGCAAATGGCCTTTTCACAGGTCCAGCCGGGTTGCTTCCACACTAGCCCTTTCTCTGAAATGGCCGTCCTTCGCTCACTCAAATTTTTAGGGAGCAGCCAGGCAATGCTGCCATCCAGTGTTTCCCTGCGTTGTCTCATCTTTTTCCAGATCAGGATTGTCCCAGTTCTTTTGCAATAACATAAAATTGCAGCGCCATCCTGTCCAGGGTGAGCTGGCAAAGTGCTACTGAACTTTTCAGGGCTCCTGTGCCTTTGATTCAAGTTTCCTGTTTACTGATCCTGCCCATTTTATTGCTCCCTGTTGATTGCAGCTGCAGCGTTACTGATGAACAGATTCTCAGTTGCCCTGGAATAACCTCTCTGAACTGCCCTGGTGCCAGTTTCCGCATCATCTTTTCCCCCATGGGAAGAGAAACTGACTCTGGGGCAATTAAAAGAAACTATTCAGCACTAATTTCCGCAGCTGGGATCTTCAGGAAGCAACAAAACAGGACATTTTAAATTAACATTGCAGTAGGAACATCGGAAGCTGCCTCACACCGAGTCAGCCCCTCGGTCCGTGTAGCCCAGTTAGCTGGCTGGGGCATGCTGGGAGTTGTAGGCCAAAAACATCTGGGGACCCAAGGTTGGAGAACACTGGGCTAGCCCAATGTTGTCTGCACTGACTGGTAGCCGTGGCTCTCCCAGGATTTCCGGAAGAGTTTTTTTCCAGCACTACCTGGCAATGCTGCCGGGGTTGCTGCAGGCAAAGTGTGTGCTTCACCACGGGGCTGCAGCCTCTCCCCATTAAACAGACCTTTGCTGAATGGAACTTACTTGTGAATAAACATTATCAGAGGATCATGGCCGTGGGAAAAGGCACGGCTGGATAATATAGCGCTTTTATGAACTGGTGTGTGGAACCTCCCTTTAAGTCAACTCTACCCAGAACTTTCTCCCCTGCACTCCAGTCCTGTATCGCCAACTGCCTTGCTGATGTTTCCGCTTGGATGCTTCATCGCCATCCCAGGCTTGACATGTCCAAGGGCAAAGTTCTCCTCTTTCCTCCTCCTCTCGTACACGCCTGTCTCTTGACACTGTCCCCGGCTGCCCTGTGGTTTTATCTGCAACTTCTCTCTCCCTCTCTCCCCCTCTCCCCCCCATATTCAGTCCTTAGCCAAGTCATGTCGCTTCTCCACAACAGCCTTCCCCAAGCTGGCGCCCTCCATGTGGACTATCACCCCCAGCATCCCCCAGCCAGCCATGCTGGGAGTTGTAGTCCCACACATCTGGAGGGTGCCAGCTTGGGGAAGGCTACAATATTGCAAAAATGCAGCCCTCCCTTCCTGACCCCGCGGTTAAAACTCTGGTCCACGTGCTGCTCATCTCCGCTTAAGACTACTGCGGTCTTCTCTCTGGTCCTCGGTTGTCCTGCTTTGGTCCCCTCACCTCCATCCGCCACTCTGCT